>JBBMJY010000012.1:15376880-15410239 GCA_037833715.1 Toxotes lorentzi | reverse complement strand
CACACACACACACACACACACACACACACACACACACACACACACACACACACACACACACACACACACACGTTTCAAAAACACACACAGCCACACACCACTCCAAAGGCAAATTTTGCCATGATGCAGCTTGCACGTTTGTAGATTTGCACATTTGTAGACTCCTAGGATCACATGAGAAGTTTTAACAAGTTAGCTAAATTGGGAAATGAAGGAAGTAAGAGAGGAGGAATTAAAAGACAGATGGATGAGACTGTGTAAAGTGAACAGATGAAGGAACAAGAAGAAGGTAGTAACCTGAATTTAAACCTATTCATTACTCATTTTTATTTTCACCAGTATTCACTCTTTGGTAATTTCTGAAATTTTGAAGGGGAGGACAATCAGTGTTTGATCAGGCAAGTTTCATGTATAGTCTCCGGTACACATCATCATCAAGTCTGAAACCCTTTCCCCACACCTTTCCAGCGTCAGAACTCGGAGGGCTGCGTCTGACCGTTTCTGTAACTTTCCAAAATGCACAATCCAACATTCACACCCACTTCACGCAGAGATTGGCGAGGTGTGCGGAGGTGAGAAAGAACTTCTCTCTCGAGCTGTCTTTTTTCACTCTTTACACAACTATTTCTGTCACTTTTCAAGTGCGCAAAATGAGTGCAGCACTATGAGTGCCTTGCAGGAGAGACTGTCTGAGAATGTGCACCCTTGTCCTCAGATTTAAACGATTATTGCGTCTTGACCCCCTGAGTGAAGACATGTTTTTCACTCCACCTTCAAATGTTGCCATTCTGAACAGCTATAAACACCTTTGCCTTCTGAAACGATCAAATGACACATTGTACAAACTAGTTCACTGCGAGCAAATCGCGGCCTTAAGGAATATTAAGCACTTAACAAGGCTGGAATTCAGAAGTTTGTAGGCTTTATTTTATGCAAATTTTCAAGAATAAAGCTATACAAATTGGTTATGTAAGACGGCTGAACCACTGGCTCAACAAATCATCCCTAAGAGACACCTATACCAGGCCAATGAAACACTAAACACATATTTTAATACCTGGTTAAATGAACTAACATTTCAATTAATGGAAATGTAGCCAAACTTCAGACACCGAGCACATGAAAAACAAATGTGTGAATTTCTGCTCTTTGTTAGGTAACACTGGTTGTGCTAGTAGCATCACATATACACACACAGGTTAACACACTTTCCCCAAATCAATACTTAATGCACCCTGTGTCTTTTTGTGCTGAGGCCAGAAGACAAGATGTATAAATGGCAAAGTTACCCCTGCGGTGTTTATTGAAATCCCATCTAGGGGAGATGAGTGTGTGTACAGTACACACAGGAGCTTTTACATGGATGCCTCTGCATGTACATAATTGACATAACCACACCCACAGGTACACATGCGAGCAGCATAAATGCTATTTAGGGAGAGTGCTTAGGCAGCACAGCGCAGCACATTCTCTGTGTCAGTCGTCCTGATGAAATAAGGTTTATGGAAGGGTGTGGTACAATAAGGTGAGGCCCAGAACAATGATTGTTTGTTTGTTGTTGTTTTATTGGCAGTGATAATTGCTCCCCCTCCTCTTAAGGATGCTTCCAGCAAGCAAGCCGGCACACACATGCACACACTTACATACCCACAGGAATGCATCCACACTACTGCAGGCATGTGCGTGCGCACACGTACAAATGCAGACACAAGCCTCCCACTTTAATGAAAATTTCCACATGTGCATCTCTGGAGATTTGTGACCTTGACAGACATGTGAGAGAAGAGCATGAAGTTTTTCTCATAAAGATCATTTTTCAGACACTGGTGCAAGATGCAGACTGATGCAGCTATTTTGATTTTGCTGAGTTTTTTTGTACTCACATACCAACATAGTGTAGATACTGCACTGCCACATTATATGAAAACTCCAACATGTCCATTTTTCTTTGCTGGAAACTATGACAGCATAGGAACAATTATGCCATACTGTATCCAATGACTAAATAAACATAAACTTTCTAAAATTTCATACAATCCATAGGAGCAGAAATTGTTTGTACTGAAACAAAACAGCAGGAGCCACTGCAATCAGGTATCGTTCAAATGAATTCTGCTGTCCTTAAAAACCGCACACAAAAACTGACACACATACACAGAGGCTAGGACTGTTTTCCTATGAGGAATAGGTAAAGACAAGCAGGCTCCAGAGCATAATTGAACATGTAGCTACACCACCACAGGGAGTTGGCAGAGCCTGGGGAGAAGACTTGGCTCCCCCAGAGAGGCCTGGAGCCTAACCAGGCCAAGCTGTGCCAAGCACTGAAACAGACACACAGCGCCCCCTCTCCTTTCAACCACCACCCCCTTCTCTGCTATCCTTCTCCTTTAAACAACAGTCCTCTGCTCTGTTTTCCTCTCCTTTCACACATAACTTTTCAGATCTTGTTTCCTCTGTAAGTCCTCGGACTGTTTTCGTCTTCTATCCCAACTTAATCTCAAAGTGGGGTCAACAGGTCAACACAATAACACGCATAAAATTATGTTATGACGTGCTTTTCAAAGTTCCCCAAGAAATTTCCTTTGGCCCTCTGCCAGATCCCAGTCAGTTAGTCAGGTGTGTGTGAGTAAGTGTGAGGACTATGTTCTGTCTTGTCTGATCAACTGCACTGTCAAACCTCCTCTTTTGCTACCACATTACACCGTTTGCTGCTACATAATGGTTGCAAGTAAAAAGAGAGTAGGAAAAACAAAGTAAAGTAAAAAAAAAAAGAAAACATTTATCTTCTATCCAACAATTAAATTTTCACTTCTATGTAAGCATATAAATACACTCATGCATGTTCACATCCAACCAACATGTATGGAGGGGCAGATATACACACAGAAAGCACTGGCAGACTTTTCCTGTCAAGCCGTGGTCAGTAGGGAGAAAAAGGAGGGTAAGTCTAATTTGGGATACAGTGCCTAACCATAACAGCAAGTCAAACAACATCACATCTACACCAGAACACTCTGGGTTTCTAGGAATTAAGGGTTCATGACTGGGTTTTTGAGACAGAGACAGAATGTGAGCATGTCTTTACCCATGTAAGTTTAGTCGGTTTAGTGGTCTTTGTGTTCTTTTTCTGTATGTTAAGACATATATGTATATTTGTAGGATTTTCTACAGCCCATTTGTAATTGATGCATGCTGCAAGCAAGCGTTATGCCAACACCAGCCTGGTATTTACACTTCCCTTCTCCTGTACAGCATGCTCTTTCACTGGCTCTCTTTGAAGAGTCTTGCGTAAACAGGCTTCTCTGGCATGGATCCAGCCTTACCCAACCCTGACCACACTAGAGGTCACGGGTCGAAAGAAAAGTGTACCTATGTGTGTGTGTGTGTGTGAGAGGGACAGAGAGATGTTTTTGGGAAAATATTTGAATGTGTGATGAGATGAGTGTCAGCCAGTTGTATTTCTGTTTTATAGTGGATACAAGTCAGTAACAAAATGGAAGACAGAGAAGGAAAAGATGCCAATTTGAACCCATAACATTTCCAGGACAGGACAGGACATGGCATGTACCCTGCTCCGCTGTTCCACCTGGACACTCCCCTCACAGACATGTTAAATCAACACCTGCCGTCTAAATGTTGTCCTTCCTTACATCTCCGCTTTCCCTCTTTGTTTTGATTGGTCTAGTATTTCTCCCTCTGTTCTGCAAGGCTGTGTAATGAGGCCCAGACTGTAATTGGGCCAGTCGTGTTATTTTAGGGTTGGTGCGCAAAGTAATTACCCACCCTCTGCTGTACTTTACTCTCAGAAAGACGGAGAGAGACAGAACAAGGGAGAGTAAGAAAGACAGTAAGAGATTTATTTAAAGGAGAGGAGAGAAGGGAAAACATATCTTAATTATGTATTATTGAATAAAGATCTGTATTTTTGTGACCATAGTTGACTTGGCAGCCTCTTTACAAACTCTCCACTTCAGCTGTCTTGCACTCAAATGGGAAGTTGACCAGCAGCTCCAACAATCTGAGAGGATGTGAAACACCTCTCCTTAACTTCTGCATCGGCTGCATCCTGTTGATGAACTTTCCAAACACAACATGACTATGACTTGGCTCAGTTAAGCTCTAAATAACATAAAAAAGGGGAAAGCTGGAAATGCAACTCTTAACATTGGATTGATTCAGCACATCGAAAGCATTACACAGTGGAAAAGCTACTGTACACGTGCTCTCTCTCAGATTGTGACTAAGCAAAAGTCTAGTACGCTTAAATGCTGAAGCTCACCATAACGAGAAGGCCAAAGGGTGTTTGCTGACATCCACATATTGGACAGAAAATATTATTTCACAAAAGCTATTATGGTATCTCAGATATTCTCCTATTTTTGACAGATCTATGTGTAGAACATGCAGCATAGTATTTTTAGGGCTATAATCCTTACGATTCCAGACCTTGTTGATTTGGAGACACCAGTGGTAAAAGCAAGTACAATTTTATGCTATAGCAAACACTTCTTGTGCAGCTACTTGGTCATAAATGCAACAGCAGAGCAACTGGAGCATCTGCTTACGCTTACAATCAAAAAACCTAAGTTGTTTTAAAAAAGAAGAAAGTCAATAATTGGCTTATTTCCATCATGAGCCCCTGCAATGTTATTCCATGCTACACTGTGCAAATAGTTTTCACCACAACAACAGGACACGGTGACAGGAGTTGTTACTGTAGCTCTGATTGACTGAAAATGCAGAAACTGTCTTCTTTTCTTAACTTCTGTTAACTTCCTACTTCCTGTGACTTCTTCACAATAAAAGCAGCCTTGTGTTTTTCCATTAGATTTCCATTTAGATTGAGTTTAAGAAGGAAATCTTCAGTTTACATTAGTAGCAACTTAAAAGAGTGCTCCGTCGATTTAGCATTGGTGGAAAGTTTTTAAAAAACTGTTCAAACTCAATTTCCCAGAACCCAAGATGTTGTCTCTTTTATTCCATGCCTTCCTCTTCCTCCAATGATTTTACAATGACCTTAAAATTTGTGGAGTTCCCCTTTAATACAGCTCTGATACAGCTGTAGGGTAAACATTGAGGCTGATATCAAGGAAATCACAGTATGCAAGTAATGCCGGATTACATGCATGCATTTTTTTTTTTTTTTTACTGCGACTCCGTCATGCATGTGAAGGCATTCTGGATTAAGCATGGTAATAGTGGACATTTAACTAAACTACTAGAGAGGAAATTACAATCTAAATATATTTGATGGTTATTTCTGAAAAAAATGCTCTAAACTGGCTTACTTTCTGAAGACTCCTACTTTATTCAAATTCATATTTAATAAAGAAATCAAAACGTATAATTAAACGTACAGAAAACACATGCCTGAAATGTTAAAAACTGAGTCAGGCCGTCCTATGGTCCATGTGTAATCTTGGCAGTAGAAACTACAGAAGAGGGCCAGTGAGATAAGGATTTACCACACCAAGATTTCCTGTCCCTCTGGTGCTGAGAGATGATGTCATTACAGATTTTACAGCACACACACACCAACACTTTAACAAGTGTTTTACAAGTTATATGTGCTGTGCTGCGTGTGAGGGAGTGTCAAGGAGACTAATCCTTCATCTGATGAGATTAAACTGTGTCAAACATGTGATCACACAGACATGAGCACACTGGATTCCACACTCTCACAAATGCATAAACAGAGATTTAAATACGTATACACACACGCACTAAAAAATTGCCCACCGAAGATTTGAATTGAATTATATCAGCGTCAGATCTGAACCATTCAGGTCCACAAAGAAAGAAAACAATGGCTGCATGCAAAGTGTTACTATGGAAAATTATTAGTTTATCTGCTATTTTTTTTTTTTTTTTGACAAAAGTAGGTACAAAAGAGCATTTCAAAGAGTTTCTGAATTTTCTGGGTACAATTTTTAGGTGTAGTCCAAAAGTTTAGCAATGACTTTTGAGTTTCAGACATTATAAAAGGTCACTGTTTCATATTTTGCCTTCCCATATACACTTGCACAACAAATGTAATATTTCATGTCATGTTAAATTCCCATTTCCTTATCATTGTCTTATTTTGTTGGTTTGTTTTCATGCGTTCTGCTATGAATCAAAGGAACCGTTAACCAGCAATCCGCAGCATGACACACAAGTTACCATTTATCGGAACTGAAAGGAGGGAGGACCGTGTCTGCTGCCTCTATTCATCTTCCTTTTCATCTCTCCTACTAACCTCTTCCTCATTCTGACCCTGACTCAGTTTGAGACCAGGGGACGAATATTACGACATCGAAACTCCATGCCCTCACATCAGAGTTTCAGTGGAAAAATTTAGAGAAATTCACTCAGCGGTTTTGTTCCATCCGGCTCTCACAGGATAGGACAGGGTTAGCAGTCACGCTGTCAGAACCAGAACGGGAAAAAAGCGTGTGAACAAATGGAAAGAATGACCCAGCATTAATAGCATGATGAGTGAAGAAAAGAAGAGGAAAAGAGAGCTGGAGGAGAGGTCAGTAGAGTGACCAGATTATAAATAAACAGCAGGAAGAGGATGGCTTGGTGCAATCTGGACTCAACCAGTTCTAAAAGGCCTTAGCATAACATCAGAGAAAATTTTGCCCTGTTTTTGTCTTAACACACTCACAGTAGCTTAAAAACTATTTGTCGACATATGCAGTGTGTAGTCTGCGTAAATCATTAGGAGGAACTTTGCTGATGCAAACTTAGTGGTGTAAAAATAAACAAATGGGGACACATGCACACCAGCCACTTCAGAAAATCTAAAATAGCACCAACATACAAGCAGAAATACAACATGCAGATGCGACTGCTGTGTTATCCCTTATGTTGTCTGTCCTGTGTACTTGGCCAGTGAACAGCTATAGTATATGTCCCATGAGTCTAGAGGAGGAGGAGGCGAAGAATTAGACTGGTGTGTGTGTGTGACAGAGAGAAAATGAGAGCGAGAGGACGGGTGAATGTGTATATGTACAGTTTTTGTTTTATTTTACACTTTCACTACAATGGTGCACCCACTGTATTTGTATGTGTGAAAAGTTGTGCATTAGTGTGAGTATATGTAATTAAGAATGACAAAGTTATATACAGGCAGTAAAATTCTTAAATGATAATTTTACAATTTTTGATGTACTATTCAACTTCTATTTAAGAAGAAAGTCCTATTGAGATTACTTTTTATTCCAAAGGTGCCCTGATTAAGACATTAACTAACAACAGGTTACAACATAAAAACTGCTAAAACAAAATCTTTCAGAGGCCTAGAATTAAACAAACTGCATTTGTAAAATCATAAATAAATAAATAAAATTGACCCTTAAAGCAATAAATAAATTAATTAATTAAAAACCACAAGCAAACAGCGAGGCAATGTACAGACAAGCTAGACAAACTTTGAGAGGTCTAAAACCTCCAAAAAATGAATGTCACCAAAACATACCAAACAATTAATATATGAGAACATAAGACTAAAAAGCTCAATAAAAAGCACAGTTAAATAAGCAAAGTTTAAATACGGGTTCTATATCTGTCACTAGTCTGCTAACATGATATCTTGGTGTGAAAGCTGGGGATCTTAAGTGATTGTGTGGCTCAACAAAAAAGTTTTTTGACTTTTCTTATCTTTTCTTATGTTCTACATGCACACGCATTCACATGCACACAAAGTTCCTTCATTTGCAAGAGAGAGCAGAAGAATAGATGAGGAAGGCCTTCTTTCAGTTCCTTCAAATAAACAAGGTCCTTATAATGTGGGTGTGCATATGTGGCTGCATGCACATATGTGTGCGTGTGTGTGCACACGTCAGTCTGTGAGAGATTATTAGGGTGGGATGGGTGAATGATGATGACTGTGGTTTTCAGGAATTTCAAACTGTGCCTGACCACAAATTCATGCAAATGTGCATATGTGGATGTCTCTGCAAGGGAGAGAGACAGACAAAAGCAGGGTGACAAAGAGAGTGAGACAGCGAGAGGGCAAGACAGAGAGAGATGTGCCGTGATTCACGGTTCCTCCTCCTAAACTGAAGCCTCAGCCGCAGTTGATGTTGCAAGCCCTGGTCACAGCCGTGTGAGAATGACAGAGGATGGAAGTGGCAGCTGGCTCCAGACAGACCTGGTTCCTAGCTGCGACCTCATGACTACATACAAAAGTCATGTGAAGAAATGTAGGCAAGTTGTTTTAGGGACGCCTGGTCCTCTAAATAGGCCATAATGAAGGGGGGTCAAAATGTTTTACTGGTAGGCTCCAGGTACGGATGTCTCATCGCCTCCACAACCTTGAGGGCCTCAGCTTACTCTGCTCCTCACTTACTGTCATTCACTCAGCCCCCTCCCCGTTGGCTTATAAATACTTTAATTATGTCAGGAGGGATAATGATCTGGCCTGCATGACCTCACAGCTGGAAAACAAATAAACAGAGATGTAGTACTCCTGAAAAAGGAAGGAAGGGCTTTGAATTACAGTCACCGTTCTGAGAGAGGAGAAACAACTTTTTCTTACAAATCGATTTACAAATCCATTTTAAACCTTAACTTTCACTGGATTTGGACTGTATCGGCATGGTTATAATGCAACCAGTTCTCCACAAAACTAAAATCTGTGAAGTGTGTCTGTGTATCTTTGCAGGACGGGGGCAGGGGGCTAGTTCTTGTGCAGCTGAGCGTACGTAAGTAAATATTAACAGAACAGGGCTAGAGCCACACAGATGTACGAAATGTCAGTGCAGTTACTAGTGTAACAGATGAGAGCAGACAGGGAAATGGGTGACGGGAAGAGGACGAGGTGAGGAATACTGAAAAAGACAGAGGAAGGATGGCTGACAAACAGAGGAGATATTGTTAGAAAGAGAAAAGATTACAACTGAGCTATAGCTTCTTCCCTCTCATTTCAAGCAGGGCCTTTCTTTGCTGTAAATCGACAGCGCTGCCTTTGCTGTGAGCAAATAAAAAAAGCACATAAAAAGAAAGGGAAAGCGACAATGGGGAGCAGAGAAATAGGATAGCAGAAAGTGATGGAGTGGGGTAGAGTGGGCACTTTTATGAAGGTACTCTGTAGCCCTGCAGCTTTTGTCTGTGTGTATGCGTGTGCGTTTGTATGAGCATGTATATAGGGAGAAAGGCTACGTCGAGTCTTGCAGGCAACTCTTTAATCCCTGAGAAAGTGGTGTGGAGAGGTTCTTGTGCTCAGAGTTTTAGAGCACAGGATGCAGAGAAGATGCAGACAGGAAAGGAAATGCACACAGACAGTGGGTATGCAAAGTGTGTTTAGAGGAGACAGACCCCTGTGTGGCAATAACAAAGTCAAGGGTCAGTGCCACGACTAATAAGAGGTCACACAGGATGTCTGTGATCAAGAGGAAAAAGACTTAAATCCAAAAGCTCCTAAATGGCTGAATGCACATTAACACACATCATGAGGCTTGTTAAACAGCAAAGGTTTGGTTAAATTAATGTTTAGTGCAAAGTGGATCCTCCTACTCGATGGTGGTAGCTGGACATTGTTATATTGAGGGAAATATTCAGGGTTTAAGGTTCACCAAGCTAAAGTTAAGACTTGTTTTAGAGTCATATCGGGCAAAGTATGAACGCATGATGGGAAACCAATAGGGACAATATGGTCCAGAATTATTTATCATTATATCTGTTTTTCAGTAGTTCCCAGCAGTATTTAATAATAATTTCTAATGATCAAATCAGTTAGAAATTACTGTTATATACTGGTGACCTGGACCCAGATAAGAATTAACCCATTAAAAAGCTTCATTTAGGCTCAGTTAGTTATTAACATTTGATTGAGGGATTAAAACAAAAATCATTAGTTGAAGCCCTCGGGCCATTTCTGGATGTTTCAGATTGTTTTTGAATGCTTTTCCAAGATCCTAAACACCCTGGGACATTATTTAAACATTCAGATTGAATTCAAATAGTCACGGCAGGCCAGTGTGTCGTGAGATTAGCACATGCCGGAGGATGCAGCGTGTGTGTGTGTGTGTGTGCACGTGTGAGGGAGTGTGTGTGGGTAAGCCTGGTCGTCTCTGCACTGGCTGCCATTTAGTAGGACAGAATTAAGCGTGAGGACGTCTGTCCGGTACCAAAGCATGACATCAGCCAGTTGGCAGAGGAGGTGTCGGAGCAGGTGCTATATGGGAAAGAGGGAGGGATGGAGACATGCGGGGAGGAGGTGGAATTGGGGAAGGACAGGGAGAGGATGGAGGTGTGGGACAGCAGAGCAGAGGGTGGCGCAGGAGGATGGGGCAGGAGCCAAGATAAGTGTCCAAGTGAAGCTATTTATAGCTCTCCATCATAGGCCATTCTACCAGGTCTTGATCACCACCAGTATTATCCCTCTATTTCCCCACTGCTCATATTTAGCTCATATCCAGGAAGAGGCAGAAACACATTTACCACTGAATCATGTCTTAATAGTCTATTCTTGGACTTGTGACATTAGATATTTTCCACCCCCATGTCAAAAATATGATAAATAATATTTTTATCACACTCTTTACTTTATTTAAGTTGTCCTGTTCTTTTTATACCATTTTCTGATACCGTTGCAGGCAATTTTCACAAGTGGTGGAATGTAACTAAGGACATCTACTCAAGTACAAACTTTAGGTACTTGTTCTATGAATGTTTCCATTTCACACACTTATGCAGTGCTTGTAAAATATGAGTATTTTCATATTTATATTGCTACTTTTACTTATTAGCAGACAGCTGAGAGTCAAACAAAAAGCAGGAACAGCCAAGTGAACCAACAGTACCATTTGCAGTGTGGACAGAGTCATTTGACCTAGACGAAGAACCAGGTCCAGTGAGTCCAGCCATCTGGTGGACATCAGCACTATACAAATAAACTCTAGCTACCATTTAGCAAAAAAGTCCAGAATGAGGCCTGCCTGGTCTAACACACCAAATATATCTAAAGCTCTCTCCTACAATAAATTAAAGTAGGAAAGTGAGCAAGTGGTTTATATGGCTAGAGGAAGGCATGTACTCTTCTTGAAAAAGTACGCCTTCTTCCTCTTCTTTTTATTCCTCACATTCTTCTTCCTTGTCAAAATCTGGCGCATTGCAACAGTTCAGTCAGAGTTGTGTCTGGTAAGCTCCCTTTTTTTCCAACTCCACACCCCCAGATTTCTTTCATTTTCAAACTTGTGGCCTTCAACCTCGAACAACACTGACTCAAACAACTGACATCAGTTGATACAGTTTATCAGATTTCACACAGGTGTTCCCCTTTAGCAAAGCAATTTAAATTTTTAAGCATGCTGAGGGGACCAAGAGTAATATTATTCGTGGCTATAATCAGGATGTCCACATCCAGTGTTGACAATAGCTCCCACAGTTTGGAAATATTAGAAACATACATTCACAACTCTAAAAGCATCCCCAGAAATCACACAATGATGTCAGCGAGAGATAATCTGGAGTTTAACAGAATTACTGTACACACATGGATCTGCAACAAGACCTTATCCAGGCCCCTATGACAGCAGCCTGCAGCAGAATGGCATTGTGCTGAGCTGTAATGTCTCTGAGCCACGTGTTACAATATAATAGTGTCTTTGTCTTCCACTTATCTGGCTGCAGCTCATGCTGCGGAGCAGAGTGTTTCAACAGCTACTGTCTAACTATCAGACCTATGGACACAATCTAGCTCTCTGTGTGAAGGCTTATTGTCAACCACTCTGCACGGATAAAATAATCATCTGAGCCGAGACAGATAAGTAGATTTTTACACGCCCACACAGACGCCTTTATAGGAAGCTGGGGCTGTCAGAGGTGAGACACTTTTCTTCCTCAGCATGCATTAAAAAAAGGCTGCACCAAAAGAACACATGCAAATATATTTGCTGTAAACAACACACAAATCCACTAACACACACGGACACACAATGGACATTGTGCTGTATGTGCACATGCAAAAACGCTTGCACCGTTTTTTCCCTCAAAACTTCACCACCATACATACAAATATCTTTGAATAAATACACAGATACAGCAACGACCAGATGACCAGACCCCTTAACTCTATGCTGTGAGCTCCTATTTAGGAAATGTCCTTGGCTTTTTGGTTGTTTTCACGGTGAATCCCAGAGTCCACCCACACAGGCAAGCCCTGCAGAGACCTTCTGTTCCTCAACCCAGGACACACACACAAAACATGCACAGAAAACACATATACACATATACACATACACACACACATACACACACACACACACACACACACACACACACACACACACACATACACAGAGAGACAGTCACAGAGAGGAAGAAAATAACAATAGAGAATCAAAAGAAGGTTTTATTGTGACTGGCCTTCTCTCACACAACAAAGCATTTTTATTTGTCATTTCATGGTTTTCTCAAAGTTTGACATTTATTATGCACTGTTTGACTAAATAATGTGCAGATGGTGACCTCTGGAAAGGGGAATGAAATGACATGAAATCTCAAACTCAATTGCTTGGTTCAAAAAAGGAGAAACCTACAACACTATTTTATCACATACAATAAGTGTTGACATGTACTGATTCTGTTTGCGTCATTTTTCTAACTTCATATTTGACTCAGATTTACACTCGGTGAAATGAGGACAAAAAGGAGTTGAATTACATTCAGTAGCACACATTGACACCAGCAAAAACAGTTGGGCCTGTGTGTTTTATGGAGCCAGCAGAGAGTGGAGTACATATGGACGCCTAACATTATGACACATAGCACTATAATGTGGTGTGGTAATGGCCGTGAAACCACATGTCACTGTGGATGGGAGAGAGACTCCAGAACAGAGGCAAGGCCCAGAGCCAGACCAGTGCTGCAGTTCACCTTCCACCGCTCTTTATCTCTGTTTTTGCTCTGTCTGTTAATGTCATCTCTCTTTCTCCCTCATCTCTAGCTCTTGTTTTCTTATTCCACTCTGTGTCTCTCACTGCCTTTCAAATATCTCATGTTTCTTCCTTTTGCTCTGTCAGTGTCTTTCTCATTTTTCCAGACTTGACCCAAAAGTTACTGCCTCTGAAAGAATGTCCTCCGCAGGCCAAGGCAATATTGTGGTTATTCTTTGAAAGAGTATTTCATGCCACTCTGTAACATCAAATCAAAGTTAAACAGATGACAATCCAGGGAGCTCAACTTCTGCTTACATTTTTGATTTTATTATGCACCAAATCAGTTTCGCTTCAGTGAAAAGTTCCTTTAAGAGTACTTAAAATGCTATTTAATGGCCTTCTTAATATGCCACTCCTTTATTTGAAGTAGCCTGTGAAAGTACACTTCACTGACAGAACAACTTGGCTCAGGTTCTGTCAACCTGCTGGTTTCCTGTGAATGGCTTTGGACCATGAAGGTAATCAGCTCTTACCACTTCAAATTTCACTCTCTCTTATCCCCCTGCAGCCAGACTGATAGCTGATCACTTTGATACACTGTGCTTCTTGCACGCGCTGTTGGTGTTTCTCCTGATGACTTCAGGGTGTGCAGGCAGGACTCCCCTGTTTGTCTCCCAGTGCAAGCAGCCTGGCAAAGTCCAGGGAGGCTATTGACAGTGGACTTTGGAGGGTGGAGATAGATGAAGACAGGCTGCGCCAAAACACACACACACACACAGACACGCACAAGCTCCCATTTGGAACATAGGCTGGTATTGCTTCTGGCTATTGCATGGTAATAAAGTGATCCAGAGAAAATGCAGGAGGAAATGACAGGACATTACCATGTGTGTCTTACAGCTGCTACTCTAATCAGATGTGTGCTTTCACTACATTAAAGTTGGGTCTTGTTTGGCTAAAATTCCTCCATTATTGCTATTGGAAAGGGGTTTAATGTACACATATGCTGTTGTCAGTAAACAGAATTGCAGTGGTTAGATGTATTTATCAGTAGTTTGTGTCAAAGAGGGCTATTGTGGGTTATTGCCCCGTGGGTGGGCTATTGCTGTTTCTCCACCTTCTGCCACCGTGGTTTACCTCTCTGAAAACTCTGGCACAAAATGGCTACCAGATGCAAAACACTGGCATGGGTGGAAGCTGGCCACAGAGAAAGCGTGAAAGCTCTTGAGAAGCCAGTGTATCATTATGTATATATTGTTACTAATGATCAATATGGTACCCTCAGATCATTTCTTATGCCTTTGCAGAGATACAGACAGAACAGATCTGACTGTGATCAGATTCAGATGCATAATTTTTAAGAATGCACACAGTCACTGTACTCTGTACTTGTTGGAGTACAAACCACAGTTTCATTAGGGAGTCTAGACAAGACCACCTGTGCCTCTGCTACTGACTCCTTCACAAGTCAGTGCTCACCTCAGTGGCCACACCACAATACCTCAGATATCCTTTAACATAGACAAACACCAAGCACTAAATCACTAAGACAGGAGACGTGTGCACACAGACATACGCAGTCAAGGATGTGATATTATACACAAAATTAAACACACACATGCCCACATACACACTACTTATCTAGAGATCATCTGGAGCGAGAGAGATGTTATTATAGGTTCCTCCCAGACGTGATGTCACTCAGCTCATAAGAGGTGTCTTTAAACCTGACACACACTGAGGCTCGTGACGTAGAACTTTTTCATTATCGAGATAGAGCTGTCCTCTATAAATTTATATGAAAGACTTTGTTTTGAATTAGTCCGCTGGCATCTGTTGATGTTAGACATCAGGGTGAATGTGAGCCTATTTGTTTTCGTGTCTAGCAGTAAAATACATATTCTCCAGAAGTAGCTACAGAAAGAGCCTCCTCATGGAGAGGCAATGGAGCTGGATAATTATGGGTTGTGTGTGTAAGTGTGTATGTGCATGTGCGGTTTGGGGGAAAAGGACTGGGAGAAAAAAAGAAAAAAAAATGTTGTAATTTTTACAGTGAATTCCAGCTTGATAACCAGAACCAGCTGGCTTTTGTCTCTTAAACACATACATGCACACACACACACACACACACACACACACACACACACACACACACACACACACACAGAACTACCAATCCTTAGCATAAACAGTTGCTTGTGAAAATATGACATTGAGATGTGAATGAAAACGTACTTGCGATGTTCAATCAGCACAGAAACATCAGCGACCAAAATGATACTAAATACAGACACACAACTAACAACATCCATTATTACGCAACCATTTGCAATAATGGTTATTGCATAATAATACAATAATACAATAAAAGTACAAGTACAATTCCTACTCACACACACTGTTCACTTTGTCAATTGCAACATGAATAAACTCATTAATATCACTAAATTAATAGCTGCTTGGTGCAAAACATTACAGTGGAAAAGATGACTAACTGCTAGTCACATTTTTCCTTGTCACTGGCCACTTCAGAAGTTGTGCCACTCCCTTTGGTGTGTTTATCTGTATCATCCTGTCAGCTCAAAGGAGCAAAGTTACCAGACAACACACACACACACACACACACACACACACACACACACACACACACACACACACACACACACACACACACACACAACAGGAGTTATCAGTAACAGATAAAACAGTCATGAGAGTGACTCGCGTGTACACTCAATGTAAATAAAGGATAAACTACTGGAGTATCTCCCACATTGCTTTATCTGTATTACAATAGTTTTCAGCCCTATGCACTTCAACCTCCAACATGCACAGAGACTACTCGGCAGTTGACATCTCTACTAAGTTGCCTCCATGACCCCCGTTGCCCCAGGCAACCCCTTGTTGTTGCAGTGTTTTAAAAGATGTAAAGAGCCCAGTCTCCCACCAGGATAACTCTGGGAGCGAACACAGATTAAAGTCTGCTAGTCTAAGAATGGGAGCCCTTAAGGCAAAAGACAGGAGAGCAATTGTACATGCGTGTGTGTGTGCGTTTGTGTGTGTGTGTGTGTGTGTGTGTGTGTGTGTGTGTGTGTGTGTGTGTGTGTGTGTGAACTGACGTCCCAGTTTCTGTGATTTTTGTTTCTGTACACACGTGTTTGTGTGTGTATGAAGATGTTGCACCTTCATGTGTGTGCATGCCTGCTTGTACCTTATATCTCCAATGTGTATGGCCTTTAATTTTGAATGGAGACAAATGCTGTGCAGGCCCATATTGAGGCAATGAAAAGAACCATTTCTCTCTACCTACAGATCAATGGGTTCCCATTCAATTAGAAAGTCTGAAACCATTAGCACCCAGCTAATGACTCCATTCTGGGGAGCTGGGGAGTTTTGGCCTCAGGGTAGGAGGGTGGCAGGCGGGGGAGCCAGAAAAAGCATCTAGGCTGTGTGGGGGATTTCTTTAACTGCATTCATTATGAGTGCATTACACTTCTTTAGTGTCTTATCGGGCAAGTAGTACACTTTCCAGATAGCATATTGCAGCAGGGTGTTGAATGCTTTGTCCCTCTGGTCTTGATTCAGCTAATGCTAAAGCTGTGCACCTCCCATTACTTTGAAATGGTTTTCTTATTCCACCCCTTATTCACCTTCTGTTTGTTTTTTGTTACATGAATTGTTTCTAAAAACTCTTGTATTGCTCCATTTCCCAACCCACCTTACTGCAAGCCAACTTTGTGTGTCTCTGAGATGAGTGAGAGGTTAACTTGCAGGTCCTTCTACTCTTCCAGTAATGATGACAGCTATTCATTAGTGTATGATGGAGGCAGTGCTTTTGGGTGAAATGAGACACCCCTCCACCTCCAGTTTTACGCTCCTATTTTCTACACAGTCCTGCAGCAAGCATTTATTCGCCTCAACTTGTCAAATATACAGTTAAAAATGCTGATCAACAGTCCCAGTAATGAAAATAGAAGTTGGCCTAAACAGACCTGCAATAGATAAAAAGATAAAAAGAACGGAAGAAAGGAAAAAGAAAGAAGCAGACTATAGTAAGCAGAAAGTAGGCATGCAGCCAGGCAGACAGAAAAATTGGTGTATATGAGAGGGTTTACAGGTAGAAACCATGTGGCTATGGGCAGAGGTAGGACGCCATGGTCAGAGTCCATATCGTGTGTCTTAATAATGCGTGCTGCAGCCTCAGGGGAATGGCAGCTTTAATGGGGAGGCAGTCTGCCACTGGTAAACACATGCTGGAGCTCAGTGAAAACACTACTGGCAAGGAATTAGGTCATTTGTGATAAGCATCAGAGCAGCATCGCCTTGAAATCATTTTTGGCTGCATGTGTGTGTCTTATGTGGAAACTGTCCCCCATTAAACATTTGTTTAGTTTGACGTTAGTTTACCTCAACAGTCTGTTAGCTTAGACAAGTCTAAATGAAATCCTCTCTCTGTTTATTACGGGGAACTAATTCGGCTCAAATAGCCTGTTACATTCAATAGAAGGGTAAAAAAACAAATTTCTTACCAACACTAAGGCCCCCATTACTCATGCTGCAGATTCGGACCCTGAGTCCAGTGTAAAGCTATCTGGGATATAATGATATTATACATTTCAAGTGGCATTTGCACGTAGTGAATGAACCATGACACCAGCCACATGAGGTAAGGAGTTGGACTGGTGTAGAGGTAACTGAGGTTAAACGGAAAAGCAGGGGATGTGTCATTACTCCGAAAAAAAACATTTGTCATGATTCTGGTCATTCTGTAGTGAAGATCAAGTGTTAACATAATCGCTTTTCCAGATTTCAGAGAGACTCGTCATTATTAGAGGCAGAGTGTTTGATGGAAGGCACATAAGTCGAGGTTAATAAAAGTGAAGAGAAGAGAAGAGAAGAGAAGAGAAGAGAAGAGAAGAGAAGAGAAGAGAAGAGAAGAGAAGAGAAGAGAAGAGAGCCATGTGGTCCTCCGATTGCTTCCCGTTTGATTGCTCTGGTCTGGCTCGTGTACTACAGGAAGAGCTGGGAAAAGTGATTGGACCCATCCAAACTCGACAAGCTGGGCCTGCTCTACTTTCCTCCTGTGACTGCCAATGAGGTGGTATGGCGTAGGGTGATGTGGGAGAGGCACTGGAGGGGTTCACAAGGGGCAGCGGGCAGCAGGAGAGGCTAGGTGTTGAAGGTTGCAATGGGTGACGGAGGGGGAGGGTGCAGGGCTCTCGCCCTAAGAAGTGCTAACTTGGACAGTGGGAGGAATTTTTTGTGGTTTATCCAACGAGAGCTGCTCCATCTGTATAAACTGGAGCCTGCCAAAATGTAGGCTCTCTCTCCATACACACACACACACACAAAGACAGACACACACCAAAGTCTGCCAGAATGTCGACTCCCTCTGTCCAAAGAGGAGCAGAGAAACTTAACTCCCTCATTACTCACACAGATAACTTGTGCTCAGATGATTAGATAAAAAAGTTACAAGAAACACACATGAGCACACGCAGAACAGGACACACACACACACATGTATGTGCTTGCAAACACACACACACACACACTCCATTGAGAAGGCAAGTCCTGAGGCTCTCCTGGCTGCAGAGTACTTAAAAGAATTGTTTCTGCCCATTCTGCCGGGCTGCTCTAATGACAGTGGTGTGGAGACAAAGGTTATGTAAGTGTGAGCTGCAATCACACTCCACGCCATTTAGACGTGACTCAGCTGGCCCAACGCCTGTTTGTGTGAGTGCGTGTTTGAGTGTGTGTGTAAGAAGGAGAGAGAGAAAGACAGAGAGAGACAAAGAGGCTGAGCGAGTGTGTGTAAAAGAGAAAAACACAGGACACAGTGTGTAAGCTAGAGAGAAAAAAAAAGTTTGAAGAGGGATTAAGAGTCTCTGTTTTTTCATTTGTGCATGTGTGTACATGTCAAGGGCTTGGAGTTACAATACAGTTGTTACGTTGTGTTACGTTGACGTTGTGGGATACTTTTTTTTGTTACCAGTAGGTGAAGAGGACAAACTGATATAATCCACATATGTCGCTTTCTGGTTAAATGGTTATGGTTAATGGGTAAAGGTTTTGGTTAAATCCACTAGAAGTGAATGAATATTAGTCTGTGTGTGTATGTGTGAGTGTGACACACAGTGGCCCCTTAGTTTCCCAGCAGGGCCTGTGGCAGAGAACTGACATCTTTCCACAGGATATGAGACCTGTGTGATCATCCATCTGAACTTCGAGCCGAGAGGAAAAACACACACAGCGCCTCCTTTCGTGCTTCAATTTGTATTACTCTCTCTCCCACACTCACTCTCTCTCCCAGGGTTGCTCGTGTCTCTTTAAAACTTTGCTCTTCTTTTGCCAAGGGGGCAGGGTTGTACTCCGTGAGTCACTAGGCTGTCCCTGGCACAGACAGACACATGCACATAAATGCACGCACACAGACATACACACACACACTTTAAGCTCTCCATGTTTATAAGTGGAGCTGGCCTTATGCCCAGCCTCAGGGCTGCACGGCCCTAGCACTGTATCTCTTAACCCTTCAGGAGCTCACACTGTTCCAATTTAACCCCAAACAGGAGCATCGGCTCTGTATGTCAAAACTTAACTGTTCAGGTCAAGCCTCTTACAGCCTATTAGCCGAACATCTGGAAGTAAATGCCACATACAATAACTCCCATAAAGGCCACAACTAACAAGCAACTTTTCAAGTGAGCTGTTCCTTTAATGTTCAGCAGAGCTGGCTGTTTAACTCTTTAGTGGGTTTTCCAAGGCATCTACAGTACTACTGTTAAACTCAACAACTGAGACACAGGTTTCTATGACAAGATTTATGTGACCATGATCGCAATTTGATCTTTAACCTTTTCTTCACATGACCCCAAAAGATGCTTCATTTTTCGTTGGTGTTATGGAGGACGTGCCTAATTGGTTTCCTCGAAAGTTAACTTTTGATGGCAACCAACACCAGATCAACACCAGCAACCTTTGGACCTTGAATGTGGCCAACTGTAAGTTGGCCACATTCAAGGTCAAGTCAAGTCTGCAGCATTATACAGCTATATTAACAAACACGTCTCTGTTCAGATCTCCTCTTTGTGAGCATGCAGGACAGGAGACAGTCAATATTTGAGCTATGATGTGAGTGTGTGCACTAGTAGCATGCTCTGAGCTGTTGAACAAATAGAAGAAACCTGCCATCTGAGCATGTGCACACACAGAAACACACACAGGCCAACAGTAAGTAATGGTCATACACCAGCCGGGAACGTGACACAAACAGCGTAGATGGATACAAGGATGTAAGACCACTGAGAGCTGGTGTAAAGTGTGTTAAGTATGATGGGTGCTGCGACAGATGGCTTGACCTTATCTGCAGCAGTTGTGGGATCTGACTGTGAAAGACATCGTCTTTGCTCCCTGTAAGATAGATCCCCATGGTGCTATAGCTGCTCCAATAACCATGTCAGCTTGGAGGCAGGGCTATTGCCCTCCCACCTTTAACAGAAGGTAACCTCTGGAGTAATCCCTTGAGGGTCCAGACTAATAATACTATATGGATATGATCCTATGGAAATGATAGTCCAGCACAGAATTAAATGGCAGTCAAATGTATTTTAAACACTGGATGCTTATACGTGATGTGGGCTTTTCTTATACGTAGTATAGGGAGAGTGGAAGAAAGAGGTTTGGACCTTATTACACTATTCTTTAACTGGAAAAGTTGGCAACACTTGAATATACAGTGGCCAAGTCAAAGAAACATACATATACACACAAGAGGGCATGTGCACACACATAGTAAGTATGGTTGCTGAGGAGTGTTCTGTAATTCTAGTGTGTGTTAATGACTCTCCCAGGCACACTGGAGAAGACGTTAAAAACCCTGGCTGTGATTTACTGTGCAGCGATGCAAGCTGGGGCACAACCCAGAGATTCACACTGTGGCACTGGCACACACAAACACACACACAGATCTGAACGCTGTTGTAGAATCTGCGAAAGAAGGTAGATGATGCTTACATAAGCATCTCAAATTTGTAAATGAAACATGTTTTCATGTGAGTTTAAATGATAAGCTGCATTTTATAAACCGGATAAATAATTCAATCAATTACGTTTTCATTATCAGTCCTTGCATTTGCATGTTCAGTGTAGCTTTATGGCCAACTCTACTGTATTGTATTTGAATTAAACACTATAAAGTAGATTCCAATTCTCTTTATACAGGCCATTGACTGGCATTACAGTCACACATCAATCATGGGCCAAGTCACTTAGCAGCCATTAAACTGTAACAATGTTTGTGTTTATACAGCTTGGCTCTGACCGAAAACAAAAACATACGTCCTCATTCACCCACCGCAATCTCATTACGGCCATACAAACAAGTCATTTTTAATCCACCAATTACAGATGAGAAAGAGGAAGAAGAGATCAGCAAGACGATCCATCACAAGTTTGTGGCTAGCGATGACTGCATATCGCCAGCCACGTTGTGCATCACCGCAATGTCACATTGGACGACTTGCGGTATTCAAAATTTCTTTTCATGAAATGAAAGTAAAACAAAGGGCATGAAGGCTGGCAGCTCTTTAACCACTGCCAAACAATAAGAGGATAAGCTTTATTTCATTGCAAGCCGTTTGCTTTGCCCAGAGCTAGACACCTGCCCTGGGTTGGCTCCACACACTCTGGCCCCGGGCATACACAGGCCTCAACCTAAGTCACCTGTATTTACCTTGGATATACTGAACGTCTACAGCACAGTGGTGTGATTTGTATGATAGGATATACAGCGATGTGGATTGCGACATATCACCTCTGGTCGGGTTAAGAAAAGATTGGTAGAAGACTGATGAGGTTTGTTTTGGAGAAACAGACTCCCCTCCCTAGCAAAAGGTTTCTTAAGTCGTGTTCCCACAGAGTAGAGCTCCATGCCCTACTTCTGTTCTCCACCAAGAATAACATGTACCTGGACAACACTGACCATTTAGACAGCTGCAGGGAGCAGGGTGCGAGTGAAAACGGGGCTGGGAGTGATGGCAGAGATACAAAAAAAAGGAGAAATGGATGACTGAAGGTAATAATGTGGCATGCTATGAGAGAAAGAAAGGAGAAAGAGGAATCAGGTATTGATGGGAAAGAAAGAAAATGAGTAGGAGGAACCCATAAAGTTACAGTGAATGAAAGAACCCCTATCCTTTTAAAAGTTAGTTGAATCTCCGGAGGTTTAATTGAATTTGAAATGAGTCGGGAGGCAGAAAGTTAGCAGAAGCTCTGGAAGGCTTAGCGCTGGAGATGAAGAGCTGGTGAATGACAGGAGAGAAGACAGAGGAGGAGAAGACTCCATGACAGTAGCATACAGAGGAGTCCTGTGTGAGGAAAAAGATTCGGCCACGCACAGGTAAATTGATCTCACGGGAGAGTGAGTAATAGTGGAGTAAAAGATACAAGGGAAGGTATGGATTGGAAACTGAACAAAGCATGAAGACAAGGAGAAGTCCAGGAAGAAAAGAAAAATAAGCAGTCACACAGGCAGAGAAAAACAGACAAAATATAAAATTGGAGAGAAGTGGACAGAGGCAGAGCGTCCAAAGAAATAGAGAAAGAGGTTTAGGGTGGGCCCGGGCTGAGGTGAGGTGCATGGCTCTCTCCAGAGCAAACAGAGGCTAACAGAAGGGCTGTTGTCTGGGTCAGGGTGGGCCAGGGGAGGGGACAGCAACAGCGGGATGTGAAATGTGACAGATCTATTTTAAGGCTCCAGCACAGGAGCCCTTCCCTGCTCTGAACCAGGTGTCAGGGTCAGGGGTCAAGTACAGGGCAGCAGAATCTAAAGCACCATTTGAAGTGGATTAGTTTGATGGGAGGAGGTCCTGTAATTTAATTTTTATGTGCTCAGTGCGTTCCAGCTCCAATTCCAGAAGACGATCCAAGTGAGGAAAAGGAGCTTTGCAATTTCCTGCAAATTACTGCTCACAGCCCGAACGGAAAATGCCATAATCTATACTTCTGCAAGGTGTTAGAAATGTAAATCATTGTGTAGATGTTAATGCAAACTTTGTCGCTTTTATCAAAAGTCCAAGTAAACGAATGAATGAATAAAAAATCAAATGTACATATTCTTTGTCTATTTGTTGTTTTGCTCTTGTGCAACATTTTCACTTGAACCTTTCCTCCATAGGCTCCCTAAACACACTGCAAAAATCAGTTCGTCATTCCTCATGACAACACAATAATTGTAACCTTTTCTTGTTTCTCAATATTTCTGTAATTCACTGTTTTCAGTTGCTTTTCCACAGAAGAGCCAAAAGGACTTCCTCTTCCCCTTATCTGTTACTCTTGAAATGATTTAAATGCTTGGGATGGTAATACCCGTATGAAAATGTGTTAACGTCTGGTGGTTAATTTCACAATGTCTCTCAGCTGTAATTCCGACTTTGTTGTTTGAAGCCATCACAAATGATCATAATTTTTAAACCTAATATCATGCTTCTTCCCTACTTCTTCCTGGCTGTGCCTATTTCCCATACATCGCTCACAGTCACCCATCTACACCCCGCCACCACCACTTCCATTTTCCCCCACTTTCATTTCTCATGTGTATCTTTGAAACAAACCCAGTCTCCAATTGTAAAGCCACCCACCACCTGCCTCCAACCCCCCACCTGCTCTCTGGTCTGGGCCTATCAGGATCCAGGCAGAGGGGCTGATTATGCAGGCAGCTGTCAGCCCTCTCAGGTGAGGCCCCCTAGGCGACAGTTCAACTGCTTCAGACTGAGGCTGTGCCACCGAGTCTGACAGTAGCACGAACAACACAGAGAAAAGAATGCTAATGGATCAAATCAGATGAGTGCTGAGATGAGAGAAGGGGGTGCGAAGGAGAAGAGGAGGGCGCTGGCAGGCACTCCTGATCAGCCGTCACTCAGACGAGGCCTCGTGTGTGTGATAGCGTGTATTTGTTGTGCATGTTTGAGCGAGAAGCACTGGCCGCCCAGGATTACGCCCCCAGTTACTGACATGTTTTCCCTCCACCGTCCCTTGAAGTTCGAGAGATGAAGGAAGGGTGTGAACAGAGGGAGGGAGGGGCTGGCAAAGGCAATAGATGGATGGATGTGAGAGGCTATATACAGTACACTGCTGTGTTCCTTTATTCTTCCATCTAACATGCCTTTCCCATCTTCCATCTACCCGCCGTAACTCCACCTCTCTCTTTGACTATCTGTCTGCCTCGGAGCCATACCTTACTGCGGAAAAGGCAACATATCAAAACTTAACGGCATTTCCTTTACTGAATAATGCTGAGTTCAATATTATTTTGTTTTGAACTTCACTTCTGCGCTTGCTTCTTCACTCCTTCAGGGCAACCCCTTCATGAGGAGAGATGAGATGCTTTAGCGCCATCACTTACGGGCAGTCAAACAGCCTCCTGTGTGGTGGGAGCTTGTGATTGAAACATAGCATGCTGAAGACTTTAGTTCCCCTCTTTCCGATCTCTAAATGTCTGATTCCATTCGCCTCCACAGGACTACAGACGGAACGTTAAAGCCTACATGTGCATGTGTTCATGCCATGAAAGAATAATATATTCTGACAGCAGAGACAGATGGATATATGATCACCAGCTAAAGAGGATTGCTGTGACAATGAACCAGGAAGTGCTTGTCAAGTCATGTTACAACTCCAAGCCATGAACTCACTGTAGATCTCTTTTAGTGTTGCCTCGATCGTCACCCATAACCAGCGTGCAGGAAAGTTTAATGTTTCAACTATGCACAAAATTACCTAAAATAGCAAACTGCCACTTTCCCAAACATCAACTCGAATGCCTTCAAACACACAGTTTCACGTGCCCTTATCCCACTGCTCTGTCTCCCCCTCACCCTCACCCCATTCCTGGCAGATGGTTTTAATTAATATAGACATGATAACGAGATTCCCTGCGATTAATATACACAGCAGTTATGGATTTAAGTGCTAGGGATTCCAGATAATATGATTAACAGCAGTTGAAGTGGGGGCATCTGGCAGATGATTTGAAATGGAGGAGGGCTGAAGCAATTGCGAAATAAGTGTGTGTGTGGACTGTGGATGCAATTTTGTGTGTGTGTGTGCGTGCATGACGGTGTGTAGACATGGATAGTATAAGAATGCTGGGGAACTAACGTCATGCAATCTTAATAGGGAAGTGCTTTTTTTTTTGTTTTTTTTTTAATCCTCTTGTTATTATGTAGCCAGCTGTCCTTTGTGCGATAACACAGACTACATTTTAGGACAAACACACAGCAACTAGGGGTACATGGCATTTCACAACATGCGTGCTTTTGTATTAGTATAGTGATCATCACACAAGACTTCTGTCCTGTAATATTCATCTGCAAATGGGACTTCATCCCCTAAACCAATTTGCTTAATAGTAAGGAAAATCACTACTTTGCATGGTTTTTCTAACTTTCAACGACAACTCATAATAAATGCAAATGTCCTGACACCTATTACTGGAACGAGGAGGCTGTACATCTTTCTGAAGACAAATCAGCAATATTGATAAACAGATGTCAACAAGAATATCTGGGACAACTCCTAGATCCTGTTTCTATAGTCACAACCGAAACTTTTTTAATCTTAATTTTACTCTTAGCTGCTGGCCAGTTCCTGGAGACGCGACTCAAAATACAAAGAAAAAAGTTACTGTGGATGAGGGTGGGTGAGGGAAGTTGAGAATCTATTTTGATGGTTCCTCTTAGGAGAAAGCCTTCCCTCTTTCTTCTAAATGTATTTGTTTTTGTCTACATTCAATTCTTCTTTGATTCCTGTACTCTGAATATGGGTTTATTTTTTTCCACACACGCTGCCTTTATGAAGACACTAAGCTGGACAAACTAAAGCCATATGGTGCACAGTGAAGTCCACTGCCCTGACCTTCTGTCTCTTGTTTATGCCGATGGCTACGTGGCTGATTGTTGCATTTGTTGGCATTTAGAAATGTGTCATCCTGAAGGAGACTAGCTCAAAAAAACACAACAGAGTACACAACTGCCCCTCTCCAGGGTTAACGGTAAAGGGTTATCATTTCAATCTCTGGCTTGTTCCAACTGTATGGCGCATGTCTCCACACATCAGTTACACTCCATAAGATCTGTCCAGTGTGCGCACACCGAGACAAAGTAAGATGCGCCCTTTAGCTAAACTCAGAAAGATGCTAAGGGGAGGATTGTGTTGGGAAGAATGTCATTGCATGTTTACGTGAGCATCTGTGTGTATTTTAACTGTTACTCTTCAAAATATCCAATAATGATAATAATGGTAAAATGTCACTTCTACAAAGTCAGTTTCTATTTAGTCTGAAATTAAGGTTATTGACTGTGCTCTTATGCACAGTGGAAGTGTGAAGCGAAACCAAGATCCCACCTTCAAGATACTGTAAAAGACAGTTTTATATGTTATATGTATAGTTTTTTATGAAGTTTGTAATTTTTTTTCCAATTAAATTTTTCTCTTTTGTAACACATGCCCTACAACTGTCTCATCTCATCCTAGTTAGCGATTTCCTAAATTTCCTAGAATAACCGTCAATGATCCTCTAGAGGATGTGTATGAACTTTGATACATTTTATCTGTGAGTATGACAGCTGTGGGTGAAGAGAGAAACAGAAACAAATAGACAGCATAATAATAGATGGAAAGTTAGCATTGCTGGTAATGAAAACTTGAGAATTGTGCAAATTACACAAAGTGTAATTGTCTTGGCTGGAGTGTAATGAGTGTAAATAATACTAGAGCTGCAACATTTAGTTGATTAATTGATTTATTTTGGCCATCCATAATCACCACTTTTAAAGCAAAAATGGCAAACATTTGCCGGTTTCAGCTTCTTAGATGCAAGGATTTGATGCTTTCCTTTGTTTTACATGATGTCTGTCATTTTGTTGACATAACAATTGATATAAAAGTAATTGTTAATTGCAGCCCTAAATCATAATGGAGAAGTGTAAACAATGAAAGCAAATGTTTCACGGTTACGGTGCCCTGACTGTGGATTTTTTTTATTTTATAAGTAATGCTTGCTTAGAACAATTAAGCAAGTACTACCCACTTGTCTGAAATCTAAAATAAATTCTTTGTTAATGATTTTTGCCCAGTCTTAAAAGAAATCCATCTGAATAAGTGAGATGGTTTATTTGTTGAGGGAGATGTTTGAGCTGAAGCCCAGTTTATAATAACACCAATTTAGAAAAATGCTCTTTGATGAAAATGAGCAAAACAAATAAATCACTGTAAACTTAACTTGGGCTCAGTGGCACAAATGTGAACCATCCCTGGCAAACATAAACATCATTTGAGGGGGAAAAAAATGCAAACTTTTATTCTGGGCTGATTCTTCAGAGAAACAGCGTTCAGTAAAACAGGTGCTCCAGCCCAATGTTAAATCACAACTCAACAACATTCACTGCGGTATTTATTTGCAGAAAGGCACACACCTTGCAGTCAGTGAAAATTATATTTGCCACTTAGTTGCTAGTCAACATGATGGGTTACCTCCCCCCTTTTTTCCCTCTCTTTCTCCCCAGCCTCTCTTTTGCAGTCGAGCAGACATAGTAAAGAGAGTGAGGGAGAGTCATTTGACAAAGAAAGGGTAGAAGTTGGCACTGAAAGTGAATCAAGGGAGCAAAAGCAAACAGAGGAAGGAAGGAGTGGGAAGGGGGGAGGGAGAAAGTGGAGGAGGGAAGTTGGCGGGGGAGGGAAAGGGAATGTTAGAAGGGATGAGGGGGTGAAGCTGAAAGTGTGGACAAACTCCAATGAAAACAGTGTCAGATATAACACTTTTTTTGCAGAGTGGGGACTGCTTATAATGACCCATTCCCACTTCTTGACCACGAGTGACTGGACACTTTGGTTCACAACCCCAGTCACAGCTGTGCAAAGGAGAGAGATCGCAGAACAAAAGCAGAAAAGGATCATCTGCCACTGAAATATCACTAGCATCGTCTTTTCAAAGAAACAGATTGGCAAATAAAGACACTTAGGTCTGACAAATAAAAAGGACTGACTGATGTATGTTCCTACATGGACACCAACCACATACAGACACACATGTACACTCACAAACTGCACACAAGTACATCAATGCACATCCAGGGTCACATTAACTGCAACTACTGGGACAGAAGTGCAAGACAACCATCTCTGCTTCCTGTTTTTCTGGATATGAAACTATGTCAAAGGCAATAATGCTGGCAGTACGAAATACTGGCAGTCAGAGACTGATCCCTAAAGCTCATACAGATCCAAATCTGTGCACACACATACAGACACTCACACGTTGCCAAGTCACACACACTAAATTTAAAACAGGGGCAGGGCATAACAGGGGTTCTACTAACCATGCTCCACTGCTATGTATTAAATCAGAGATTTGATCACTGCCTGTGAATACAAACAGGACATGCATATAGTGATTTTGTCTATGACTCCAACATAACACTCCATGTTCCAAACCTACTGCTGATCGCTACCAGAACATTTAGTTAGACCTTGCCATAACTTTGTTTAGCCTGCAGTCCATGCAGCAGTGGTGCAGTTACAGAGAGTTTGTGGGGTTTAAGACAGACCCAGTAGAACTTGTTGTGACTCAGTTAGCAACCTAAACATGAAAAATGTAACTGAGCATAGACGTTTTAACTCTGCAGAGAAACAATGGATGAGTGGCAGAGAGAACAAGGTAAGTGATATGTGAAAGGAAAGGGCACGAGGGAGAGATATGTAGTTTGCAAAATAAACAAGCATGCAAATAAGAACTGAAATGATTAATCAATCAATTGTTTATTTTTTATTTTTTATTTTTTTTAAGCAAAAATGCCAAGAAGTCACAATTTAATTCTTCCAGCCATTCACTTATGAATGTTTTCTGTGGCAATAAACTGTCTATATATGTATGAGATTTGGACAATTCATCCAATAATTGATGACATTTGAAGACGTCAACATGAGCTGACACCTTATAGACCAAAGTGGAAAGACACTTTTGCATGGCTGGAGGTGGTAAGACTGTTTTTTGTGTTGAGGTGAATGGGGTCTTAAAGCTGTTGCTGACCTCTAACCCTGAACCTTACTTATGACTCACATGCGGGCAGATGTGTACATGCAGAGGATATGTTGCTATGGACATCTGTTCGTTTTTACAGACTCTTTCTGCCACACACACACACACACACACACACGCACACACACAAATACTTTAGTATTCCAACTTGTACACCCCAACTCACCCAAAATAACTTCTACCAATACCCACAAACATGTCAACACTTACATGCAGAGTCAGAGCTGTTCTTGCAAGGATTTCAGCTAGCATACACAGAACTTGACATGTACCTAATTACAACATGCTCTGCCTGTTGCTGCTGTTCTGTCCTTTATGCGCTGTTGTATGCACTGTACTTGTCTGCTAGAAATGTTGAGTTAGATGTTATTTCTGGTTTCCCATAAGCTCTCACATGTACATTACCAGCTACCATTCAGTTCTATGACCCCCATGGGGCTCACTTTGTTTTGGCCCCACGTAGCCCTTAGCTCATTGACCCCTACACGTATCCCTTGGCCCCTATATAGGAGGTGAGAGATTGTACAGGGGACAGGGTCTGAGTGGGGGGAGAGAGGGTGTGGGGGGATCAGCAGCAATAGAGAGGAGCACTTCTTCAGGAAAAGCATTAAAGAGGCAGGTATTGATTTGGGATTTTAAATGTGTTTTTGCAGTGATATATCCAATTAGCCTCTGAACCCTCTATGGGTGTAGAGCAGGCTCCCCTGAGGCTGAGGAGAGGGCCACTATAACACTTTTCCTCGGACTCCCTCAAATGATAAGAAATAGATAATACCTGTTAGAGTCCAGGCTCATAACATCAAGGTGCTGCAGGGCTTCAGGAGGCATATGAAAGAATTAAATCTACTCTAAATTAATTCATAGGAATACTGGTGCAAAACTAAACCCTTTTCCATGCAGGTCTATAGGAGCCCTTCTTGACTTGCATCTGTTTTTATCAGTCTCTCCTCTCTCCACTGTGGATGACATGGTGACTTGTTCAGTCAGTGCGGACAGCTCCTGGATATTGGTAAGCTTTAATTCTCTCTACACATCCATGTCTCCCTCCTCCTCTTCCTACTCCTCCACCTCCTTCGTCCCCCGCTCAATCGATGGTAAGTTATTTAGCAGATAAAAGAGTTGGATCAATCTAGCAGCACATATCAGAGTGCCAGCAACTTGTGTATATTATCAGGTGCATGTGTGTATGTGTGTGCGTGACAGAGAAAGAGTGAGGTTGTGCGTGTGTCTGTGTTGATGGACTAAGCATATGTGTCGGTGCTGTACCCGGATATCTGAGCACGTGTGTGCATATTTGTAGTTATACTGTAGCCTTAAAAAAAACACAGTGTGTCTATCTGTGTGTGCGTGCTTTCTCATGTGTGCATACCCGCATGTCACTGCCACTATGTCAAAGCCATTGTGAAAGAGATGCTGAGAGGAAAAGAAGAGAGCGTGTCCTTGGCTGCTGAACGCCACCTTTTTTCTTTGTGCACGTACAGAGTACTTTCTGGGGCGTTCTGCCTATTGTAAATATTTAATTTGATTCCATTTGTCATTAGCCGTCTGAATTGAGGCAATTGAACTGAATAAGAGAAAATGGCTCAAACCTGTGCAGGAATACGCCTCCCTCTTACAGACAGGCAAAGTGCTGCATGTGAGATGGAGAGAAAAAGGAGTTTGTGTCAAAGTGGGGCAGAAAGACCGAATGATCCTGAAGAGGAGAATGAGGGGACATGATATTAAATTGAATGTTATGAAAGCAAGGAAGGAAATGTTGTTTTACTGTTTACATGGTAAACCAAAGCCAATGTAGATCAATCAGAGGAAGAACAGACACATTGTGATGGATACAGACAGGAGAAAAAGTCTTTTAGGTCTGGTGAGTGCAAGACCACACCAGTGAGGTCAAAGAGGAACAACTGTAAATGTCAGGGATCACCTTCAGACACGTACAGATCAACACAGACCTGTTTAGCATCACCACACACACAGATACTCAAATATACCCGAACACTCAAAAGCCCCATTATAGGACTGTGATCATTTACTTCAGACGGTTAGTCTGTTTCCAGGGCTAACAAAGCATTAATGGACCAGAATTACCGCCTCCACCAACCAGTCAAATTGCAGTTCACATCAATGCCTGTCCAATCTCATATAAAATATGAAGTGAAGACTTTTGAAGGAATTTAATAAAAGGTATTAGCGTGAATTCTTGAGTTATGTTCTACGAGGTCACAGTGGCTTTGACCTTTGACCACCAAATTCTAATCTGTTCATTCTTAAGTCCAAGTTGATATTTGTGCCAGATATAATTAAATTCACAAGAATTGGAGGGACGTGAAGGCACAGTGACCTTCACCTTTAACCTTTGACCACCAAAATGTAACCAGTTCATCCTTGAGTCCAAGTGAACGTTTCTGGCAAATTTGAAGAAATTTGCTCGAGGTGCTCCTGAGATATCACGTACATGAGAATGGGACGGACATACGGACGAGTGACCCCAAAACACGATTCGTCCATCCACGGCTGTCACCGGTGCATAGGCATAAAAATGAGACTCGTTTAAAACTTGCCGTGTGTTTTCATGTGTGTCCTAATAGTGTAAAATAAAGCTCTCAAAAATCAGAATACCTCAATCACACACACACACACAGACCTAAAGAAGCTCATCCACACTTAAAACCTGTATGAACACAGCACATACATGCATAAAAAGTGTACTCACACTTCTTGCAAAAGCACAAACATGCTCGACGCAGACACGAACACCACACACAGACAAATGTGCACTTCAAATTATGAGTGAGTCACTGAATTGCCCAGCAGGGCCTGGGAAGCTGGGGATTTCCAAACAGCGAAAAACAGGTGACATCTGCCCAGCTCCCATACAAATCTATGTACAGGGCAGCCATGTACAGCTGCTCTGTATGCAGTAAAACCTGCAAATACAGGACAGGTAAAAAGAACCTCTTATATTATGTGTGTGAGAGAGAAACAGAGAGAGGAAGTTAAAGAGAAAATGGGGTGAGAGTAGTCAGAGGTCATGAAAGTAGTCAAAGGGCGCTTTCCACAAACTACATCATCTCAACAGCTGAGACACACCTGCTAATGTAATTAGACACACACACATATACACACACAATGCCACAGTCCACACCCCTCACAATTCAGCGTTTACCCATACACACAGTTGAGATGGCCATGCATGGCCTGTTTTCACCTCAAATAAAGTTCACAGAGACCGTACACAAATCAATAAACAACATCCCAGCTTAGCACCAAACATCATTTGGCCTCTCTTCCTGTATCAGTGCTTGGGTTTCAAACACACCACACTTCTTCCTTCCTTTCAAGTGACGTGCAGAGCTTTTAAACTGTCCTACTGCCTTAACTGCCTCTCAGATTTAGGAGGGAGACACACTGGGAAATCCCACATCTAAGGCTTAGCCAGATCTGATGGCAAAGTTTCATTATTGTTCATTGCGAGGAGTTTGCAAATTAACTACCCTCAGCTAAAGCTGCACCAATGATATCAAACATGTTTGGAGATCACAGGAGTCAAGTGATAATGTCATGTATGTTTTATGTATGTTTCAGTAAATATTGCATTGCATTGCTACACTGGATCATGAAAGCTTCTGGAAAACTAAATGGCACAACTTCAGTAACATTTTAGGAGTCACAATCTCAGTTATGTCATCAAGTGTGTGTTCCCTGTGCTCTCCTTTCATCCAAGTATGACACACAAGACTCTGTTTTTTGTTGTTTGTCCTTGTCCAGATTCATATGTGCTTCTAAATACTTACACCTATCAGCTGGCCTATTTGCATGACCGTTCCCATGTCCATCCATCCACCTGTCTGCCTGTTTTTCTTTCAGTCCAACTGTCCATCCATCCACCTGTGGGCCAGCAGAGAAAAAAAGGCTGGGCATCGATTTGTGTGTCTGTGGTGGGTAGAGAGATGTGCATTGGGGGAATGGCTATAGGGGAGTGTTTGACACAGACCGATATTATTCATCCCGGACAATATCCTAAAATGGCTAATTATACGGACCAATTAGCGGGCTAATTAGACAATTATCCAAGCAGACAATCTATTGGCTGGAGAAAATCAATACATGGAAGAGATAGTGGCAGAGATTGGGATTTACTTTTTATTACCTCACCTGCACCGCTCATGAAGCCACTGATAGTTTCTAATCTATCAGTTTCATTTAGCCTATGAGGTCAAATGGAAAGCTTAACTTTCAACTTGTAATTCAGCACATTTCTCCTTCCAACAAGTTCCTTTTTATTTTGTGGAGATGTTGGATTGTAATTTGACTGTTTCCTCCGAGCATGTGTGTGTGTGTGTGTGTGTGTGTGTGTGTGTGTGTGTGTGTGTGTGTGTGTGTGTGTGTGTGTGTGTGTG
>JBBMJY010000012.1:15361486-15376780 GCA_037833715.1 Toxotes lorentzi | reverse complement strand
GTGTGTGTGTGTGTGTGTGTGTGTGTGTGTGTGTGTGTGTGTGTGTGTGTGTGTGTGTGTGTGTGCGCGCGCGCGCAGCAGGCAAGTGAGAGGTGACAGCACATTTGTAGGGAAGAGTCAGAGCTGCTGTTCCCACAGGACAGACAGAGTGAGTCAGGTCCCACTGCGGATCTTATCTGATCATCATGTCAACACTATAGACCTTCTCTCCTTCTACTGCGCTCCTCCTCTCTGTTTACTCTCTGACTCTCACTGCCTTTCTCTTCCGCAGAATCACACAAAGGACTCATCTTTCTTAGTCGGTTATGTCCCTGACACAAACGCACGGTTACACACAACCACACACACACACACACACACACACACACACGCGCAAACAGAAAACTCCTCTTCCATGTGCACAACACTGGCATCCAGTCAAAGTGGCGCTAAATTGTATTAAAATAGTGCAGTGCTCGTCGCAAATTTACATGCGAATTAGGGAGAGTAGAAGTAATTACTCCGGGCCAGTGCGGCTAATTGAATAAGGGTGCAGCCTTTTCTCTCCTCTCTCCTTCTCTCTTCTTTCATTCTATATACATGAGGCTCTGTGCTTCTCTTCAATGTCATTATGCCACTGCTTTGCCCTCCTCAAGGGCCCACATTATAGGCAAAAGAAAGCAATAGAGGGTGCTCTGCATCAGTGTAAGTCTGTGGTTCTGTGTGCATTTATAGGTACTTGTCTTGCCAAGTTGTTTTTGAACTGTGTGAAGCGATGATGTGAATATAATGGCCTGCTCTACTCTACGCTGGATCACCATTGTGTGTTTGTATTCCTGACCCATATGAGAAATTAGATTGATAAAATCTGTGCACATTAAGATGTAGATTTGCTGTTTGGTGGGTACTGTCATTCTCTACGGGTCCTGTGGGAAACAAATCAGAAGCAAAGTGAAAAATACAAGCAGATAGGTAGACATGACCAGAGCACGCAAAGACAGCCTGGGGCTGTGTTTGAAGTAGGCCTCGGAGAGAACACATTGCCTTTGAGGTGTGGTGTATATGTGAGTAACTGTCACACAGACACACACAGACTTTTCCCACTGGAGCATTTGCATGGCAAAGTGTCCGCTGGCTCATTCCCAGGTCTGCTTAATTCTGTAATGGCTGTGATTACTACAATAGAAAACCATGAATGCTTGAACAAATCCCCGCAATACACCTGCACTGGATCAGTGTAGGTTTGTGCATGCCTGTGGAAAACATATAAAAAAGATTTCACCCTTTTTTGTATATATTTGAAAACATTCTACAAAGAGAGACATAAATCTTATTTCCTTTCCGTATGTCTGTGTGTCAGCCGTGCGGTGTGAAGGGGAGAGGCTGGCTGCTCTCAGGAATATCAACCTGTGGCTGTCAGCCTTATCAGATCTAACCCACTCAGGGAGAACTAAACCCTCTCTCCCTCTCAGCCAGTCTCTCTTTTTCACACACACAGTCAAAAATGTCATATACAAACACAAATCACAAGACCGGAAAGTATATATGAGACAAAATTATTAACAACAGCTACATTTTAAATCTGTTGTAGAGGTTTAAATCTTCTTTTCTTGACTTCTGATATCATTCAATGTAAAATAAATGCTTGTTTACAAAAAGGTTTTGATCAAGAAATGCTTGTTTTAACCTGCCACAGGCCCAAACCACTGATGTGCTCAAACCTGATGAAAACTAATTTTTAGAATATTTTTGTAGTAATGCTTTCTAATGCTAATGCTAAGAATGTTTGAAAAAAAATTTTTTTTCCAAAATAAACTATTCCTTTAACCTTTTCACTGAAGTTAAGAACTATATGTTAACTGCAGACACAACGGTTACATTAGACTTTTATCATTGAGCCAGTCAGTTTCAAAATGTCAGTAAAGGGTCTAGATTTAGAATAATCACACTCACATAAACACACACACATTTTAAACTATAATGGTTTTGCAAATATGATGAAACAAATCCTAACAAACCCAAGGAAACCGAAGCCCTCGAGACAGCCCAGAGAAAGGAGAATCTGAGCTAATCAGCTGTCGGGTCAAGTCGTGTGTTTGTTTTGGTTTTAGAAAAAAATTCTATTCAGTATTCTCTTTTAGCCATTTGCTTAAGTGCTAGGTCGTGCTCATCTGTGTATGCCACTGTGTGGGCGTGTGTGTCTTCCCTGGTGGCGATATTATGAGTGAAAATACCTGCTGACGCACAACAACCAGACGCAGAGGTCAAACACTTCAGAGCTTGCTTTCATTGATTCATAGCCCCAGGTAGAGAGCACACGTTTTGTCCAAGTGTGTGTGTATGTGTGTCTATGAGCAAGCAATAGAGACAGAGATATAGACACAAAATCAGACAGAAAGCATGCGTGTGTGTGTCTACATCCTAATGTGTCTGTGTATTAGCGTGTCTGCCTGCACCCGGTGATATTGCCCCAAACAGAGCTTCAGGCCAGCCTGTGTTTCCTGGCTAAGGGCACAGTGACTGCAGTTAGGGTGTTAACAGGAGGGATACAGAATGAAAGAACAAAAGATGTGCCTGGAGCCAACACTGAAATGCCTTTGAGAAACAGGGGAAGATCTCCATGGGAGTAAGGGGGGGATGAGGGAGTGTGAGAATGCAAAAGAGGGATGAAGGAGTAAGCGAGGAGATGTAACAAGGTGATATACAGCACCTTTTTAAAAAAAAACAAAAAAAAAGAGGGGTTTGTGTCTCTCTCTCACACACATCAGAAAAGGGGAAGATGTGTCACGAATGTGCTTTACAGTAAACAGAGTGCTCAGAGCTCCCCTATCTTACTAATCCTCTCAGCTCCTGTCAAACAAACAGAGAGAGACCTGGTGATAAAGAGATGAAAGGAGAAAAAATCAGAGGGTGAACGACAGAGGGAGCTGTTCAGGATACAGAAGTGATTGGAGTGTGCTCCAGCTTTCATGATTGCAGCAACTGGTTGCGAGTCACTGACATTGGTCTGAGGGATTTGTGGGACACTTGCGTGTTTTTTGTTTGTAGTTTAATAACACCAACACCTCTTTGTTTAATAAGCACCTCTTCAGTTCATGTTGTTAATCCAAGATAATCCAGATAGGTGACAAAAAGATATTGTGGAGTGTATATACATTGTTGAAGTTGATTCCTATTCAGAACACAAGAGGGGCAACAGAGCTAAATTCATGATATGCTGTGCAAAAGGACACAGGATCTTATTATCTGTTGTCATAATTCTACATGTTGCAGGACTTTTGACCACTCACACACAGCCAGTGACCAAACATCCTAAAAACTGTGATGTTTGCATGTATCATCACGGCCTTGAATAGCAAACCACAAACAAAAATATTAGTCTGGTACACAATATTTACATTCCTTATTTCCTTTGGAGGGGCATATGAGATTCCTCCTTTGTTCATATGCCATCTATCTTTTTAGAATGAAGCCAGATATTTTTCACTGAAATGTAAAAGTAAACACTGCTGTGGAAGTCCCTCCATTTCCTGCTGACTTCCTGTCATGGGGATTTTATGCACACACAAGCACACAAGCACACACACACACACACACACACATACTGTACAGGGAGGGGAGTGCTCTTTCTCTGTTTCCCAGCAAAGTTATGCCTGTCAGCACTAGTTTTTCTACACTGACCTGTTATAACCACTAGACAAACAGGTGGATCAGGGGTGAAGTGGAAGTCAAAAGAAATAAGTAGAAATATTCAACCTCGAAATGACTGCAACTGGTAAACCATAAAACCATGAGGACTCGTGGGACTCAAAGATGTGCAGTCAAATTTGCTGTTAGCAATAATGCTAAACATGCTTGCCGTTTCATTTAGTCTCTCATTTCCCATCAGTACTGTCAGGCCAAGCCTCAAGTAGACAGCACATCTTTTACTCATTTATGAAATCCCCTCAAACTTTTGCCAGCTTTTATATTAATCACAGGTCCTTGCATAATTTGTAGAAGTTATCATCCTGTCTACTCTTACCATAAATCCACACTTGCTCTAAGTTCATAAAGCTTATTGAAAACAACTCAAAAGCTGAATCTAAAACGAGTTCCTTCTTGCGCTTCTGTTGTAGAGCAGGCTGCATATTGTGACAGCTGAGAACATAACGTGACATTTCGTACTGTAAAGTTAGAAAATATGCATCAATTTGACAAAAAAAAAACTGTTACTGGAAATGTGTTAGTGTCAGATAATGCCGCAATACATAGCTACCTGACAATTAACACATAGTATTGGTTCATTCTTGGCACTTCATCCTAATTCACAGTCATCAATGGTGAGCGTACTTTTGATAGGAAAAATCTTTGACATAGTTCACAGTGCACTTTTGTCTATATCCTCTGATTTGTACATCTATTTATACCGAGTATCAGGAACTGGAAAAACTACTGAAAATAATGATAAACACCAAAGTATTTCTAGCAACAACAGGAGAGTTAGATGTGTGATATACTTTGAATTATTATTGGATCAGAGTGGATATGAAATATTCATCTGTGGTCTCCTGCAGGGACGGCATGCCGTTAAAAAGGCATTGATTTGACAAGCCAAACAAACGCTGATGAGGCCTGATAATCAATGGCGGCATTGATGACAGTGTGTGGTGGCCCTGGGCTCCGAGCGATTGGATGGGCTCACTGTGAATAATGAATGAGGAGATTCCTGATTGATCAGTGAGGCTGTCTCTCTTTCAGACACTCAGCTGGCATTTCAATGGGGCCTCCAGCAAACAACACGCCAACAAAATCCCAACGCCAACCGTGCTGCTGCAGGACTGGTCACATGACAAGTTGAAGGACAAGATGTAAATTGATATATTCCATTCATGATGGATAAAAAAGTTTTTGAGTGTATGCATAAAGAACCTTGTATAAATTCTGTTAGTGAATGCAGGTGGCAAGAGAAGAACATAGGCTACAAAGCAGGACTGTGCAGGTGAGAAAACCTTAAGGTCTTCAGTGACTTTGTCCTTGACTAGAAAATGGACTGTTTGTCTGGTACCCAAGGGTGCATACCCACACACAAACACAGGCATAAATACATACACACACAGGTGACAGCAGTGGTAGGGTACATTGCGTTTTGTCATCTGCCTGGCTTCCCCACACCAGTGCTGAATGTCAACTCTCTTCTTCTTTTGTACTTGCAAGAGGTGGGGGAATGATGAGGGGAACAAAAACACCACACAACAAAAAAGGTCCCCTACAATGCTGGTATCTTCGCAGCATCTACTGTCGCTGTCTCCTTCTCTTCACCCTCCTCTTCCTCTCTCTCTCTCTCTCTCTCTCCCTTTGTGCTCCCCCCTCCATATTCACACTCCCTCATAGAATATCACTTAGCTCTGCCCTTGAATCCTCCTCCGTAAGTGCACACACTGAGGAACACTCTGAAAAGACTTGAAAAAAGAAATTGGGTGGGATGTCGCTGCAGTAATGACGCCGATTGTTGTCTCAAGATAATGACTGCAAGTTTCATGTCGTCTGTGTTGCATGCGTTTGTGTTACAGTTGGTCGGTGGCTTTGCATAATTGTCAACTATTCCCATGCTCCATCTCTCTATGTCTCTCTGTGTGAACTCTGGGTTTCTCTCCCAGTGTGAGTATTTATTTGGATGATGAGGATGATTATGCAAATGAGAGAAAAGTGCATCGATCTGTCTAGCCAATAAGAAACCCCTCCATGATTTGGCCTCAACTAATTAGCCAATTTTTTTTTTCCTCCAACAGAAAGGCCACCCATCACTGCTATTATTTCTCTTTCCTCTCACTTTCTATCTTGTTTTGAAAATGTGTCTGTACTGCTCACATCCGTCTTCTCTCTCTAAAGTTTATTTCTGTTTTGTCCCTGTCTTTTTCATCATATACCCCTCACCTGCTCATCCTTACGCCCTCCCTCTACTCTCCTCTACAGAATCACTGCATATAAATGCAGGTATAGAGAGTTATTGATCCACAAAGGAGAAAGCAAAGAGGAGAATGACTGAAACTCTGCCTCACCCCTAACCAGGCCAGTGGGACTGTTATTATTGTCTGCTTTTACATGATTAAATTATACTGTTAAAATTTCCAAATATATTTATGGTATCAACAAGTGCTGAAGTTTCCTTACAGATCAAAAAATGAAGTGACTACAAGAAACGTTTATCTTCATGTCTCATATCTCACTACCTCCCAGCTTCCCTGGGTGGACTCTGTCCCTCATCTGCCTCTCTGTCTGTGCTCTAAAGGTTAATCGTCTCCTTTGCTTCCATATCCGCCTCAAAGAGTTAACATGGCTTTGGATTCACGCCAAACCACAGCTCGCCATATGGGGTTCTCATTGCATATCATGAGCCTGAAGACAAACCTATAGTGATTGTATACAGGTCAGCATCACAGTAGCTGTGTCACTGTGAGACAATGTGGGACAGTGTTTTGGCCTGGTCTATCATACATGCCCAACAGTTAACAGCCTTTGGCAAAATCCCAGTTTCCTCCCCTCTGCTCCCAGGAACCAGCCTTGTCCCTGGACTCCCGCCAACCAAATTCTCCCTCCGTGAACTCCTGAAAGACTGAGCAGTCTGTGCTGCAAGAAAGAGAACAAGAGAGCAATGGAGAGTGAGAATAGCTAATACCAATGTTTGTTCCTCTCAATTACAGTTTTAAATGGAAATCAATGTAGCAGAGGGAATGAGCAGAGCCCTTAACGTTGGGGTGATAATCACATTAAGACAGGGCTTAAATCAACACCAGACCTTGGCCTCTGGAGGGGGAAGAACAACACAGAGAGAGCCCAGACTATTCAATTCTTTCTCTCTCTCTCTAGTAATCTATCTATCACTCTCATACAACAGTCGTCTCCAGCTCCCAAACCGCTGTCTGGTTGCCGGGATACCACCCATAAGTTTCACCATGGTAACATCTGGAATAAAGGTGGGTGGGCTGGGTGCCAGGACAGGCCTGGAGTTTCACTGTGGCCATAAAACTAACAAAAATAAATCTTTGTTCAACTGCTCGTCTCAGCACGACACAACACTGCACGCACGCACGCACCCGGTCACGCACATCTCATCCAATTTAATCCAAGTTAACTGTTTCACAGCTTCAGTAACAGACAGATAGTGGTGGGGGCTTTTGTTGCCCTGCTCTTCCTGTAGCCTAAACAGAGAAGTGAGCACTGAGCTAAACTGGCATTTTTGGATGCAAATTCTGTATGACAGCTGAAGTTACAACATCTATCTTTGTGTGGGCTCAGGCAAAGTGGTGTTTTCGAGGGGAGAAGTGAGGTTTTTCCCTCGCCTGTGTCTGGTATTTTGGTGATTCGCCATGTGGGAGGAGAGGTGCAGCAGGGGGAGTGTCACTTACAATCCAGTGAAGCGCCACAATTCTGGTGTCATGATTCGTTCAAGAGTCTGTCTGTTCAGAACAGGTCAAAAGTGCACTGCATCTCATACGTCTTGTCTGTTAAGATTTTGCAATACATTTCAAAGCAGTAGTGACATATAAATTACGGTTTTATTTTGATTATGGCAATAATTCCAACAGGGCACAGTAAAGTTTAATGTCTGATTCTTATCAGCATGCTTAATCCAAAACAGCTTGCATGTATGAACACCTTCCCTGTCAATTAATTAACTCTGTGTAGAGGGTAGGTACAGCATGTGTTCCATCTGCACTCTCATTTGAGTGATGCATGTTGTTTAACCATGATTACGTATGCCAGATCCAGTGGTTACTTTAATTAAATTTTACACAACTAGCACAGCCACTGTTGCAAAATCACCATACAAGCTTCTGTGTTAATGCATGCATAGCAAATTATAAGAGTTCTTTATTTTCATCTAATCTTTATTATTTTGGCTGTAAAACTAGAAGCAGGACTTCACCGGTTGGCTTAGAATGCAACACAAAAGTGCTGGAGATGGTGACACTGTACATCAGACACAAATATGCTACAAAGACAAAGATTATCGCTTGATTTGTACTTACACTCCCCTTGTGAGCTACTCTCACCCATTTTAGCACAAGCCACACAGTTTCCAGGCATAATAATAAAAAAAGATCCATAATGCAAACTGACATAATGCAAAACTGCTTAAAAAAGTACAATTTCCATAACACAGCATTATTCCTTTGATTAAATATATGCGTTTCTATGTAATATTATGTTGTAAAGGAATTAAGTTTTCAGCTTGAATGACTGAGGGCAATAAAAGGTAAAGGCCACAAAAAAAAATCACAATCTTACAGTGATTTCTTCATGACAAGTTTTAGAGAATTTTCAAGATGTTGCCTCTTCTTTTAAACATTTCAGAGACAAACAAGTAACAACAAACAAGCACCGAGCCACTGCAGTCAGCAAAACCATGATATTTCCATTTCTACCTGCTATAACACTGGCATGCAATCTGTCCCTCCTCCCGTCTCTGTGGCTCTAATTAATGTCGTCACAATCCCAACCTCCCCGTGCCCATCCAGTGTAGTAGAATACAATACCCTGACGCTGGAAGGTAGAAAACACAAGCACACACACACAGTGGTCCCCCTCCTGTGCACATCCTCTATGCTTGGAGGGTGAAGATATGCAAAGCGTCACTATCATCAAAACAAAAACTGCAGGGGAATATAGGGCAATTGAGTGAATTAAAATGCATCCCTGGAGACATGTCTTTCTTTCTCTTCTCCTTGCTCTCTTACCCTCATTTCCCCACAGTTCCCACTGTAGAAATAGGCTTCTCCTTGGTTCAAATTACACTGCCTTGTTCTGGCTAGCTGCTGATCCAAGTCATAGTAAAATGCACAAGCATCTGTGATTATTTGGGATTTGAAAATTGAAAACAGTTAAGTTTAAAGGTTTTAGTCATACAGCTGGCACTTCTTTTCACTAACTTGCTGACAAACAATTTGACAGGATAATGGTTCAACTGAGGACAAACAATCTAAAAACCGTGGCTTGAAAAAAATGTACTAAAAATTTCGAGTGAGAGGAGAGGAGAGGAGAGAAGAGGAAAGGAGAGGAGAGAAGAGTGATCAAGGCCAAGACCACAGTTCAGTCATAGTACATGTACACTAAAGTCAAATTTGTGCTGTAGAGCACAGTTAGAAGTGTGTGTCCGGCCAATGTCCAGACAGAGACTGGTCAATAAATCAATGAAGAGGTCACACAAGCAGGTGTGGTTAGAGAGTAGCTATTGAGAGCTGCTCTTCATCCGACTGGCTAGATTAGCACCACAGTGAAAGAACACTGCACTCCATGCTTTCTGTGTGTCACTGTGTCTTCTTTGCTGTCCCTCCAACCTGCCACCTGACCACTACTACAGTGTGTCCTTCACACAAAGCCATCAGTGAGAGAATGTTGAGCTACTGTGGAATGAATGCTCTAAAATATCTACTGAGGTTTCAGATGTGTTTTACAGTGGCTGAGTGTGAAAGAAGACTCGGATTCCCCAAGACATTTGAGTTGTTTTGAAGTAAATTGCTACAGTAAATGTTTTTGTTTGAGAGATAATATCATCTTCACTTACGAAGCAAGGCTTACCACCCGCATGTTCTGCTTTAATCCATACTACTTAATCTTTGTGCAAAAGGCTCCACTTATCGTGTCTCCTGCATGTAAGTCTGTTTTTATCTTCTCTCCTCTCTCCGTCAGACACCCGCTCACACACAGAAATACACATACATACATACATACATACACAAAGACACACACTGTGTAAAGCAAGCGCATGTAATTACCTCAGTACAACGGTGCTACAAAATGCCAGACAGTGTTTGCATCAGCGTGTATGTGTTTAGAGTTTTGTAATTAGCAGAATACATTTAAATACATTTGGCTGAAACACTCCTGGGAGAGTTCCTGTTTGCTGTGTCTGCCTCAATCTCTCGCTCCCTTTATTCTCCCTGCTTGTATCTCACACTGCCTGCAGTTCTCTTTCAAATTTACCAGTCAACTCTTCCCTTCATGTACCGGTGTTTTGTTCTCTCCTTTATGTTCTCCCTCACCAGAAACTGGCCGATCAATGGGCCTATTGACCCTGCTGTGCTTTTTGCATAATGGTAGACCACTATGGCTGAACAGCAGCCACCACATCTGGGCCTTCTCTCAGCTTACCACCACAGGATAGCTTAAGATCCCTGAGGACGACATAATAAAATTTCTGGACTCTTCGCGGTGCCTCAGCATGATCTGCAATGTCATTTTTGTCTAAACTGTGAAGCCCATCTACACTCTTCCATCTTGTTTTAAAAGACGATCAATCCACACACAGGTGCAAATTTATTTACTCAAGTCCAAGCACATTTTACAGCACTGGACACAGGAAAGAGTTACATTCAGTCCCCCACCCCCTCGAGCCCCTCCCTGCTCATCAAACCAGTCTTAATTATTCAGCAGGCAGCCTTGTGTCTTTCATCTCTCTGTTAATTGCTGCGGTCGACTTCTCACTGGGACCACTGTGCCCAATGAAAGCCTCCGCTCGTGTTGTATTGTACCACCGGAGGATGCATGTGGAGAGGTTATGTGTGTGTATAAGTGCGGTGAGTGTGGTGTGTGCATGTGTATGTGTATAGGTGGGACTGAGGTGGGAATGAGGTCTAGTCACTCAAAATTTGAGTTATCACTGCTCATTACCTGCTTACAGTTGTAATCTGGGATGTTGACAGGTAAAACTGGCAATCATTTAGTAGCAGCTTTGGGTTTTTGGGGCCCAAAAGTGGTGATGATATTAATGGCTCTCATTCACTATCGCCAACTTAGTAAACGATAGTGTACTCTAGAGCACAAACTATTAGTCGGTCAATTTTCTATAGAAAATGAATGGGCCACAACTTTGATAATTGATTAACCAAAATTGGGATGAAAGGTTTCAGCTTCTCAAATAATAATAATGATAATAATTTCTGGTTTATTACTGGTTATTTCAGGCACAGCTTGTCACTTTCTACTCAAGAGCTTCAAATGCTCAGGAAGTAAGAATGAGGGGTTTAGGTGAGACTGGATTACTGATGCAGTGCCCAGATCCCCAAGTGGCATAAAACCTCTTGGTTAACTGTGTATCAATTGGTTTGTGATCATTTGAAAACACACGTAACATGCACCAGTAACTGAGGTGAAAAGGATCTTCAGCTGGGTCCTGTGTTATTGGGTCCTCCATTACTGGGTCCTGTCTTGTTGAAAATGTAGTTTTTCATTATGAAAATCACAATATAAATGTGTATTTAACTCATCAACACATGACAGAAAGGGAGAGCAAGGGTCAGTAGGTCAGATTAATTCAGCCATGGTTTTGGAGAGTGGGTGCAAGTCTTGACCATACAGGTGGCTTTAAATGTTCATTTGAAGTATGTTTGTTAGCCTGTGTTTTTATTTTTCAGAGATTCAGTATATTTTGATGACTGCAGATCAACAATCCTCTGTGACAGGAAAATAAATAGGAAAACAAACAACACTGAAACATTCATTTAAAATCTTTGACTGTGAGCCACAGCTAACATTTTCTGTATCTGAATAAAACATTCAACAAATAAGCGGAGGAAGGGGGGGGGAAGAGTTAACTTTCAGTGGAGAAAAACATAGCTGGTATTGTAGTTAGCAGATAAATTGCAGTTAGCCAGACACTCAGCTCCATAATCAGTAGACAGACATACTGGCGCTCGAGCACACAGAGTAGAAGCAAGACTGATGGGGTGAAAAGTGATGGATAAAGAGGGAGACATGGTGGGGAGCCTTGGCTACTAGAGCAGGGATGAATGGGTTATACCTTTGGTCTAAGATATACAGTTTGAAGGAAGACAGATATATGAAACATGACTACCTTGGAGGACTGCCTGGGAAGGACACTTGCAAAGAAGCAAACAGTAAAGACGGTTGAAACTAGCTCAAAAATGTGGTTGATTTGAGAAGGACAGAAAGACATCAACAAAAAGCTGTGGAAAAAAAAACAAACAACAACAACAAACAAAAAAAAAAAACGCAAGACGTAAAGAGATGAAGAAAGTTACCACAGTGAAAGAACCATGACAAGAATCTATTATGTTCTCCCAGACAGCCACTTTAGCCCTGAGACAGTGCACTCAGCCTGGACCTTTGCAGCATCACACTTGCTTGTGTGCACACACACACACACAGTTACTACAACATACATCAGTGGGCTGGAAACAGCACATGATAAATTCTGAACACAATACATTTTGTCCAAAAGATTTAACATCTAATTCAGGTCTGACAGCTCCCTCCATCTCAAAACCAGACCAGTTACATTGATCTCTACACCACGCATTGGCGGCCTTGGACTTCTCCCGTAGTCACACACACACACGCAAACACACACACACACACACAAGCAGAGAGAGAGAGAGACAGAGAGAAAAGAGACTACCACACAAACCGAGCAGGTTCAGGCCCCCTAACAGATCTAGTACTCCTAAGTACAGAGTGAGGAGAAGTGTTCCTGGTGTATCTGTGGTGTATCTCTGTAAAGCAGCCAAATTACTCCATCACATTTCAGACCATTTGTTTCCCTATTTGCACTGAGGGCTTAATTTCCTCCACTCTACTGTTTTCTTTCTTAACCCCTTCAATCCTTCCCTCTGCTCCCCAGAGAGTCTTCCGGTCTCCTCTACTGGTTAGACCATTTGGAAGAGATGCTGCAAGCAATCAATGTAATGCGCGTGTGCGTTTGTATTGACATCTGTTGTGCTTAAAAGTGTTTCCAGTGTTCTTGACAGGTCAATAAGGAGGCTTGCATGTGAAGTGACTGACAACAGGGACAGAATACACGGTGAAAGGACGCACGGGTACATGAAACAAGAGCGTGCACATACAAATATGTAAGCACACAAACACACATGCCGAGTGACAGTTAAAGTAAAGCAGCTGCAAGGGATGCTTGTTTACTGTAGTGGTTCAGAGTCCTTGGTGTGACGAGCAAAAACATGAACCCTGACCGCTGATTCTGATAGGGAGACAGACTGAGAGTTGCAGCAGTGAGGATAAGGGGAATGGGGATGCAACTCTCTCTGGGGTCCATACACACACAGAAATCGGTCGTCACTGTGCTTTTTCAGGCTAATGGATTGCAATGCCTTAGATTATGAGCTGGCTGGATGCCCTGCAGCCGGTTCAGCTACAGCTTCAGGAGGTATCACAGAGAGGACACAGGAGTCTCAGCTCCCTGGACTCCCAGCTCTGGGACTACAGCCCAATGGTGCAGAGGCCAGGGCAAACACTGACATCATTAACTCGCCACTGAGCACCACAGGAGAGAGAGCGTGTGTGCATGTGTGTGCGAATGCATGTTTGCTGGGATAAATCTAGCACATACTGGGAAAAAAAATGTGTATTCTCATGTAATGGTGTGGAGAGAAGTAGGGCTGTGTATGAGGCTGCGTTTTTTGATACCAGACAAAATCTGGTAGGCCGGTACAGAAACCTAAACCTGTTAAGCTGGCATTGAATATCTCATGATTTTAAATGTTTATTTTTTGATCATAAAGCTTGATATGATTTAAATTTTAAAAAAATTGCCAATTGTTTTTAGTAAATAGGAAAACATTATTAGTGAAATCAGCTTGAGGTCATAACAAGTCCACACAGTTCCTATTAAGTCAGATGTCGGACTCAAGTCATGTATGCTCCAAATAATTATCAGCGCATAGTTAATATGAAGATCTTATCAAACTGTCTTTCTAGTGTTTATTTGCAGTTGATTCAGTTATTGTGTTTTGTCTTCCCCTTGTGTGTGTTACTGCTTTGGCCAGCCAATATGTGTCATGCATTTAGGTCAGTTTTGCATTTTGTTGAGTTGCTCAGTTCTGTTGCAGTTCAATTTACTGTATTTTGAGTTTAGTTCTCTTTTGTTGACCTCTTTTATGGCCCAACTTAGTTAGTGTCCTGTGCTGCTCAGTGCCTGATAACAAAATTTTAGATCCAGCCTCTTTAATTTAATTAAATGCCTGTTGGGTTCGGGTAGGTTTTGCAATCAGTGAAGACCTCTGGCATCAGATATTAATAATAGTAGCGCTTTTCAAAACACAGCTACAAAGTGCTTCACAATAAAAACAAATCACACTAAAATACAAGGATTAAGACAGACTAAAGCCCCCCAAAAATAAACACATTAAACAAAACAGAGATGAGTAGAGAGAAAGTAGTGAGATAAAATCATGAACGGCTTTCCTGTACAAGTATGATTTAAGAAGAGACTTAAAAGATGGCACTGACTCAGACAGCCTTATTTTCTCAGGTTGTTCCAGAGTTTTGGGGCCCTGGTAGCTATGCAAAAGTTCATATATAAAAGCTCTACAAGATGTTAAAATGAATCCTAAAACAAGTATAGAAAAATGCACTGGTGTACAAAAATTTCAAACCATACCTAGCCCTTGCAAGAGATGTATAGTCGATGCAAGCAAGTGTATGCACAGACACACAAATACACAAACACACACACTCATCCCCAGGTCTTGGGGGACCATGTCAGAACATATTAGTGACAGCACCCCACTCTCAACTCAAGCAAGGTAACGCAAGCCCAATTTGTTTCCCTAATAGCTAGTATATTATTCACTCAGTCACTCATTCACCCACACACAACCACACACATACGCTAGCTTATCATCATACAAGTATACCCTTGAGCGGGCCTCAAGTTCATCCGTTGGGGGTGCAGAGAGAGCCTGGTTGATATTAGGAGAGAGGTCACATTGTACTGTAAACACGCTTTGTCTGCTTATTCATTTATTTACTACACTCTCCCATCACACCACTCAGCTTGTCAGCAATAGGGAGCTCGAGGTGGGGTGGTCTGGGTGTGGGCAATGTTTGTGTGTCGGCAGTTTGGAAACACTTTGGGTGATGGATAACTCATGACCAACTTCATTTTTCAAGGAAAATTCATTATGAGAGTCAATTACTTTGTTTGGATACCAGTTTGAATTTCAGATATCTGGATATCCTGAAAAAAAAAAATCTCTTTCTGCACCCACCCTTGCACAAACCCACAACAGTGTGTTCCTGCGTTGACTGTAGCAGCCCTGTCCCAGTATCGACCCCTGCTGTTTAATATTCATAAAGTCTATTTCAGCAGCTTCAGTCGCTGTAGCGCTGCAACATTCCCGCCCTCTAGCTAAATCCATTCTCATTGATCACCATTGGCTTTCCCAAACACGCATCGATCCCATTCAAACTCACGCTCAAGGTCCCCTCAAAACACACTCACCTCACAATTCGAGGGGGGGGGGGGGGGGGGGGGGGGGGGGGGGGGGGGGGGGGGGGGGGGGGGGGGGGGGGGGGGGG
>JBBMJY010000012.1:15338686-15361386 GCA_037833715.1 Toxotes lorentzi | reverse complement strand
CCGTTGAAACCCACGCTTGATTTCACCCAAAAACCCCCCCACCCCACACCCCCCCCCCCCCCCCCCCCCCCCCCGCCGTTTCATGAAAGAGATTATTTTTGATCTTTTTACGATTGTGCAATTACTGTTCTCACTGAAACCAATAAAAGGTGATGTGAGCTATCGGGTCCAGGCGTTATATGAAATGTGTCACTCTTTGATATTAGTTTTACCTTCAGAAGTCAGAGATGAAGTTGCTTGGGTTGGTCAGGAGGAAGATCTTTTGTTATCACACCCACATTTATCTGCTGAGGGTATATTTCAGAGCTGTGTATAAGACTAACATCCAGTGCATTTTACTGCTCCATTACACCATGTTTGTGTTCTGCATTGTGGAGTTGTGCATGTGTTGTGTCTCTGCATGTGGGTGCACAAGTGCGACAGAATTAGCATGTCTGCACTGGAGGTTATGACACCGAGCTGTTTTCAGGCCGTAATAAAATGATTTAAAGCGGTGCTTTAAAATGAGATGTAAAGAGATCCAGTCTAAGTACAGTAACAGACGGTAGAAACAGAGAGAAATCGCTTTTTTTTTAATCTCTTCATTCACCCTCTGTCTCTTTAGGGAGCCTGTGGCCAATCGTCTGCATGGCTAATCATACCATTGTGTTAATTATCGCTTCGCAGCTAGCCCCAAGCAAAGACATACACAAAATCGCATGCGCGCACACAGACACACACTTTTTCACCCACGGATGCACACATTTTTACATGCTCACTGGATCCTCCTTGGCTGTCAAGCAACCTCAGATTTATTTTGTCTGGGGGAGAAAGGATCCCTTTGCTAAACACACTTATGTCTTACCTATCTGTGCAAGCTGAGTACACCTGAATCCAAGATTATGAAAACACACACATGCACATGCACAGTCACATGCACGGGGACACTGGCTGCATTATTCATTCCCCCAAATTGGGAACACCAGTTGTGTACTCACACACAATAAACAGAGATGAATTCATCAGAAATCTCCCAAGTGCAAAAAATATGAAAAATTTAATCATTCCACAGAATAAAAATTCATAAGGAAATGTACAAAATCAATATTTTATGCTACTTACTGTACCTATTCTTTATTACAAACCTATTCAGGAACAAGCATTAAAAATTTAAGCTGGCAGAAAAGACAGGAGGGAGGAGAAACGACGGGTAGAGAGGGAGAGGGAGGAGGGTAGTGCAAGGGACCTGTGAGTTCAAAAGCAATACTGTTTCATTCATGTTTAAAGGCACTTTTTTGTTTCTCTAAGAGCCACTGAAGCAGTTTTGAAAAAGGCAGAAATGCTTTGATAGATTGAACGTTCTGAGCAGCATAGGCGCTGTCAACATAAATAGTGATAAAGAAGTGGGGGAAATGTTTCCAGCCGGAGTTTTCAAGGTTATGGCCCATGGCGATGATTTGAAGGCACCATTTGCTTTGCTGTGCTACTGATTATGCATGGACATTTGCGTGTCTGTCCGCAACATGTTAATGAAAACAGTTGAGTGTGCGTATTCATGCAGCAGTACTGTATGTTTTTTCAGAAAGCTTTGTTTCATGCATTAGCACTTAAGGTGAATTGTGCAGGCACGCTCAGACCAATATAGAACACATGCTGTATACGTCATTGCCAGTTAATCTATTCTGCACTTTCCCGTTTTATATCATTTATATCGAACCTCTTTAACAGCACTTTACACACACTCTGGCCTTAAACCTCCCTTTCCTCTGTCACTGCATTCAATTCTTGCTTTTTACAAATTCATAAGTCACATCTATGTCACTGTAATAATAGGTTATTAAGTTTGTTCCCCTTTATCTTCATTATCCATAGCTCAATTAAACATCCTGTCATTTTTTGGGCTAAAACTCTTAAAGATGAATAACAGTGGAAGGAATAAGAAGCAGATAAGCCAAAACCCCTGAGCAATGAAAGATAGTAAAATAGCCTGAGTGAGTGATTCTAACCCTTCTTCCAATATCCATATGTTATGGGTTTTGCTTGGAAAGAAGAACAACTAAAAGAAGAACAAGAAAAATGTTTTTCAGCCCACATTGTCTGTAGCCAATGGTTAAAAAGTTAATGGTGGATCTGTAGTGGTATGGGTTACCATATTGTTGGACTCATTATTTCTGAAGATTGCTCTGTATGGTTATATGAGGTAACAGCAGAAGACGTGGCGTCAAAAGTCCTGCCTTATGATGTTTCCATATTCCAAGATGACTGTCCTCGTACACATAGCAAACTAAATTCAGGGTTGGTTTCCATGAACTGAACAATGAAGTCAAAAGCCCTCCATAACCTCACCAACAACCCAAATCTACACATAAATTAATTTATAGAAAGCTGAGGAGCACAGAGTGTGAGAGATTTCTACCACATCCTGCAAAAAAATCTCCTCATTAGGGTGTTCTTAAAGCAAAGGGCTTTACCATTTATTTTTTTCTGATCACTATATGTGCCCTCTTTTAAATGCTAAATATCTATATATATTGGATGTGCCAGAATTTTATATAACTGAACACTGAAAAAACTTAAGTAATTGTAATAGGCCCCAAAGAAGAAAGAATTAAAGTCAGTGCTCACCTTGAATCCATGACACTAAAATCTACAAATCAACAAACAAACAGCTTTTAGGTTTCAGCATTCCCGACCTGTGGAACAAGCTTGCCAAATATCTGAGGTCTGCTAAAACTTCTTTTTAATCTTTAACCATTCATTTGACTCCTTTTGCCTTTGTTTCTATTTTTATTGTTTTTTAAATGCAATTTTAATATCTTCATAATGTCTTACTTATAATGTATTTCTAGGCCTCTGCAAAGCACTTTGAATTGCCTTGTGTCTCAATGGAGCTATATAACTTGCATTGCCTATCTGTGCTATATTTTTAGCCATGTTGTAGGGCAGGGTTGGACGCTGCCTGTCAGTCCAACACTTTGATCTGAGTGAAACATTGACAAATACTGACTGGATTTAAATTCAGTACATAAATTCGGTACACCTTTCATCTCAACAAGGCCTCCAACCTAAACGACCATGTATATCTGTCCTTACCCTCGGATACAACCCATAGGATTGTATCAGTAGCAGGCGTAAATGACCGTCATTGTCATGGCAATAATAATAAGACCCGTAGGAGCGTAATGCCGATACGACCTGATGGAGCATACCAGTGGTAGGTGTACTGAACCTTTATCGTCAAGGCAACAATAATTAGCATGCATGTGGAATGGTAATGGTTTGGTTATATTTAAGCACAAAAACTACTTGGTTAGTTTTAATGTAAGATTGTGGTTTGGGTTAAAACAAGTATTTTGTCTTGGTTAGAGCACCTTTGTCGTCGTTACAATAATAAACACGTGGTTAATGTTGTGGAATGGTCTTGGCTAAAAGAAACAACACTGATTAGCGGTTTCACATAGGAAATGAACAGCAGCCTCCTATGTGAAAGTTATATGTTTTGTCGACCCATCCAACCACCCCAGCCTCCTCTTAACACGGACTTTATCACTCATTATACTAAATCCTTTAGCTTCCTCCTTTGCTCCCATCACAATTACTATGGCCATTAGAGGTCGCCTAATAATAACACATAACTATGGATCGTAATCAGCTGGTTGCTCAGATGCCTCGCATTTTACAGGAGGACAGTCTCTTTCATCTAGCACGACCAGAAGTCAAAATTTTTACTTGTCCAACACCTCAGTTCATTACAAGCTATCTCTAAAACTGATAATCAAATTCCCATCAGCTATACTTCTTATAGCTCAATGCTACCAATGAAAAATTCATTATGGCACCACCTCCTGGCCAACTATACATATTCTTTTTTTACTTAGAAAAGAAGATTAAAAACATTGATCACTTCCTTTCTTACTGGCATAATCTTGTTATTATCTTTGGAAAAAAATGTCAGTTGTGACACTTCTGTGATTCTGACATCTTGCTTCTTTCATATGAGAGAGAGTTGAGGCAGGACTTTAGGTGACAACATAACCAAAGAGTCAATCAAATATAGTTAAAGTAAAGAGCATGAGAGCATATTTTTCTGTTTTTGGTGGAAATGCCAGATTGACTTAATGATTGTGACTAAACTTGGCTTTATTGTTTACTTGACTGTAACTCCTTTAACTGGAGACAGTACGGTGCCTTTTTCCTGATTTGATTGCAAGGCTAGAAAACCCTGTACAAGCATCAACAAGTGTGCATTTGTTTTTTGTGGCGGTTAGATGCCCAGTGTTTCTTTGATGTACGTTTAGTGTTTAACATGAATGTTCACTGTGGGTTACATGGTCAGCAACAACTTTAGCAATACACTCACACACAGATAGACACAAAGATTAAAAAAAAAAAAAAAAAAAACTGAGACAGTGAGGCAGAGATGAATCCCGTCTCTCAGCGGACTCTAATGAAAGAAAGATGTTGTGTTCCACAGAGATCATCTCCAGACTGTTAACTCATAAGCAAGACTCTATCCAACTCTCTGTTTCTGTGTAATCTCTGCCTGTGGATAACAATCAGTCTGGATTCATGAGCGATATCAATTATCCATTAATGATGGTTCTTTAGAAAAATAATGCTTGTTCGTCGGCCTGTTTAACACACACATACACACAAGCACTTATATATATATATACATATGTCTGTGTGTCTGTATATACATATATGGCAAACACACAAACATTCAAAGCTGTAACCCTCCTCTTGTCCCTATGGTAGCCTCATATCGTCCTCCTCTCCTCCCTTCTCTCCTCCCCTCCTTTGTCTTCCTCTCTCCCAGTGGAAGTGTAGTGCAGGGCCCAGGGCCCCTGCCTCTAATTGCTGGTGAATGGAGTGTTTTCATGGGGTGTTAGGCAGGGCCCTCCCCTGGATTAGCATGCTTACATACACACGCACACACACACACACAACATGTACTCAGATACACAAATGGATTAGTGTGTTCACTCATGGGGAGAGGAGGTTGATTTGAGTCGACAGCAGCAGTCCTTTGGAGAAAGCCCGGGCAAGCCTGGTGGATTTTTCAAGCACACACACATGCGCACACACATGTTCACACGCACAAAAATAGAGAGAGAGAGAATAAGAGAGAAGACACATCAAAGTTGCACTCACTCATGTGAACACACACACACATACGCACAATCTGAGCTCCCAAGTGGAGGCCTTGTGCTGTAGAAGACATATGGGGTGAATCATGTGTTAACAGGGAGTACTGATTAACACATCTGGAGGGAGATGGGGTGGGGGGGGCAGTGGGGGGTCAAATAAAATACGAAAGAGAGGGAGAGGTAGAAGAGAACGGAAGTAGGAGTAATCCTGATTCATTGAGCCTGATCAACTCTAATAGAAAAGAGATACCAAACAAGAAAACAACAAACCTGGAGACAATAAACACACAGTAAGGAATGAGGGACTCTCCACTCATCTCCTCCAGGCCCCATCCTGTGTGTCACGTCAGAGGCAGTCAGCTGTGCCACAGCTCCATGCTCGCCATATGCCCATCAGTCAGACTGTCTGCCTCAAAACACAAAGCACACACGAGCAAAACACACAGTTATTTCCATGTAGCGTGCAGCAGTGAATTAACTGAGTTTGACGGATTTTGGACATTCTCTAACTGACGTAGGTCTCAATCGAACCAAACATACATTTGTAACTACTTCGCTGAATGACAAAAATTAATAATTAAAATTTACTAGCTGCCATTTTAATAGGTTTTGTTTTAAAATGAGATATTGACTGCTGCACACCCACTCTTGTATGATTAATAGCACACATTTAAAAACAAGGCTGCTTTGTGACAGACAGTAGGTAAATTACACCCACTGGTGACAAACTGACACCTTTTTTATTTAACTGCTGTTCTGCTTTTGTTTTTTGTTTTGTTTTTTTTTTTTGTTTTGTTTTTTTTGGGACCAGATTTTTTTCCCCAAAAGGTCATGTTTGTTTTTTGTTTTTGTTTTTTAGTTGTATAGCATAAAATATAGTATAAAACTAATTATGTAAGCCCAAACTGAATTCATTAGATCCCCTCAGATGGTACAAAGCTTTGGAAAAGGGAAGTTACAAGACACAGTTCTCGCCCTTGACTTCACACTATCTCTGTACTGTGAGACTGGTTGACTGAGGGCGTTGTCGCCCTCTCTAGGGCTGGGTCAGACGGTTATGTGCTGCTCCGTGCTGATTCATATCTGTTCGTTTTCCATAACCAAAATTTCCTGGAAAACACTGCCTTTCCACAGAGAAACCTCCATGAACCAGCGACCCATATGGAATTCTGTTGCCTCTGTGTAACTGCAAGAGGCCAATCATCTCATATCATCTTTTATCTTTGCTTGTATCTTTATCCATCTGTGGTTTCGCTACCATCAAAACAGCATAGCTGTGTTTAAACCACTGTGATGCAACATAAACAGAGACATATCTGCGGTCATGGTCACTTTGGAACAGAATCAAGCAATCGCTCTGGAACTAAGCCAGGTGTGCACAAATTTAGCACTGCCAACACAAAAACACATGTTTTATAGCACCTGTTCAGAGCAATATGTTTGCATTGTTGTGGCTGCAACTGTTGTTGTTTTACACATAACTAACTGAAGTTACCGAAGGCAGGGTTAGGTGAAAAGGTTTGTAGAAACAGATGTCACTGTGTGCAAAAGAAAAAAATAAAAAAATGCCAGACTACAGACCCTTTCTCCTCAACCAAGAGAGAAGTAAAATTGTTATGGGATATTATGTAGATTTAATTACGACTCCTTAGCAGCTGTAATCGACCTGTATTTGTACAAGTTTTATATAAACATTGTATGTGTGCAGAGGCTTTACACGTTTGCCTTTACACATGCAAACATACGCACAAAAAATTCTAACACAAACACAAGTGCGCATTAGAGAGAGACAGACATTTCTGATCATGGTGTGAGGGGCAGCCAGCATCGCTACATCTAAATTAGCATAACTGAAATAAAGAAAGAGGTAGTTAAAAGTAAACCAAGACTGAAGGAATAGCAGCTTCCTACATAAAATCTGATTCTCTGTCTTTTTCATTAAATCATGGCTCAAAATGAGCTGCGTTTAGGAAGAAACCATCAGGTTGGCAGATAAAAGGCAATCACGAGAAAGCAGTAATAACAACATGGCACTCGTTTGACAGCAATGAAGTGGCACTAATGTAATAAATATGCTGCAATATACTGTGGTATTTGCTTACTGTGGTACTGCTTCTATTTTCACTGTAGACTTTGTAGTTTCACTCTGAATGTTGTCACAGATTCTGTGCTAAACCGAACACATCTGGACTATTTTCAACTGTTAACTGTTAATCCAAGATCCTGGAAATACACTACGATTTGAGTTTAATGTTTTGCAAGAGAGAGGTAGAGTTGTTATTCCTACATTACCCAAGTGTACAGTGAGCTTCTACAGTATGACAAATAATTACTGGTTACTGGTCACCCACTCATCTGCTGGAGCACTGCTTCAGACGCAGTCATTATCGTTCCCTCCCACCCAAACAACCAAGCCAGTCAATATCTCTACGTTATTCAAACTCCTCCCCACTTAATTAGATATTTAATTGACTACCTGTAGACAGATGACTGGCCTGACTGCTGGCATAAATTCATGCAAGTGACATCCCACATAACCTCCCTTGAGGTAGATTAAACGGTACAGCCTGGTGAGGACAGAGTTCAACGAGAGGCTGTGGGGGTTGAGCCTAATCACTGATCACTGGTCTGAGATCTGATCTGTGGATCAGCTCCTTATACTACACTTCTCTACTTATCTTGAAGCAGGAATATACCATATATTAATTTGCTAGTTTATTAGGAACACCTAGTTAGAGCTAATGCGGTCTGGTACAACAGTAATGCAATAAATCCTACTACATGATAAGTTTTGGTTGAAACTGTTTTAGAGAGGCTTCAGTTTTTGAAGGCTTCAGTTTCTGGTGCCATTGAATTGTATTATGTTATACTGACAGTTGTGTCTGTAATTTTGTCTACTATACAGCTCTCTATATTAGCTGGAGTTTCTTGGTTATTGCATTTTTAAAACTCAAAATGAGCCTTTATGTATGTGTGTATGCCTACATTTTATAGAATAATAGCATCAAGCAAGCAGGAAAAGGAAAGCCACTGGTTGATTGTGTACCTCGAATCTTATGACTCCCAGTTTTGCTCCCCAGGAAGAAAGCAATAAGGCACCAGAAATCCCATCGCAGGTGTCTGGGCCCACTGTATGCTAATGGGAGGGATCAGACGTTCTTCTCACATAATGGGGTTTGACAAAGTGAAAATTAACACAACCCCACTCCTGCTGTTACTGTTAGAGGGGGTGGTTGATGTGGCTTTGTCTGAGACGCAAACACATAGGCACACACACACACCTTCCGACAGATACCACACCAGCCGTCGTTCTCATTCTCACCCAGACATTTACGTTGTACGCCCACCCGCCCCCCTCCGCCTCCTCATCCCTTCCTCTCACTCCCCCTCCTCCTATCTAGGTGTTTGTGTCCTCGGCATAAACATCCCTCCATCCCTCCTCCTTCCCTCTTTTCTCTTCTTCTCCAGCGACTCTGTTTGCTTCAATGGACTTTCATGACAACTCATTCCGTACGGGTCCTTTTTTCTCTCCCTCTCCCTCTCTTTCTCCTTCACTCTCCCCAGGTGAAATATTGATGGATTTTTTATGAATAGCTATGAAAAATTCATTCAAATTCCAAAATGAAAAAGCGTAAACATTCCGCATCTGCCTATGCCTCCCGCATTCATTATCCTTCACAACATCTTCACTCCCTCCCTCTCACTCTTTTTCCCACTCTTACCCCCTCCTCCTCCTCCTCTTCCACCACCCCTCCTTGCCCCCTGTCTACCTGAAGAAGACGTGCCGCTCTGTCTCTTTTTCCGCCACTTGGACTAATTGCTTAATTTGACCTGCTCTCTCATCAATTAAAAGTCTGTCAGTGGTAGACAGATGGAGGATGGATCAGAGGGCCAGTCGATGGACAGATCAATGACAGAACAGCTCAATAAGTAAATGGAGATGGCCAGTGATGGAAAAAGGAAATGAGAGAGGGGAAGAAGTAGAAGAAGAAGAGAACAAATTGAACAGGCTGTCATGACAAAAAAGGTGCAGCGCCAACGAGCCTCACTCGGATGCTCTGACTCTCTTCTCTCAATACCTCTCTCATGCTCTGACTCTCCCTCCCCCTTTCTTTATGTCTTTGACTCCCTTCAACAATCCCAACATACCCAAAGACACTTTTCCTGTGTTTTTCTGTACGAATGCTTCAGTGTAAAACTGAATCAATAGAGCATCTGCAAAAATCTGCAGTAATAAATATTAGAGGAAAAAAAAAATAAAGGTCGGGCACAGAAATCTCAAGCTGGAATGAAATTTTAACTTTGCATGGTAATGCAAGGGAAATAAAAGGAAATAAAAGTCATATGAGCAGAGAGTAAACTAAGAACAGACAGAAATGAGGTAAGAAGGGGAAAGGAAGGATTGGAGCTAAAACACTGAGGATTTACCTCACATGTGACTGGATGCGCTCTTCTATCTCAGGGAGAAAATGCAGCTCCCTAAAAGGCAGATTTCAAGCAATGTGTCATAGAGCAGCAGTAAATTTGCTTGTCTCCAACTCATTCACTCACTCACTCACACATATATACATACGTTCACACGCGTGCATTATATACAGAATATGCAAATGAACAGGAACAGCTACACTGCAGCATGAATGAAAAATTCTTAACATGTAGTGCTCAGAAAGATATAATCACACTTTTGCTTATAAACGCGATGACTCACAAGCGAACCGCGAGTCATGTTCTTATAAACAAATACAACTTCACTGACATGGGCTCGCACAAACAAACACAGATATGAGAATGAACGCGCGCACACACACACACTCACACATAACTGCACACGCGCACAACCACAATTATTTTGTTATCTTCCCCGTCAACACTTTGTTTTAATTAGCTTTCTCATGAGACTGCTACTCAGACCAATTAGGGAAGATTATCAAAGAAGGTCTGCAGTAGGGTGCATGCCCACGATGACTCCTGTCCCCAGGGATAGACCAGGATGAAAGAGACCTCAGCACCTCACACACACGCACACAGGGACCAATGCACACAAACATGCATTACTCTCTGAAGCACAAATGTGAACACCACGTAGTATCTTGCAAGACACTGTCTTATTGTACCTTATCATAAACAACCCTGCACAACACATCAGCATGTATATACAGCACATACATGGTCAATCATTCTGTATTGACCAGTCACAGATGGATCACTGAGGAGATACAGAATGGGGTCCTTCCACTCCATCCCTCAAGGGGAACTAAAACCACTCCATTGATGCAATCACTAATGGAGACACTTCAGAACACTGAGAGAGATTACCGTCTCAGAATTAGGCTATAAAAACACACTATAGGCATTTAGGATGAACACAGGAATGAAGGAAATTATATCTGGGATTCCAAGACTTGCCTTCTCTTGCTCTTATCTTATGACAAATCAATGAAAGCTCTCTTGGAGTTATGTTCAGCAGAGAGATCCTGATGCATGATCAAGGGGGTTGCCTCTAAGGAAAGTGTACCTGTATAATTACTAAGGTGCCATTATTTATCTCCCCCTCCCTCTGCCTTTGTTTCTCCTCTTTTGGAGGAGAAATCTACCTAACTGCAGCTTTAAAAGCATGTGTGTATTTATCTCAGTCATATGTCAGTACAACACAGTGTGTGTGTGTGTGTGTGTGTGTGTGTGTGTGTGTGTGTGTGTGTGTGTGTGTGTGTGTGTGCGTGCGTGCGTGCATGCGTGCATGCATGCGTGCGTGCGTGCATGTCGTCACAAGCTAGTCCATAAACTGATGGTAAGTTAATAGCACTCAGTGGTATTATGTGCAACAGTGATTAGATTGGGAGAGGCTGATGGCGCATATTGGTTTGGTCCCTGAGGGCCAGCTAGAGGAGTCAGAGATCAGAGGTCAATCACCACAGGATCAATGTCACTCAAAAGAGCTGTGTTACATTCAAAGACACACTATGTGGCTTACACTGAGTTGATCTGGTGGATATGAGACTTTGAATAAGTTGATGTTCTAAGAAGCTCAAAAAGAGTCCTGACTGCCTCACTAGCTCTCCCAGCTACAGAGCACCATTCTGGGAAGCAGGGATGTGCAGGGTGTACTAGGCTGAGAGAGTAGAGGTGTGGAGTGGAGAGGCATCTAAAGGGAAAGTGACTTCCCTGGGACTTCATTAAGCTAATCTGGCCACCAATACTAACAGAGTTTAGGAGAAGAGGTGAGGAGAAAGCTCAGAAATGAGATGAACACTTATTAGATCAGACCCAGCAATTGTCTTTCGCCGCTCAAAACAGAATTCACACACAAACACACACACAAACACACAGCACTGGATTGACAAACACAATAATATGCACAATATACATGTTGTACATGAGCCCACGCCTTTATTCAAGATGTAAAGTAAGATAGAGTTGAAGAAGAGGAAGAAAAATGAGATAACTTCCTTAGTGGACTAAAGTTTACTGGAAGCCAGTGACTCAGATTCATGAATTGCCTGAAAAACTGACAATCAATTTTCTGTTGATTGACATTGATTAATCAGCTAATTGTTCCAGGTCTAAAGCTGACTGATGTGTGATAGGGAGAGCAACACCACAGTGCAAGGGCTTTCTTGCCCCTTGTTTTAGGGCAATCTCACAGGCTGGGAACAAAAAACGATTTTTGCTCTTGCCCTCTAAACTGACAGTCAGCTCCTGATCGCCACTGAAAGGGAGAGTGAGCCAGGATGTCGCTATCACCCAACAATATATCCAACACACCAGTGCCTAAGATCAGTGGAGGGGGGAAGCATGACACACCAATGGTTGTGCACTTGGACCCTTTCCCTTGGACCTCACCAACAGGTGGTAGTTTCACTCTTCCTCCATCTAATGACTACAGCCAAGATAAATGGGGGCGACAAGAGTGTGAGAGGTAAAAAAAAAAAAAAAAAAGAAAATGTTTGATTCTGAAATATTTTCACAAGTGTATCATTTTTAGAGAGAAGATGTGAACGAGTAGTGCCACTGCCAGTATGGCATCGCTAGGGTTGCTAATAGGTAGTCACATCCTGTGTCAGTCTTTCCCAGAGGCAGTCACCTCTGCCAGGCTGGGAGTCAGAGAAGAACTAGGGGAAAACAGAATCTGAACTGAACATGTGAAACAGAATCATCAAGGCTTATTATACAGTGGCCAATAAATGTTAATTAGCCATTGGAGGCACCACCTCTACTTCCAACGAACTGTCCCCAACGTGTCTGCAAACCGCTAAAAGCAAGATTAAAGCAAATAGGAGGAAGGGCCACTATAGATTGAAATAACGTCCTCAGTAACCCTTGGTCCCTAGCTAGACCTATACTGACAACTCTGTTCTCTGGACTCTGGGGCGGAAGGTCTGATTTCACACCATGAGTTTCAGCTGGACACATCCTGAGTATTCTACCATTGCTGGGGTGAATCAAAGTTAGGGTTGGTAAAAGTTAACACCAAAAGCACTAAAAGTGTGGGTCACATTGTAATAACAACACTAGGGAAAGAAGAGCAGAAACCTGTGGGGTCTTCTGACAAAGCAATCTGTGGCTAACAGTTTCTAAGCCTTAAACAGCTGTGGGTGAAGTGGGTTCATCCCGATTGGCTTGACATACATGCAAATGTTTGCTTGAAAGATGCACAAAAATGAGCTAAGATGAGCTGCAGAGTTCTGTTAGAGGGCAAAGTCTTCAAGAAATACAACAGTGTACTCAAAGACTACAAGAGCAAAGAGGAATGAAGGAGGGAGAACAGGGTAGAAGGAGAGAAACAGAGGGTAGACAGAGAAAGGGAGGGAGTGCCACGTCGTTCTTAATCTAGTTTGTCTGTCGTAATCGTGTCAATGTCACTCTCAATCAGGCAGCCACAACTAGGGCTATACAACTTCAGTTTGATTGGCCAAACCTTGTCTTTAAAATGACCTCTATAGGGAAGGTGTGTGTGTGTAGATACCGAGACAGAGAAAGACGGGGGGGGGGGCAACCCGGGGGGTGAGATGAAGGGGGGAGGGAGTCTTCCAGAGACAATATGAGAAAGAAGGAGAGAGGGAGCACAAATTAACTTTAAACCTGTTACCTCCCCACCTGTCTGTCAATTTCACTTTGGTCTCTTTCTTTGTTCTGATTTTTCAGTGTGACAGTATTGATTGCCCTCTCTTATTACACAAGAGGATACAGAGATGTCTGTGTGAGTGGGTGGTGTACAAGTGCTTGAGTAAACTTCAGTCAAATTCCTGCCTGCTGGCATTTATGGTGTTTAACTGTTCTCGGGTGTGAAACAAAGACATTAACTTAAAACACGTGCCTTTTGATGAGTTTGATCAAGCAAGAGTGCCTTTGTATTTGGGAGCAAATGGACATTGATAAACATGCAGCTGTTTACGTTTGCATGTACATATGTGTATGTCATTGCGTGTAAGTTAGCATGTGAGAGCATATAGTTACATTCACAGTGGGTAGCCACAACACTGTGGTTATAAACAGGGTGGATTTAGCTAAATCTGCAAGTTTCAGCAGATCCGCTTCCCTAAAAAATGTGTACAAGCAACCAAACATCTGTGATCACAGATTATGGTCATACTCAATAAAAATAGATATAGAGAGATATAGAGGTTGTGAAAATTCTTTTAAAAATATAGTTATGTAACAGTTTTTATAACGGTTTTGTTTTGATCACGCACAGTATTATTGTTCTGAACACCACAGGGCATTCGATCCTGTAGGAGATTTTTCTTTTTAATGTTCTCACTAAAACCTGTTTTTCAGCCATGATTTGAGAGATTAGTCTTTTACCACAGAATATTTACAACGACCCACTAATACCACTGTGGCGTCAAGTTTGTTTTATTGTATTTGTCTCTGTGTTTGAGCATGCTGCATTAAGCCACAGGCAAATTAGCGAGAAAATGTTTGTACACTGTTGGTATTTGTTTTTGTCTCCTCTGTGCACACTTGCGTTTTTTAAGTTCCACTTTAGAGCCCAAGCACCGCAGAGCTGGTTCTGATTATGTAAATTCTATTGGACAGAAATCAGTATTCTCTCTTATATTGATTCAGTCAGTTTTTGGTACATTGCAGTGCATGGCAGTACATTAGATTTCAATTTGTGTTTTAAAAGTGTTTGTGAAAAATAAATTGTAAGTTTACGTTTTTATTGTTTGTGGGGAAACTGGCTTGTAATTTGAGCTGGAGTGTGAGAGGAAAGTTTCAGGATTAGTGGCTCTCTACCCAATTATTGGTCTTACCCTTCAAGAATATATGAACACATAATACATTCAAAATAAATCCCAGATACAGATTTTAAATTGTTAGCTTGATATCCAAACCCATGTCATGATACTGATGTGTGTGGTTTCGGTCTAGTGTATAATGCTGCAGTGAAGGCAGAAGGGCTTCAGTTCAAGAGCGGGACTCATTCTTCAAGGTTAAATATTTGTTTTTGTTTGCTCGCTTGGGTCAGTTGTCAGGCTGGTAATCAAACAAAAATTTAAGTAACTCTTTATTGTAGAACAAAAATACTTGAATTCTGTCAAATCCAAACTGGCCAGTTCACCACAGTTACTTGAATCTTCATGGAAGAAATAACCAACCCTTCATTTCAGACAGGCTTTTGTTAGAAATAAGCTTCCCTTTTCATGAGTATATTTGACCATATGCTAATTAAAAGCCTCACTGTTTTCTGATCTGTTTCTGTTCAGTGTGTCATTGTGATGTTGCCGGTCTTTCCTGTACAGTTAATGCAAACTCAACACTTCCTCTAACTGTTTCACATGAAATGCTTTAATTAATTAAGAGGGCATAATACAGCGTGTAGGCTTTTCTGGAAGACTTTTATTATGTAACATCTACAGTAATAGCTGAGTTCCATTACATCAGTTTAACCAGTTTAAAACTTGGAATAGTAAAAGATTTGAAATTAATCAGTGACTGACAACATGACTCAAGCAGATCTCCAACTGGCCCTCGGCCACTGGGCAATTCTTATCGTTGAACTCTGCAACAGTGCTTTCTGTTGTGGCCTACTGCTGCATAACATATGGTCCTAGGCTTTTCATCTCTCTGGGGATGAAACACCCACACAAACACATGCACAGACTCATTCACACACAAACACAAACACATACATATCAACCCAAAGAGAAGGAGAATTAGAGCAAGAGAGAGCAGGAAATGCAGACAGACACACCAAAATAGCAACTAAACGCACGCACACGCGGGTTTTCAGAAGAAACATTAAACAAAAACCAAAACAAGCCACACCGAGTGACAGCCTGGATGAATAAAACATGCTTTCAGGGCGACCCCTCTCTGGCGAGCCCCAATTCTCAGATATATTGTACACCAGGAAATAATCCCAGGGGGCACCACCAACAGGGCCCACGTGAATGATGACCAGCTTCAGCAGACTTGAGCTTTGCTTCATAAGTGAAGCTGGCTGGCAGACGTTTGTCTTGACTGTTCAGGGTTCAAGTACAGGGGATGTTATTCTCTTTTATTCTCCTCTGGTGAGGAATCCCCCTGATTACCAGCCGTAACAGGGGCTGGTATTGTTTTCAGCTTTTGAGTTTGTGTGTATGTGTGTGTGTTTGTGTGTGTCTCATCATGGTAAAATGTGGTCCTGGAGACACATACTGTAGCAGGTTTGAGTACTTTGGCAGGTGTTTATATGTTTGTCTGCCTGTGTGGGCAGTTTGACCACAGAGATAGCGTTACAACTGTGCAAGATACGGTCACGAAACTTCACAGGTGAGCAGTTGAGATCAAAATGAAGACCAAGCTCGAAGAATGGGTCTGGTCCAACCCATGACTACTGAGTACTCATTGGAAGGTCGACATGTTGACTGCTGTGATCCCATCACAAGATGGTCTCTGGGTTCAGTTTTATTTTAACCTCATGCATGGTACCTGAATGAAGTAAACATTTAGATATGTGCACTGTATGAGTAATGATGCTCATGACAACCTCAAAACATATGAACACATGAACAAACACTCACAGAAAAACTAGCACACATGGACATGGACATGGACACACACACACACACACACACACACACACACACACACACACACACACACATTGTGAGAGTCTTTGCCACACTCAGTTCCACTCTGCTCTAAATCAAGGCTCAGCCAGGCCAGTGCATGGATCCATACTGCTCTGGGTGAATTAACGTTAGTAATAAGATATCATGGCTCTGATTGATCCTCTATTTCCATGTCCACACCATAAAATGACCCAAGCACAGCCACAGCACACCATCACTCTAATGCTGCATTGATTCCGCCCTGGACTGCTGGGGATTTAACTTTAAGGCTACAGGAGAGGGTATAGCTGGAAGTAGGCATGGGATCAGTGGTGTTATAGAGTGGAGTTTCTTCACAAACAAACGATCTCACAGACATTGACTGCACAGAGCAATGGAACCAGACAGATTTTATTCTGGCCTGTTATCGTGTCACTCACAGAATTAACATTAATTAACAAGAGCTGCCATGGGTGATATGCCATTGGTGACATTTGTCCTTTTAAGTGAAAGCGTCAGTCAGCCACAGATAAAAACAAGGAGCTGCCAGCTGAATGTTTTGTACGCTGCTCTTTGCTAATTATCATTAGTAATGACAAACACAGCAGAGTGCAATAAAGAAAGGATCAGACTGGTAAGAATTTCAATCCTTAAGATCAGCTCAGGACACCTGTAATTATTATTAATATGACAGATTAACAGTGACAGGTTATTCAGTGACAGATTTTTCTTTCCTCACTAAGCAACAGCAAGACAAGTTACCCCTTCAGTTCAATACAAAAAATATTTGACTATTTTTACTATCACTTTTTCTGAATAATATTTTTCCTGTAAAACCTTTTCACATATTAATTATAATTATCTCAGTCTTAAATTTCTCAATTCAAAGCTAACAAAACTGTTTGTAGAGTCAACAGAGAGGAAACAGAAAGTGTTGCCAACTGGTGAATAATGAATACTGTAGCAATGTAACAATACTGGCTTTGAAATAAGTGAATTACATACATATTGGGTTTCTTAGGAAACAAGTCAGACAGTGATTATTATGATCCTGGGTTAAAAGACAAGATACAGTGACATAGTAAGATTGAGGTTAGTACTGATCCCTGATGTTAGCACAGGGTTTGACCAAAATCTTCCGCGGGAATCTATCCATCAACCACAAATGAGCCTCCTAAGTTGCCAGCTACTACCAAATACATCGACATGGACCCAAAAAGAAAGACAAAGAGACTGAATGACCCAATTTTTTATTGTCTAAGCAGCCTTGGGCGGATGGATTCACCCAATATCATCACACGCCAACTTGCCTGATGACAGAGCAGAAGTCATTGAAACCATGTGAGGTTATTTAAGGGGAGATGATTGTTCCAGGAAACTGGTAGTCACTGTCAGAGTTTTGGTCTGAGTTCGAAGACCTGTGATTGATTTGCAAACCACCAGAGGGTCAGTCACAATCACGCCAGTCCCCACTGGACCAGGACGCTCTTAAGACTGGCTGGATACAGACCAACTGCACCTACAAACACACACATACATGAGCAGACACACAAACGCACTGACACACATGCACCGAACAGTCCAAAACACATTCCTGCCTGTCTGAATTACATGCTGGACAATATCCCACGGTCATTAAAACCAGATTGCTTTGAAGACACAGACACCACGCAAACACACACACACACGATCTCACACTCACACACACACATGTGCGCACGTACCTATTGCTTCAAGGCAAACTGTTTGTTTCCACTGTATAGTCTGTCTGTCTGTTCACATGGTACACAGACTTATCAGACAAGTTAACTCACTGCTGTTAGTATACAGAAAAAACAAACCAATTGGCAGACGCTATGGACAGACAGAGATAGAGACAAACACAAACACAGACAGACACGTTCACATGGCAGCAGACATGAAGTGAGTAATACAATATAATATCAAACAGGTGAAAGACAGAATCACAACTGGTGAGAACAGTGCTGTATAAGCAAGTCAATAGACCAGACTAAAGCAATAATACAAAGCATACACAGATAAAAATGCATAAACACGGGTGGTACCTTCGAAACTAAACCAAGTGTAATCTCTCTCTCTCTCTCTCTCTCTCTCTCTCTCTCTCTCTCACACACACTCACATATTACATATTTCACATATTTCTGCCTATAGTTACAGACAATGGCATGCAGAACAAAAGGCATCACCATGTTCACATTAGTGAGCCAACAGGATTATTTTTATATTTTACTGAGTCACAAAGAGTCTTCTCCCAGCAGCATGTCACTATTCTCATATCAAAGCTGCGTTTATAGCAGACAAAGCTTTGAAAGTGGGCCATGGCTCATAAAATGCCTTTATGTCCCTCGCCGGTACACTAAAAAAAAAAAAAAAGCCAGAAACAATGCATTTTAAGTCTGCAATTGGAGTGAGAGTGTGTGTTACTGAGCTTATCATGTGTGAGTAAAGAGTGTGTGTTTGCATGCATTTGTGTGTGTTCATACACTATGACAGTGTGTAGGTTCCTATGTGTACACGCACATGCGTCTGTGCATATGTGAGTGTGCGGGTGTACCCCACCCCGCCACAGTTGTTGTTTAGATGTGTGTAGGTGTTGTTGATTTAATTCCCTCCACTGACATTGTTCTTTTCCGATCTTTTTTTTTTCCAGCTGACAGAATGTGCAGCCTTAACACTCAGCTAACAACCCTGGCTTCCTGAATTGCATGTAACCTAATCACTAACGCCATCTGTTAATTATGTTAATACAAAAATGCCTGGCTGCTGTTCACATCCATTCACATCCATTCTCTGAATTAGCACTTCCCTCCTGAGCACCCTCTCTCCAAGCTTGCTCCTCTTTCTCTTGTCCAATCCTTTCCGTCATCTCAGGCTCAAGTTTTCCTTTCTTTCAAATCTCATCTTTCTTATCCTTTCTAATTCTATCACCTCACTTCCACTCTGTTTTCCTTTTATCATCTTTACTAATCCTTTACATCCTTGCTTTTATCCATCATCCGTTCCCTTATTCATGTCATCAGCCTTCCCTCCAAATGCCTTCACAGTCCTTCCTTTTTCCAAGTCTTCCACATACTGCTCTGTCAAAAATCTCAAACTCTTAATTCCTCTTCCTCCCAATCCCATCCCTTACACCTCTCGCCTGCTATCCCCTGGGTAGCTGTTGTTGCTCCCAGCGATGAGTCAGAGGCTAAGCTGGCTGGAAATCCCCAGAGAGGCTTTGTCTGAAACCACCTTATTTTGGTGAGAGATATCGATCCATTCTCCCACTTAATTGTTATTCACTATGCTAATCTCTATTTAAAAATCTAAGTTTCTATCGATTTGTCAGAGACATAATAAACTTTTTCTTTTCACCCATGCACAGGATAAGCACTACTGTAATGCAGGGAAAACATCATTTAATAGTCATATACGGTGTTGGTCATTATATTAACACAATCGAAAGGTGGACCTAGCGATGTATATTCAGCTGTATAAGTAGGCCTGATGGCATTGTAACTGTCCCCAAGGAGGCCCCTGTTCAAGCGGGTGATGAAGCGGGCAGTTTGCCCAGGAGAAGCAATGCATACAGAGGAACAAATCCCAGAGATAACCATCTGCTTGACTCAAGAACCAAACAGCAAAAAAGATTAGTCAAGGAAAGTTTATACAATACTTACTGTAGGTGAGACTCCACATTAACAATTAAAGTTGATGGCACAATGTGGAGTGCAGTATTTTCCATGTGATATATGTATAACAAGACTAAGAGTCTACAGCCATGCTAGCAGCAGTGAGACTTTAATGCTCACTGTAAAGAAATCCAAACAATTCAACAGATAAAAGATACAATTGTCTTTTGATTCTTGGCATTAGTGGTGACATAAATATGATAAATGGCTAGAAGATGGACTCAGAATATGTCAGAAGAGTTCCATCATGTTGTGAGAACGAAGTCTTAAGATATGTGCATGGCAGTCTAGTTTATTTGTGAGGATGCAGTAATCAAAAACAGCTAGAGAGAGCTATATGAGCTAGAGAGATGTAAGAAGTAAAACTAGATCGATAAATCTCACATATATATAAAAATCTGATATTTGAGATTATTGTAGACATTTAGACATGTTGGTATCTATGTTTCCATCAGTCAATAAGTAACAAGAAAAAAAATCTGAAGGATCCATATCAAAATCATTTGTTACGTGTTCATGAAAAAAAAAAATATATATATATATATATATATATGTGTGTGTGTGTGTGTGTGTGTGTGTGTGTGTGTGTGTGCGTGCGTAGCTAGTATATCGTTATCCGATTTTTTAAAACCCTCAAATACCAATATCAGTATTGGCCCTCCAATATGGGTCTGGTTATTGTACAGTCTTTATTAGGATGTTTTTCTATTTGTAATATGTATGGAACTGGTTGTTATTTTCTGCAAAAAGTTTAACCATCATCAGTCCTGTTAAACACAAAGCACAGTTGAGGCTGACGGGAATGCCATTGATTTTGAAGGTATTTGTTCATGAAACAAATTAGTGGACAAATTTAAACTTTGAACTAATGATGGCGTGAGAGGAAAAGTCCAGCGTCAGTGGGCGTCATCCTCTAGGGACCATCAATGTCTGTAGGAAATTTCATGGCAATCCATCCTATAGTTGTTGAGATATTTTGGTCTGGACCACAGTGGTGGACCAACCAACACTGATAGCCACAGGGCTGCTAAGGAGGTAAGGAGGTAACTTATAGTAACAACCACAACAGTCACAGTCAGGGGATTTTAAAACCACCACTTTCACCATAATAAAACACATCACTGTCGCTAGGGTCATTCGGCCTCCTCAGCTTCAGCAGACACACACACATAAATATATACGTACATGGAGAAACAATCATCTCTGTTGCTTTCACACACCCACACATACAAGCATACACACTAGCGACCACACATGCAAACACTTGCCACCCCACACCCTGATGCCCTGGCCTCCCACAGCTGGTTGAGCGAGGCCGCAGTTTGGGTGAAGCCAAAAGTTTCTTACACTTGGCTGTGAATGTTATTTATTCTGTGAGTGCTGCGCGGTGAGAGGTGCATGGTGGGAGGTCGGAGCAGCGAGTGCAGGATCAGAGCTACGGTAGTTAGCCTGTAGTTATTTCCACCGTTTTAGGCTCATATGAATTTGCAAATATTGTGTTTTCATGCACACACACACATACAACGTCCACAAACTCTCTCACAGGCAAGCAATCTTTTGTCATCCACGCCCTTTTCTTTGAGAACTGTAGTGTTTCTACTTTACAGCAGGAGCTTGTCCTTCACTGCTCTACTGTTTAATGTAGCCTGGAGATGAGTAAGGAGGGCACATCAGCGATGGGACTGAAAAGCAGTTCAACATGGGAGCCTGATCCCTTTGCCCCTCCCTCAGGTGTGAGGTGAGAAGAGGCAGGGTTAAGAAGGGGACAGCTCCCAAAAAACAGCTGTCAGCCTGTAGGATGCCACGGTGCCCCTCTGGGCGTGGTGAAGCGGGTAGGAGATTGGCATAGAGGTGGCTAATGTTGTGCCCACATAAGGAGACTCTCGAGGAAGCTGTGTCACCTTCACCACTGGGCCTCCATCTGTCTGCCCTCCTTGATCCTTATCCTTAACCATTCTTTCATTCAGGGAATCTCTAACTCTTCCCATTTATCCTTACAAACTGATACATACAGTAGGTAATAGTATAAACAGGCTCTAATTGTCCCATTTGCTAAGAGACAAAGCATATGTTCCCATTAACCATCTAATCAACTGTGCCACCTGATAGCTGCAAAGACAAAGACATTTGAATTTGGTGCAGAAACAATTAGTCAATAAATGATAAACAGAGAATTGATTGACAACAAATATTATAACCAATGAATCAATGTAAACTGAATACACTCCAATCTTTAAACTGTTGGTCAGAGAAAAGACGTAGCTTGAATACAATGCTTTGGAGTCTAGGAAACAGTGATGGCCATTTTTCACCATTTTCTTCACATTAATTCTTTACAGGATTAACTGAAAAAATAATGAACAGATTGCTCCACGATGAAAATAATTATTTAGCATCAGCCCTATCTGAATTCCAAACAATTACTCTCGGAGGCACAACAATAGTTAACAGAGTGGAGCCAGACTTTACTGCAACATATGCAACAAAATGTGGGTTTTCTCTGAGCCTCCCAGAAATATTAGAGACAATATGGATGTGGAATTTTTTTTTTTGGTAGATTTCTCTGCAACAGAGGGATATATGATATTTTGTGGCCCATGCATTCTTGGAAACTGTAGTTACCCTCGTTAGAAGTGAGCATATGTTACAGGTGGTGAGGAGAGCAGTAGAGAGCTGGAAGCAAAGAGTGTGTGGAATCTGCTGCCAGGGTGAGAGCGTTGGTGCCAAGGTGAAACCGGAGTGGGTCATACAGCTGAGATCTGCAGCTCAACACACACACACACACACACACACACACACACACACACACACACACACACACACACACACACACACACACACA
>JBBMJY010000012.1:15322637-15334439 GCA_037833715.1 Toxotes lorentzi | reverse complement strand
TGTGTGTGTGTGTGTGTGTGTGTGTGTGTGTGTGTGTGTGTGTGTGTGTGTGTGTGTGTGTGTGTGTGTGCCCATGTGTATGTGTGCACATGCCCATGTGTGTTCAGGTTTCTTACCAGATAAAATAGGCAGCAGCTGAAAAACCTGGTGTTGTGAGGTGAAGCCCACATTGCACAGCTGTAAACACACACACACACAAATTCAAATCGTATGTGTGTTTGTGTGTGTTATGGGCATGCATCAGCAGGCGCATAAAAAGACCACAACAAAACGAGCAAAAGGTCTGTGATCTCCGAGAATGAAATGGCTCAAGTACGGAGAGTGTATGATTCAGTGTTTGAAGTTTGCATGGGACTGTGTGTGTGTGTCTGTATGCCCTTAATGCACTCTTGTGGATCTTTTCACACAGAGCGCACTAACACACATAGACACACAAACAGTGCACAGGCATATGGTCAGATCATGAACATAATGAGAAACACTTCTGGTGGTAATAGTGTAGGGGGGAGGAGGGGTGGGACGAGACATGCTATGAGAAAGAAGGGGAGAAGAGGAAAGAAATGACTAAGCTGGATTTGAAACAAAGATGTATACGAGTAACAACTGTACAAACAAACTGTGACCCCCAGAGAAGATCAGATTCCTCGCACTTGCTGCTCTGGCTCAACCTCACATGTGAAAAACATTACCCTGCACTTGTTGTCGGTGTAAGATTTATCTCAGTCGCTTCATGTCACAAAGATGTCAGAATCAGGTTAAGCAGTATACAAAATATCGTCACTGAGATGAGAACATTTTCAGGAAAAAAGAATTACAAATGAAGGGACATGTTTCTGCTGAAATCACATTGTAAGTTTCAGATTTGCTGAGCTGAACCAGATGTTACAGTTGAATCATCTTTCCTGTGAATCATCTTTTTGTGTAACTGTCAACAGAATCTCATAACCATTACAAGGTCTTTCAATATCAATTCTTATTACATAGTATACATGTAAAATGATTCTTAATCTATGGTCTTACTTCTGACATGATGATTTTTAATATAAAGATATGCTTACATCTAAATGTATGATCAATCAAACAAGTTTGCCCCAGAATAGTTAATCAAGGGATCAAATATTATCATGTTATAAAATACATAAAAATCAAACTCTATAATAAAATTGAATTATTGTCCCCGTGTCCTGGACATGGCCAGGGGCTATGAGGAATGTTGGCCGAAGTGCGGTGGATGTTTTGTCTGTGTGCTGAAAAATAAAGTTTGTTTATGGAAAGTGCCACAGCCGAGGGGAAATTTCGAGTGGTGTAACATGTTTTCGTCCACATTCAGTGGTAAGTCAAAAGACCCCCATCAATACGGACATGCACACACACACGCATGCATGCACACCCCTCCCTGTGTCTCCATCTTTCTCATTGTTTCTTTTACACATACAGACACACACACACACACTATCAGCACTGTTTATGACATTGAGGATTACAACATAACTACCACAGCTCTTACACTAGTTTACTGGAATGTGGACTTGGAAAGACCCCAGAATAACAAACACATTGCAACCTTCAACTACAACTGAAGCTCCATCACCAACTTAAAATCAGCTGCACTCCAACAAGATGCAAGTTTAATAAAAGGATTTAAAAATAACAGCGATGTCCGGTTTACACAGTGAAAGCAAAATCAAGATGTGCTGGCACAGGCCGCTCCACTGCTCACTGAAACACAGATGTGATGGCTTCAGCCCTTGGTCACATGGAACAGCTTCCCAGTCTGCCATGAACAGAGAACGCCGAATCAGCTAGACACTGCTGCAACTACCTGTTGACTCACGCTGATGACATCATCATGACTGTTCTGGTCAAGAGAGAGCCAGAAAGAGAGAGGGTGGGAGAAACAAAGCGATGAGCGAGAGAGGAGGAGAGAAAACGATGGCAGCGGTGGCGGCAGGGGGATCATATGACCATTAGGTCATAGCCTGCAGGTCCACCGGGACAGGGCGGACAGCCCGGTCAGCAGATCCCACACCTGCGTGAGTGAGATGAACTGCTGAGTAGAAGGACTGATGGCTTCATCATGGTGCCTGTGAATTAACTTGACAAACACGGAGAACTGTGTCCTTTTTGGAGTGTGAGCAACATCAAAGAGTACAGAAAGAGGGGAAGAGAGAGGGACGGAGGGTATTGCTGAGTGTGTTAGTCTGTGGTGTGTATTCTCAAGCAATACACACACACACACACTAAGCCTGTATGAGGAGCTGAGTGTGCATCTGCGTATGAATAAGCCAGTACCATACGCTATGCAATCACGACAGAATAGCTTGTATGCGTGTGTGTGTTTTGTGAAGATCATAACCAGAACTAAGTGCTGCTGAGTCAGTCATATCTGTTCATTTCCTCAGTAAGGCCCGTCAGCGCCACTGATGTGGTCACAAAACAGGCTGGTACAGACCAAACCAAGCCCAACCATACCAAACCAGACCAGGAAAAACAACACACACTCGCCAGCTGCCTCCCGCCAACTCAGACCAGCATGCATGAGTCCGTCGGTCCAATCAAAGCTCCCACTTAGGGGAAGAAAGCAGCTTTCCAGGCAGAGTCACAGCCCAGTCCAGGAAGCAGCTTTCTGCACCTGGATTAAGACACTGGTGTTAAAAGGCTTTTATGATTACAGTTAAGACTAAAACCAGACAAACAGACAAGCATAGAGTGGGTCTACAGACTGACTAAAGTGAATCTACACAATACACAATACACAATCAAATTCTCTGTTTTTAAGTTGTCTTTGCATAATAATAGATGAGTCTGAGGCTGACAATGTAAACACAGAATGAGTAAAAGGTGAGTGGTCCCAACAGTTCATATGACTGTTCCCAGTGAATCACCCTCTGGTACTAAATCCTTTCATCAAACTAACAATCCAAATTTATTTGCAGATGAGGAGTGAGCCACCACATTATCGCTCAGAAGCAAAGATGCATTCATATGTTTCTAATTTAGGCTCGATGAGTTTCACCCCGCTGGTCTCTTTAAACTACACCCACATATGCTCATCTTGTCCAAATGATTAACCCTCGCACTGACACACACACGCAGACATGTGCTCACACATGTACAGAAAATTATCTGCATGATCTAACGTATTATAAGCTATGTTTACATTTGTGGTGTTTTTACCGGTTTTTAAGAATCAGCTGTTTCTCTGGCTCATGTGTATATCAGCATATACTCCCACACCTCAAGCGTCTGCAGACAGCTGCAACCTCTTTTGAGTTGGCATAATTTTGCCCCTGGTCAAAAAGCCCCAACCCAACATCAAATTTACTCCTCCACCTGCCAGTTTCCCCCGGCAACCGCAAGGGCACCACAGCAACCAAACACAACAGAGGGCTAAGGAATGAAGGGATACAGGCGCTAGTTTGTGTTCGTGTCTGAGTTTCTCTGTCTGCAGGTAGACATATAAACATATTTTGCGGGGAATATGCAAATAAAACATACCAAAAAGAGGAGGATGGGGGATTGTGGACTTCCTCATAGAGAGTTCAGATGTATTATCAAAAATATGTGCAGAGTTTTATTTTGCACTGACACACACAGGAGCACAGAGCACCAAACACTTTTGTAGTGGACATAAGCCGAAGAACTAACACTAACCAGCAAGAAAAGGAAGGAGCATTACATCAGATCTGCCTGCAGCATTAAGCACTGCTCCTGGACGAAAACAGATCACATAGAACCTGTGGTGAAATGTAGTGCTGAAACAATTAGTCAATCAATTGATTAGTCAATTTACAGAACATTCATGTTAGTAATCATTTATCAAGTCATTGTGATAGTTTAATAAAAAATAAAAAAAAGAGAGAGAGAGATGGACCAGTAATTACAACAATTCTTCTCAAATGGGATAATTTTTTTCTGTTTTAAACTATAAATGAAATATTTGGGGTTTTGTGAACTGTTGTCAGACAAAACACGCCTTGACATCCAACAGATTAGATAATTTTTAAAAAAAGAAGTCATTAGTTTTAGCTTTGCTTATGACTTACGTCATGCAGAACAGGAGCTCCACTTTGCATTTAACGTATTTGTCACTGTCTGCTGTTAAGTAAAACACAGTATCATTCAGTAGCAATAATGCAGCTATTTGTATGAAGAATTTGGCAAAGGTGATGAAATGAGAGACAAAGAGAGAGAGACATTCAGAGAGAGAAAAAAAGAGGAGGAAAGAGAGAGGCATCCAAAGATGACACACAAAGTGAAAAGAGCTTTTTGTGCAAATGAGGTATTTTCCTCTCATACACTTGCTGCCACACAACATGAGACACACAAACACAAAAGTAGATACACTATAAAAGGAAGGAGTAAGGGAGGGAGAAAGATGCAAAAATAAATGTCTTTGATGTTGGTGCGTCTTTGTCCATGTCGTCCTCCAGTGAAACCTGTCACATGCTCTCTTGCTAACCCATCCCTTTCTTCGTGGTTAGGGAGTAAATCCCTGCATCTCACATCCCTCTTGTCCCATCCTTCTTCCCCTATCTTCCTCCCCCCTCTGCCTCTAACTCTCTCTAATTGCCTCTTTTACCCTCAAGTCTGGCCCAGTACCACAGAACAGTGGATGCAGCAGCTCTCTGTAGACTGCTAGGAGTCCACGTGGACAGGATAAGAAAGCTCGTCCCATATCTGCCAAGGGTCCCCAATGCATTGAGGCCAGTATGCCACGGTTCCTAGGTGACAGAATCTCCCTGGGACATGAGACACATCCTGGTGGACTTCACTGAATAGATCCTTCCTGGAAGAACTGGGAGGCTGAACAGAGATATTCACTTAGGAATTTTAAGCAGTGTAGAATTGTATTATGATCAGTGTATTTTAAATTGCAGTATGTTTCATGCTGATGAGTTCAAGTAGACCTTTGGGGATTTGGGTGGGGATAGTGGCATTCACTGTTTACATGCACAGAAGAAACCAAGGTGGAGGCAGAAACCAGGTCAAGGCAGGAAATCAAAGAATGTGCCCATATGCACTGCAATAAGCTAGTTATCATAAGCCCTGTGTTTACATGTAGTTTAATGTAATCACCTTTCGCCAAACATATTTTTTTTTCAAACAAGGATGACTTATTTTTAAATTATATGTGATATATATGAAGCTGCAGGTTTTGTCACCTTTTGTGTCTGAGCATTTGCACTGACAGAACAGTGAGATGACAGACACTTGATGTGTAAGCCTTTGAATTTTACACATTCATTCAGAATTCCAAATTGGCCAAACAGCCGCCCATAAGTGTGTTTACTCATGCCGTCCAAACAGTATTGGACACACAGTAAAACAAACTACAAGTGATGGTCAGTCGCAGACCCTCCACAGCACAACCAGCTGTTAGTGCTGGTGTGTAAATGTACTAGAAAACCACATAATAAAGAACAAGATACAATAACCTGGTTATAAGTGCTTGTAAACACACTAACTGTGGATAAAGACTGATTAAATAAAGGAGGGTGAAAGCATCCATGCTGTATCTGTAACAGGTGCAGATAGAGTGAGAGAGCTCGACAGGCGAAAAAAGAGACCTGCTGTTTGCCCTCCCCTTAGGCCCCGCTCTGTGTCTCTCACCCGCTCCCTCTTTCATTTCCTCACCCTCCCTCCCTACCTCCTCTCCGCAACAATGGCAACAGCCCGTGTGTTGCCTCTGTACATTTGTCTGTGTTTGTTTATTTGTCTGTGTTTATTTCACAACAGCTGGATATGGTTTGTACTCTTGAACCAGGCCATGTGACTCTTCTCATCTCTGCTGTGAAGACACACATACACAAAGAGAGAGAGGGGAAGAGAGAAGTGTTGGCACTGTTGTGTTATGCAGTTATGAGATATAGGGAACATAAGGTTGAGCGTGAACTCACATATGTTGATGATATCTTTTACATGATACTGTTATTGTTTTACTTTGCCACCAACAGTGGTGCACATCTGGATCTCTCTCAGCAAATACTGGGATATAATAACCAAAGTGAGTGTGATGTCAACGACGGCATGCATGAAAGTTAATCTAGGTGTCCTACTTGTGTATTTGCATGTGTGTCAGTCTGTCCATTTGTGTGTGTACTAGAGTTTAATTTTGTGTGTGAGAGAGACAGAGAGCACACCACGCTGTGATCCTTAATAAGTGCACTCAGTGTACGATACAAATTCCTACAAGGTGGAGATAAATATACAGCCGTCCCCGGTCCCCCTCCACATCCCTCCTTCTTTCTTTCTCCTGTCCTCCTACACATCCTGGCCCTTTCATGTGCAAAGCAGATGGAGTCAATTGACATGCTAATGAGACAAGGGCTGCTTCACAGCAGTCCTGGAGCCACATCACCCCACACACATACACACACTCACACACACACACTCATGTACAGTCACTTGGATATTGGCGTGCAGATTGCCCCCCACCCACCCCAACATGCAGACACTCAGCCACTCATCCACTTCCCCACACATACAAGCACATTTATGTATCATTTGACACAAACTGGATATTACTTTTCGATAAATGATGAAATTACATTATTTGCTGGTGGACTTGGACTTGGGACTCCACTGAGGATGAAGCAAAGATCTGTGTGTGCTGTCAAGAAAACATAAGATGACCCATTTAAATAAAAACAAGGGTGCTGACTGACACTTGTCAATCAAAGCTAAAAGTTTAAACTTTGTCATTTATTATGGCTAAAATCTGTCCAATAGAAACATGCAACTGTAACGTCATGTAGCTTCCATTCCCAAAACAAATATGGAATTTTTTATTGTATTTGCAAGTTTATAAAAATCACCAAAAAGAGTCATATTAAGAATTGCTTTTAAGATTAGTCAATGTTGTGTTTTATCTCTATTTACAAAAAATTTAAAGTCACTAAATGTTATCAGTCAGTTCACTATCAAATGTAGTAATAAACTGTTTGAATTTTAACTAGACATAAATCTGGCAACCCAGTGCAGCTCTGTTTAGAAACTCCCACATGTTGAATTTGCAAGGTTGACATGGCCGTAGCAGAGTTTGTTTTGGTTTGCTTTGCAAGTTTTTAAGGCAAAGTTCACATGTGAACACTACCACTAAGGGCCAAATTTGGTTTGAGCCTCTATTTTTTCCTCTAATGGTCCAGTTTCACTGTATGTAAGGCTAAGTTGAAGGAGGTGAGAGGCAAAGCAAATATTTGTGTTTTTGGTGCATAATGCCTTGAGTCGGCCAGCACCACTCACCAACCAAGGTTATTGCTCTGTTTTCTTGGTGTGTAAGTTCAGTTTCATACTCATGGCCATGGTTTTTTGCATACCCACACAGCACATCAAATTTTGACCATTATTTTCTACAGCATCATCAAATATAATGAACCCCCCCCAAAAAAACAAAAAACTTGAATTTCACATGTTTTTTTTTTTTTTTTTTTACGGGTTAACAAAGGCTGATTTACAACTACAAACTTTGGAATTATTTGTGAACACCACTTTACAAGCTCAAAATCGTATTGACCCTGATTTGAGCGCCATACGCTGCTTTCTCACACTAAAAGAAATGTCAGAATACTGTATACAACACTGCCTGACATTTCCATTCCACTAGCAGTCTTCAAAAAGTGCAAAGATACGATTAAAAAAATGCTAACAGTACGGTATACCTTGCTATTTATTAAAGAGAAGGATGTGTGCACTGACAGTATAGCTACAGAGAGGAGCAGAGAAAGTAATGCTAGCTTTAGCCGGTAATGCTACCGCCAGCTAGCTCCTAATGTCTCCCGGTTGCAGGCAAACCTGTCACTTACATATGTGCTGTTTTATTTACAGTGCCCATTGAGCATTATAGAAAAAGAATCAAATCATATCAAGTTGGCTTAGAACCACAGAGTAGCATATTGTTAAAACTGTTTTTTGTGTCAGATGACTGTGTAAGTGCATGTGCGCAGACCAAGTAAAACAGCTGGCGAGATGCTATTCTAGCTCAGCTGTCAGTAGTAGCCTGGTTGTTTGACCTATGACCTTAACTGTAGACTGTAACTGTGTGTGTGTGTGTGTGTGTGTGTGTGTGTGTGTGTGTGTGTGTGTGTGTGTGTGTGTGTTCTCCTGTGTATAAGGGCTCATACAGTATGCATCTACAGTATTTTACTGTACAGCGTGTCCATGTACAGTATGTGTCTTCCACTAACACATTTTCTCTCATTCAGCTGTGCCTCTTCATGCCTCCAAGCATCACTCTTGAAAGCTCAGGTTGTTGATGGGTGAGTGCACTGAGCAGCACTTGAAGCCAGATTAACAGGTGACATTTATGAGGGTGTGAGTGTGTGAGCATGTGTGTGAGACTGGCAGGGTCGGGGGCTGAGTGATTTAGGGCTCCCTATCAGCAGACAGGAGTCAACTACTCCCACTACTCCCCACCCTAAAGGGCAGGCTTTATAGCAGGATCCTGATATATGCCCTTGCACGCAGCAACTTTTATTTAGGAGCCCCCTGTTGAACCCCCATCTCCTCTGGCTCACTATTTATGGACTTATTAAAAGACTGGTTTGGTGTTATTCACTGGTTAATTACATTTTATTGGAAATGTAATGAACTAACTAAATTTGACCTGTTCCCACATTTCTCTTATTTATCCTCTCTTTTTTTTTTTTTTTTTTTTTTTTTAAATCAGACTCTAACTTCTGTTGTTCTTATTTTGTTGTCGCTGGAAACTGACTTTAAAATCAAAATACGCCGTGTAATTCTGAGGGAACTGGAAATGTAAATTAGGATAATGTGTTATTTAACCCCTTACTGTGTCTCATATAATGCATAACAGTGCAACACAGTTCATTGCATTGAACATCAGCCTAATTCATTTGTGATTTTGCATTCAGCACATTTCTTTCATGTACTGTGATGATATCATACTGATTTCAAACAAGCTGCCAAATCCGACATGTAAGTAAACATTAACACCACCTGTCAAACATGGGCTCACAACAAGCACTGATTTACCACTGCCTTTCTTGTTATTACTCTGACACACTAATCAGGAGACCTCTTTAAATATTCATTGCAAACACTGGTGGCACTGTGCAGTGATCTCTTTCCAGGAACAGGTGGGGTAGGAGGGCCAACCTCCTCTCAACCTCTGACCCACAAGACAGTTAACTGAGCCTGGGCAGGGCCTTTACACACTGCCCCCGGCCCACCACATGGCCAAGACTGGGCCTTTGCTAAGAGGGGAGATCAATACTGTTTTATTTATTCATCTCAGCAGCCTTCATTGCAGACCCCGAGGCTCTGGTCCACTCTAAAGGCACTGTTGTAGGCACTCTTTTAGCAACTCCACTGGCATCAGGGACAGGTATGTTTTACTCTGATCCTTTCGTCATATTCTAGCTTCTACTTTTCTGTTCTTTTCCTCTAACTCAGAGATGTAGTAGTGGCCAGTATCACCATCATCATCATGTCCATTACCAACCTCACACCTGTTTCCAATTGCACACACTCATAGGTTTCTCTTTGAACTTCTTCATTACATACACTTTCCCCTGATGAGTCAAAAACATCATAGGATAACTGAAGCTGAATCAGTCATAGCTCAGGTCAGGCACTAGTTCTGAGTGTGTGTGTGTGTGTGTGTGTGTGTATAGCCTAGTGATTGGATGAGCCAGATGAGAATACAGTCAGGCGTAGGTGGAGAGCAGAGGGGTGTTAATTTATGACTAACACTTAGACACAGGATCAATTGCCAGTAAATGTCTATAGGCTGAGAGTGGAGAACACTTTAAAGTAGGGAATGCTTTAGAAATAAACGCCTTATAGATACTTGAATAATCCCATCCTCTGTCATTGTGCACAATGCACTTTTATTTTTCATTTACCTTTTATAGTATTACTGCATCTTAGGTTCTCATTTCATGATGTCTCCCAAAATAATTGTGCTGTTTTTTTTCCAGTTTAGGGTATTTAAAATGACCTGAAAAATGTAATTAGCTTTGCCAGAAAACATAACTAAAACAAAATTGTCATTTCCCTTGTTTATGCTAAAACACTTGGAGGTGAATGGCAGTTTTATAAGTTCAGGTTGTCACTGGGTGGACAGTCTCATGCCTCTTTCTGCGATGAGCCAGGCCTCAGAGTGCAGATTGTTGACTCTCAATGAAACCTTTGGGAATCAGGGTTGGTAACATTATCCAGCACAGGAGCAAGCAATGAGAACCTCATCAAGACTTTCAATCAGCCTTCATTAGCTTCATCATCAATTCATTCCGTGCCTGGCACACTCAGTGAACTATCACATGTACAAATGGAACCATGTTTGGTGAACATAAAAAACACAAATCATTAAAAAAAATGTCCTGTAACTGCTAGCTTCTCCCCAAATACCCATCCATCAATAATGATGGTAATAATCACAAATGATGCACCCATGCGCACAAAAGTAGAGCAGATATACTTTACAACTGGGCAACTTTAAGATTTTGCAGTAGTGTCTAGGGATAGCAATCACAGTGCAGGAAGCTATAGCTATCAGATATGTTAATACTACTGAACTGTAGGGGAAAACTCATTGTAACAATAGCTAATGTCTAAGGTCAATCACAGAAGTCCAGATCACTTAAAGTACAGTGAGCATAGCTGTATCTTTGTTCCACTGATCTTCAAAAGGAGGTGGACCAAATAATCTGTGTATTGCATGATTAGTTACTTTGACGTAACTAAAAAACCACAACAAATGACACCAGGGAAGGATGTATTAGGTTGATACTGTCATATCCCTTTTGTTTTTTTCAAGGCTGTTCCCCTTGAACTAATAGAAAAATCTCTTTTGTCCAACACTTTGAGCATCAATATTGCTTTGAAAACACACACAACAAATGCAGGCGATTGGCCCTATATGACCCTAATGTGTCACCACAGTGTTTGTGATAAAGTTTGGTCAGAGTCAAAGTCATTTTCCAGGCAGTGTTCACATTGTTTTGTCTTCTGCCTGCAGATGATTAATATCCTGTATTACTTGATGGAGAAACATGTGATATACTGTATATCACATGTGCATGATAAACATAAGGGACAGAATGTGGCTTTGTATGTAAAGCATTTATAGCAGCCTTTCTATGGTTAAGATCTCTGTTGAGGTTCAGCTGCTTGACTTTTGCTTTTGTGATCTGACTGCTCAGCAGCTCATTTGAAGACTTGAAGAATTTTGTGGGACAATAAAGAGCTGTTGGCAAGCACAATGTTTCCTCTTGTACTTGTGCTCCATTGAATGGGCTAAATACAGTATACTACAGTATATCATGATGTGGCAGTTATAGTGTTTGCTGCACACAGAAAAAGACACGTATCATTGCAGCGCTGTGGTAAACTTAGCAGTAAATAAGCTCATCTCCAAGGCCACCTGTTATCTTAGGGCATTTGTCAAATTCTGTAGCACACTTTACCTTTCAAGTGGGCTTTTATTGGTGTGATGGTAACCTGTGGAATAACAGTGTTTCTCTCTTCCCACTACAGTGGCACTACCCCTCTCAGTCTGCAGAATTTCCCTGAGCTGAATAAGCTCAGCATTTGCCTGGGAAAGTCTTTTTTTTTCTTCTCTCCTGGGCTCTGTGAGAACTCAGGGCCATTCCAAACTATACAAACTGGAGATTGTGAGCGTATGCAAGCATGATTGTGTGTGTGTGTGTGTGTGTGTGTGTGTGTGTGTGTGTGTGTGTGTGTGTGTGTGTGTGTGTGTGTGCACGTATGTATGCGTGTTTATATGCCTCCCAGAGGGGCGGAGGTCTGTGTTTTAACCGTATCAGGTGTACAGGCTTT
>JBBMJY010000012.1:15301357-15322537 GCA_037833715.1 Toxotes lorentzi | reverse complement strand
TGTGTGTGTGTGTGTGTGTGTGTGTGTGTGTGTGTGTGTGTGTGTGTGTGTGTGTGTGTGTGTGTGTGTGTGAACGTATGTCTGAGTGTTTATATGCCTCCCAGAGGGGCGGAGGTCTGTGTTTTAACAGTATCAGGTGTACAGGCTTTAATCTTCCCCTTCTTCAACTCTCTCTCCAAGTCATGCACCGTTCATATGAAAAAGGAGCAGACAGACAAAGAGAAAGAAAACTATTTCTGAATAATAAAGGACAACCTGTCTGTTTCAAAAGCTCAAGGACCCTGCCCTTAACATAAATAATCTGTCTCAGGTATCTGTGTCTCATATCTAACTAATGCATGCTATTGTAAACAATCACACAGTTAACCACGATAGGCTCAGGAAACTGCAAGTGCTGGGCAGAGGGAGCAGGAGAGACTGAGAAAATGTGTGTCTGGGTAAAAAAATGGGACAACAGACTGCTCTGAACAGGGTCTGTCTGTACGTTGAGTGGCTGTGGGAGGATGGGGGGTTGAAAACATCAAACAGTCAGCCTTGCCCTCCAGGCCACCTCTGACCTGGGCCCTTTAGGGGTCAGGAGTCTTAGTAGATACTTAAACCTTTCTGCAGGATTTTGACCTGTCCTTCCCTTCTGGCTCGCCATTCCCCAGCTTCACCTCGCCCTCCCCATCCTGATACGCGGCCCACCAATAATCCTCAGCCAATCAATAGTAACTGTTCTCTCGATAATTCATAACATTAACATACACTCAATGGCTCAGCGGATGGATGGGGAAGACATAGGAGGGCCATCATTCCAGTATCGATCCCCCTTAGAGGGAGTCGATATGCGGGGAGGTGATGGAGTTATAGCATCCTGCCTCCTGGAGGTAGAGCCACAGCAGAGCCATAGTCTCAAATGAACAGACAACACACACACACACACACTGCTATCTTCACATGCCCATGGACATATGGTCAGATACTGACACAAGCTTTCAGTGTGTTGGATGTACACATGTATGTGCATCCGTTGTGTGTGAGACGCTGTGCCAGAGTGTCACTAACTGAGATAAGAAGAAACCCTTTTAATTACCCCCCCCCAGAGCAGGGACCTGCTTTTCTATCACCACTACGTCCCCGCTATCACATTTATCTGACTCCCTCCTTCCCCTGTCTCCTCATCTTTCCATCTTTTCTCTTGCATTCCCTTTGCTCCTCTATGCCGCTCCACAGGGCCCCCTGTGCCCTTAGATTTCTTAACTACCACTTTCCTCTTTTGATTTTACATCCCCATTGCTCCATACCTCCCCATACACTACATATCCCCCCGTCTGTTTTTACCTCTCCTCCTCTCAGAGACTCAGCTATCAGTAAATCCTCAAATCGAATCAAATTGCCTTAGTTGTTACAAAGTAATCTAAAAGTAACAGTATCCAAAAAATTACGTGGAATATCCTACTGGCCAGAACTGTGCGTTCTTCCCTAATATCAATATACTTTGATTTAGAAAATGCAAACATAAGCACAGTTAGCCTACATTTAAAATAACTGATGTGACAAAATGTGAGCAATTTTTTTTCAGTTTCTGTAGGATCATTAAATATGACACCAGATTTTTGTAGAACATTAACACAATTGATAATATTAAATAGACAATTGTACACCATACATCTGGCCCCTGGCACTCATTTAATTATGTGATCTGTTGCACCGTCTTCATCTGCAATAGTTTCACAGCAGCTGACTGTCGAATTAGCGCCAACAACTCTTTATCTCAACAAACGAACTTGTGATATTCACATAACAGAATCACTGTCCTTCTCTACTGGAAACAACTGTAACTGAATATCTAGCTACAATAATTTAATACCTTTTTATCTGATTGTCAGCTATGCTGACCCAAAGTGCCTGTGCCAGCTCTTTCATTCCAGTCAGACAGTAGACTTGCTGCTCTTCCCTCCTCTGTTCCTTTCTCCCCTGTGGGACATAAAGCACCTTTCACCTATTTCTTCCACCTTCTCATCCTCACTTCCACATCTCTCCCAAAAGCCCCACAAGGGCCCTACACACAGTACCCTGAAATATAGACTGGCATAATGGCCCACTAAATTAACTCCTTGTAAGCGTGGTTTAGGAATGGCTGTAATTAGCATATAATAGGTGTGGGAGAGGAGGTAAAGGGCCAGGTCTGCCCTCGGGGTCCCGAGGCTGGGGCTGCGGCCCTCTCTCTTCTCCATCTCTAATAGCACCGCAAAGTTCAGCCTTATAAACATGTCAGTGAGATGCGTGATTAAACAGGCACAGCCATTAGATAATGGATCCTGTACCTGTAGGCTGCCCATCACTCCCCCGTCAGGCCAGCTCAGCGCTGCCTTGGCTCAGTCTGTCACACTCAAACACATACACACACATACACACACGTAACTTCACTGTATCTTCTCCTGTCTGGCTACCACCACCCCGAAAAAAAATCTACAGGAGACACAACGTAAGAGAGAGAAGAGAGAGGGAGAAAGAGAGAACAACTCCAGTGCAGAGCAGCACCCTGACTGATGTAGTTCCAATAATTGCAAGGCTCTGCTTCCTCATCCAAGTGCCTTTTACTTATTTAAACTGTTTGCTTTAAGCGCCACTGAAGCCAATTATGGGAGGCATAATTCAATGGGGCAGGGAATGAGGGAAGTAAGATGGCCGGGGAAAAGAGGAGGGGAGCAGAAAGGAGAGAGGACGTGGCTTTTCAGCAGGCCCTTCATCATTTCCTTGCCTTGTCCTCTCTCTTGATCTTTCACTCAGACGGCCAGATTTACTAAGCCTTTTACACCTTGATTCTGATCATTCTGTGCCTGCAGTCATGCATCTTATTTGTCAAACAGAAGCGTCAGCCTGAGGCGCAGTTTGCCTTGCATCTGAAGTGGGCTCGGTGTCAGCAGCGAGGTGTGCCTCTCTCCTTTATGCATGTGTATTGCACACAGGGATAATTGTGCAAAGAGCGGGAGACATCATCATGACTGTGCACACAGTTGAATGTAGGACTAATGTAAAGTCTGTTGAACTTAATAGTATTGTTACTAATACTGCAGGTGTATTGGAAAACACTTACAGTTGAGAACAGAAAATTGCCTTTTACTCCACAGGAAACTCCATGACAGACCCAGAATGAGCCCACCAAACTAAAAACAGATTCTTGAGGGACGGCAGGGCAAGGAGTTGTGGTTTTGTGTTTATGAAAAATGAACTCAAACTTGATGTTCAACAAACTGCAAAATCACTCTAGCCTAATGTAGACATTTAACTACATTAACCTCAGCACGTGGTACCCTTTTCATTTAATCCAGCCTTCCACTCTGCTCCCTCTCTCTCTTTTAATTTTTGGATGGATACTTGGCCAGTGAACCTAGCCCTAGTTTTTCTGTCAAGGCACTTCCCCCGAGAGGACCTGCTGGAGTTGCACAAACAGCAAGGCTTTACGAATGCCATTAAAAATAATGGTATTGCTCATGTTAACGAGACATCACTTATACATTCATACACAAATGCACACACTAATGCATACGCTTACACACAAGCTTATATCCTAATAAACTGAACCTCTGTTACAGCCCAAAAGTTATAATGTTATCCGCCAGGGTGAAGGCATCGATCGAAACAGTTGTGAATAGATATGTGCATTTATATAAACATGAAAGCATCATTTATGTTTCAACTTAAAAACCTAAATTACTGCAGTGAGAGTGAGAGTGAGAAAGAATGACAACCAAAGCGGTTATAGTTCACCCTGTTTGGGAAGTAGTGGATAAACTACTGGTTACAAAGCAGCACTCAAGACCTAGGTGGAACAGTGAGGGAGTGTCCGATCATTCCATCACATACTTCTTCATTTCTATCCGCTTCAGACATTTATCCATTCTTTGGCGGCTTTCAGATTAATAAGAGTTGAAGCTGGTGGAGCAACGTGGGCTGGCCCAGACCTTCACTCATTCTAACAGCCGTTTAATAAATGTGATTGCAAATGGAACTTGTCACTTGCACTGGGGAGAGCTGGCCAGTCAATACCTCAGCTGGCAGGTGCCTGGGGTCACATATAAGTCAGCAAGTGATGGATATGTATCCAATAATTGATGTAGGGCAGCAGTTATTGTCAGTTTGGCTCCTGACTCTATTGCTTATTAAAAGCTGTTGGCCTTAAGTACCAGCCAGCCAATTACCGAGGAAGCGAGGTGACTGTTTAGGAGCCTAGACCCTTAGGCTCTCTGTAAAGAAAAGAAAAGAACTACTCTATTGTTTTAGTGTGCGTGTGCCTCTCATGGTGCGTGCTTGGATATATGTGTAAGTGTGTGTGTGTGTGTGTGTGTGTGAGTGTGAAAGTGTGCTAAGCGTTTATTTTTTCAGTGAACTTCCTCTATTTTTTGTGAGGCTCTGTTTCATTGTTCTACCAAAGTGGTTTTTCCTCAAATGTACATTTACTGTAATACAACGCACATTAATCTGATGCGTGATCTCCTGCCTCTCATCAGGTCAGAATAGAGCAAATCTCGCTCTCTATTATTGTCGTTGACCTTGCAGGTTATGTCAGACCCTGAGAAAAGCAGAATGTAGCAAACACCACTGCTCCACTTTGACCTCCTGACCTCCCCTTACACTGCTTAGTTATTAATGAACTGGGAAGTTTCAACACTTCCTCTATCTTAGTTCAAGGTTAACTCATCTGGAGATTAATTTGTTCTTACTGTTGTCCATATCTCTGAGCACAGAGGGAATCTCTGCATTTAGACTCTTACAGGTCACTGTGAGAGCCCTGTGTGGGCGACAGCTAGTGTGACACCCTGGTCAAAGGAGCAGCATTGAATACAGTAGCATGTTACAGCAGCCAACCTTCCTCAGCAGCGTAGTTCCCTCACACAATCTCCCCTCTCTATGCTCAGCAGGGAGAAAGCAGAATGAGCCGTAATAATGCTCATCGCTTCAGGCCCTAACCCTAAGACTATGGGGAAAGAGGGAGGGGAAACTTTGGATGTGACCGTGGCGTGTAGTAATTGTAAAACTCAGAAAGAGCTGCTGAAGCAGAATTCTGACATGTAGCGCTGCTTTTCAGTTCTGATCAAAGGGTCCACCAGAGCAGCAGCTGATAACCCAATCAATTCACTCCTTTTGTTTTTCGCTGAATGATGCACGTTTAGCGCTAACCTCCAGGCAAAGAATGAAGGAAAGAAAAGGAGGTGAGGGAGGGAGGGAGATGAGGGGGGGAAGGGAAAAAAAGAGTGGTAAGGAAAGAAGGTAAGAAGGGGGAAGGCAAGAGGCAATTGAGGCAAGAGGACGAGGATGCAAAGGCTGCATTTGAATTTCCAGGAAAAAGTAAAAAAAAAAAAGAGAGAGAGAGACAGAGAAGGGGGGAAATATTAAATAAACTTAGCAAATTGTTGGTGAGTTTGATGAATCTATAGAAAGGTATTAAGAGGTGCTGCGGGCAATGTGACGCACATAGGAGCCGATTAGAATATGAAATGTTTTAGCAGAGAATGGAGTAAAAAGGAAGGGAGATGGAGGGGAGATTAAAAGATTACCTGTCTACTGCTGTCGCCCTTCAGGAGCCAAGTGACTGTGTGTGGCAGACCGAGAGCCCCCTGCCTATAGGAGACAATTAGTAACGCACCAAGAAGAGGGAGAAAGTGTGTTTGTGTAGATGAGAGAGAGAGAAATAAAGATCATTCTGTTGAAGGAGGAGGTCACAAAGGTAGAATGAGAGAGCGAGAGAAGCTAATCATTACAGTTTGCAATGAAAAAGAGGCTTCTCAGACACCAATCAATCAGTTGGTCAGACAATCAATCAGTCTGTATTTAGTAAACAGTAGACCACAATGAAGAGATAGACTGCTGCACAGAATATCTGGTCATGTGAAGTGATTCCAGGCTGTAGACTGGCACCAAAATAACTACACACCAGTCTTGACTAGAATTTTTTTATTTTTTTTTAAGCTGCTATCCAGCCTACTTGTTCAGCTAAGAATCTGACAACAATTACAAGCAACAGTCACTGTAAGCTGAACTAAAGAGGAAAGGAAAACAAAATAAAAAAAAATCTGGAAGTTGATTTTGAAGGTGAACTCAGCAATGTAATTAATATCAAATGATTATTTGTGATTTGAAAGGAGTTGTTTGCAGTAACAAACCCGCAGAGAATGTTCACCTCACTTCTACAGAATGTCCAGCATCTTCCAGCTCATTTTTCGGTTTGATTTTTTTTTGGTTCAGACTCACCGCTCACATCACCCTCGTTTCCAGCAACAAAAAAAAAAAACAAAACAAAAACACTGTAAGCTTTATGGACATCACCAAACTGCAGGTGGACAAAGACAGCGACTAGCTGATGAAAACAGTGGAGGATTCAGGAGCTACAGAGCAGAGATATTTCCCTCAAGAGTTAGCAGAAACCACCAGCAAGTTAAAAGGAAAATTATCGAACTTGCCAAGTGGCAAAAAACATAACTCCAAATAAGTGACAATGTTCTGTTGGATGTGTAAATAGAGAACTATTTACAGTTTCCCTTTTGTTACAACAACTTTATCAGATAACATGTCAGTGTTGTGTTTTTGGCTGCCAAGTGGCCAAAAAAAAACAAACAAACAAAAAAAAAAAAAACAAAAAAAAACAATTAACATTAAAATATTCAGGTACTGTTTGAAAAATGAAACATTAAATTGTATGAAAACAATATGCCTACACAAAGTATATTTGTAAATACAAATTTACAGAACAAAAAAAAAAACTTTTCTGAATTGGGTATAGGATTAAATCATTTGATCCTTGTAGATCAGCAGTTCCAGAAATACTCACAACAGCCTATATCGCACCAACAATCCCACCGCGGTCAAAGTCACTGAGGACTGAGGCCCCGTTCATGCCTGGCATTAACATGCGTCTTGGATGATCCGATCATGTGTACGGCTGTAAGTATAGGTGTGAATGCACCCAATTGAGAACGCACTGAGACCCAATCACTCAGGAACACATTTGGAGGTGGTCTGGTCCATATGGCCACATTCTTTTAGGCGTGTGAACACAAATGTGTCCTGGGCTACACAGAAGGACTGCCTACTCAACTACGTACACAATCTCACGACAACAGAATCATATTAAAGTGCAACAACAGGCAACAACAAGCTGGCTTTGTCCACGACATCTGAAGAAAATTTTGAAAAGCCCATAGAGATATATTGTATATTACAAGTGCGTCAAAAATCCTGGGCAATTTGGTTTGCCTAGAACACACCAAGGAGCAGACCCAGTCAGTATTGTTTTGATTCTTTTTCTTTTAATTTCGGGCAGACTAGGTGGAGGAGGTGAATTGCTACCAGTTTAAAAACAATAACGCGTTTGATCACTGCAAACGGAAATTATGTTCGTGTTAATATGCGTATAAGAGTGGGAGCCAATTCCAAGTGCCCGCTCGAAAATTTTAATACCAGATGTGAACTGACGTCTGTAGAGCTGTCCACTTGTGACTGGATCACCGAAGATGCATATTACCCGCTATCCAATATACCAAAGATCACATTTTTTTTCTCCATTCCAGTGTTTGATGTGAACATTAACTAAAGCTCCTCACCTGTGTCTTCATGATTTTATGCACTGCACTGCCGCCACATTATTGTAGGGTCACACCAAGGACTGAGAAGCTGACCATGAACTGCAAAATTCCTACTTCCAATCTGGCTAGCAACCTTTGTTGAATCACTCTCTCTCATTTCCTGTCTCCCCCCACTCACTGCAATTATGGAATAAAAATTGTGAGAAAATCCCCTGTGTAAATAGTAGACAGAGTAATAAATGCAGTATTTAATAATGACTGTTTTGTGAACTGTATGAGGTCTGTGCATGTTTTATGACCACTGACTCTTAAAATTAGTTGGAACTGAGGATGTGAGCAAGGTAGAAGAATCACACAAGGAAGACCTGTGTGTATTCACATCCCTCCACTCTCCAGAAAGTCTCCTCCATGTACTCTGGTAAACCTCCCCGTGTGGTGCTGGCCTGCCCTGACGGATGGGGATTAAAAGACGCTAATGTGCACGCGGGGGCCACTGACCTTCCACGGAGATTGACTTTACACCAGTGGAAATGGAAGCCAGTAAATCAGCAGGCTGCTGTGGCGTTCATCCCAACGCATCACTCCCTCTGACACTGTCAGCCGAGACAGGAGCACATTAATCACAAACATAGGCCCCAACACTGTGCTGTAGGTACAGTGGTGTCCCATCCATTTATCCATTTAGCACTGACTTTAACACACACAATGTATACACAAATGATAAGATGGACACGAAAGGGAAAAGCAGACACAATCTCACACAAGCAGCTGATAATTCATTAACAATAAGACTAAATTGTTAACATTTTCTAGGTACAGGGTCTTTTTTCTAACTTTCAGTGCATTTACTGCAAGTACATACTGAGATTTTAATCTAAATATCTTCCTAATGGTGTGTTATCTTTGCAAACAGAGGACTGCAATCTGTCACTTTCTGCTTTTTGGTTTTTATCTGTGTGCGTAGATGAGTCTTTTGTTTGTAGTCTCTGGCAGCCAGGCCTGGTTAGGGAAGAGGAACATCTGTGATAAATTTCACATCGAACCAAATGAGCTCTGGCACAGCAGAGGGCCAGTGACAAACTTCCTGCATGTGCTAATATGAGGATGGATTTGGAGCCAGTCAAACGCAAGCTGGCACACACACATACGTACATTTAGACACCTAAAGACGCATGCGTACATGCGCTTGGCTGAACACCCAAGTGCATGCACTTATCATCATCTAGAGAGACACATAACTCTTGTGATAGGCATGTCTCAAAGAAATGAGAGACAACAACAAATAAACATGGATTTAATTTAAATGTAAATGGACAGAGAGTGGAGGGGCATGAAAGCAGCATTTATCTTTTAAATAAAACTATCTACCCTGACAAAGATAATCACCTAGAGAAAAAGTAAGGTATATTCAGTGCATTGCTCTCCAGGCAGTGTTAGGCGTATTACCAGCAGTGGAGTATTTTCACCGTGGTAGTTGATAGAACTCATTCAGTCGTATTGACCAGCAAAGGGCCCCACAGAGACTGGAGTGCCTTTATGGACTGACCCTCAGCATTTCACCATGAACAGGCCAGAGGATAGTGAGGGCCAGGGGGCATTAACCCTGCCACAGGTCAGGGCCCTGACCCACCCAAGCCTGCCAAAGCCTACTCCAAAGCCCAAGTGCGGCCCGCTCCACTCAATATCCTTTTAATTGCATTGGGATGGTTCGCAACCTATCGATTAATACGTGTATTTATGTCGTCCTAGGCCCAGAGGCTACATTGTATTTCTGTGTGGCATATTCATTTATTTACCTATCTGTCCCGCCCCTCATGCATCATCCATATATCTATCCATCTCTCCTCCGAGAGCACTTCAATTCAAGGGCTCCCATAATTACTGCAGCCCTATAATTGAGTGCTTTGATTTAGGATTTTTCTGTTCCCTCTCCCCTGCCACTGCCATCACTCGCTCCACGCCTCTCCCAATGAAAGACAGAGGGATGAGATATGGAAATAGAAAAACGGGAGATGGAGAGTAGAAGATACCCCCCACCCTTTCACATACATACACACACACTCTCTCTCTCTCTCTCTCCCTCTCCCTCTCTTATCAGAATCTACTGTTTCTGTCATCCATGAGGGGAGGGGTAAGTTGATAATTACTGAGGGAGATTCATGCAAATCGATGCCAAATTAAAGCATTATAAAGGCTTTTATCAGCTTTTCTTTTCCAAATTGAAGACGATAAAAACCCATTTGAGAGGCGGGAGAAATGGCCCCGGTCCCTTCATTTAAAAAAGAGAGAATTGTAATTATGTTAACACCAATTGAATCCAAAACCCCTTTTCTTAACTCACTTACTCATTCATAATTAATTAATTTCTCACAAAACTGGGCAGGAGGAACAATGCCGTCCAGCGTCTCCTCTCCCCTTTCTCTATTTTCAGGAGAATAAGAGGGAGTGCAGGAGATATTGTTGAGTATTGTGACAGAGGGCTCATTTCCATACCTAGCCTTACACTAGGATTCTCTGTTTCCTTAGCTTAGCTCTATCTGCCTCGGGGCAGCAATAAAAGCGGCTCTGTTTTAGAAACAAAGGTTGGTGGACAAGGACGGGATGGAGCATCTGGAGCCATGCAAGGCCTACAGAGACACCAGAGAGTGAGATGGAGAGAAAGGAAGACAGAGAGAGAGAAAAAAATTAGAAGAGATGCCCTTGACCACAAATATTTCCTTACGCCACAAGAACAGAAAAAAGAAGTATGCTATTTTTCCATTCAACGGACAACAGACCTTAACTCAGGGTCCGTTACCAAAACATGGAGTTCCCTGCATGTACGTCATGGCCAGTCAGTCCATACCAGCTCCATTCCAGTTCAAGGCTGTGAGTTTAAGGAGAAACAGCTCTTCTGAATAACAGAAACAGATAGCACAGACAGACACAACAGAGATAAGGTCCCACAGTGAGAACGACTGAGAGAGCGGCTGTTTGACAGTCACCTCAGGGCTGTCGCGCCTGATCTATTAGACATTCAACATTTCAGTTACAGTACACTCAATGGCAACTGCGCCGCTGCTGCTCACCTCCCCCACCTCAACGCTGTGATGGGACAGGCCAAACACACGTTTGGAGGTGCAGACTGAGTGGGTGGGTGAGGGTCCCTGAGAGATAACCTGTCACTCCACAGGGTCTTTACATGTTATACATGGTCGGCACATGTACATACATCAACCTGCCTGATGTGCATGATGTGTGAATGTCTGAGATCTAAACTATCACACCCTGTGTCACTCACACACATGCAATTTTCCAACTATTGACAGGTACTGATAAAATACTCATTCCTCAGAAAAAGAAAGGGTATGCTTTTCTACCCACCTCCTACCCATCTGTCTATTTCTTAAGCGAAAACACTGTCATTCGCACTAACGCAAAACTGCAGGGTTTGGCTGAACCACTGCCGTCTGCATCTTTAGCTGTTTATGACCTTATTTGGCCTGTGTTTGGAGAGGTCAGCAGCGCCAGCCAGAAGTCGCTACGCTGCTAATCCAGGTTAATGTGCTGTTGACAACAGTCCAATTACACAGGACTCCTGCTGAGAGCGGAGGGAGGAGGTGGAGGAGGGGTTGAGGACAGAGAGTAGGAGTAATGAGGACTGAAGAGATGGGGCATGGAGTACAAGAAAGAAGGAAGATGCCAGAAGAGCATATGAGACAAAGATGGAAAAAAGAAAGTAAAACACGATAAACATTTAAGAGGGAGGTAAGGGGAGACTGTACCTGTGTGTATGTATGTTTGTGCATGTGTGGTTTAGTAGCGAGGTGTGGTGCTGTGCAAACATAAGCCTGCTGGGCAGAGAGACAGAGGGAGAGTTGGTGAGGCAGAGTGGAGCTGCAGGGAGCCTCATTACACCCAGCAGGGGCCTCACTCTGCCTCATCACTTCTGGCCGTATTGGGAACAACCACTGCTTACTACTGTACACATACACACACATCACAGCACCAAAGACTTTAAGTACAACCAGGATGACCACCTCAGAGCGGAGCATCAGTTATCAAAACTGCTTTTGTGAGAGACAGACACATTCATTATGTATACCTCACAGTCTGGATGAATCATCATCATTCGTTACCTTAAAAACACGAAATGTGCAGGAACACATATTCCAGGATGTTTGTTTTTTGCGTCATCCTGAGATACAGATGGAAGATAAACGAAAAAAAAAACTTGAGTAAATTACTATAGAAACATAACAAACACAAATGCCTTCATAGAGGACATTAGGTGTCACTCAGGAACAGTTCGACATTTCAGTTTCTCGTCCGTCTCGTCTGTTACACATGAAGCCAGGAGCTGTTAGCTTAGCTTAGCTTGAACAACTAGCCTGGCTCTGTCCAGAGGTTAATAAATAAATAAATAAATACGCCTACCAATTCCTCTAAAGCACATTATATCATTTTGTTTAAAATGATATAAAGTGTACAGAATAAACAACTAGCATTTCTCAACTATTATTGTTATTATTAGTTTTAAAAAAAATGTATGCCTTCATTGGACAGCAACAGTGGAGAGATGACAGGGGGTTGAGAAATAATATGCGGCAAAGGTCCCTGACCGGATACAAACTAGAGACGTTGCAGTTTATGGCTGGCACCATATCCAATAGGCCATCAGGGCAGACTCAGGTCAGAGTCTTTCTTGGCTAGGCACAGTGGCTTCCTGGAGTCGCGGCTGACTGCCTGGCAACCACACGGTGACCACCAGACTCCAGGAAGTCACTATGCCCAGCCAAGAAATAGTCCAGCACATATATTCCATTTAAACCAGCTCTGGTTCTTTTATATTTCAGTCTTTGTACAAATGAAAAAAAATGTACACATACATTACTGTAGCTAGGTGGATTTTATTACCTTTTCACAGAGCTAGGCTAGCTGTTTCCACTTGTCTTCACTTTTTGTGCTACGCTAAGCTAATGACCTGTTTTTTTTAATTATTTTTAGGCATTTTAAGTCTTCCATAAATATTTAACCTTCAGACATCATCATCAATACCATTTCACAGAGCGCTATTGATCTTGTCTTAGAACTCTCAGCATGAAGGCAAATCAGCGTATTTCCAAAAATGTCAAACTATTACTTTGAAGTTTTGTTGAGAATGAAAATGACATGAAGCTTGTGCTATGGCCTTCAGGCTCACTCAAATCTCAATCGAACTGAACACCTAAGGGGACCATCATGTAGGACAGCACGCTCACAAGGGATTATCTTTAGGAAGAATTGTGATCATCCCTCCAGTGGCTCCATAGACTCAAAAAATCCATATCAAAGCAGACAAAAGCTGGACTGGCAGCTTGTAGCAGCCAAACACCTTACTAAGACATTTTATGGTGGTTTTAATCTGTATCCACTCAGGTACTGGAAGATATTTTCGTAACAGTACATGCTGTAGTAAGATGCGACCCACTGACCAAATTTAAGGTACTGTGAAGCATCACTCTGGTATAAACTGGCAAGTGACGTCTGGATATACTACTAATGATGCTCTCGAATGAAATTGATGCTGTATAACACACACGACAGTGGAGCTCGCTAAGGAACAAGAAGGTGGGAGAGATAACTTAATGAACGGAGAGCTGTGAATAATAGCTCAGGTGATACGTGAAACATAAATGCTTTTTAACAAACTCACAAATGACCACACATATGCTTGTGTGCACACAGACACACACGCACACACGCAGGAGCACACACGCAAAGTCAAAACAAAGCTCATCAGCCCACCAACAACAGCTCTCCTCAGGGCCACAAATCCAGGAACAAACTGTAAATCAGGACTGGCAGGAAAATGAGGCTAGAGGAAATGGAGAGAAGAAAGGCAGAGGAGAGAGAATGGGAAAGAGGGTAAGACAGTGTAAAAAAGAGAGATAGCGGAGAAACAAAACAGGCAGGAAATACAGAGAGGAAGTAGGATAAGCATCAGGAAGGAAAGAAGAGGTAAAAGGATGGAGTGGTGAAACTGAGGTAAGGGCAAGGAGGAGCAAGTCGGCATCTGAGAGAGAGAAAGAATTAAATAAAAATGCAATAAAGCAGCCGGTGTGAAATCAATCTGCTTAGAGTTTTGTTTAATAAAAATTCATGAAGGGCTGGTGGCCGAGAGCTCATGAGAAATATTGGTGGCAATGTGGAGGAAGCCAAACTTGGGCGGGGGGGTGTTGGGAATAGAGGGGGGGGGTGGGGTGCTCATGTCTATGTTGATCGTGTGTGTGCGTGTTTGCTTTTGGTTGTTTATCTGTGTTTGTTTTGACATCAGTGTGAGTTACAGGGCTGCAGTGAGTCCGTGAGAGAGGGGACAAAGAAGAAAAGGATTGAAGGTCTTCATAATAACAGCCTTCCAACAGTGGAGAGAAGGAAAGGAGTAAGTCATGGTGTCTGCCTGTGTCTGAGCACATCTTCGCCTCTGTATCGCTCTTCCTCTCTTTCTCCTACCTTCTCATCAAGGCCTCAGAGTGTGAGGTACGGCAGGGTTATACTAACATGGCGTAAATCTCTGTCTTGCACGGAAGACAAGTCCAGGTTGGTCAGTAGTTTATGTGCTGGCTTCAAGGCTGATGCCAGATGTCTGTGTGCCACCACGGTGCATGGTCAGTCTGAATCTGTGGGCCGGACTTAGGCTGGAAGCACTGGTTTAAAAACTGTACTTTTCCATTCATTACAAAATACTAATAGGAATAGGAGTCAATAAAAATAAAATGAAGTGTGAATTCAGTCTCTCTTTCATGTCTTCAAACAGGGAGAGTTTTGCATACACACAAACACCTATGGTACACAAATGTGCCTCGAAAGTGTACAGTATTCAGACAGCCCAACATTTTTTATACTCTAATTTCAAAATGCATTTGCGTAATGCATACAATTACACAAAACTGAAGTTTGTATTACAAATCTTGAGCAGTTATGTTACTGTGGCAGTTAAGTGGCTTGTGGCTTGTTTTGCACAGAACTCCTGGATAAATGTATTATGAAAGAGCTTAATAGCACAACAAAATGTGCCAAAGGTCATGAGGGGAGAATACTTCTGCAAAGCACTAAAGACAGGATCCAGCTGCAGGGAAGCTCTTGATGTACCCATCCTCTAAAGGTCTTTCACGATGAAATAAACACACACACACACACACACACACACACACACACACACACACACACACACACACACACTCCCATGCAGAGTTCATGCATTGTTTCGTCATCCCTTCATTACCCAGCCACCACTACAAGCAATAATGCACAACTGTTGACTTTTACTGTCACCATGTATTGTATTGTAAGTTGCTTTGAGTGAGAATAACATCAAAATCCCAGCTTTCTGAGCTATTGTAACACATTCTGCAGAATTTCTACTAGACTGTTTACCAGCAAAGGCTGATACAGGCTGCCAAGCAGATCTGAAGGTCAGATAGCAGGGGGTCAGAGGTCAGGATACAGTAGTGATTTAGTATTTACAGTCATGAGACGTAAGGGTCAGGGCCAAGACAATTTAGGTAAGAATACTTTATCTGTGTCCCCTTCCTTCCTTCCTTTCCTCCTCTCTTGCTCTTTTCAGGCACGGAAGGTAAAGCCAGGGGTTAGAAAGTAAAAGCCGTTTTTTGAACTTCCTGTTCTGAATCCACTGCCTTTTAGAGCAAGACATGCCGAGAGCTTAAAAATTATTTTTTTAGAAATTACATTAAATTGTAGCTTTGTTTTCACTTATAAATGAAGTTCTTTCTAAATAGCAAAGCATAGTCCCTGTTGTCTCTGGAAACACAAGCAGCTTGTCCTCCTCAAGGCCAGACTGTGCTGTTGACGCTCTTACCCTGTATCGTGAGTCATGTTACGGTAAGATGTGATGGATATCAGACACTTGAGCTAGCATCCAACTGCCACCAAAGGGAAAGTAAAAGCTTTGTAGTGCATAATGAAATCAAGCTAAAAGTCCCACCCATGATCTTGGAGAAAAACTCAAGGTCAAACCGGGAGCTGACTACTGAGATTTCAATTCTGGAAACAACACCAGAGCTCTTGGAAACTTTATCTCTCTTCTCTAGTTTTAGTCCAAATTCAGGAAGGCACATATTACCAAACACGACCGTCTCTTTTAGTGACTATTCATGAACACTGAATCTGACTTAGAGATCGCCTATTCCGGTTATGCAAGATGTCAAATTATGCTTTCTCGAGAAAACTTTTTTACAGTAGCACAAAGAGACAGACTTGTTTTTCACATACAAAGGTCCATGTTACAGTTAAAGATATAGTTAGATTTAAGCAATAGAAGCAACTTGTTTAAGCTTTGGCAGTGGTTTAACAGAGGAAGAAACAAAAAAAAAAACTTGTATAAGTTGGGACCTGATCCAAGGTCACAGGAGTTGAAGTCAAATACTTCCATCAGCCTCCCCTCTTCCAAGTCATTATTTTCCACTGTGCTATTTCAATCAGAAACTACTGCCCATCTCTGTTTCCAGTTATGCCTCTGCACAATTCTTTCAAGGTGGAAAATCCTTTTCTTCTTGTTCCTTTGGGTACAGAGCCCTAATTTTGCATCTGAAGACATTTTAATTCGAGGCAAAGCCACAACAAAACTAAAGAGTATACAATATGTACTTGTGTCTTTCTGTGCGTATGCATGTTTATATGAGACCAGTGCAATGGTTATTACATTACCTACAGTGCATACACCCTGCATTTTGGAAGCTTTATTAGCCGAAATGCTCCTCCTCCCTTATCTCTCCTTGCGCCCCCGCTGTCCCACACATGTCTCCCATGTAACCCTATCCTGTCTCTCGTTACCGCCTGGCCTGCTTCTGCAGCCTGCACACTCCTTCCTTCCTGCCCTATTGTCAGAGAAGGCTGGGGGAATCCCTGCACTCGGATATGAGGCCCTCTGAATCCCTGTGATCTCTTCTGTCCTGACTTCTCCTCACCCTGTCCAATATTCATACGGCTAAGGAGCCTGCAGGTGAAGGACAGGACACGCTTTCCTGCCTCTGTCAGGCACAAAATTCAGTGGCGCATGCACACACTCACATATGCATGATGACATGACACAGGAAAAGATGTTTATCTGTGAGAACGGGAGAAAGAAAGAGAGAATAAAAAAAGGTGAGATGTGCAAAGAAACACATAAAACATCCTTTTCTGCTTCAATCCCAAAAGAGCTCTGTTTTACAGAGACAAGAAGCTAAAGAAAGAGAGGCATAGAGAGAAAGAAAGAAATGTAGAGGGTAGGCAAGGCCTAATGAATACAGGAGGTTGCTCCTTGATAGCTGTAATGAATGACACTCAATACTATTAATTGGTACAATCGCTGTTCGTTTAGCAAAATCACTAGCAAGGCTACATGAGAGTGCAGCTGAGCATCACGGTCACATTTAACTGAACACATTGCTGCACTTTATTCCCCCTTCACTTCATCTTTTTTTTTAATCCTTTCCTCTATAATGCGTCTCTCATTTTCTCTTCCCTCACCACAGAGGGCATACCTGTCAGTGAGCTGTTCTTCCTCTCCTCCTCTTGTTTCACACCCCAAACAACCTAGAACTCTCACTTTCCCTGTCATTAACCAACTCACTGTCCCATCTCCATCTGAATTTCTCTGTCTCCGCCAGCTGTTCAGGACAGTGTGTAGGCCTTTGGTAGTTTTGTGCTAATAGCAGGAGGGTAATTGTCTCCGACCTATAATGTGTGGTGGTTTAGCATCAAACAGGACTGCTCAGCTTCCCCTGCTGCTTCCCAACTCCACCTGAGACAGCGATCTAGCTCTGCGTATGTTGTTATATTCTAGAAATAAGGGAAAGAAAGTACAAATGGATTCAACTTTTTTTCATCACCACTATCATTTTAATGGTTTTTTGAATACTCTCCCCCCACACAGCTTTGCCATCATCTCCTTTTGGCAGGGCTAACTTTAAGAGCATAAGGAGAAGGAAAGAGACCCCCTCCTTCCACCTGGGCAATTAAAGTGGAAGCCAATTAAAATGAGTGTAATAGTCCCTGCCGGGTGAGTTGTTAAACAAGATGGGGGTTATTGTCCTTGGAGGAAATGGCCCAGAACTCAAGACATCTTTGCTCTTCTGTTCGATACACCTGCCCCTCCTGCTCCATGCTCCTCCTGTCCAAACTTTGCTTCTCCACAAAGATGAGGCTTTTTTTTAAAAAACACATTTCTTATATCCTCTGAAATCTCTCTGAGGTTGTGTAACCTTTCGAAGGGGATAGAGAATAAGAAACTAGTTTTTTTTTTTAAGCGTCCACATTTGTCAAGTTCAGGCAATAAAAATGAAAAAAAAAGGACAAAATAAGAAGAGGGACTAAATATGATTTAGTGGTAACAGGGATGAATTTCCACCTCAAATACAGGCCGCATTCACCTATGAGTGTATATAAGTGTGCAGAGAGGGTACAGGAAGACCCATCCTCAGCTTCCTGTAGTAGAGGTCCAAAGGTGCTTGAGCATAGAATGAGCAGTAAAAAAAATAAATAGAAATAAATAAAACATCTTGGCATAAAAAGTGAGGGTGTTATGGTTGTTTTGCAACAAACATGGCACCGCTGTGGCAGATGATTTTTCCGTGGTTAGGTGTGACTATGTGTGAGCATGTGCGAATACGTCACTCTCATGCTTTAATGTCTCAATCTCAGGAGATTAAGGGCCTAATCAAGCCAGCGTCTGCCCTAATGGGGGGAAATTGAAAGATAGATATGGTACTTTACACAGCTGATTAACCAGCAGACTGTGGGTGTCTGTGTGTGTGTGTGTGCAAGATTGTAAGAATCGTTCACTACAAGCTCATTAAGATAACCATGTTAGTCACACACAAAACAAAACAAAATAATAACTGAATATTTTATTTGTTTGCGCACACAAACACATAGATCTAAGCATATTGTCAACATGTGTTAACTGCCAAATGCATATGTAGATTGGTGGTGTTTCACTCTCCCTTTAAAACTGGTTGCTCTTGCTGCCTCTGCATGGTTGCTTCTAGGGCCCAGTCAAAACAGTTGCCAGCCAATATTATCGGCCGTTATTATCTTACCATGGATTTATTGGTATAGCTGTATATGTCAGCCGATTAGAACAAAACACACAATAAACAGACACTTGCAGGCTGGATGGGATTTCGCAACTGAATTTAAAAGTCTCCCAGTCTAACTGAAACAAAGCTTAACATAAATCTGCATAAGAGACACTTAGAACTCTTCCTGAAAATGACATTTCACTGTCTGTATATCGGTAAAATCTATACTTTGATTACTATACTTTCGATTACTTTCGTAGGCTTTGACCAGATTGGGTGCCTGTCCACAGACTTAGGAAAATAGGTAATCGCACTCAACCAAATAGGGCCGAAAGCACAGCAATCGCTATCATTTTCAGCTTCTTTTTTTTTTCATTTTAAAACACCCCAGAGAAAATTCTTTGCCAAAATTACTGCTCCAAAGTGTTTTCAGTGAATTCAGTACACTTTTTCCAAGTCCAATTAGCCATTAAATGACTTTCACATTGTAAACAATCAGACCTAAGGGTTCTCTGGCAATATTTGAATTATGCATTGAAGGTTTGATGGATGGGAGAGGGCTCCAAAATTGTATCTTGATTGAGCGATAACTGCTGTGTCAATAACAAGTGTTTGATAGATTGCTAATAAGTGCTACTGAGCCTGTAACAAGTGAGCAGTGGTGGTGTGTGTCTCCGCGGGGACCTGTCAACCCATCAGCCTTATCAGCTGGGTGAGAGGTCTGCATGGCGTTGCTGAATATATCTGCACCTCCCGAGCAAACACAGGGGTGTCACAGCGTATCTCTTCCCCAGGGAAAGGCGGAGGGGCTAAAGAGGGGGCTGCACACTTTATGAGGCGCAAGAAAGAAACATATGGGAAGAGGACAGGCGAGGAAACCGTGGTATGTGTACGTATGTGAGGGTGGGAGTGTGGAAGGGCGAGCGTGAAGGCAGCAGAATGTGCATATAGGTGCGAGGGGGTGCAAAAAGGAAGTGTTTTGTGTTATTAGGTGCTGAAAACGTGGTGAACAGAGCGGGACTACAAGAGTACATGTGAAAGAGAAGAAAGCTGGTGTGTGCGTGACTGTTTGTGTCTATGTGACCATGTGGAGGAGACACAGAGAGCAACGGCCTATGCAGTGTGGTGGAACTTCTCTCATCTCAGCGCATTTAGTTTGGTCCCATTCTTCATTAACTCCATTAACAGATGAGCCGCGGCGATTAGCGAAGCTTCCCGCTGATTCAGCTCTCACACCCCCACCCTCCGCCCACTCTCCCTCTTCTCTACCCCTCTGTCGCTCTGCCGCTACCTCGTTCCAACACTCCTCCTCCTCCTCCTCAAGCCTCACGTCTGGGGGGCTGTAAGAGCATTCAGCCCAAAGTCACAAGGAGAAATGTACTGAGAATACAAGCACATACAAACTGGCACAAGTGAAGGAGACATCATGCAAAAATATTGGACATTTCATAGCTTGCCACTTAAGCCACAATAAGTTAAAAACTCAGGTGTGCACTGGGGGTCATAAAGCCGATCTATCCCTTCCTGCAGTGCCTCTTTATTCAGCTAACAATTTTTACGGCTCTGTGCCATCTTAGAGCCCTCTGCTCCTCCAGCGGGCAGTGCCAAGGGGGCAGTCTGCCTGCCATATACTGTGCCATTAGCCACGGCTGGCTCTTTAGCCAAAAGGAAAAGGGAAAACAGGCACTGATTGCCAAAAGGTACTTTAGAAAAGGGAGAGGGGATAGTAGACGTAAACAAAGAGACAGACAGGCGAAGGAGATTTTCCTTTTATTCCCCAGCATCTGTTCTATAATAGCCCCAATTAACAGATTAATTGGACTCACATTCCTCTGTTATCCCTCCTCCCTGTCTTTTCCCTCCACCCTTGTACCAAAACTCACAAGGAACTAAAAAAAAAAAGTGCATCATGCTGCTGTTAACAGACTCCTCTCACCCAGCAGTGATTTAGATCCTCTTAACAGTGCCTAGACATACAGATGTGTCACAGTTCAGATGACAAACCTCTCTGACAGAAGAATGACAGCATTTGTCCACCTGAGAGTCACAGAAGAACCAGGCCTCACTTCTGACTTTTTGATCGGCAATAAATCATACAACAAAGAAACCGCCAGTCAGAAACCTCTCTTCCTCTTCTGAGATCTGAGAGGTTTCAGCGCTTTGGAAACAACAACAACAATAACAACCACAACAACAAAAAGATTTTAGAATGCATAAACATGGGTTTCTTAAGGGGCTTGGTGGATGCTTCTTGGATGGATCAGGACACGCACAGCAACACAGGATGCGATTTTTTTCTCTCCATCTTCATCTCTAGCGTTCTGATTTTGCATCATGAAATTAATGACCTGCCAGGTGACTGAAGTGAGGCTGTTTTTTTGTTTTTTTGTGGTGTGCATGTTTGTGACTGTGTCTGTATTGCTGTGCACACCGGTGAGTATCTGTGAATGTATGTGCATGTGCAAATGCTCATTTACATATGCCTTTGGATGTTTATGTCTGTGTGTGTGTGTGTGTGTGTGTGTGTGTGTGTGTGTGTGTGTGTGTGTGTGTGTGTGTGTGTGTGTGTG
>JBBMJY010000012.1:15279506-15299080 GCA_037833715.1 Toxotes lorentzi | reverse complement strand
GTGTGTGTGTGTGTGTGTGTGTGTGTGTGTGTGTGTGTGTGTGTGTGTGTGTGTGTGTGTGTGTGTGTGAGTGTAGGCTGGAGATAGATCAGAGGCAGAAAGAATTAAAACTGAACCAGTTCCCCAATGAGTCTTTTCTTTGGCTGAATTTCTTCATGGGATGACAACATGCTGAGTTCAAAATATGACGTAATTTAATGTTAAACCTCACATCTACCCACTGCTGTTCAAGCTGGTCTGGACAGTCTTTCAGAATGAGCAATAATAGTTTCTGGTGTTTTGAAACTGATTTTGAAATAAGCCCAGATGTGCTTTTATTCATCTTAAAACTGAAATAACTGAGTCATATCATTGCTTTTCAACTTTATACTTTATTAACATATCCAGCAGTTATGAAGCAACACTATCATTCATCTGGAGTTGTGTTTCTGGTCACCTGGTGTTATGTAAGACCAATATTTACCGTTTTAGCTCTGTTTTTGGTCTATACCAAATCCTTATGTTCTCCTTGTTACAGTCCTTATTACATTAAGTTAAACATGCTCTTTCTTTGTGGGTTTTGGCTAAACACAAATAAAATTGTATCAAATGGACAGGATCTGTAATTTCTTAACATATTAGTGATACTGACCAGGGGTGTACTCAGTTTGTTGTATACTGTATTTATGTGTCTTTAGATAAAAGCTTGTTTGAACAACAAAGCAATGCCAGGGGGATCCTAATCATCAAAAGTTCCTTTTTTCTTTCTTTCTTTTTTTTTTTTACGAATCACTTAGGCAAACTAATCTTTGAAATCGTCAAGCACATGGTCGACAGATAACTCCATCCCTATTTCCTGCTGAACGTCACTTCTTCGCTCTTATCTCCTCATGTGGCCTTGAGGATCATCATATAGACAATAAGCACAAAACGTCTCTGTTGTGTTGTTGACACTGTGTTTATCTCTGACCAAATACAGCATGGGACTACTCACGATGAGGGTGGAAAGTTCCAGCATCATCATGTTTGGCCAGTTTGGACCGCTTGTCGTTGTGTATTTGTGCTTGGAGGGCTAAAAGCAGAGGACTAAACATTTAGCCCCTGACACGGGCAGGCCTGTGACTCATCTTGTTGATAGGCCCAGGGACAGAGGGAAAGACAGATGGATGGAAAACAGCAAGGCGGGGGGAGTGGAAGGGGGGTGCGATAGATACTGTAGGTTTTGGTGGGAGGGAGGAAGAGAAAACAAGGATCATGTGTTTACCAGAGGCCAGAGAGAGAAGGAATGCATCTCTAGAGATGAGTCAATATTGTTGACAGCCTCCTCATTCTCCTCTTTCAATCATGACCAAACATCAGACAATGAACAGCTTATCATACTGGCCCTACATATTAATCACACATAATCCCAATACTCAGTAACTATTATAGTAAACTGTCTCTTACCTTGGCACAGAGATTAATGGAGAATTTTGGATTTCGGAATTATGCAGGTTTTACTGTGCTGCTCTGTTATGTTTGGGTAAGTTATATTTGAGAAGAGAAGAAGTTGCGCAAAGAGTACCACTATGAAAGTGCATTAGTTCACTGTCCAAAAATTCCCATCATTCCTCTGCCCATATGAGATGTTTGTGACCTTTGTGTTCTGGTATGCACCACACAAATACCCACAAACTTGCCAACACACACAAAGTGCACACACAATGGACATGACTCTGGTTGTTCTGTACTAGTGTGAGTCACGTTCAGCTTGTTCTATTCAGTTCAGACTTCAGACTTCTATTGAGACTTCTTCCTGTATGGAATAAAATGTCTTGGGCCTGAGCGCTCTGATTATTGCACTTTTAATTGGGACAAAGTCAAGGTTTGTGCTGCTCAAATACTGTCACATAGACACAGATCCGTCTTATTGCAAATTACACATAAAGAGTCTATTTCTTGATTCATCTATCAAACATTTTGCTCATAAAATATCAGAAAATAATGAAAAATGTCAAATCAGATTTTTCTGATGTCCATCAGAGTCCAACATGGCATCTCCGGTTATCTCCAACCCCAACATATTCACTTTAGGAGTGAAGAAGACAAATGAAACCAGCCAATAAAACACTGGAGAGGATGGAACTGGAGGATTTTTGTAGTTTTTTTTTTTTACCTAAGATGATTAAATCGACTATCAAGATGGACCCCCACCCCCCACTCAAATCATCATCAATCAAACAAAACAACCAATTTAAAGATGTCACTCTGGGCTCAGGAAAGTTGATAGACAGTTGTGATAGACAGTCATAGGAGGTCAGTTGGGGACAGATGCAGAAATATCAGAGACAGACTTCAAACCTTCAGACCTCATACATCTTAATGTCTTGATACCAGTAAGGGTAAGTGAGAAAAACCAGTAAGGGTAAGTGATTTGCATGAACAACACTTTTAAGGAAATGAGTAAAATGTTTAAAGGCATCAGTGATCAATAAACAGATTCACTTCTTCCATTTTGAGGTTTTTGCTTCACTTTCCTAATGACCCATGGTTTGGTTTGCATCTCCGTGGTTGTCTTAAGTTTTGAGGTACGTAAACCCCCACCGATATAACTGAATTTCCTCACATGTCTCCCAAGCAATCCCAGGATTTCACGTCTTTATTGAAGCCTCACCTGGCCTCCACTCAAAAATCACACCCCTCGTGTTCACACTTGGCTCTTCCTTCCTTCACTGGCCAAACCTTTTGATCTGTCCCTAACCAACCCTTTCACTCCCCATTCTCCCTCTCTGCCGCCATCAATATTTCATAAACGTACAGTGACAAATTTATTTGAATGCGGTCTCCGGCACGGACGCAGAGATGGATGGGCCGATCGGGGTGGTGGTGGGCTGGTGTGCGGCATGGTAGCGAGCAGCTTTACCGCATACATTAGTCACACGCTCGCAGGCTGCTGGTGGAAGAGAGGGGGGCCTCCGAGAGATAGTGTATGGAGGTCTTGAGAGAGAGGAGGGGGGCATTGTGTGTGAACTGCATGCATGTCTATCAGAATGTGTTAGCGAGAGAGAGGGAGAGAGACAGAGAGAGGAGGGGCTACTCTGAGAATTGAAGGAGTAAATTTATCATAGTTATGGCTTTCTCAGGCATCCATTTTCCTGTGGTCTCTTGACAGCTAGTAGTATCTGCATACCCCCACACCCCCACCCCACCCCCCTCACCCTGTGTGATTGACGGCACTGGGCTTCAGCCTAACAGGCCTGGTTACACACTTCAGAGCTGGACACACAGCTACACATGAATGCAAACACACTGAACCTGAGATTTCTACTTATTTACTGATATTCTACTGTTGTGGTCATTCTTTTGTCAGCTGCCACTGACTCACGCAGTTTGCCTAATGTCAAAAACTCCTATGGCATTTAACAGCCTTTAACTGGATGGTGAAGAAAAATGTCTTGTAAAAATGTTTTAACATGATTGCAACAGGCAAAATCATAATTGTCATTAGCACAAGACTATAATTGTTTTATTTATTCATTTATTTTTAAGTCCTGCTACATGAATGGTGGTCAGAACTTGTTGGTAGGAAAAAAGGAAAAAAACAGAAGACAGAGGTAAAGGAACAAACTGTATATCTATACAGGTAACTGTGTGAATACCCAGAGTGAGATTATGATTGGGTTATGATAACTGCAGTGACTGCCCCAGTAACCTGTTCTTACACGTTTTAAGTTGTTAGATAGTTGTGGGAATTGGGAAAATTTCTATTTTGACCTGATGATGGTACAAAATGAAACATCCCCAAAGTTCACAAAGGCCATGAATTTCTGCACCAAATTGCATGATAATCCAACCAAGAGGTGTCAAAAGATTGATCACCGAAGTAACAGGCTTTGTCCTCTGGGATCCATGAATGTCCATATAAAATTTCATGGCAGTTGATCTGATGGTTCTTGGATTTCTGCCTCTTGTGTGTGTGTATGTAAATGTAGTGTTTGTTCCAGTGTTAAAGGAGTAGTTCAACATTTTGGGGAATGAGTTCATTCACTTTCTGGCAGAGTTGGATAAGATCTATATCACTCTTATACCTGAATGGTGAATATGGAGCTACAGTGAGCAGCCAGTTAGTTTAACTTGGCACAAACTTTGGAAACAGGAAACAGCTAGCCTGACTCTGTGCACTGGTGACAAAACCAACCTACCAGGACCTCTAAAGCTCTCTAATTAAGAAGTTCTTCCTCATTTATTTAAGGGTAAAAAGAGAAAATTCATCACATTTTTTTTTGGGGGGGGGGCTATGTGCACGACTATGTCCCATCCAGGACCTGTGACCTCCTGGAGCCTCCAGTGGTGGCCTGGCAACTTCAGAGCTACAAAATATTTATCAGTACAGATATGATAGTGAGTATAGTGTAGTATCGATCTTCTCATCTAACTCAGGGCCTAAAAGCAAATAAGCATGTTTTCCACAACGTTGCCCTACTGTTTTAACCCAGAGAGGAGCACACGACACATGAGCAACAACTTCTCTTTTTTTTTTCCTTTTTTTTTTTACATGCAAAGGAGTTTCGCCAACTGAGCATCACACACACCGAAGGTTTAATTGTTATAATAATCATCATGACTACAGGGAGAAGAGAGAGGAAACTGATTATACCCACAGAGAGGGGAAGAGAGAGAGGGAGAGAGATTACCTGCCTGTGAGTAGGCTGTCATTAACCCCGCTTTCCCTCCCTCACACACTCTCCATCTTGTGCTGTCTCTCTTGTCCAGCAGAGTGCCAATCTATATCTCATTGTTCCCCTCGTCTCTCCCGGACCACACTAATTGAAGGCAATACGAACATGCTTCTAACAGACTCTTATCTCACCTCTCCCTCATCTTGAACATGTACCCATACAGACACATCAGAACACCTGTACAAATATACACACCCACACCTACTGCCTGCTCTAACACAGAGTACAGAATATATGCAGCCATTATGCTTCCATAAATAAGAAAGACCACCAATTAATCAGAGACATACATAAAGGGACAGCTGCAGGTTCATAACAAAATAAAAGAAGAATACAGCAGGAGATGAAATTAAATATTTTACAGGATTTTATGCTTTGTTGTTACAAAAAAATAGCAACAGCAAACCTTCATCAACTTATAACCCCCCCTCCCCCCTCCTTTCAGTTCACCCTTTCTACAGCTGAAGACCCGCATCTTATGAAGATATATCAGTTTACCATATTTAATGTAAACACAACAGTCTAGGGTTCATAAGGGTTGGTTAATACATTGTCATAAAGGCATAATAGAGTTTGGTGTGCTCACAATAAGGGTAATATTATTTGAGTGTGAGAACAATGAATGATGTCTTATCTCACAAATTCACCGTACATAAGAAGTATTTCCTGGTGCTCTGGCAACTTGATATCTGTAAACATACGCACTGTGAGCCACACATACCCACAAACACAACCTTTTCTTTTATCATCACATTCAGTGCAAAGTGTTTCACAGCTAAATACATGGCTACGACAACAAAGAGTTTAGTTGTTTAGTTAGTAAAGGAACACCATACTAATACTGGGCCTCCCATTGCTCTCAAAACGGCCTCGGTTCTTCTTAGCATTGATTCTACAACATTCCTACAACATTCCTTTGAGATTCTGCTCCATGTTGACAAGATTGTATTACATCATTCATGCTGCAAATCTCTTGTTCTACCACATCTCAAAGGTGTTTTATTGGATTCAGATGTGGTGACTGGAGAGGCAACTGGACTGGAGAGGCAACTGAAGTTGCAACTGAAGTTCACTGAGCTCACTGTCATGTTCATGAAACCAGTTGAAGACTTTTGCTTCATGTCATGGTGCATTATCATGCTGGAAGTAAACATTAGATGCTAAATTGTGGCCATAAAGGGATGCCCATGGTCAGAAACAATACTGAGACAGGCTGTGGCATTCAAACAATGACTGATCTGTATTAAGGAGCTCAAGGTGTTCCAGGAAAAACATTCCTTACACCCTTACTCCACCACCACCACCAGCCTGGACTGTTGACACAAGGCAGGTTGGGTCCATGGATTCATGCTGTCAACGCCAAATTCTGACCCTATCATCTGCATGCCTCAGCAGAAATCCAGATTCATCAGACCAGGCTAGGTTTTTCCAGTCTTCAGCTGTCCAGTTTTAGTGAGCCCGTGCCCACTGCAGCCTCAGATTTCTGTTCTTGGCTGACAGGAGTGGAATCCGACATAGTCTTCTCCTGTTGTAGCCGATGCGCCTCAATTTTGTGTATTCTGAGATAGTTTTCTGCTCACCACAGTTGTAAAGAGTGGTTATCCGAGTTACCTTTCGGTCAGCGCCAAACAGTCTGACCATTCTCCTCTAACCTCTTTCATCAACAAGGTGTTTCCATCTGCAGAGCTGCTGCTCACTGGATTTTTGTTTTTAGCACCATTCAGAGTAAAATCTAGAGACTGTTGTGTGTGAAAATCACAGGAGATCAGCAGTTTCAGAAACACACAAACCAGACCGTCTGGCACCAACAGTCATGCCACAGTCAAAGTCACTGTGACTTTGTCACATTTTTTCTCGATTCTGATGTTAGACGTGAACATTAACTGGAGCTATTCACCTGTATCTGTCTAACTTTATGCACTGCACTGCTGCCACAGGATTGGCTGACTGGACAATTGCATGAAGAAGCAGGTGTACACTGTTCGTCATGAAGTGTTCGGTGCGTGTATATCATAGTTGCTACAGGTTTATGATGGAAAAAACCTGAATATAATGTTAGAACTTCTCTTAGACATTATTTTTCCTAATACAAGAAATAATCTTTAAGAATCATGTCACAGACAGTTTGTCAATATAGGGGGTGGGTATACTCCGTCAGAACCGCTTGTCAGACAGCTGAATAGCTTCAGAAACCCTCCGCCCACCCCCCACACCTGTCTGACATTGGGATTGGGGGAGGCTGTGTCCCACCATTTCTGTAACTTAAAGAAAACTATGATTGAATATGCACACCCTCTCTATCACTTTTCATGTGTGCATCAAAATGCAATTCTATGAATGTCTTCCAGGTGAGACAGTCTGTATCATATCTCCGATTGAAAAAAGGACAATTCATTTTTAATTCAGTTAACAACGGCATGTGGTGTGTATGAAATGGCAAATTACTCAGTAATATAAAATCAAAGTCAGACAACTTGCCCTTTGTCCTTCTTCTGCAATGGTATAAAACAGCACATTACAATAGTGTACTAACAGAATTAGTACATGAATAGAATTTTTATAGTATATAGTATTATTACAACCAGGAGCAAAACTTGAGCAAAAGGCTCATTTACAATAAATAGCAACTGCAAACATCATCTCATGTTTTCTGACAGAAAAAAAAGTGACTCACACATAACACCTTGCATACATCCATATGTTCTGCACACATTTAACCAAGGCACGGGTTCAGCTCAAACCCCAGACTGAAAAGTACTTTCTCTTTATGAGCAAGCTACTGAAGATCACAGCTAAAGAGACCTCATCACTAATTTGATGATTTAAGATACTATTTATAAAAGGAAAACATGGTCACACCACACACAAAAAAAACACCAGCACTCTGTTACAGAGTAATTAAATGCACTCTTATTTTCTTGTCAAGTTTCTGTCTACTTAGTTTTTTCCAACAGTTATTTAATTACAGCTGTGATTAGTAGGTAATTGTAGTTCTAGCATGAATTGTTTACTGGGTAAATTTCCAGTAATTCAAGAGGCAGTGAAAGGAAGGGCTGCACACAGATATTATGCAAAGGCCACAATCATGCCCAAACAATCGCCTCTGCCAACTGATCACGCCAGTCTTTTAAATATACAGTATAACTGAGAAAGAGAGCGACCGACAGAGAAAGAAAGAGAGACAGAAAAAGAAAGACGTAGCCTGTGTGCCTTAGTGTAATTAGAGCACAAGAAAACAACCACTGTGCTGGGAAATTAACTAAACACACACGCACACACACAAACACACTCTGTAGGTGGACCACTGAGGATAGACTGCCCTCTACTGACAGACAAGAAAAGGTCAGCAGCATGTCTTCCCAACCAACCCTTTTCTAAACCCCCAAAGGCACAAGGTTTACAAAAAATAGATACAACTATTTTTTTCTTTTTAAAAAAAAAAACACATTGTTACTATCAAAATGCAACCATGCTGACAAAAAAATGGTTTTTTGTCACTCCCTTGATTTTAGTTCATTTCTCTGCTCTAAACAGCAGATGAATGGCAATGTTCTTAACTTAAAATTAATCTTCAAAAGTTGTTTAATTTGGGATTCTAGTTAGTTCCTGAGGGCAAGATGTTGCTTAGTTTTACTTGAGGTCTAAATATTTCTGCTTATTTGTGTGGTTAAACTTGCAAGGTGACATGGTTTGGGCTAACCGGAGAGTTAAATGTTCGGGCAAACCAATAGTGACAAATGGGATTGAGTTAATTCATCATATTTCTCATTTTTCCCACAGTGGGTGCATCACACAGTATTTTTTCCATCACTTTGTTGTTAAGTTTCTATTTGCCATGCACAGAGTGGCTGTGTCTGTTATTTTTATTGTCAAATAACCTCTTTGCGGGACACGGCAGGGACGGCCAAGTGGCAAAGACTGCCAACTGTTGGATGGATGTATGTGTTCTTCCTGGACATACTGCTGCATCCCTTCACACTTGCTTGTGATGATGAGGCAATTGTGTGACCGCTTGGGTATCAGAAGATGCAGGGAGCGTTGGGAGTACTGTGTGGTGGAGGAACGAGGAGAGGGGGGGGGGGGTGTCTCTAGGGTGGGGTGGGGTCTTGAGAGGAAAAGCATATTGAGAGAGGCCAGGGAAATGACGTGTGGGTGAGAAACAGAGACAGGGTGAGAAACAGCTAATACTGACATATGGGCCTTTAGCATTAGGACGTATGTGAGTGTGCATTAGAAAACTTTTGGCTTCACTCTTTTTTTGTTGTGCTGACGCTTCCTGTCCTATTGCGTATAGTGCTATCACTGGTAAATACACAGAATCAATATCAGGGCCCTTGTGAGTATGTGTGTGTGTGCGTGTGAAGGCATGCACGTCATGTTTAGGCATGTTTGCATGTGCACATCGATAGGAGGCGTCATCGCAGGTTCTCTGCTCGTCTGAGAAAATCACACTTCGTGCTCGCTTCCAACCCCCTGCCAGGGACAAGACCCGCTGACAGCGCCGCATTGTTATTTCTTCATGTTTGTCAAATGTGGCGTCTCGATGCACAAGCACACATATACACACACACAGATGTTGTCAGCAGTTCCCATTTTTTCAGACACCTCTCACTCCCAAGTGAGACAGAGTTTGTCAACCCGTTGCAGACAACCCCCCTGGAATCCACACACTCTGTTTCACAGTCCCATCTCAAAACCATCGACTTTCCTTCCAATTAATTTCTTTAAAACGACTTTTCACTCTGTTAAACTATTCTTGCTTGAGAGCGAGGGGTGGCAACCAGCAGTGGCAAAATCTCAACAACCTTCTAAAGGGGACTGCGTCAGGTCACCATCAGAGCTCCTTTAGCACAAAGGCTTTAAAGAGACACACACACATACACATGCTCACAGGGTGGAGGAGAATCTTCAGTCCACCTGCACTCAGGCAGGCCTGCTGTTCCTCCAGCCTGCAGCAGGCTGGCCCACCGCTTGTGTGTCTGTCTGTAAGCAGCCCCCTTTTCCAGCTCAGCAGCTGAGAAAGTGCCAATCCCACAGTTTAAAGGCCCCACTGGCCCTGCCAGCATGATAGATAGTTTAGAAATGAGGACGCGTGTTTAAAAGAGAGGAGAGGAGAGGGGGAAGAGAGGGAGGGAGGGAGAGAGAAAAAAGACACGCAGCAGCAGCTGTCAGACAACACAGAACCCAAGCTTGCATGACCGGGCTCCTAACAGAGAGCGAAAAAACAGGAGAGAGGGACTTCTGAGAGTTGAGGCCTAAGCTGACAGGTATGAAGCTGGAGAGGACTCAAATGGATGAGAAGATACAGACATGCAAATACAAACTGCTAGACAGATGAAGAGATTAGATTACAGAGGGTACATGACAGAGACGGGGCCCCAACAGTTCTATGCAACCAATACATTGCACACAGCAGCCTGATGTGCTGTAGTTTAAAATAGATTACGATACAGAAGCAGTTGCCAAATAGCTCATGAGCTGGTTAATGTCTACAAGGATGTGTTGGTGGTGTTTCATACTATTTTTTGGGGAGGACCAACAGAGCTCCACAACACATATGATGTTACCTGAAACTCTGGCCGTGACATGAAACCTGATGTCACTACCCTGTAATTAATGTGGTTAGAATCAAATCATTAGAATCAAAATATTAGGGCACGTATAAATGCACTGACTAGCATGGATGTGTTAAAGCCACATGTACAGAACGCAGATATTAGCAGGTTGTTTGAGATGTCACCCCTGTCTGGGTAATCTTGTCAGACTGTCAAGTTGACTCTTAAATGTTCACACTTCTGACACCTTCAACCCCTCCCACCTCCAGCATGGATGCACACACACACGCACACACACACGCACACACACACACACACACACACACACACACACACACACGCACACACACACGCACGCACGCACGCACATACACACTGACACACACAGTATCAACAGGTGGGACCACACTTAAAACCTGTCACATGCTAGTTGACACACCATCAAGATTAAAATTGTATGTCTGCAGTTTTTTTTTAAACTAATTTTTCTCACTCACTTTCCTCACCCTCTGCCACATCCCAAAAGCCTACTCTCTCTCTTTCCTCTGTGTTCCCTTCTCTCTTGGTGAGCAGTGTAAATGCAGTCAAACGGGCTGTAATTCAGGCCCCAGTGAGCTGGGTTCCATTTGCAGATATGTATATGCCTTCTTCTTGCCCATTGCTCTCACAGGGGCCCTGCCTAACACTTATTAAACAGATCTTAAGAACATCTCCATTCATCATTGCCATCTCGCTCATGCATCAATGCCTCTGTGTGTGTGTATGTGCTTGTGAGTGTGTGTACGTGCATGTCTGTGAGTGTGTGTGTGGCCCCAAGAGGCCTACTGTCGGTTCAGAGAGGGGGGGTTGATGTAGGAAGATTAATATTGGTGTGACGGTAGAACCATGCCAGGGAGGAAGGGTCACTCATTACCCATCTGACCAGCCATCTCCAACCCAAACACATAAAAGAAAGCACACACAAAGATGGCAGCTGTAATTTCTGTATTTTACTCCTGCATTTTAGTTCGCCATCCCATTTCCCTCCTTTTGTTAACTTTGTCCAGGCTCTCCTCTCCTCTTTTTCCTGTTTGTCTGCCTCTCGGATTTTTATCAGGCCTGATGAAATATATCACTATAGTCTTGTTAAGTTTAGGGGAAAATGCCTGGTGGATAAAATGAACTGACTGTCTCCGGCTCATCTTTATGCCCAGAGTGTGGAGGATGTATGGACGGAGAGGAGGTGGGATGCGGTGGAGAATAGGAGAGGGGGTCAAATACTGTAATTACCACCCAATTGATTTCCATTGGTGTGACGGAGAGAATAAGCGTTACTCCGTCAATGTTCACTCAACCTGGAAAGGAATCCTCCTCTGAGAAAGAGATGGAGAGAGAAAAGGACAATCCTTCCAGTCTATTTCACTTATTAATTAGCATGGTCACTGAATTTCTTTCAAGTGTTTCTTCATTTATTAAAGCTGTTCATGACATGATCTATAACAGTACAAATCTAGACAGGAATAGGTTTAAAGGCATCCTTAAAAATCTTCTTGCTAAAAGACAGCATATGACCTCTCACTTCAACCGGACATTTTCTAAAACTGCTGCAACAATTTCTTTCCCAACATATAATTTAGTCTCATTCAAGACATTTTCTTAATGGGCTGAGATAATTACATTTGTGCCCTGTGCAGCTTCCCATGTTTCAGGACTTTTGAGAAATTAGTGTAAATATCTTGAAACCAGACAGAACAAAGCCGATCACTGTATTAGCGAGAAAATCACACTTGATTCTAGGAAAATGGACTTGCATTGGGGAACGGGGAAAATTATCTCACCCCACTGGCACTGGTAAAATGCGATTTTACAGCTTAAAAATTGGTCAATAAGGACAAGTTTTTCTTTTTTCTTTTTTTTTTTTTTTTTTGCAGTGAGAGGAAAAGAGGAAATCTTGGGAGATGGAGGGGAGGCATGGCGCTATCAAGCCAGGCTCATGCCTTCCCTGAGGTTTCACAGACAGTACTCGGACAGGATATCATAAAGTGAGTGAGTGCAAGCAGGTCGCACATACCTGCCGCTCCTCTCCTTTTAGCTCCTTCATTCTCTTATGCTCTCTCTTTCTCCCTTTGCTGCTGTCCAAGTTTCTCATTTAGTCTTTTTCTTTTCCCTACTGTTTCCCTCCCTTTCTCTTTCTGCTGCCCCCCCACCCCCCCTCCCCCGCCCCAGCCCCCTCCTGTCTCCTTTCTTAAGGGCCAGACTGTGGTCTGTCGATAGAATCAGTGGAAAACTGTTTGGAAACCCAAACCTCAGTGAAATTATTTGATTACAACCTCCCATTACTTGCTGGTTTGGAGGCATTAGAAGCTCGCCGAGAAGTAATGATTTCCATTTTGTGTTTGAGTAGTAATACAATATTTGCTGTGGTTTCTTTCCAAGGACAGCGTATCACAGTTGCTTGATTTTTCAGTTGTTTAGACATTTTTTAAATTGACACTATCTACGTGGAAATACAGACAGAACTGAATGGATGAACGAAAAAAAAAACAAACTTAAGGCGCCGTTAAACAAAAATGGAAAACTTGTGTAATTATTTCCCAAACTGCCTAAATTCTTCCACACACCAAATCGAGCATAATTGTTATTATATGGGTAAAGTACCGCAGCAGTTGACTAATTAGTCAAAAGTCACAGAAAAATGACCCTGCAGAACAACAAGAGAGAGACGAGGACTAATTAAGGCTACCTTGTCTCTCACCAGCAATTAAAAAACAACAAAGCTCTGCGTTTTTCCCACCCCAAATCTCTCTGTCTCTTTGTCTTTTCCTCTCAAACTGTCTTGACCCAATTTATCCTTTTCATTCATCTCCAGAAAAACGTGTTCCATCATCTTTATGCCATTAAGGGCTATGAAAATCACAGTGCCATGGCAGAGGAGTCTGGAATGTGAGAGCCTCATATAAAAGGACTTTGAGATGAGGAAGAGAGGTTAAGAGTGAAGGGAGTTTGATGACGTTGTTGATGTGGTAGCGGGGAATATTTACAGGAGGTTGTGTTTGTACGTGTGCATATACAGTAGCATTTCTGTGTGGATATAAATGCACTCGTTAATGCGTGTGTGTGTACAAATATGTGTGCATGTGTGTATGAGTGTGTGTGACTGGGCTGTTTGGCAGGTAGAAGGCTGTGAGTGCAGCCTGTCACAGCCCAGCCCTGATTACTCTGCACCATTCATCAAAGTGTCACCTCCCTGACAGCCGCTAATAAATATACTGCCACAGACCCCCACTCGCACCTGGCAGCGCACCACATTCACACACACGCACATACACACCATACCCCCCTCACCCCAGCACACACATACACACACTTGTGCTGCCACCCCCAGCACCCCTATGCAGCACCAAACTCAGCTCGAACAGCAACACATCCTAGAGCTCATTTGCTAATTGCTGCATTTCCCATCAGTTCTGTTTCTGTCTTGTTCAATGTCAACATGAGCGAGAGGATTTAAATAAATTAAAGAATTATATAAATAACCAATAGGGAAACATGTTACATTACTCCCTCCATGTCTTTTTGCCCTGGACATTTTACTGTCATGCCCTGACATGGTGTATCTTCCCTGTTTTTAAATGGTAAGCATGTGTGTCAATATAAAAACAAAAGACAAAAGTGCACCCAAAAGCTTCTTTTTTTCTAGCGAGGGTTAATGGACTGGTGTTTAATGCACTGCATCCCAGCTGTTACACTTCTTGCACTTTCTGCTTGAAAACTGCTCTGCATCTATCCACACTTTCTGAATCACACACACTCACAAAATCCATTGTTACTCCAACTACACTGTTTTTGCTCTCAAATTTCTGTGTCAATATATCTTACTCCTAGCCGCCAAAGTTATTGCAGTGCAAACATCTGAAACAATTTTGCAGCACATGGTAATGCAAGGTTTCAAGAGGCCGCAAAAAAAGCAAAGATTGTTGCCTCAAAAATGTGCATTTGCATGTAATTGCTGGTTCGCTTTCCCTTATTTTACTTCATTTGTAGTCAGTGTGGAATGCACACCCATGTGGTCATATTTCCTCTGTTTGTCTATGATTAGGCAGTATGTGACTGCTGTGATGCTCCCTTACTGTAAGAGAAGCCTCCGACTCCTGTCTCGACTCCGGCAGATGCTCCCCGGCTCCCCCTGTTGGGAGACAGATGAAGCGTGTGACTCAACAGGGCTGTGTGTGTGTTACAGAGTGCGTGGGACTATGGTGATCTGGTGGCGGAAGCGTGGATATTGGAATATCCTGCACTGGAAGGTGTCCTTGCCAAGCTGTACGTGTGTTTGTGTGTCTGTGGGCAAGTGTGTGTGTGGACATGAGGCTGTGGGCATGCTGCGCTGGCAGATGGCATTACTGCATTGCCGGGCCACCCTGCCTAACAGGGGGAGGACTGGGAGAAGGTGGGAAAGGAGAAGGAGACGGGATGTGAGTCAAAGAGAGGGATGGGTGAGGACGGTTGTAAAAATGAAAACTGTGAAGGGGGAGTGGGTGGGTGAGGAAAGGGTTGAGAATGAGTTATTACAAGGAAGATAGGGTTGATGAGGTGATGAATGAATGTATGAGGAAGATGAGTACAGGACAGGGAGGAAGCAGCCCTGCCAAGTAACACCAACTCCCTGCCCAGCTCATCTTCCAACACGCTTTAACACAACGATAGAAAGAAAACTTTTATAATATATACTATTCTCATATTCTTCCATTCTTGTGATTTTGCTCCTCCAAGCGCAAATCTGTGGTGGTCAGTTGCCAGCTGCGCTCCAGTTTGTGCTGTGTGCATATATGCGTGTGTGTGTTGGCGTGTGCTGCATGCCTGCTGGGCAGCAAGGCTGGGCCAGGTGTGGAGTGGGAGCAGTGGGAAGACTGGGAACAGTGGGCCTGTTAATTAGAGAGGGGTGATTAATGGGACAGCAGAGAAGGAGCACTGTGTTAGGGTGGAAGAGATGAAGGAAGGTGGGAGGGGTTGAGGGGAGAAAGCAGGTGGGGGTGCGGAGGGAGGAGGTAAACTGTTTGGGAAAGGGGGAAATATGTGATCATGTAAAAAATTAAGGACATTAAAAAAAAACATACGTATGCAGGCAGCTCCCTCAGTTGGTACTCAAACCCCACAATCAACGCTGTCCAGCATGTCGCGCGTTACAACAGGATACTACAGTGCCTTTATATGTGTGTTTGTGTGCGTCTTTGGTGACGTCTGCCTTGGGATCCGGTGTGTTATTGAGATGTAAGAAGTGGCGTTGTGACAAACACTCCTCAGGGGATGTGGCGTGTAAACACCAATCATTTGGCAGATGCGCTGTGAGCAAATTGGCAGTGTATTCCCTGCGGCCAAGCCACACACCATTATCAGGATTGAGACTAATCGTGTGCCGTCTCCCATATGAGGAGCAATTAATTCACACCGAATCAAACTGCAAGAGAACTGAGTGAGGGCTGGAAAAAGTAGAGGGGGAAGAAAAGAGCGGCTGGGAAGAAAAGAGTGGAGATTTGTAAAGACGGAGAGAGAAGCTGAAGTAAATGAGAAAGAAGTTTGTGTGTAGTTTGATACGTTTCCACTGGGATCAAAACTCGCAGAAAAATCAAAGCTGCTTTTAGTTTTGCTTTTCGGAGTCACTCTGAGAATTCAATCTTGTTTTTAACTGGGATAAACTTTCTGCAAAAGCTCACAGAGAAGGGAATAAGTGACGAATGAGGAAGGCAGGACATGGAACTGGAGTGAAAAAGCAAGAGAAAATTGACTTGAGAGGGCGTCCTGTGAAGCAGCCCAGCATTTATAAATGTATTTCCACAAAGATTTGACACCGTGATAGTTTTACGCTATCTGTATTTCTAGAAAGATGACACTTACAAGGAATCATTAATGTGAGGTTTCCCCATTCTCACCTCAATCCAGTCTCGAGGCATTGTAGTGGAGAGCCTGCACACAGCCAGACGCCAAGCCATTATTTCCTGTCTGATTGCTCTGCGGCCAGTGCGATTAAGGAAGAAGACTAAAAGGTAATTTTTCACTATGATGGACAGAGGGAGAGAGAAAAGTAGAGCTGGTCTTGGTTTAATCTCCTGCAGATGGAGGGAGCGAGGGAGGGACAGCAGCGTGAGGAGGGAAGCCATCGTTTCCAGGGATACAGTACCTAAATTAATCGTGCGGCCCGATGGCCTTTTGGATAAGATAAGTAGCATTATAATAAGGAAGGCCCTATAAAACACCAGAAGGAGACAAGCCAAGGGAGGCTATTCAAACACTCCCTGTCTCTCTCTCATACACACATACACCATAAAGATCGGCCATTTAACCTTCTATATTATTTCAGTGAAATAATTTTACCCCATCATACAGCAGTTTTTTCACGTGAAAAGACAGAAAGGACAAATGAGAAAGGAGACGCAGAGATACAGAGAAAGAATTATAGGCAGAGGACAACAACAAGGGAGGACAACAAGGGAGACTTCTTGGAGCCGGGGAGGCAGGAAAGAGTCGGAGCAAAAGAGATGTTTTTGAAATCTTGTGTAATTCATCACTTTGTCAAAGGAAAGCCAGGTTGTGTACGTAATTCTAAGTGGTGATCACAACTTCGCAGAGGATGTGTAGAGGGAGATAAAGTAACATTTCACACTTCTCAAGAACAACGTGTTTGTCAACTTTGTGGAAGATTTATTTCAGATACCATAAACTGCCAGAGAGGATCTGCTGGGACAAAAAGAAAGACGACAAGTAACTAAAGTCGTAAAGCAAATGTTGGAAAAAAATAAAAATAATAATAAAAACTGCTGCTTTACACTCTTTGCTGTGTTCACAGGTAAAGTACAGAACATGTTTGCAATGTGTACAACACATTAAGCAGATACAGTACATTAAGGGCTTCTGCAACTTTTATTGAATATTTTCTTGATTATTTTTTTTTGGTCTGTGTCAGACAAAAGTGTAAAAACAGAATTTTACAGAACCCAAGGTGAGGTCTTCAAGTTGCTTTTTTGACAGATATTCAGGATATTCAATTTACAATCACATAAAACTGAAAAAAACTGCAAAACTTACTATTTGAGAAGCTGGAACCACAAAGTTTGTGAATTAACTAATGTTTTCAGCACTGCACACGTTAATAGCGTGCTTCATGCATCCAGGCTAAATGTAAAATATTTCAATTCTAAACATCGGTAGCTTAAAAATTAACACCTTGGATTAAAATGGCTCAGTCGAGTCAGTTGCTTTTCCACCGTATTTGTGATTGATTACAATCCTTAACATCAGTAGGTGCTCTGCGCGGCACCATCATTACAAAATATGCTTGAAATCAACTCTGTTTTGTTAACACATTAATATCTTTCAACACCAACGGATACCAGCACCTTTCCTCTCAGTGCTGTCCTGGCAACTCTGCTGGAGAAAGAGGTTTATCAGCTTGTTATGTCAATCTCTCTACCCCCTGCTTTGAAGTTTTTAGCCTCTGTGTGTGTATGTCTGTGCACGTGCATTTGTTTGAGCACTTGTGCGTATCAGCATACTCTTGAATAGAGTGTGTCGACGCTCTCCCAGTTTCGCACCCACTGAGTGATTGTGTGTGTGCGTGCGTGTGTGTGTTTCCCACAGAGCAAACATGTTAGTTCGTCTGTTCTCACAGTGGGCAAACAGCGAAGGGGGCTCATGAGCAGTGTTAATGGGCAGAGGGAGGAGCGGGGTAAAGGGTAGTTCGTGGAGGGATGAGGATAGGGGTGAGAATTTAATGTGGAGCGAGACTTGCATCAGTATTTAATGCAGGTGGTTGCTGGTATGAATGTGTGTAATATAGAGGAAGAAGTGGGTATACGTCTATGCGTGGGTACGTGTGTGTGTAGGGGCCACAGGGCAACCTCGGAGAAACTCCACTAATTGCAACTACTGGGTTTTACCTGAGGGTCTTCTCTGGCTAATATCATTAGCTAATCTGCTGTGTGTTGTCCCCCTTGCCCTCTCCGACAGAGCTCCCCGCTCCAGTAGGTACAACCAGCGGCATCCAACCACCCCCACCACCAAAAAAACCCCCTCTTACACCCCATCCCTTCTTCCCAGAGCCCAGTGCAGACTGCTGAGTCCGGGTTTGTGCTGCTGGAAGGGCCCTGCATCTGGGCTTCACTGACAAAGAAGATTAATACCTCAGCCACACACACACACACACACACACACACACACACACACAAGCATGGGCACACTCACACACATTTGCGCCCAGGCAGCAAGGTACCCTCATGGATCCTCTTCAAATGCACACAAACACATACAAACACACACACATTAAAACCTCAATCAAAACTAAAAACAGAGGGAATCGGCACATCCTACCCACCCACCACCCATACTCCTTCATCCTGCCCCTCTTTCTCCCGGCTGTGGACCACTCCAAGTCTACTTTCCCATTTCCCCTCGTTACCCCCACCACCCCACTTTAAATAGAATCTCCAGGCCACAGAAAAACAACTTTCTGCTGATGCGACTACTCCTTCATCCTTCCCATCTTTCCCCTCTTCCTCCCACTCTCATCACACACCTACGGTTACGGAGAGCTCGGCTGAACACGAGCCCTGAGCTCTGATGCAGACGTTATATCTGAGTGGGCTGCAGCGTGCTCCTTGTGCCCCCTGTGGGGGAAAAAGTCCACAAGGCAAACATTCTCTCACAAGTCTGTTTCATTTAAAACCAGTGGCACGCAGATTGTCCACTGGTTCAAAGTACTAACACATCAGTGATGCACAAGAACCACTTTGAAAAAAGATCAAGAAAGTTTAAGGAAGTAATTTCCTGTATGACAAAGAGAACTAAGCAATGATACATTTAAAGAACAGAAAAACTTTTTTTCTTATTTTTTAAGAATAGAATTGTCTATTTAGTTCCCACAACTTCCAGACACCGGTACTCTGGTCACTTGTGCATTTTAGGGAAATGTGAAACTGCTAACATGAAAGCAACAAAAATAGCCTTTTGAGAATAAGTAAAGGACAAAGGAGAAGCTGAGGAGAAAAGACTAGAGGGTTCTTTCCAAAATGTGAGTTATATCTATACCTCACCTCTGTGTGTTCATAGTGGAAACTCCCCGGCATTCCCCCAGGGGCTGCCAAATGTGTGGTTTGGCACAAAAGAGAGAGGGGATAGGGGTGTTAAAGGGGCTAGAGGTGTTGACATAACCTCCCTCTGCCGCATTCACCTGCAAATTCCTGCATGACTCAAGCACCACACCTGTCACTGGAGGCCAGGAGTGTGTGTGTGTGTGTGTGTGTGTGTGTGTGTGTGTGTGTGTGTGTGTGTGTGTGTGTGTGTGTGTGTGTGT
>JBBMJY010000012.1:15234175-15279406 GCA_037833715.1 Toxotes lorentzi | reverse complement strand
TGTGTGTGTGTGTGTGTGTGTGTGTGTGTGTGTGTGTGTGTGTGTGTGTGTGTGTGTGTGTGTGTGTGTGCAGATATCTATGACTTTGAGGTGGACAAAAAATTGTGCAACAGAATGAAAAGGAAGGGGAGGATATAAAATGATAGAGAGAGTGAGAGAGGAAAAGAGAGAGGCAAATGAATGGAAAAATATTTGACCGTAGCCTTATAGCAAAGGATCAGATAAAAGTGATCACTTAGACAGGGACTACTCTGGCACATCTCTGTACGCCTAAACGCTTCCCCGTGTCAGCACATTGGCTGCTTGTCAAAGAACAGAAAGAGAGAGCGACAGAGAGGCTGAGACAGAGATACCAGCCCAGTAGAGGGGAATCTACATCTGTGCAGAAACCAAAAACGGTCAGGGAAAGACGCAAAGGAAGAGAGTGACGAAGCCACCCGTCCCGGTGAAGTTGACGGTGCAACTGCTCATCCACACGCTACATCTCAAACACAGGATGGTGAATACAGGTGAGTGACACTTAACAAAATCAGCACAAACAACCAGCATTAAAAAAAAAAAAAAAAAAAAAGTTTTGGAGAGGAAAACCAAAAAGGCTTCTCTTTACATCAATTAGAACTGAGGAAAAATTCACATAAGGCATTTAAAAGAGCGAGAGGGAGAAGAGCTGTTTGAAGGAGGTAGTGTGTGTGCGTGTAAAAGTATTCACACGCACACACACATACGCACATACACAATGCACATCCTGGCCTAGGTATTTGAGAACTCACTAAATGCCACTGAGTGTTGAGAGATAATAAATGTTGTAGCAAATGTTTTTTTAAAGACACAAGGACAAAAATTGTTGTCCTGTTATCATCCCAGTACACAACATCACATCACTTGTGTCTTTTTAAATATGTTTTCAATGAAACATTTCGAAATAAATTCAAGTTCTAGCTCATATATTTACTTTATTCAAGGAAATACATTTTAAATTCATTATAAATAAAATTTTAAATTAGAATAATTATCAGCATAATATGTTGCCCAATTTAACAATAAGGATTTTTTATGTTTGTTTGTTTGTTTGTTTTAATCCATGTATCTTTTTTTTTTATCTACATTTGTATATATTGGATTTCAATTTCATTCATGTGTGACTCATGTACCAGTGAGAGTTTACGCAGAAATAGCAACAAAAGTGGTTTAACTGATTTGATATCAGGCTTTATAGCTTCCAAGAAAATATATCAAACTGTCTTTTAGACTGTGTGGGGGAGGGAAAGCAGAAGAAAATATAGGTAATAACATTTAAACAAAAATAATAAAACACCATGTAATTTTACCATGAGTCATATTTCAATATCAGAATATAAAGGAAAACATTTGTGAGCATTATAAAAATGAATAACTACAGTGGGAAGTGTCATGATCGAACTTGTAATGTTGTTTGGGGTATATTGTAGGTGTATTCTTCCACTCTCTCTGCCCTATCGGACCGGCATTCCATGTCCTTATAAATAATTCATTTTTTAATCTGATTTCCCAGAGCGATTCTCAGTGTGTTAGTCACATATTCAATAACGGTGCACGGTGAATAATCTGGCTGTGTGTTTCCGTGATTTTCCCTCATGTTCTGTGGAAGGGTGGGGGGGGTGGGGGGTTGTCTGTCGGAGTCTGAAAGTGACTGTGGTGGAGGAGGAGGAGGAGGAGGAGGAGGAGGAGGAGGAGGAGGAGAGAAGAGAGGGGAGGAAGGAGGAAAGAGGAGGAGATGAGAGGAGTCAGGTGCATCATCACTCAACATCCCTACAGGTTGACAATGAACAGATGCATGCATTTCTACTGCGCATCCATGTTTAGGATTACTTGTCTCTCTGATCTGGAGTCTGAATATCAGCGCTGTCTCTCCTACCGCTCTCTCACAGCCACACATCTGGAGAGCCTGGGATGACTTGCTCAGTGATTAAACTATTTCCCAGTTGACAATGAGAGCTAGGAAATTATCAAGTCCAAAAAAAAAAAAGAAAGAAAAATACAAGGCATTTGTTTACACATTTGTATTATGTATAATACTGCAAAACAACTCTTGCATAAATAACTTCATCCTTCCTTCAATTTTTTAAAGTTAAGGACGTGCAAAAAGAGCAAAAAATGAATACATTAGCTTGAAATATCTAACTAAGAGATACACATAAGACATCTTATTTTCCGTAGTTTCGATCTGGTTCTGGGATAATTTCCAGTGTTTCCTCACAAAACCAAAAATGTGGAAAACAAGACAAATGATTTATAGTGGAATAAAAATTTATGGAAGCATTTGTCTTTAATAATATAGGGCTAATATTCCATAGCAAAAAAAAACCAACAAGCAAAAAGCAGAATATGTTGGAATCTTTTTTTTTTTTTTTTTTTTTTTTTTTGAGTACCTGAAACCTGAAAGTGTGACACAAATATTCTCAGTGGTAGAGGGGTGGAACTGCTTCACCGTACCATACCATGCCACTGTCTTCTCTCCCCATAGTACCCTGGGCCCTGTTTCTTCCAGCCACACTGTCTGGCCACAAACACAGAGACAACCATGCAAGTGCAGTTCACAGAGACCTCACAACACAGCAGGCGCCAATTTCAATATGTTGCCATTTTGTAGCCCTCTGTTTAAAAAAATATGTATCTAATTTACAATCATCCTAATATGATATTTTTCGGCTGCAGGCAAGTGAGTCCCACAACAATAGAGCTGGAGGTCAGTGAGAGGGTTTGTACAGTGTCAACAGAAATAATAGAGAATGCATGGATCCACCAGATGCCACAAAGACGGAAAATTCCACAACAAGAAACAGTGCGTCTAAACAGTGTGGCATAACGGAGAAATGTGCACATGAACTTCAGCACATGACATCTAAATCACAGCACATTTCTGCTACAGAATGCATGACTGAATGACCGTCTGTAACCCAATCTCAGTAATGAAACCAATGTGACCGACACAGAGAGTTAAAAGGTCTGGAAGCAGGATTTTTTTTTCTTTTCTTTAAACACACTCCTTTTTCTGTGTTGAAACTGAGAAGGCATCTCGAAGCCACCTGAATTAGTGTGTAGGTGTGCAAGGGAGGAAAACAAAGAGGTCAAAAAGTGCATCACTAAAAACAGAATTAGTCTGTCTTGTTCATTCTGAACCTGCCTCAACAGGACTGAAATGATATCTTTCAAACAGCCAATTAGTGCATTCACTTATGTCCACTCAGCAAGTTTGTTCATATTCGATGGCATTAAGTAACTAAATATGAAGTGATGGACCCCACTCCTGAAAAACCCTCATCTATTAACTCTATTATCATGCAATACTTTGTAAAACAGAAACTTAACCTCTGACCAGTCAGTGCCATAAACAGAGACACAGAGTTAATGATAAAGAGGTCTTGTGGCAGGATGTGGTGTGACTGTAATGGGAGAAAAGGAAGACAGACTACTGGCTTCAAACTGGATCGCTTTCTGGATAGCAAGTGCAAAACACTTTCACATCTGCACGCACGCAAACACACAAGCACACACACAAACACACACTCACACACACCTGGAGCTGTGAGCAGTATCAAACCTCAACAGTTGGCTGGACAAACCTTGAGCACCCCCTAGTGTTGATTTTCCATAATCCACAGGGCCATAAAGATGAACATAGAAGAATGTGTTTTTGAAAATGACACACACATACACATACTCAATTCAATATGCTGCCGGTGAAAGTGCAACAACAAGGACAAAACTTAAAGACTACATGTGTCCTCCATAAAGCACAGGGGTATGACTTGCCCAAACAACTTAAATATTTTGGATCCAACTAAGCAAAAACCAGTTTTGTAAATTATTATGAACTTCAAGTGAAGGTCATACTTTTTATGCAACTTCCCATAGACCATCACTTAAGAATTTTCCTTAGTCTAATCCTAGGAGATCAGATTTGGATGATTTAATATGCACTTCAGCATATTAATTTAGTTTTTGGGCAATAACATTTCTATAAATCAGTAGGTTACAGCACCCCAGACAAAGGCTGATCTGAGGTCTTTCTCTCAGGCTAGCAGGCAATGTTCCCAGGTTTTGAACGGTGGAGCATGATCCCTGGTTTTGCCCGGCATCCAAAGCAAACCCTTGGCTAAAGCCTAATGTCTGTTTCTATCCAGGCTCATGTAAATGTTTGTGATTAAAAAGGGAGATATGAGAGCCGAGGCGTTTCTGCAATCTTGCACATCCTAATTTGGTACTGGGGGAGTTAACACACCTGCCAGCTTCCTGCTGACGAGGGTGATTTCTCAACTGTTGTTGTTTGTGCCGTCAGTTTAAGGAGAGGCAAAGACAGTGAGAAAGGGAGAGAAGTCCGGGCTGGGCAATACAGAGCAAACAGACACACACGCACATACAAACATATATACATATACACAAAATACACTATACACTATACACACACACAGATCCCTGGCTGCTGCCAATAACAGGCAATCCTAACATGTGAAAATGTTGACTGCTTGATGATTGATGGTAGTTATTTGTGGCTTTCTAACCCTCCTTCTTTGCCTCCACTCCCCCACCCTTCCTCCTCTTTCTTCGTCTTCCTCCTCCTCTGTTCCGTCTCATCTTTGTGCTGCCCCCCCACTCCCCCATCTCAGACAATGTGAAAATGATTAATAATGTGTAATGTTGTGTAAGAGGCCTCCTGTCCATCATTCCTGCCTTGTCTGACAGTCTCCAAGACCTGAACTCAGATGACATACATGTTTGCTCCGAGCACTGAGTTTCAGGTAAGGCGTCACGCAGGACAGAAACCAGAAAGACATCAAATGAAATCAGGTGATATATAAATCCCATAATCATACAGTAAATGATGAACTTTTAACAAATAAAAAGACACACATCACTGTAGACAGTAAATGCATAAATGAATTTGCATTTGTGTATATTGTGCATAATAAGGCCCATACACAAATTTTTAACTCAGACAAAAACCCAAAGTTTTACACTTTTTGTAAGAAAAGCTCGATTTTTCATCATGTATCTATATTTAGATGTTGGTATGGGGACGGACATAAATAAAGATGTGAATACGGAGACAAATGAATAAGTGGCAGTGTAGTTCTGGGTGTCTGCTATTACTGCCACACTGCCAGCTCCCCATCCATCACTCGCTAACACTGTGCATCTGAGTGTGGGTGTGCGTGCATATGTATGTGTGTGTGTGCGTGTGTGTGTGTGTCTGGAGGAGGAAGAAGAGGAGGAGAATAAGGAGAGAGGAAGAGGAGAGGACATTGGAGGCCACAGTGCAAGTTCCTCATCCATCATTCTGTACGACCAAACTTCAGAAGCAAAGGAAAGGGAGAGGGGAAAGGCAGAGAAGAGATGTTTTCTCAGAATGATTCTTTGCTTCCTTCCCCTTTTCCGCAAGTAATCAATGAAGCAGAACGGTGCCTGCGTTGTTTCTACAGCACGGCCAGGAATTCCTCTGTTTCTTTGACTCACCCTCTTTGGCCAGCGATTATCCTCTTTTCTGCTCGACCCTCCACGCCATTCTTCCTTTGGCTGGTCTACAGACAGACAAGGGGAGTGATGGAGAGAGAGCGAGAGTGAGGGAAGGAGGGGGGAGGACAAGACAGGACAGGGCCTTTAGTGTAGAGATCATTACCTTTACATTATTAATGTATGGCCAAACCACAAAGGACATTCACAGACAATGAGGAAGAGAGTGACTGCTTCTCTGTTCTCGACAATGGAACGTATAGAGAAGGTAGATTTCTGAATTAAACTACATGGTGTGCACCTTAACTGACCACGTCAGACCACTGCTGAACAGGACATTCAGTGTAAAAAAAATTGCCCTAAATGCTTTATAATATAATCTATATAATTTTTTAGGGCTCCACTATCAAACCTCAGCACTTTTTTGGACTGAAATGTGGCCATGGAAACTGTCATGAACCAAAAGTGGACAATAAACGTTTGGTCTGGTTCTCTGGTCGGAAAGTTTCTGATTTCAGTCCCAGTTTCGCCGTTTATATTCTGGCATAGTTCTTATTTGTGTGATCGTGTTTATACAATATTTGACATTTGAGAAGTTTGGCCTCTTTTGTTACATGAAAGAAAGGGGTTTTTGTAGGAATTTAGATTTAAATTTGTCAAAGTAAGTTATTGAGAAAAGTACCGTATTGGTATTGGTACTGGTATCATATTAGCACTAGTGCAGAATGATTTCAAATAATAGTCAGCCACATCATTATTTTTATGACCATACAATTGTTGAATTCATTTATCAAAAGGCCAATGGGTTTTTTAAAAAAAATAAAACATCATTAAATAAAACAAGCTAAAAGTTAATTAAACATTTAAACCAATTCTTAAAAGACAAACAAAAAAAAACTTGTATTAAGTGTGTATGTGTCTGTGTTTGTGTGGGATTGGCATAAAGCAGGTTTGGCAGACACTGGTGAAGCTGAGAACAGAATTAAAGAGTGTGCTGTGTGTTTCATTAAATGCTCAATATATCTTGTGTTTTCTGGATCATTTAAGCCCCATTACAGAACAGTGGCACCGCTTTAATTTCTAAAGTGCCTTTCAAAGGCATCACCTCAGGCGCTTACTCCTGCTCTAGAACACACGTATGCATGCACACACATACATCTCATCTCCATGTACACGTGTGTGTGTGTGCAGGCTTACACACACTTGCATGCATGAACACAGATGCAAACATTTGTGCTAACATACAAGAAATGTGGATGCCCACACACCTGTTTTTATACTTACACGTACAACAAATACAGACAAACACAATTGTTTGCCCGTAGTCTTATATTTTAAAGATTTATCTCTCCTGTTCTCTACAGTGTCTCTGCTTTTGTCCCTCTGTGTAACAGATGACAGCAGCCTTGCAGTGGCTGGGGCCGCTGTTTTGGCTGCCGGACCCATTTGACTTGCCAGCTTGGCCGGAGGATGAACCCCGGGACTAGCTGGAGCCAAGGTCAGATTCTCTCTGAGTGTGTGTGTGTGAGTGTGAGTGTGTGTTTGTGTGTACACAGGAATGCATTTGTCCATTTAGTTCAAGGTGTTAGTGCTGATGAAGTCTGCATGCTTGGTTACAGTATACTCACGGTACTAAACGTTACAGGAAAAATCCTTCTGTGCACTTGCGAATTTGATCGTGAGTGCTTGCATGTGGAGGTATGCGAGAAGCGTGTGCTGAGCCAGCTGCAGAATGAAGGGAGGTGGAGGTAAGGGGAGTGTTGTTCGGAGCAATTGATACATTGCAAATAGAGTGGGCTTCCTGTCCGGGTTTTGTGGCTAAGGTGCTAAACGCTTCAGGAAACCAGATACACTTGCACATCCTCTAAAGAGATAGAGGGACAGGGTGGGAAGGTGGGGGGAAACATGAGGGGTGAAAGGAAAAGAGTAAGATAAAGGTAGAGAAAGAGCCTGTCACTCTGATGGGAAGTCAGTATTTTATTTTCATCCCACTAACTTTGTTCTGTTGCTGTAACACTCCTTTACCTCCCTATAATCTGAGATTATTCAAGCTGGCACTCTAACAGCAGCGACGGCACTTTGAAGTCAAAGAAGGGTTCATTTCTCAGAGAATGCCTTTGTCGTTTGTTCGCCTTCTCCTCTCTAATGAAATGGAATGTGGCTAAATTAGCAGCTGAGAGGCAAAGCTTCATTTACAAGACAATCAAATGATCCTTTACAAAACACACTCAATATGCATTAGATGTCGGCTTTGTGAATATAGGATGGCCTCCTTATGCACTCAAATGGGGAGGGGGGAGTATTTGGATGTTGCGCGGTGGTGAAAAATGCCAAACTGAAATCATCCATCACAATGCAATAAAAAGGCCTGCAGCGCTCTGAGTGGGTGAGAGGAGTGAGATGTTTGTATTGGCCCACTGGGTTTCCCTCTGTGAAGGAGGGAATGTGTAAATGAACGTGTAAATGTTAAAAAATGTTCTTTTTATTAGACGAATTGCATCATTAAATCACATTATAAAAACAAAAAATGCACCATTAATTTCCTCCCCAAACAGCCGTAAGTACATGTCTCTGTGTCCCTGTGCCCATCTCTGTGTACCCCCATGGGGCGGCAATTCCAAAGCTATTTCATTCCATTATACAGATCAGTCAGGTTGCGGAGATCTATGAACACATGTTTGGGGCTGAATGAGTCAGAGGGCAAAAACAACAACTTCCTAATTGTGTGTAGGCTTGTTTCTCTGCCTACCAGCCAAACAGAGGTCCCAGCAAACAGGTAGTGTCTCCTTTCCACTTTTTGCCCTTCCTCCATCAGTACATGAAAGGTAAGATGAATAATAGATGAGAGAGGTGATGAGATCAATCAGAGGGTATCAGTCCGGGAGATAAGAGTGGACAGAGTAGGACGTAGATTTGCACTGGACTAGAACAGCAGGCCGTGCTGTCAGAGATAGCAGAAAAAGAGGTGGAGATAAAGAACTGCTCCACAGACTGGAGACGACTCGACTAGAGAGGCTCCAGTGCAAATATATGTAGAGAAGAATGAGAGGGCGAGGAAAGTGCTAGAGGCCCACAAACACACGCAGAAACATCTCATCATAAGCCTGCATCCACACCCATGTACGCACTGACCCCTTGCACCTCTGCACCACACGTTCTCACATCTGTGACAATGCCACCGCAGCATGACAAATGCAAACAAAAGGTTCACCTATTCATCACTGTACAGAGGAGGGCGGGGCTCATTATACAACTGTGAAAATTATGACTTTCTGTTGTTTTGTTTGTCCTCTAAGAGATTACAATGCTGAGGATGGAGGTGTAGAAGGGGGGAGAAAAAAAAATAAAAAAGCCCTGCAGCTTCTCTGTGAGGGGGCACATGAAGGCGCAGGCACACACACACATGCACAAACACACAAACGTATATATGCACACAAATACAGCTTGGGTCCCTGCCGCCTATGCCTCGTCTATGCTTGCGGGCATGATTAATCCAGTGCAGAGTGGGAAGATTTTGACCCTAAACAGAAAAGTCCGGTTGAGGCTGCAAGAGGCACTGATTTATTTAGGTACCACTTCGTCCACATTAATTATCCCTATGCAGGTGCAGGCCCAAATTCCTCTTCCCCCCAGCTGTAGTCTTACGCTGTGAATAAATAAATAAATAAATAAAGCAAGCAAGCACATGCAGCCTGCCCCCATTGCCTTGCCATGTACTTATATTGTCTGGGTGGCACAGAACATTGGCCGTCACAGCGGTGAAGGATTGCGCACCCAGATTTAGCACAAACGCAAATAACAAACCAGTGACAAACACACACACACAAACAGAGTTTGTCCTGGAGTGTCCTCTCATGCAACACAGGTTTTCCTGCTTCCATGCTCTACTCTACAAGTAAAAAAAACTGCATTTAAAAATTTAATTTCAGAGGAATTACACATTTTAGAGCCCTAAACTGTGTTTCAAAAGACCAAAAGTAAACTGTCCTTCTTAAGCACCATTGTTTGAGTTCAATTATTGATTTTCTAATGTATGATCATGATTCAAATGTTGTGGATGGTACATCTTACTATATAATATTTCCTAAAGTAGTGTGAACTACAGCAATCTATTATACTCTATTATTTCATGGTAGGTTTGGGTGTAAAATCTTAATGTGAAAATTAAACAGCTTGATAGCTTGATACTATGTATTAGAATGAAACTATGCAGTACACAAGTATAGGTAATTGGTAAAACTCAACTTTCATCTTCTTATCCTCTTCCTTGCTTCCTTGCTGGTTTTGCTGTGAAGGTACTGTCCCCAGGTGACACCAGGCTGGAAGTTACACCTGTGCTTGTGTCTGCATGTGTGTGTGTGTGGTACAAGCAGCAGCTCCACCACTGTGCTTCCCCTAACAGAGCTAGTGGTGTGTGATGTGTCACTGAGAGCTCCACTCATTATGGCCTACATTAGCACCCTACCTCGCCCTGATTAGTCCCCTGCTGAGCTCAACTCCACAGTGCAAGTGTGTTTTTGTGTGTGTGTGTGTGTGTGAGGCCGAGAGAGTGAGAAAAAGAAACAGAGGGAGTGAAAAAGAAAGAGAGAGAGAGACCTTTCTCCTCTTTAGAATGAACATTGTCTCTTCATCCCAGTGACAGCTTCCTTATTTCTCTAATACAAATGGCTGCCGGTGCTGGTCGGCATGCATCAGGAGCTTGGGAGTGGGCCCCATCACTGCTCCTCTGTCGCTGTCATTTATTACCCAGTTTGTTTGCACTCTTATCCGCGGCCTTGCCCTGCCAGCCCATCCATCAAACACACACAGACACACTCGGGCTCACATATACACACGTCTGCCCGCTGACTGTCACCACCTTGCCTTCCTGGACATTGAGACACATACATACCTACATACTGCTTCACTTATCTCTACACCCACATATGCTGCCCTAACAACACACACTTACATGCGTAAGTTCAAACGGTGAATTCTCCCACGCTTCTTTTTCCTGTCACAGCACTCTATCATTGTCATCTGATCTTTAGCTCCATTTCTTCCTGTACTCTCATTTTCATTCTATAGATACTCCCACCTCCCGCCCCCCCACCTCATCACAGAACCCCCAAGAGGATAAGTGTGTATGAATGAGAGCATGGCATTGATCAAATCCTCACGCATCAATATCAGTCAATATGCATAATCTTGTAGATTCATCAGTCAATAGTTTCTCGAATGCCTGGCCACTGCCCATGCTGTCCCTAAGGGCTTCTTTGAAAACGCTGCAGTTGGTAAAGGCATGTAAATATCAAAATCCTACATTTAAACAACATAGAAGCTTTAAAATAATAAGAGCAATTTAATTTAAGTTTTGGGAGTTTTTCATCTCGTGTGACAAGGTGCACCCAAAGATTTTAAGAGAGCCATGCACCGATTCCAGGATTTCATACATAAGAAGAAATTTAAAACTTTTTTTGTGGCCATACCATTCCAGGAATGATAGAAAACCATTGGGCAATAGGGGCATAGATTTAAGTGCATTTATTTATATTTACAGTACATTTCATTTTGTCAGCACTTCCTAGTTGAATATGATAATAATTCTGTGTAATATAATTAATCAATTAACATGACTTAGACCAAGATAAAAACCAGAAAATGGATGGCTGAATCGATTAGAAATAACAAACTAATTCAAGTAAATTTCAGTTTTCACTAAAATGGACACTCGCAGTAGTGAAGGTGTTTGAAAAAAGGATAGAGTGGCCTCCTATATACAAAATCCACAGTCACACCACTGAAGTGGCCGACAGCCCACAAGAGCAAGGAAAAAAAGCTATATCTAATGTAACCGTCTACGGCAAGCATGAAAATTATTCAAGACCTTTGTAAATGAAATTTAAGATTTTTTAATTTCTTATAAGGCCTTTTCCTCAACTAAATTCAGGATGTACTTTCAAGCAGCTTAATGTGGTCAATATGCACCTGTTCAGTCCATCTCTTGTACCAGACCACAGCATAGATTTTTTTTTTTTAAAAACACTGTCTCAAGGTCACATCAGAGACCAAAGCTCATCACCTTCCTGTAAAATGCTACTTCACTAAAGCCATATTTTTCTATCACAGGGAACGGCCGGTCGGAGATAATCAATACTGTTAATTGTGTTTACTGGAAGACTCACTTATTTTCGCACATCAAGTGGAAAACGACAGAGAAAAATAAATGTTAAGATGTTTGATAAAGGATAAAACCTTGTGGTATAAATAATCAGTTTATGAAAATCATAATATTCTTTCAATTGCAAATTTAAACACGTCTGGACATATGGATCAAAAATTCTAATCTTCTTCATTATGCAATAAGACATTTTTACAGATACTCAAACAAACCACTGTGTGCCCACACACACACAAGACTCACACAGAGCATGTTTGGGGGGCCAGCTGCCAGCAAATGAAGGATCTCCCTCCCAATTCACTTGTTATTGTGCTGTCTGGGTGACAAGTATACCTATAGAGTGAGTATTTATTTCCGGAATGTTTTGTTCCGTTTTCCTGCAATGATGAATGTTTCTTTTATAAATCCATCGCCAGGCCTTTTAAACCATAAACAATATTTCTCCAGCCCAGATTCCTTGTGCAGCAGTCTTAGGGAACCTTGAGATTTCCAGACTCTGATTTAATGGCTCGTAATTCTTGAAAGGCAATCCTTCACCCTCTGACGCTCAGATGCACCATCCCTCCAGCAGCCCACCACGCTCGGCCTCAGCTCCCCTCTGGATCCCCAGGCCAGTCCAAACGCCAGTTAAAACTACTCAGCTGGAAACAGCACCGTGCCCCTTCTGTCACTGGCATTGGATTATCTGCTGTGGGCTGACAGAATAAAAAGGCCAGAGCTTCCTCTTAAAAGTTTTTGGGTTTTTTTTGTAGATGTGTGAGTATGATGTGTGACTATTGAGGTTTTCAGGTTTGCTTTTGTTGAAAGAAGAGAGTACAAAAGAGTAGAAAGAGTACAAATCCAAAATCAGAAATTAATAAAAGTTAATTTACTAAACTTTAACTTAACCTCCTTTGTAGGTGTCTTTCTGTGTAGTGGCACGCAGAAGAGGTTAAGCTTCTTTTAAAATGGCCAGTAAACGCACCCCAACAAGTCAACTAAGTACAAGGGAGAAACAACAGCAAGTTAAAAAAGCAATCATTAGGCTGGTATCTCTAATTGTGTTCCTTCCTCTCCTCATGTATAATCCCTAGTTCCTCACTTTGCCTTCATTAACAATGGATGAATTAATTAGAAACCTTCAAAGGATTTCTGCACAGTGAACCCAGGAGATAAAACACATCCTATTCCTCAGACCTGCTCCTTTCCTTCTATTTTCTTTTTTTCCCCACTCTCTCCTCCCTCTGCTCTTAATTGTATTGTTTGCTTGTTGTGTCGATAGCAGGATTAATTTCACTATAGATCAGGATTATTGACCTTCTCGTCAATGTTATTTCATTTCTGTAAGGTGCTAATTATAGGGAACAGGGGAAAGCAAATTGCACTGTAACTTGCCTCACTTGCTTTCCAATAAAACAGAAAGAAAACAACATTAATTCGCTTTTAGCTGCCCTTCCCGGTAAGGTAAATTCAAACACTATTTCACTGTCTATCTACGGCATCTGGGAGGGACACTGTTACCGACTGCTGGACTTGATTGGTGGACTTTACATTAAAAACAGTGCTGACTATTCTGACCCATTCCCCTCCACCATTCCACCAAGTGCCATTCTTGTCACACTCGCTGCTCTTTTCTTGGTTCTCTCACTTCTTCTGAGAGAGGGGGAGGGCACAGTTCATAAACAATTAACTGGCTGGATAAGTGATACACTCAAGCGCTAACAGAGCTGAAAAACATTGTGTTATAAATTCTGGTAATTGAGTGGAGGAAGGTGAGCATCAGGCTGCTCAGACTGAGAAGGCACCATATTAACGCAGTTGCTAGAAGATCAGGTGGTTGGCATGTTTGAATCATTATCTTGTAAAAAGGTGAGACAGGGCATCTTTTGAAGGGGAAGGATGCACATCTCTGAATAGACAATCACAGCCAACAAATCAAAAAAGCCTTACAAGTGCAGTCATTTGCCACCATTATATGAGTTTTGTGACTGTATCTGCTTTCAAAGGGCTACCCAGGCATAGCGAGTCCTAAGACCCTCTTATCCACCCTTTTCTCCCACTCTCCACCCCTCCCTTCTCCCACAGTCCTCTAATGAACTGAAAGGTCACAGCACTAATAAAACTATTAGCAGAAATGAATCTCTCAGATGTGTTAATGCACTTTTAATTCCTGTTAGCAAATTTCATCCCCCAGCAGTTTGCTGCCCGCTAATGAGAAATAAAACGCCCCGCTCTAGGGAAGGGGGATGGGGGAACGGGTCGATGCTCCGGCTACTCCACAGCAGACTCCATACACGAACACACACACACACACATACACGTCATGTACACTAACAGTGCACCTTACACACACCCTGGATGTGCTGGATGTTATTCACGGACCAAGGCCTGTTTTCAGCACTGTGATTCTGCAGGGTTAATTAAAGAGCACATCTCCATCTGTTCTCATTCAGCCTCAGCTCAGTCTCTTCCCATCAAGCACACAAGACACACACACACACACTGAATCACTCCTACTCTTCCTCCTCTGATGCTCTTTGTCGTCAGTGGAGACAAAAAAAAACTTGACAGTATGGTGTTCACAGGGACACAGAAAAACATGCTCTGACTTAAAGACATGATCTGGCCTCTCACCCAGCTTGTCTCGTGACCTGACTAATGAGGTACAGACAGGGCATGACCCTGATATGTCTAGAAGCCACCAGAGAATATCAAGCCATTGCAGGCAAGACATTCAGTGTGTTTGTCTAAGTGCGTCTGACAGCCCGCTGTCACATGTCACCCTTCAGGAAAGTCAAGGTTCACAAAGTGTTCAGGGCCAAGTTTTTCCACCTACAAGGAGCACATACTGGTGGAAAAAGGAAATTCCAGCAACTCAGTTCATTAGTAAATAATTGATGTATCATTGTTCTTTGAACTGCAAGTAGTGAAACGTGTTCTGTGACAGTTTAAGTTCAGAAGTTTGATGTCCAATATATCACAGATATATCAAAACACTTATTTTACAATCAATTGTAAATGCTTAGTCCGACTTACAAAGTACTTTTTCATAAAGACATGAAAAAAATGTTTGCAATTCTGAAGCTGTAGCCTGCAAATGATTATTCTTCTGTCGATGGCCTAGTGGGTCAATCAGCTAATCATTTCACTCTACTTTGTTCGACAAATTTCCAAAATGAATCATTTTAAACAAATTGCAATAAATAAAAAGCCTTAAAATATGGGGAAAAATTGGATGGTCACCAACATGAACATTAGAAGCAATACGAGGAATACATCTGATTTACCCTTTTCCAAATCACACACTTACTTTCTGCAAGTGTTTTGTGACACAAGGTGCTGTCAGTGAACTTTTCCTTCACAAATAAAAACTGAAATGCAAAAATCTAAAGATAAATAGTGTGATAATTATTTGTTATTCCACATAACTAGAGTTTTCAGTTTAGTTGTACAGGTGAAATTCTTGAAACATCCAGTTTCTTTTATCTTTAGCTATAGAGGGGGAACTGGAAAAAAAAACTGAAAGCACAAGAAAGAAAAGAAAGGCCCAGAGGGGAGGGCAGAGACATTCTATTACCAAACAAAGCCTTTTAATCAATAAAGAGATAAAAGATATTTTAATCAAAGACATATTTCCTTGTTTGTCTAATGCTTCTGCCGCCACCATGCACATGATCTTTAAATGCTGAAAAGGATGCATAATGCTCTCCCAGAGAGCCACTCATCCATATAAACACAAAACAGGAGCAGTCAGCAGAAACACACACCAGCCAGGCCCAGCGCACAGACACTCCATAGACGCCAAATTACATTAGGATGGGCATATTAAGGGGAAATTGCATCCTGTAAACTAGAATATTATTTCTTCACACAAACACACTGCTTGCGCACACACGCACACAAACCATTTTTCAACATCATATTCCCCAGTCCCGTGCTCGCTATTCAGTAACAGATCCATACAAGTATTGTTCTGTGCACGTGCACGAACGCACACGCACAAACCATAAACACAAAGCAAGGTGCTATTAACGTGTGGGCTGTTTGTCGGACATGCAGGCATCCGCTAGCCGTGGCTAAAGCGTTCCAATGAGATTAGAGGGGTAACCGGAGCCCTTCCAGGCCCACTGAACTGAGCTCACACCGGGCTAACAAGTCCAGAGGTGGTGGGCAGGGTGGATCGGGTTCCAGGAGCTAATGGGTCAAATACCAACTGACACTTAATTGAGTGATAAAGTGTGCACATTTAGGTGTGTGTGTGTGTGTGTGTGTGTGTGTGTGCGTGCGTGCGTGCGTGCGTGCGTGCGGCTAATTCACCGTTACATTCCTGTATATGAAGAAGTTTTTAGGTATAAACAACCTAGGTGTGTACGTGTGTAGGTGTGTGTGTGTGTGTGTGCACGACTTAGGGTGCATCAGAGTTTGCACATGTCTGCCGAGCACCGGGGAGCAAACAGCAGCTCCAGTAATGGTGATTCATGCTTTCCGTCAGGCTCCCTGACAGGCCGGGTTCGATCCTCTGCTCAGCGCGCTGTAGCGGCAGTAACAGCAGCCGAGGCAGGCGCAGCACCACGAACATCATCATAACTGCTGAGGGAGTGTTGGGCTGCTGACATATTGATCGACCCTCAGTTAGGAGATAGATTGACCTCGGACTCTTGATTTTAAACAGTAAAAGGAGGAGGGCAAATCGGGAAGTCAGAGAAAACAATCGAGGCAAAGGGGAAAAGGGTAAAAGAGATACCAACTGTAGAGACAGTAATTCAGTGATCTATGTTTCCTCCAAGGTTGCAACAGAAGATTATTTTCATTTTTACTGATTAACCTGTGCACTATTTTTACAATTAATCGATTAAATTAAAATAATAATAATCAGAAAATATATCACATTTGCCCAGAGCGATGTCCTAAGACTTGTTTTGTCCAACCAACATTCCAGCACCCACAGATAGTTGGACTGTTGGTTGGACAACAACCAACAAGTAACATCAAGTTACACGTGATGGAAAAAAAAAGTAAATCCTAACTCTAAACGGCAACTGTAGACTTTTATCCTCAATAAATTACTTAAGTGATAAACAGTTATCATGATTCCTGACAATTTTCTGTCCATCAAGTAATCAATTAACTGAGAACTGTTTCAGCTCTAGTTTAATTTAGTAAATGAAGCCCTTGCTGAGTTTCTCTATTCCTCTCCCTCACCCGTCAGGTTAAGAATCACATTCTCATACAATACAAATCACAAACTGCTGTCACAACTTCAATCACAACTCATGACCAGAATAAAACGATTTGCATAAAGAACAAGCGAAGAGACAAGATAAAATATCCATGAGGTAACATCTCTCCCTCCCTGCCCCCACAACAACAGCTCTCAGGACCAGCAACTCATCACACCATCAGGCTATGCCTAACCCCAACCCTCTTTTGGGCCCTGTGGGGCTCAGGGGCCAGGAAGGACCAGAGAGGGTACGAGCTCACACTAACGATGGAGGAAACCGTGTCCAGTCGGTTGGAGCCTGAGATGGAGCAGAAGACCCTGCACCATTGTTCTGCCAAAACACTGACAGCCGGTGATTTAGGACCGGGGCTGCCCAGGAGCACTAGGGGAGGGACAGGAGCGAGGGAGGTCAGAGAGAGGCTCCACAGGCACCCTTCAACAATCCTACCCGAATCCCTCCATCCATGAGATGGCAGAATGAATCATGGCTGACCCAGCGCAAGGCCTGGGCCTGGCCTCTCTCCACCACCTCCCATCCCCTCCACGGAGCCCCTCCTCTCCCTGGACAAACATGACAAATCTGGTGTTTATTTACTTAAAAAGACCTGGAGAAAGAGCAAAGGGGGGCAAATAAAAAACTGTAAAAATCAATACAGAGTTAGTAGTTCCTGCCCCACTGCTGCTCCTTCCTGTCTGTGCGGCAGAAGAAACCTAAGTTCAGGTCTAATAAGGACCCCAGGTGTAAAAGGGACGCAGGTGGCTTCAACAAGCTGCAAATAACTGGAGGAAAATGCAGAAAAAAGAAGCTTGTACAAAATACACCTGAAATGTACTTTGCTACACACTGAATCAATGACTACCAAATACAACTTTGCTAGCACAATTTAATTTCACTGACCATTGTCCATAATCACTGTGTCTCTGGATGAGTTACACATGCTGAGCGTTGAACGGTGACATAAAAAAAGAAAACACAACAACCAAAGTCTAAGCTGTGGGTGATGTATGTGCGTAGTCTGAGACATGTGAGATAAAATTGGTCTCCAAGTTAGAGTCCAGACAGCGCAGCATTGAATCTACAGAGCCTCTGCTCTCGCCACATGACAGGGAGAAAACAGATAAGGCCTGCTCTCAGGGGAGAGGGAGGGTGGCCATCAAGCCAGCCCCCTAAAAAGAAATAACAGCGGCGAGCTGTCAAGGTTTCTGTCATATCCTACATCACGTCAGCCGCCCATTCCATCCCATCGCTGGCAAACCGTGCACGCTGCTGTGGCCAAGGATGAAAGTGCTGGAAAATGGGAGTCATTGTAAACCATTTTCTGCCCTAGAGCCCCCACCGCCACCGCCACCGCCACCGCCACCATCCCCTCCATCTCCACCCCTCTTCTTCCCCGACTCCTCTTGAAGACAAATGGGTCCAGGGCAATGACAGAGTGCCTGGTCCACAAATCACCAGCGGCCGGTCTGCTCGTCCACTGTTTCCTCCTCCCCCGCTGCCTCCCCCCCTGCACCCAACCTCGCCCCTCCCCGTCCCCAGCCCCTCCATTAGTCATGTGCACACGGGCAGCAGCCAGCAGCCGTAATTAGACAAGGACAAATCGCCAGCCACAGACACGGACGAGTCCGGCCGCTAAATAAGGCCCTGTTTCCATACCGACCGGTGGGCGGCAAGTAGGGCCAAGGAGAGGACTGGGATGTGGGAGAGAGAAGCGGGGAGGGGTCGGTACTGTCCAATACACCCTGCGATCCTCTTGGCCTGGCCTGGCCAAGCAACTCATTTATTATCCTACAGGCCCATGGCTTGAACCCACCTCTCACCCATACACCTCCAAACGTGTCTCCCTACTCCAACACTACCATACCCCTCAGCCCCCTTCCCAGCTGGAACCTTTCGGTATTCATGTCCAGCCTGGTCATAGTTCCTCTTCTTTTTTTTTTACACTATGGTTTGATGTGAAAAGCTGTTGATGTACTTCATCTGTAGCTGAGTTTGGGGAGGAACTGTAATCACAAACACAGATGCTAATTTCATGAATATTTTTTTGATCGCTTTTGTCAAAGTACTGAAAGAGTAAAATTCAAGATAGTACAGTTTTCTCTACAGAATCTGAACACAGCAATTCATCTATCAAGACAAGGGCGAGATAGAAAATTCATACAACTCTCCATCACATTCCTGTCAATGCAACACCACTACGTCACTTGTTTTTGTGGTGGTCAAATCAACTTTAAATAAATAAATTAAGTAAGTAAAGCAAAGCTGGAGCAATAAAAAACAATAAAGGGGTTTCAGGGTACATTAGGTGTAACATTAGAAGGATGGAATTAGCAAAAATGAGAACCCGTAGAATCACATTACACACGGACGAAGAAACCGGCAGTCAACAAAATATAAATTACAGCCATATGAGGGTAGAGCAGACTGAATCCACAGAGGAGTATCCGTAACAATTGCTTTGGCCAGGTCAGAGCTGCAAACACACTCCCTGGGCAGAAGGGGGTTGACGAAAAACTGACCGCCACACACACACACACACACACACACACACACACACACACAAACAGCATGCTCCACCAGAGCAAACCTTATTGATCTGCCTCCTAATTTCCTAATTAGTTTTTATTGGATTTCATAATCGTCATCAGGACACATCAAAAGAAACTCAAAACCCCAGCAAGATTTTCTGCCCTCCTCAACATAATTTTTTAAAACTGTGAAAATGAAGCCATGTATTCAATTCCAAGTCCCCAGCTGTGAGAGCGACCCTGTTTTTTATTTTTTTAAACATCCCCACCAGAACTCCTTGGACAGCAAACACTGCACAAGCACACCATTTCTCCCATGTGCAGTAACTGATGTTTAGCATTGCACATTTTCTGCATGATCTGCTGCTATTTGTCACACTTCTGCTCTCTCCTCAGTCGCCTCGCACTTGTAGCACTTGTTAAACATACCGCAGTACGAGGCTTGGAAAAATGTGGAGATAAAAGAAAATACACTGACTCTTACTGATACTGATTCTGGGCAGTGGGCGTTTAATACTTCCTCTTGCTTCTCGTAAGCCTTCCATGGCCCATGTAACCTCACTGTCCTGAACCAAACTCTGAACTACCCAGATTTTTTCGTCAAGCCCTGTCCAGTGACACTGCCTCTGAACTACATTAGCCAGTTGGCATTTTTTCTCAACACAGGAAACTTCCTTGCAAATCCTGTGAACAGAATAGCTGCTCATGGATCAACATGCTGAAAGATTGAGCGTCCAGCAGCGACCAGAATTTTCCAAGAACTAAAGCAGCTGGCCAGTGGCTATTACATATCTGAATGTTTTTGTGGTCTTATATATATGTTGTTGAAAGATATACTGAGTACAGAAAGCAGATACGGTCTAGAGGGGATTGAAAAGACAAAGAAAATCCAATTTCCTCATTCACACAGGACATCTGTTTATGAAGAACTGAATGTACACAAAAACAATGGAGGAGATTTTCAAATTAATGGAATGAGCGTCCCCTTGGACCACAAGCATCAACTCCTCTGTTAGCACCTCTGCTATTATATCTGTTTCAGAGAATCCTTCTTGCACCATCTGGTGTGCAATAAATGAGGAGAGAACAGGAGAGGAAGTGAGAAAGAGTTAGAAAAACTGGTCTGTATCGAGAGATTCTGTTTATTTACATCACTGCTCCAATGCTAAAACAGAAAGAACAAATTGGAATAATCCTGAAACCCTCCTTTTCTATGCTTTTCTACACTCACTAAATGCCTACTGCCAGATGTTAAACAGCCACAACTGATTTCAATGGGGGTTTTTTTTACTTTGTTATGGCCCATTGTGGGACAAAACCTCTGGCACGATGACATCAACACAGCAGCACTTAGATAAGTGCGGATGAATATAAAGAAGGAAAACAAGTGAGAGATGTTGCAGGATTTTCACTATTATGATTGATTTATTTAAATTAAACAAAAAGGAAAAAGAAATAAGTGCTCCGTTGTGCATACAAATTCATAAACTTGACTGAGCCGATCCAAATACATCTACAGAAAATTCAACTGAGAGGAGAGAATTCAGAAAGGCACACATCTGTCTATATACAGTTACAGAGTTTATAGTGCATGTCAGAGCACAATCCAAGTCGTGAAGTCCAACAAACTCTCAGCGGATCTGCAAGATAAAACTGTGTCATAAAGATTTCTCACACTTAAAGGAAACAGTGTAAAGGAAACAATGTTGGAACAGTTTACAACACTTCAGTTTACCTCCTGGCCTGCATATTAATTTCATCATACTTACAGGGTACCTCCAAAGTATAAGACATATACATGTAAAGCAGAATACCTTTAGATAAACGGCACATAAATAAGTGCAAGAGGCAAACATCTTTCTTGTCTGATGAACCTAAATCTGAACTCTCTGGCCTGAATGCAAAGCGCAACTTATAGCAAAATCCAAGTAGTCATCAGCTGGTTGGAACCACACACACCATGAAGCACGGTGATGGCTGCATCATTGTACAGAGAAGATTCTCAGGCTATATCTGTTCTATAATTAAACACAGTTTCCGTGTAAAAATTATTTTCTCCACCGCTTGGTCTCAGTTGGTTAAACATTAAATCTGATGCCACCTATTCTCTATAATCATATATTTTGGGTTTTCTTATAGACCTACAGATGCAGTAACTTCTGCTTCAGTAATCAAATCACTAGAAACATAAATACAGATAAAGGACAACACATTCAGCTCCTTCATATTTTATTCAGTTTTTTTTAAATGTTGTGGAAAATGTAACAATACATCTGCTTCCACAAGTATAACTGCTCTACATGTTAAACATGTCTAGTATCAACATCATTCACAATCACAGCATGAGATCAGTGTTTTTAAATTATCTACTGTGGACAGCATGTTAGAAATTTGAAAAGCACCCTTTTGGATTAAAAAAAAACAGCTTGATTTGAAGGCTAAAAAAATACCAAAAATATGTTCAAATAGCACCACCAAGGTGGGGACATGGTCTCAGCAGCAGGTACTGGGTGAGGACTGAGGAAAAGACACACAGAAATAGAAAGAACTGCTTCACTGAACATACAACTCCAAACCGGTGCTTTTGTTCACATTTCAGCAACAGAGAGAGCAAACCAAACATACAGCCAACACCACAGTCTCCATCAAGCTCCACTGAAAATGAGACACTCTAAAGAATTCAGTTCAACAAAACTACTCGTCCAATCTGACACAGACTGAGAGGGACTACAATATATAAATCCAGGTGTGTAATGGTGGTACTGACTGATCCAATGTCAGTGTACTTTCTAAAAAAAAAAAAAAAAAAAGTAGTAAAGAAAGAATCTGAAGACCAGTTAAAATGAGACATTACGTCACCGTGCCAGAGAGATAAAAATTACAGTATAGATCGGGGGAAAGTACTTATATGTAATATAAATTAAAGCATGTGTAAAATAAAGGGCAGATTTTCTCTCCGCCATCCTTCCCTCAAGTTCTCACATCCAGCTGATGATTTTACCCCACTCCTTCTTACACAAGTCTTTTTAGGCTGGTAAGTCCAGCCTGAAGGGCCTCTAAGTGAGCCTACGGCTTCCATCACATCAACCCCTGCTAACACCGAGGTGTGCAAGGTGGGCAAGGGGCAGCGGAACAAGTTTAAATCCCAGTGAAGATGTTTTTGGCCTTGATCACCGTGCCCATCGATCCCTGGCTGATTCCCACTCAGATACGTCTTATTTTATTAGTGGCTTCGGCCTTCTGCCGCCCCATTCCGCTGTGATCAATACCAGCATGGGGGTGGCCCATATTTTTCTCACTTTTAGTGCCTTAACGCTGTTTAACCGTGTCACCTGATAAATGACAGGCCCTCCCCAAACACTGATTTCCTATTGATTTCTCCCTCATTCAGCCATCCCTCCCTTCGTCATTCTCCCATTGTTTTTATCTCCAGTTATCTCCTCTCTCCTCTCGCTATACTTCCACCCCTTCCCCCACCTTAAGTAGAGGACAGACCTTCCAGCCACCTTTAAACCATTTCAATCACAGACACCTATTCTGATAAGAGTCAGTTTAGGCCAAGCTAAAGAGGACCTGGATTACATCTTTTAATGAGAATTAATAAAATATTCCCCCCGCCCCCCAAAAAAAACTCTAGAAATTCACCTTGGTACCAATAATATGCAAGACAAACTATTTCAAACCATACGAGGACAGTGCTGAAAGGTAGGTTCACTTCTCGTTTTCCATCATTTCCCCTAAAAGTGGTGGAGACCTATCTGTGTGCATACAAGCGTCGACAGAGCAGGATGCAGTGACCATCAAGCAACAGATGCTATGACAACCTGGAGGGAGACAGCTCCATCCATCATCGGCTGAAGTCCTGATGATCGAAGCAGGGTTTGGACTACGCAGGAGGATGCGCTGGGAGTTCCAGCAGGGCAACATAAAATCCACTTAAAGGGCCTCTATTGGGCTATAACTGTATAAACACATCGGATATGTGCACAGTTGATGGCAAAATTAATGTGGAAATAGATGAACATCAATGATGAGGAAACAGGATTACAACCGAGACAAAATAAAGGAAAAAAATGCTGTAGACATTGGAGATAAAATAAAATAAACGGTATTTGAATACTGTAAAAAAAAAAAAAAAAAAATGATAAAAAAGAATGATGGACCCAGTTTCTGGCTGCTCTACCTCTATCTCCCTTTCTCTTCTCAGACTGTACATTATTTATGCAAAATTAAACCTGCTCCTATTCCTGCTTAGTCTGGCTCATCCACTCAGTTACCTCTTTATTGATCTCTCATCTAAGGCACTTCTGTAAATCCAGTCTGTTCCTTCCAGCCTTACTGCCATTAATGCCATTAAATATGGGTCCCTTATCACCAGATACTTTGAAGATGTCTGGCTGGACCTGTCCAAGTCATGATACTGGCTTCATTTTCTAATTCACAGGATAATACAATTATCTTATCTCAGTGAAACTCCTGTGTTTATTTGAAGTTTATGTCCAGTAGAAAAATTGCAATTATCTGTGTTGTTTCGTACTTGAACTTTACACATTTCTTACAACTTTCCTCTTAACATTTTCAAAAAAAAAATTCAAAGACAAAAGGTCCACTCTTAAAAATCAGGTGTAATGTCAGGTCCATGCATGAAGTCTGAATAAGTAAGCCAACACCACGAGCATCTGTTAAGGAACCTGCCAACATGACCTGGCATCTTTTATTAGGTCTCTCACCCTTTAACAATGGGTTAAGTGATAAATTGACATTTACAGCACGGCCTGCCAAGTAACACTGGCTACAGAGCGTACTGAGAAACTGACCGTGAAGTAATAACGAGCAAGTGGGCAAGAGCAGAGATTTTCTATTAACACAAGGGGGAGAGGAGTTAAAGGGGTTGTGGGCTATGAGAGGACCGGTTTCTTGAACAAAACTGCCCCGCTCTAACACCCACCCACCCCGCCCCTACAGTAACCCTCTGCAAAGTTATCAGTCTACAGCCACGGAGGAGCTCGAGCACCAGCTAGTGGTAGTGGAGTTTCACTGCCAAGACACCCCATACCAAACACATTAATCATGACCAGGGGAGTGTAAAATTCAATCGGCTCCTTCCATCCATTTCATGTGAAGCAGACTGAAGGCTGGCCTTGTAGTGCCTGAGAAAGGAAGGATGAAAAAAGGGGGGAAAAAAGAAAGAGGAGCTCCCTACACTTCATCAGAACCCCTACTTCATAACAAATGGTGTGTCTCTCTGGCGGAGGAGTGCCATCAGAAACACGCGTTCTCTCTATCCATTTAATTCCGGCAGTGGAGGAAGGGTCAGGGAGGGAGCAGTGGGTGCGTGTTCTGCTCTCCGCTCGCCGCTTCCCCAGTCACACAGTAAACTACCTTTTAGGAATTGTTTCTCAATAAGAAATGATCAGTCCATTTATCTGCACCAGGCGGGCCTGTCTCCTCACCCAGACCTCCAATATTTTTCGTTTGACCTGATCAGGGCTATAAACTAGACCGAGACACTTTCAATTTGTCACCCGAGGAGGCCTCTGCGAGTCCCATGCTACTGATTGCATCCTCCCTCCCAAATGTAAAAATTCCTCCCATGCTTGAAATCTCTTAGACTTTTTTTTCCCATGCATACAGCTACTTGGAAATACATCTTTTTGTTCATGCCATAGAAAATATTTTGAGAAATGATCACATCCATCCACCAAGTCCAGTAGCTAACGTTCTCTTCCGTTAATGAATACAATAACAGAACATTGGTATTTGTAAAATAATAAATTATCATTCAAGATTTTGCTGCTGAATGAAAAAAATAGTTCTCTCACTCCATTCTGCTAAACAAACTAGAGCTGAAACAATCAGTCAATTAATCAATTAGTCCAACAAGGAAAAATAATTTGATTAACCAGCTGTTCAAATGTGAATATTTTACTGGTTTTCTGAGTCTTCTATGAAAGTAAACTGAATACATCGTCACCATGGACACATGGAAACTGTGATGGGGATTTTTCCTATCCTGAACATTTGATGATTAATCACTTAATTCAGAAATTTAATAAGCAGATTCATTTTTTAAATGAAAATAATTGGTATTTGCAGCCCTAAAACAAATAGGGTTAAGAATATAATAACATATTTAACCATCACTGGGTTCAAGCAGTGATTCCTAATGTTATGTCATTAACTTCAAATCTCATGCGCATACACTAATTTCATGATCTCACTAACCCCTTATTAAAATTCTTTATCACAATATTTGTATAGTAATATGGTCATTTTTCAAGAAAATCAACTGAGAAAACATTTATGGATAATATAAGACTGGAATGTCTGTTTTGGGTTAATTCAGAAAATGTAATGCCTGACAAATCCAAATTTCCCATCACATTAATGGAGAAATCATGTAAAAATCCTACATTGCCATAAAGCAGTCCTGCTCATTGGTTTTCACCATTGCCTATGATGGTCTTACAACATAAAGGGAAAGCAAATTTACATGGGCTCTTATAAATGGGATGAAAAAATAGAGATCTTAAATACTCTGTGAATCCCTTCAACCAGTAAGACACTCAAAAAACTGAGAGCTAACAATTATTACTGGTTGTTCATTGAAGGTAGAAATATTAACCACGCTGTTTTCTTTAAAACATGGACAAACTTTGAACAGGGGGTAATTACAATTCACACATGACTTGCTTTCCCATCAAACCATTTAGAAACAGTTAAACATTCTTTGAATTGGGTAGAACATGTCAATGATTTTTTTTTTTTTTGACAGCATTGAAATACGGCAAGGAACACTCAACCACGTACGAACAACCTGTCCAAACTGCTGTGTCTCGTCTGAGTCACATGCACGTGATTTATCACTAATACCTCCGCCTGTCACCTCGCATGTATGTTGTTACACAACACTAATGGGCAACTGAGTGGAACAGAAAAACACATGTAGAAATGTACCCTCTCTTCTCTTACTTGTTTTGTTTGTCCTTAAACACAGCGGGCAGAGAAAAGACTTCCAAGGATCCCTAAAATACAAGACTAACAAGATACATAAGATGTAACCCCTTTGTGAGATGATGTGATTAAATAAACCATCTTGTAGATGCTTAACATGTTTGGCGCTTCGTTTAATAAACAATGATTTGGTGTCTGATAAGAAACTCGATAGCTCATGGAACTCAGTTTGTGTCGTAGTTGTTAACAGTGATAAACTGCTTAACTAAACAGAGTCCAACAGCAGGATGCAAAGCGTTTGGCTACCAAAGCTCACAACATGGTGGTCAAGTTTTGTTATATTTGCAGTGGCAATGATGCAGTGCAACAATTTCTAAGTGATAAAACAAAAACCAAAAAGTGATATAAACAACAGCAAACTTTATTTTGACAAATGTCTTTCATAGTTCTCTGTTACAGACACAAAAATGAAGAAAGCATTTAGCTTAGGGGAAAAAAATTTATTAACGATGGAGTAAACGCATTGAAAGACAATGAAACATTCAGATTTTCTTAGCAGCTATCTCCTGTTTATTCCATGGCTCTAAACAATGTGTGTCTCAGTGACACAAGGTATGTGTTACACAGGGTTTGCAGTACACTTTTCCATCCATTCACATTCCATCCAAGTTCACCTACCTAAGAAAGAGTACCACAGTATAGCAGGTTATTCTGTAACGTAACACAATGCACCACAACTCCACAAATCACTATGTCATTGTTGACAGAATCAAATTAATTAGGCAGCATTTGAACTGACTTGGGCAGAAAAGCAGAGGAAAACGTATCCAGCATTTTTAAACACAGTGAAAGTGTCAGCCAACAGGGGGCAACCTGGACACACGGTTGACATTAGGACATTAAGACAACTCAAAAAGCCAGGCAAGAAAAAAAAAAACCCGGAGAAGCATGTGTAGTGAAAGACAATCTGTATTTTGCATATAAAAATATTTAGTTAAGTGGGATATTCAGTCATGATTGACTAATGAGTGGGCTGCACTTTGCATTGCTTCTTAATTGATACAGTTAATGCCTAATTACTGCACTTAATCGCAATGTTACTAATAACCATTACTGCTTAACTGACACTGAGGAAAAATCCTTATTTCCAATTTGACCACTACAAGTTACCATACTTGTACCATACTATATATTAATAGTGGAGGTTAAAAAATGCTGTGTTGTAGTCAAGATCATGTTTTGGCAGATTTGAACTGAAACAGTCACAGATTTGATGAGGAATAAACTCTATATTTCAGGTGATTTATAGATTAAATTGTAGCCTTAACAAATTGTTAAACTTTATTTAGTTTGACAGTTAATTTAACTGAGAGGTTACTCCTTTGTCATTCTGCGGGTCTGAGGTACGTGGCCCAAAGACCAAAGTTAGGGCCACACACATACCTTGGGTTGCCTATAGAGATAGCAACATTGGCTGCGTTGCGAAGATAAGCATTGCTTGTCTTTTCCTGTACTTTGTGCTTGTCTCATCTCTTCCTGTAGAACACTACATCTACATCAGCCAAACATAGCCAAAAATGTGAATGAGATTTCCATTTATAGACTGTAAGCATGGATTCAGTTTACAAAGGAACACAACTGCAGAATACACACTGGGAAGTCCCAGTGGACATATTTGTAGATACATATAAGTAGATGAGCAATCAGTTGATTAATCAATTTGTGGATTTAAAAAAAAATAATAATAATTTTAAGGTCTCTTTATGTTAAATGTGTAGGTCAGCAGCTGTGCCACAAACACCCAAGAGAGCAGGGATAGACATCGACTGAAACGCTCACTTATGTCAACCCACCTCTACCTATACTTGCTGGCTTTTGAAGGAAGACCAGGGAGAGACAGTCCCTCTACTGCCCTCCACTGGATAGCTGCAGAACAATTTGAAACTCAACTACTGTAAATCTATGTGTCATCTATCTATGTGAATTTCAGGATACAGGTGTCTGCATAATCCTACTCCTAAAACTGACAGTGGCTGTGGTCAGTTTGGACTACTACGCATGTAGATATGGATTTACCCTTACCCTCCTTTGCTCCATCATTCAACTATGCACACTCTAGCCCCTTCTCAAGAAGCTTTATAGTCCACTTTGGTATCTGACAAGAAGCATCTGAACACAAATAGAGAATGAGTGAAAAGCCATTTTCTAAATATTAAGTATGCACCACAAACAAACTGCACTGTGCAGCAACGTGAAACAAATGGGTATAAAACTTTTGAGCTACAACTGCATGTTCAAAATGTAACTATATTTTTAACAGACCACTGTAGCTTGCAGTAGAGACAGTGTTTGCAACAGGTCTGATGGTGTCAGAAGGTTTTGTGGAGGTAAAACTGCTGATTCAACTGATCATTTCGGAGGATGTCAGGTGTTTGTTATTTAGCTTTGTTTTGTTATTTTGTATCATTGATACAAAAATGGTGGACAAACTAATAGAAACACCTATAAGGTGTATAAGAATACAATTCAACACCACCACAAACTGCAACCTCCAAACTGACCATAAATATGAATCAACACCCCTTTTAACACAGTTTCAACAAAAGCTGAAACATTACAACCTTCATAAAGGTAGGATTTATTGCAGGACTGTTTTAATAGACTGCACTAGTTTTAGCAAAGTGTACCCAATAAATGACCTACTGATTTTAGTAATAGATATAACAGGGATGATAGAAAGTCGCTGGAAAACACTCACCTGGATGAAAAAAAACACTACGTCCACTGTACGAGGAAAAAGTGATGTTTAACCCCTTTGCTTGAGACAAGGAGACGTTACCCGCACGCCACCGTGCAGGTAGGGTTGGCGCGTTTTTTCGTACTCACCTTGTTGCTGCTTAACCGCGTGTTCGGAGCTTCCTTCCGGTGCTGTTGCTGAAAACTGCACCTGCCCTCCAGTGCGAGCTTTTATTGCTTCAGTACTACCTGCTCCCAGATTTGCCCCGTGGTGTTTAAGAACGACATATAAGCACAGGAGGTGGTGCAGACATGTTGTGTTTTAGTGTGTGTGTTTTTTTTTTTTGTTGTTGTTTTGTTTGTTTGTTTGGTTTTTTTTTGTTTGTTTGTTTTTTTTTTTTTTTTTGATGGGGGCTCAGCTTTAATTGTTGCTTTAATGAATTGCTTCGCTCCAGTGTCCGACCTGGATAATAATACAGAACAATGCAAAATATTTGTAAAATTTCATCAGCCTTGCACAGGAGACAGGACAGGAGAATTTCATAAATACTGACCAATGTGGATTTTTCTTTAACTTTCAGTGGCTACACCTGTGGTCACAAACCTAAGTCCTCTTTTCTGCAAGAACAACCATTTTTAAGTGACTCACTTAAAAGAATGCTAATACATATAGGCACCCAAAAATTCCCTTACACTCACTGATGACTATGAATCATTCTGGTTAGGTCCTGTTTGTGGTGTAATAGTGACACCACCTGGCAAAGACATACACTGCATTAAAAAAAAGTCCAGTTGTAGTTCAGTGAATGAAGAAATCAAAAGCTAACACTGCATGTGCATGACAATAAGGCTTTATTTGAGGATGTGAGGGAGAAATGGCAGGTGAGTTTTTTATCTCAGAGGTGAGCAGTTACACAGGTCTACAGATTACTGCTTTGGCTGTATACATATGCAAAAGTAACAGCACAAATGAGAATAAACAAGTTATCTCGCAAATGTTTTTATTTGAATTAAATCTGTGAGGTGAACTTGAGTGTATAGGTCTACGTCAGAGTACCATTTAACATGCAGAGGTACTTTTTCGTATATTTGTATATCCATTTAATTTGAGTTGATTTACCTAACTACTGTATGGTGTGTTGTTCTGTGTTTGATTACAGGTTCACTAAATCTACAGTAGTAACCTCAAGAACAAGTTCTACGAAAGACCATGCAGGCAGAAGTAAAACTGGGTGACAGTGACCTTACTAGTTTGAAAGTACATCTCAGCAGAGTAAAATGACAAACCTTTAATATACCGCTCACTGACGCTTAGGGCCAAATACCTCTGAAGACAAACAAAATCAGAAAGTCAAAATCAAAAGAAATGTAGGATACATGCGATCTATGTGGAATGGAAATCACAAAAATTGTAACTGGCCATTTTACTGAACACCAGATAGAAGATAGTGATGGTGACAAGTAAATGAAAAGTCCAATACGACCTTGCTCAAAAGTGAGACAAACCATAAGAGGAAAGGCAGTTACGATGGCCAAAGAGATGGCTGGAATCCGATAAATGCTACTGCTTCTTTGAGGCTTTGGATGCATGTCTGAATGCACTTTATGTCATCACAGCAAGAAATGGCACTTCATTTTTAGTTTTGATTTCACAGCTTTTCATTTACAATGCTCGGGTGTATTTGCACATTCCATCTGAAAATGAAATGTGAAATAGGCTGATAAAGAAACTGGCACAGAGTGGTGACAAGGCCACTACGTCTGAGCTAGACTGTAGTTAAGTGGCACTACAGAGTGGAAAACTAAGATCCAAAAGTAAAGCAGTCCTTTCACAGTATCCTTTCACAGTATCAGATGTAAGATCTGAGAGTTGATTGAAAAAAATAAAGAGATGTATTTCCCACTGAAAATATATACTCCTGCATCCTGTAAGAATGTAGTAGTATTTATTACTACTACATTCTGTAAGAAGGTACACATAGTTCAGGAGATCAAAATTAAATTGGAATCAAAGTGAACCAGTTAAAAACATAAAGGCACCCAAGCTATGGTGGGAGCAAATAAAAAAAAAAATAATAAACTAAGTCTCTCAAAGGGAAACATCCTCACATTCCATCGTCTTCCATTATTCATCATGCAACCGGAAAAAAAATACAGCAATTAAAAAAAGAATGACGCCTAGAACCAGGTATGGACAGACCTTTGACACAGGAGTTGTTCCCTGGACCTCAGGATGCTTTGACTATGTACAAGAATGAATAAACTACATGACCATGCTTGAATGAACACACATCAGGCACAGCCTGGACTCATCTCACATTCATCATCATTTACTCTCACAGATCAAATATAAACTACATCGCTGCCGAAAAGCAAGACAGACTCTTTTAAATGAAGCAAGTTACACGTGTTAACATCAGCACTAAAAAAAAATCCCATTCTAGCATGGCCACATAGTGTGGAGGGGTTGTGCAGGTGGACATGGACAATAAATATATTACATCTTTATATACAGTGAAATGGAGAGGGGCACAGTGGCAAACTGAGAGGGATCTTCTCCATTTAGTTTGATGAGACTTGCTGTCTTATCGTGGTGAAATGATGGCGGGATTTATAGGACCCGGGATCTCTTGCTGGCAAGTGAACCATGCTGAAAGAGAAAAGAGGCAGGAAACTGTAAAATCAAAGTAGCACTGTTAGTGGACAATTAAAGCAAACACATCAATGGTGGTGAGAGTTGGAGACAAATAATAATGAGCTGGAGTGTGGAGCTTCTTTCTTTTGCCTACCTTAGCCTGCTTGTAAAAGTGAGGGGCCAACTCCACCAACCAGGAAGACTCAACAGCAGTCACATCACGCATGTAGTATTTTGATGTCTGCACCACTTCATTGAAGACAACCCTGGAGAGGAGACAATGTAGGATACAAGTTTATTTTCTTGGAAATATTTTCAAGCAAATAAACCTGAAAATCTGCATAAAAGTACAAGAATAAAAAAACAAACAAAAAAAAGAAAAACATGGTTAAGACACCGCATTTGTAATGCTGCAGTCACATAATGTGAAAGGAATGTGTACAGACCATTTCGGAGGTTTCTCTCCGAAAAGCACAGAGTTGGGGTGGATGTGAAGCTCTCGATCATCTCGTAAAGTCCTAGCAAAGAAAGAGAATAAATAGAGTGTGATGTCACTTGAACGAGTGCAAACAGAGAAATAACATCTTTGCAAGAGCTCTCTCACCTGTAGGAACCTGAATGGTGAATGCGGGCTGCATTAGCGAAAAACCCAGATACAATGCACTTCAGGATCACATCAGGATCACCTGTGTAAGACAGAGACATACATTTATGTTTTATAACAGCTGGAAACGAGAAAGTTCACCAAAATATGTCTCTGAGTCTACACAGCTGATATGACCCCACAAATTACAGAAGATAAACATGACACATGTACCTTCACTGGAAGTCCGTGGCACCTTAAACTTGTTCATGAGACGGCGGAGCTGCTCTCGAACAGTCACAGCCCGCAGCAGACCCTTGTAATTGAGAAAATGTTCCTGACACCACTGGGAGCTTTTCTGGTGCTGCAGGAAAAAAAGGACAAAGTCACATAGACTTGATTAGTGTCGACTTTATCCCTGACTTTTGCTGGGGCTCACAACAGCCCCGAGTGTTCAGTCTGCCTCTGACTGAGCTATATGCATATGCACACACACTATACCTTAATGAACGCTTCGTACACATTCAGCATGGTGAGGTGGTCTCCCTCAGCGACTGCAAATTTCCTGTGCTCTCGGGCCTGCACGGTGAGATAGCAAAAACGGGATAATTGTTATGCTGACAAAGCATTTCTGCCAAATGTACAACATGCTCCTTGTGAAAGCCTGTTTTTTTGCACTTACGGCAGCTTTCTTCTGATTAGGTGGCACAACAAATATGTTCTGAATCTGCATCATTGCTGCTATGGTAACAATCTCTTTGGAGCAGCCAAAGTTTCCTGACTCTAGGAGCATCTTGGCAAACATGGGGCTGAGAGGAAACTCTGCCATCCGCACGCCCATGGGATCAGTCAAACGCCCGTAATGGTCCAAACCTGCCAACAGATACACAAACAGTTAAGATTCTGCATCTTGTGCAAGGACACCTTAGCTTGTAGATGCTTGTCAACAAAAAATTTTGAACACTAGTCTTGCACTTCAGGGACTCTACTGCCCCGCTGACCACCTTGTTTCTTACCTCCCAGAGCGTAGAGCAGTTCCAGAGCCTGAACCATGGTCTGAGCTGGAGGAGGCTGTTACGTTATAGTAAATGGAAAAGCATGTTAAGCCCAACAATTACAATATTTACTCTAAAAGACAGAATAAGATGAGAATTTTTAAAAGCACAAAGAACTGCATTAGTTTGGTGGTTTATATGTACTTTTTCCCCCCAGAGGCAAGGCGCCATTCTTGCTAATTAAAATGTAAAGTACAATTCCTTTCACAGTGGGTGAATACATCACAGCCACCCCGTGGATGCAAAGTGAGCTACTCACAGAGAGGAAGCTGAACCGCAGCACATTGTCTATGCCTAATGCTTTGAGCTGCAGTATGACAGGGGCCAAATTGGTGCGCTGCATCTCTGGCACAGTCGAGGCAGGCAGTTTCTCAAAGTCCTCCTCTGAGGAAAGGAACAGAGGCATTAAAAAACTGAGAGAGAGAGAGACAAAGAGCATAGAAAAACAGGCAGAAACGGTGGAGCGAGGAGGATAACAGACTATAGCAATTTGCCACAAAAGTTAACAATGCACATTTCCTCTAACAGATGATATTCTTCACTTACCATCTTTCTTCTATTCCCGCAAACTCACTCTTACCTGTGTAAAGCCTAAAGCATTTCCCAGGTCGATTCCGTCCGGCTCTCCCGGCCCTCTGACTGGCAGAAGCTTTGGAGATGGGGGTGACCACCAGTGATTCGATGGCAGTGCAAGGATTATAGGCTCGCAGCTTCACAAATGCACAATCGATGACAAACACAATTCCATTTATAGTGATGGAGGTCTCAGCTATGTTAGTGGCCACCACAACCTGGAAGAAACAACACAGGGGTAAATCACATGTCACGGTTTTAGCAGCTGCTGTTGCTTTTTATGTCAACATTGGATTATATAAACCTTTTTTTTTTTTTTATTATTTTCTGCTCTAAGAACACTGTGTTCATTTCTGATTCAAACATAACATGGCTGAATTACTTGCAATGGAGACCATATTAAGTCATGCCAAAAAATTAGGACTGTGGTGAATGCATATCCATGACATCTCATTTAAAGCAAGCGTAACACATGCTGGTGTATTTATATTTTGATATTTTAGTCTTTTTTTTTTGATGATTCAAAATTCTATTCACATTTTCCACAAGGAATTATGAGCCATATAGAAAATGACAGAACTGCAAACGTTTACACCAAAATGCACAAAAATAAAGGCAGTATTTACCTTCCGAACAGAGGAAGGTGCCCTCTCAAAGACCTTCATCTGCTCAGCATATGGTAGACCGGAATACATGGGCAAAATTCTCAGGTGTTTCTTCATGCCATATCGTGACAGAGACCTAGCCTGGTCCTGCAGAAGGGACACCACCTTCTCCACCTCTTCCTAAGGAGAGAAGTACAAGGGAAAACGATAAGAGGATAATTAAGACAAAGAAGGGAAAACAAAGACTGGCCACACTACACTATAGTAATAAAATAACAAAGGGAATGCTGGTGTCTATACCCATCTGTCAAGGGCCCATTATTAAATAAAGGTTGAGTAGTATTAAAGATATGGCCGCTAACCTGTCCAGTAAGAAAAGCCAGGACATCGCCGTCCTCCTCCGTCTCATGGATCTTCAGCACTGTCTCCACTGTGGCCTTCACGTAGTCTGGGACAGGACTGAGAACAAACAAAAGACATTTTGAAATTACACAAGAAAAATACAAATAACATAAACATGTTTCCTAAAACCAGATTATGCGTGTTGAGTACCTGACAGTATAGAAGATGTCCACTGGAAAGGTGCGTCCCTCCACTGTCAGAATGCCACACGTGTCCTTGTTAGGATCCCCAGACTCATTCAGGTTGAAGAAGTCGTGGAATTTCTTCAGATCAAAGTGATATCACAGTTGGTAAAAAAAAAAAACAGCACTGTGGAGCAATTTCTTCTTTTTCTACTCTTCAAACCCTCAATGGGACATTTTACAAAGTGTGAAACTTAATACTGCGGTACAACAAAATAATTTGCATGTGTAGATAAAAGTCTTTTTTCAACAAAAACAGTAGATGTCTGATATGGCATTTCAGCTGACCTGTTCAAAGCTGAGCGCAGTCATGCCCTGATTGTGTCTTTCTTTCATCAGTGTATCGCAGATGTCAGTACAATGTGATCTGACCTGACATCAACTTTCCCCGTGTCTGTCTTTGTTTCTCTTTTCTCGCTAATCAAGCATATCTGTTCATCTTAATGATTCAGTCACCTTGGCATCCAGAGTGGCAGAGGCCACAATCAGCCGCAGGTCTCGCCGCTTCTTCTGAATCTATTGGGGAAAGTGAGAAAATGTCACAGGGATGGTTTTCATGGTAAGTCACGTACAGGTTAAAGCTAAACAGTACAGGTTCATTTTAATCCACTGACAGCATCAGCTGACGTTACCTTCTTTAGTAGACCAATGGCTATGTCTGTATACAGGGTTCTCTCATGTGCTTCGTCTAGCATCAACACACTGAGGATAACAGCACAGCACTGCGTATCAAAATACAAGTCAAATTTTTCTGCTGTGAAAACTGCCTATTTAATGGCTTAATCACAATCATGTACCTGTATTTTTTCAAAAGAGGATCAGCCATCATCTCCCGCACCAGCATGCCATCTGTAAGGAACTGATGGACACAGGAACAGTTAAGTACTGAAAGGAAGCAATCAAAGGAGAAAAAAAAAAAACACACACACATCTGGCAGGGAATACCTTGATCCGTGTGGCGTGGGGATCAGAGCAGTCATCAAACCGGATGGTGTAGCCCACCTCATGTCCCAGCAGGGCCCCCCGCTCCTCTGCAACACGGTTAGCAACCTATCAGTAGGAAAGAGGGGGAAAAATATAGTATCCAAAGCAGCACACGTCCTTCAGTGTGACCTAAGTTTCTTGCAGTGAAATGACTTTAAAACAATGAAGGAGCTGAGCGGTAACGGGAAATCAGCAGAGCTCTTACAGAGATAGCAGCCACGCGTCGGGGCTGTGTCACTCCAATCACCTTCCCCTCCGCTGCCCAGCCAGCCTCCAGCAGGTACTGAAAGGAGTCAGATGAAAAGAGAGGGCAGGAGTACAAAGCATGAGAAAGAGACATCAATGTTGCAGAACAGCACACTCTGCATAAATTAAACTCTAGCTGATGTGGTCAAAACTCTGCCAGAAAAAAAAAAGAGTCTGCCTGGAGTTCAGTCACATGATGGGCAACAGTCCACTGCGCCAGTGTTTTGCATTGTGGCTTTTTGATTTGTTTCATATGTGACTTTGAAATGAGGGTATGTTGCACTTTTCAGAGTAGGCATAACAAATGTTATTCACCACCTTTCACTGATTTTAAGCTGTTTTTGTTTTGTTTTCTTTTTGTTAACTGTGCAAACCTGAGGTATCTGCGTTGTCTTCCCACATCCTGTCTCACCAACTATGATGACAGTCTGGAAGCTCTCCACCAAGTACAAGATGTTGTTTCTGTGCTGGATAGTAAACAAGAAACAAAATAGCTCATTAACAACCATTAAAAGTCACCAACACTCAGGTATGTCTAAGGCGGTTGTGTGAAACCTTGAAAACAGGGAGTTTCTGTCGTTGTTTTTCTATGGAGAGGGCGGTGTGCGGGTTGAAGATGATCGGGGAGCCGGTGGTCTCTGTGTTCAGCTCCCGCTCCTCTGAGATCCCCGGAGCCTCAGACCCTGGAGCAGAGCAGATGGTGAAGGTGAGGATGAGATGTTTTATTTAGATGCAAGCAGGCTGAGGATTTAAGTGGGTGGCAGCCAGGGTTTAGTGTAATGTCCGTGCCATGAAATGAAAGAACTATGAGCGATGAAAATGGCACTTTGATCGCATCGTATTCTCATAGCCTACATGTTTTATTTTGGCAGGTTATACTTTTGATTCCGCAGAGCCAGCGTTACCTGAACTGATCAGGCTGCAGATTTCCCGCAGCTGCTGTGAACGAGGCTGCAGCCAAACCGACACTTACTGATTCTTGTTAGCAGCTTCACGTTAATAAATAGAAAACCGAAAAACTAGCACCAAATGCCTAATTTATTCATTTCTTTCGGACTTACCCGGCTTCCAAAATTTCATCGTGGAAAGGGGAGCCGCCATCTTGCCCTCTACGTCACATGTTTTTTTTGTTTTTTTTTTTATCTATGCGGATGACGTCACTTTCTGTGGTTTCCACAGAGATTTTGTGAGTGATGTCAGTGCGTTTGAAAACAGTTGCAAGCTACGATTTGACGCGACTCAGAAGTGGTTAAAAAAAATTTATCGGGGACTGTTGTCATAGCAACACGTGAAAAGAAAGCGCAGGTTCATTGACAGGACAATGACCAAGAAGTTTTAGGGTGTAGCCCATTCATGAACTCATTTTCAGACACAAATGGCTGAAAATGTAATGAACTAATGCTGATATAATTATGTTTATGACGAGATCGTGTAGACTGTAGAGAAATTACTAAGATAAGTTGATGTACTTATCACAATTTAATTACAAATGATAAACTGTGAAATAAATGAGTGGAGAGACCAATGCAGGTGCACTGTATGGTACGATTAAGCAATTAACATACAATTATACTGTGTTGGACATTTTGGTCCCTGAAAATCAGTACAAAGTTGTTCTGGGTTGTCATCTTTATCCTATTCTGAAACATTTCTATCTTGATGAGATAGAACTATGATTAATTATAGAAAATAATCAGCGGATTAACTGATAATGAAGATAACCTTTAGGTGTAGCCATAGTATGCAGTGCAATGTAAAAGAAATTATAATAAAAGGAAAATTGCATCTTAACGGCAGCAAGGCACATGCAAACCCCGAATGAATCAAGCAACATAATTGAATTTCTTCTGCATTTCAATAAAAAAAAAAATCCCATCTCTTTGAAAATGGAGGCCAAATAAAGCCCATGTTTAATGATTCCCAAAAGATTTGATCAGAAAATACAATCCTTTCAAACACCAGCTGCGTATCTAATATAACAGTATCATTACAATAACTTTGCAAGAACTGTTTTTAAAAGTTCTTCACTATAAAATACTGAGAAATATGTTACATCAAACAAGATATAACATAAGTACAAATAAATCTGTGTAATACAAGGTGGACTTGACAAAAGGGACATTGCACAGAATGTACAGACAAGTTTAAATTAATTCCAAAACAGGTAAGACTTTGATCTGGAAGCTACATGTGAGAAAACAATAAATTTAAATTATTTCTACCCTCCTAACTAATGCCATTAATAAATGACATCTAGATAAATGAACAGCAAGTCATGGCAGTGCACAAACCAGGTTTTCGCTTAAATCTGTGAACATTTGCATCTGAACACAACATGCATTTTTCCTTCCTCTTTGCATTGAGAAATGAATTTGAATGGACAGATAACTTAGATGGTCATTTGTTCCTGACTGACGTTACAGCACATCGACACCACTGGCAGATACTGACATTGGAATTGATATGCGTATCTTACAACCAGCATTCGTTTTGATGTTAAAATTAGCACAAATTAGGTTTCAGCTGTGGTGAACTACGATTTTTAACATTTAGTTGGACACCAGACCCTTTAGAAGAAATAACAGTTGACAAATTTAATTAAAAAATGCTTAGTTTATATCTAATGAGCAAAACTTTTTATGAAAAAAAGAAAAGACATACTGTAGCTGATAACCTTAACAGTAACCTATGAGGTGCTTTACTGTCATGCCACTTTTTATATAATTTTGAAGCCCATATTAATTTCTCAAAAAGGTAAACATATAATTTTGGGGTTAAATTTAACTACACAGAATCTCTTACTGGTAGTTTAGTACATCTGATGTGGTGAATTTTGTCCCTAAATCAGAGGTAAGCCTTTACACAAATAGACTGATTGAACTGTAATGACTGTGTAACAAGACACAAGTTTTTATTGCCCGGTTCTTGTAATTTCAGTGACCAGCTCATGACCAGTAAACTCGGATAAATGCACTTATAGGTTCTGTACAGTCGAAAATCTGTTGATGTCACTCTTCTAAAGCAGAAGAAAGGACCTGTAGTAAGCCGACCAAGAGAAAGCTCCTTCCGTTTTACATTAAGGTACTGTTCCAGTATAAACTGAACTGCCACGAATCTCAGCTGAACCGCTTTCTGTATCTTTACTGTTTTGTCAGAGATGATGGGAATAAAGTGAGGAAGGAAATAAAACAAATGGGAAGTGTACTGGGGAGTGCCTTAAAAAGAAACCCTCAAATTAAGAGAGATAGACAATTCAAACTTGTTCATCACGGTGGTCTTGCAGTATCTTGTTATTCAAACTAGGATTCCCATGATGCACTGCACACTGAGGAGTCATACTGTATGTAGGAGCGTTGACACCCCTAAGATCATGGAGTTCCTGTGTCTTGACAATTTGCTTCAACAGAAATGTTTGTATTTAGTGTCTTATGGATTCTTCTCAGTCAAAATGTAGCGCTGTGTAAAAGATTATCCACACCACCTGGTAAAGACAGAAAAAAATAATGACAGATTAGACATTAATTTTTTTAACACCGACTTATATGGTGAAATATAATTTGCTGATTAGCATGTGTAAGACAAGATTATTATACACCACACTCGTTCATAAAATGAAACTACAGTATGTTCTTACTCTAAGATGTTAAAGGATAGGTTTACAATTTTTCAGTCCATCTTAAAACACTACTTGCCTGTATATACTTTAAACCAGTTTTTTGTCACTTTAATCATTCCTCCTGTCCATACCAGCCAAGAAGAAATCCCTTTCTAATGCGAATCTAATGTATGTGACTTGGGACATAATCAATAGTCTTTGTTCTTTGAGGCTTCAGCTGTCTGAGTTAGACAAATGAAGTATGACCCTTCCCAAGTTAGTCCTCACAAAACTCCCTTCTTATGTTACTATCCCACGACCACACCTTAGGAGGCACAGTTTTGGGAAACACAAATAAGAAGTTTGTTTTAAGACTTGAGAGGTTGAAAGTGTGAGTTCATTGTCACATCTGTTATCACATGACATATTTCTCTAAATGTTACTGCTGTAATGAGTCTCAAAACAAACCATTACACTAACACTCACTAATATTTTCAGCTTGGATCTTACAGTATTTTTTTTTAAATCATGAAATGTGGGGAATGGAATAGCTTAGCAATTCAAAAGGACCAATTATTATATTCTTAAGCTTTAAGTAAGTGTAAGCTTGAAGCAGGCTATTACATCTGTCTCAACAAATTGGACTGAAACCATCAAAATCCTGGTCAGATAAAAAAAAAATGTATAGGCTAGGTCTTTTTTAATTTGGTTGACATAAGATGCCACTGAAGTATGTGAATCACTTTTTACAGCTGTAACGGTGTTGTTCAAATAGCTACTAAACTGAAAAAAAAATCTATGTTTTCATGAATATTAGCATCCCCACCAGAAACAGAGCAAAAGATGTCATGAAGCCTTCTTTGGTGAGTTCCCACGTGCCACCATACTCTTCCTCATCGATCTGCTGAAAGCTGCTGAAGTATACATAAAGGACGCCAGCATTGATGATGCAGAATCTAACAGGGCAAACACACAAAGATGTTGGATTTTCAGTGTTTTCTTTGGGAAAATCAGATATGAAGAGGCTCAGTGAAAGACATGAGGTTTAGACAGGATGTACAGAACACTTACATGGCTATTCCCAGAAATCCTTTCAACGGTGCAACACCCCATATCACACCAAGGATTACTGCAATAATTTGTCGGAGCCAGTAAATCACATCTAAAAACTCGTCCTGCAAAAAAGTACAATAATACAGAAACTTGACTCAAAGAAAACAACCAACATTGAACTAGTGGTGCATTACAATCCTTGATTTCTTTTTTTTCTGATGTTTTGTAAATAAGAACTTTATTTTTGGTCTGTGTGTGAGTGTGATGGAAAAGCATATCCGTATGAAGCCCTGATGCAGGTACTCAGGGCTACTCTAGCTCTAGTTCCTAAAAACACAGATTAACTGTTCACAGCAGGAATACATAATCTAGTGTTTTGACTAAACAGTGAGAATGTGTCACCAGTCTTGTGTCTGTTTCTCCTTCAAAAAGCATTTCCTGCAGCACTGACCTCTGTGGTTTGGCTTAATTCAGGTTAAACTTTGGCCTCTGTTAAACTGATGGGGTAATAGACTTAATCAGAATGTATGCAAGAGTGGTGATGTTACTGGACTTATTTACTAGTCAAGTGACAGAAAATTACTTGTCAACTATTGTGAAAGTAATATATGAAGATGTCAAACATTTTCTAGCTCTGTACTGTTCATCTCTGTACTGGTTGAACAATAAAAGCAATTTGAGTCACCTTGGGTTCTGGGAAACTGATGGCCATTTTTCAATAGACTAAACAATTAATCAACTGAAAAAAAATAAATAAGAAAAACAATTAATAATTAAATTAATCGTTAATAATTAAATTAGTTAGTTGCAGCCTAGGTCTAGACCGCTTAAAAGCAAAACGCTTTGGTGTGAGAAAGCATTATGTGGATTAAAAAAAAAAAACAAGTCAATAAACACCAGCAACTCTTTAAAAGTCGTCGACTCCCTTATTTTGTTTTAGACAAAGCCCAAACCACAGAGGTGGTTAATTAATGGTATTTCTTTCGATATGAAAGGCAACCCAGCCAAACCATATTAATCCTTAGCATGGCAGCTAGCTCCACTTAGCCACCTTTAAGAGCACATGGCAATAAATTAGCTGCGTTGATAACTTTGGAGCACAAATACAACAATATAATTGCTGGGCTAAAAAAAAAAAAGAGGGCGAGTGACTGACCTTCTCCTCCCAAACAGCATTACTGTTGAAGGCTTTGCTCCATGTGGACTGTTTTACACCCCCATTCAGCAGATGACTTTCTTCTTTCCGCTTTGAACTGCTCATCATTCTTTGCTGTTTCCTTCGGCTACGGACGTCGAAAAGTTAGGATCCAAATCCGATGACACCTCGAGCTAGATTGGAGTCTCGGGCGCTGAGCAGGAGATGACAGCAGAACGAAATATTTGAAGGTATTAGAGGAATGTACGCTCCGCTGATCTGACAGATTTCAGTCGCTAACCGTAGAAGGCCATCTGAGCACGCGCAATACTGTTTGACCCCAGCCACCAACAGCCAATGAGAGAGTGCGACGTTTCTGCGCTGCTATTGACAGATGCAATAAATTCCACAGCGACCCCCAGTGGTGGAGGTCTGATAATGCAAGCAGTCATGGCCGGATTAATCCTAAAAAGCCCCGCACCATGCCACAGTTCCAGTATTTCCCCAGGTACCCAGAAACCAACCTGTGCTCTAAAGCTGAAATGGTTAAATGAATTAACCGACTTGTCAGCTAAGAGAAAATCATAATTGATAGTGATGCCAAAAGTCCTCTGGTATCAGCTTTTTCTGTGTAAATATTTACTATTTTACCAATTTCAAATTCAAAATTGGCTGTTGGTCTGACAAAAAAACACGTTTCAATATGTTCATTTGGGTTTCAATAATAATGGGCATTTGTTTTCACTATTTTCTGACATTTTATACACTATACAATCGATCTATTATTAAAGAAAATGACTGTCAGATGCAACGATAATGAAAATAATTGTTGGTTGGGGCCTAACAACACTTCTATGATGGATTAATTCTACCTTGACCAAGGGTTTCTGTATGTTTATTACCTGAAACAGAAAAAAACAACTGAAGCACTGTGATAAAACTTCATACTAAATGAGAGCAATATGAACTAAAACAAAGACAAAACCCCATTATTAAATATATAACTTAGGAAAGTAGGAAAAAAGAAAACAAAGATGAGGAGGAATAAACACATATACATAAATTGATAAAATCTAAAGAAATATCAATATCAATATCATAAAATAAATATCAAAAAGAGGAGGAAGCCATGTATGGTTTGTGTCGCTCTGTGGCTCTTCCATTGCAGTGTAATTTTTTTCCCCCATGTAGGTACTGAATGTAGTTTTTTTTATTTGCAGGATCTCTATCATTCTCTCTCTGCCCCTAAATCAGCTCTTATCATCAAGTGGTTCAATTCAGACAGCCATTTGCCATGGACTGATGTCAGTGTGTTCATTAAATTTATATTTTCATTACAAACGTCCTTTCTTGTGTTTGTGTTTTGTGGTGTTAAAACATGCACAGCTGTTGAGAGGATGAAACAGTATATCTAGAGATAAACAGATAAATAAAGATAAATCTGAGGGGTCATGACATGATTCATCAGGCAGGAAAGAGAAAATATAGTTTTCTGCCATCAAAAATTAGACTTTTTTCTGACTTTTCATAAATTTCTTGTGAAATAGTGGAAAGTTTTACATCCTCAGGCCTCTGCCAGTTATTCAGATAAAACTTTGCGTCATTTTAAGGGGTCACCAGACAAAAAGGCTGGAGCCACTGTCACAAATGTGTTATACTGTGACATCCAGCTTTCCTTAAATTGTTGTATTTCCAACAATGACCTTTACATTGTTTTTTTTTTATTGACTAAACAAATGAAGATGCAGACTTTATACATTTTACTTAAGTAACAAATCACTGAACAAATGGTTGAAATAATGACATTAAATAATATGACCATTTTTATTACTGATCGTTAATGGATGCTCACTTACATTGTGTTTCCTCTCATTATGTGACCTCTTGGACTTTTTGTCACTGAAATCTTTCTGTCATTTTTCCAGCTGTCCAGCAGAGGGCTTCATTCATAAGCTTTTTCCACTCAGAGTCTTACTGAACTCCATCCTCTCCTCATCATGACTTGGTAGCCACAATTATTTGACTTTAACTGAACTGATTTATTACTAATTAGGCAGCATAAATGAAGAGATTGGGCTACACATTGTAATTAATTCCTCTCACATAGCCCCAGTCCTAAAAACCAGTTGGACAAATAAATGATGAACTTCTGAGTAATTATCTTTGATGGAAAGAAAAGGCAAACAAAGACTTTGTTGTTCAAACATTCAAAATTAAGTTGATGGTGGTTACAAAATATGAACACAGGCAAAATGAAGCTGCAGTCAAATCAATTTAGTATGCATGATGGAAAAATCTAAGATATCTTTTAGTAATCAAATGGAATAAAACGACAATGTTTATGAAAACATAAACTCACTTGTGCTAATCTAAAGACTGTAATTGTATTTCAATATATTTTAAGCTCCAGAACATTAGTAGTAGTTTGACATATGTGGTTTGTGCACACTGTGGATTAAATGTAGTTATAAATGTCTTTTCTAAAAAAAAAATCCCCTAAATATGAGATACAGAACATGTATTTAGCTTCTCCTTTGAGTCTTAAAACTGACCCACTGAGCAGTGACTCATTCAGGAAGATGTGGGGGATGTGTCATCGTGTTTAATTTGAGTCTGATTGCATGCATACATAATGAACACAGCTTAATGGAAAATCAATAATGGTCTCAGAATAGGCTTATATGATGTGTTTGCAGTTTACAGTTACAGTAAACCTGATGTGTTCTGCGGAAATCTGTATCTGCTATGGTATAAATACTCCAGTGAGATGAGGTGCAAAGGAACCACTTCTAAGATGTTACCTGCAAGAACCACCATTTCACCACAGTCCATTCTGACAGGTGGCTTGGGTGGATTTTTAGAGCACATCAACTGCACACAGAGTATGGATTTCTGATGCAACCTCAACTACTTGCGAGGTGCATGGAGAGGGAAAGTAGTCTGAGGAAGTCAAAGTCTACACTTGTAGAGAAGGGCAACTTCATTGTGATGTGTTGTATTTTCTATTTAGGTGCCAGTTTTTTTTTTAGGTAATCCCAGTTAAATACACTGCTCACAAAAATTAAAGGAGCACTTTAAAGAAACGCATTAGATACATCAGATCTCAATATGAAGTTG
>JBBMJY010000012.1:15219605-15234075 GCA_037833715.1 Toxotes lorentzi | reverse complement strand
CAGACAGGTTTAACTGATTTCATGCCAGGCCCAATAAAAAAAGTGTTCCTTTAATTTTTGTGAGCAGTGTATAAAAAAAACCCTGCAATAATCAGTCTTAATGTTTGAGACTGACTTAGAGAGATATGGATTCAACTTAACCGTTGTTTTGGAGGCTGTAGTTTGTGGTGCTGTTGAACTGTGATGAAATAAACTGTCTGTCAACCACCTTTATATCAACCAGCGTAGACTAGACATACAAGACAAAATACATTTTCCAGTAGGCTGTTTGCTATATATTTCTTTTTATATTTAATTCAGCATTTGCTTGCATACTGTTAAGTCAAGCAACCATTGCAAATATTTTCTCCTCCCATCTATGAGGGTGTGTCAGCTGGTAGTTTCACATTTGGAAGGTTCTCTAAACGTAACAAGTTTCTCTTGGTTATATTTTACATTTGCATGATACTGAAATTAGCTCTGATGTTTGCAGGTTTGGTGGATGGTGAGAAGGTCCATGGCCAGCCGCTGGTTAATTAGGAGACGTGTCTGTGAATGACAAGTTACAGTTTATTTAATATTTTTGTATAGCAGTACAGGTTTACGTCCTTTCTCAGTGGCTGTTTCGTTGTCTTGAGGAGGTAAACGTGGGGTAACATTTGACATGATGTCTGCACTATCTCTTTAAGAGAGGTCACCTGGGAGGGGGACAGGTGTGAGTAACTGTAACGTCGCCGTCAGCCGGGGACCGCGAGCGGTTTTGTCCCCATCGAAAACTTGACCGCGACCCCCATGTTGTCCTGGGTCAAAGTCAGGACGGGGATGTCTGACTCACTTCTGCTCTCTGCGCGGCGGAGCTCGAGCTCTCACGCCAACTCCACCGTCAGTGACGTCTGCGTCACGTGTCCGTCTCTTCCCTCGGTACGTCCGTCGTATTTTCCTCCCCTCCACTGCCTGCTTTAACACTGAGAGCCACTCGAAATAAACAAGCGCAAAATAAGGGGGGGCCGTTGTAGGGACCGGTCTGGCTCCAGTGTCACGCTTATCACCAGCCGATGGACAGAGGGGGCTTACACCTATAAGTTGCCATCAGTGAAGCCCAAACCTCCCGTCAGTTTCTGGCTCCAGTGAGCCCATATCATTGTAAACTTTTTAAATCCTGCGCTGCATACACTGAGCTCCGACAAAGCGAGGTGAGTGTGGTTTTACGATACACATTAATACAAGTGTTTCACCTTTCCCAAACTTGTGTGAGCTATTGTGAAGCCTTACCTTTGCGGGTTGCGTTTTGGCTCAGCAGTATTGGCCAGCTGCATGTCGCCTGCTTAAAATGGCGACAGCCAACGGGGGGAGAGAGAATAGTTTTTTGGGCTGGGGGCTTGCCTTTTCCTCCGCTCTGAATTGGTTAGTGTTTCCAACATATAATGTAGACAAGCCCATTAAGTTGCGACTCACTCCGCCTAACTTGAGCGGAAGAAGAACACGCATCATTTTCGGAAATATTTGACGCCGCTGCGCTCAGGGACTAGCTTTACAGTCCAGCCACTTTGTGTTTGTGCTGTTTCACAAAATACCGCTATTTGTTCACATTTCTTAGAAGCACTGTTTTCATGGCACTTGGAATTAGATGCTGTCGGTTTATTTGTAAGTCAGACCTGTAAGATTTTGGCGTTAGCAGCCGGCAGGATTCCCCCATTTCTTCAGTGAGAGCTTTGAATGAAGAAGTTACAGATCACTGTGACCTCCAATCAGTTATGACTAATACTGTTTTTCATAGTTGCCCTATGAAAATTATACATGTAATTTTCTGTGGTTTTCCCACATGCTTGTGTTAATAGGCCTGTGTCTATTGTTTTTTTTTTTTTTGTTTACATTTTTTGTCAGACTGTGGTTTAAAATCAAGGCTGTCACACTTTTCTGAACTATAAGCAGAGTTCATGTTTTATTCCGTGTTGCCTAACACTCAGTTATGAGTTTGCAAGCTGTTGCCTTGGTTATTTATCATGTCAGTGTTGTCATGAGTGTGTGTGACTCCAGGGATTAGAGCAAAGCTTACCCAGACAGCTAATTTGTGTCTGATGCCTACGTGAGCCCCAGGCATAGCCATGCAGCGTAATCCAGCTATTTATTTATCACCCACGGTACACCTTTTACTCTTAGAATAAAACAGTTTGCGTACTGTTATTAATGATCACAATGGGAATAAACACACTCACTTTGGCTGTATCAGACTTCTTCTCGGATAGAAGGAATAATCAGTCTGGGATGTTTCTAACAGCTGTACAAAAGTTTTATTATTATTATTATTATTATTACTATTGTTGTTATTGTTGTTGCTGTGCCTCATGTTGGTTGCATTGCATTGCTGCGCTGATGGCCTGAGCTCAATGGCTGTACATCTCATTGAATACACCCACCCCCCACACCCCTTCCCCACATCGCCACCTCCCACCCTTCTTTCTCCTTCTCTTTCCCTCAGTTTGAAGTTTGCAGCTGACACAGGTTCAGCTGCTTTGTATGGAAGGATTTATTAGTACAGCACTTACTGAAATCATGTTTAGGCTTTGTACTTTTGTTCACGCCACATATCGCAAATCTTTTTTGTTTATCTTTTACTAGTTTTATTATTAAATGATCAGCTGATGTTAGATAAAAGTGAGTAATTATTTCTGTATATCCGTCCCCTCAGTGATGACTTTTCATCAGTGAGTTTGTGCATAATTTATGCGTTGACCCGTGTAATGACAATTTACTTGCAGATCTCCACCAAGTATGACCACAAAAAAAGAGTCAGCTGCTGCTCAGGAGCCTTTTCACAATCTTGGGACAGAGCAGAGTGATCCACTCACACGTCTAGAGCGAGTAGGTTTGGGTCAGCAGCAGTAGCAGCCTCTTGCTCTGCTTGGCTGGTTAACAGCTTGTGATGTCAGCCATTTTAGGTTGGACAGCACAGAGCATGGTGTTCCGCCATTTCTCTCTCCCTCCCCTCTCAGCAACCCAGTTTTAACGCATGCACTGGCAGTGGTCACAGCAATGCAGCCGTTTGCAACCCACGCAGCCTTCCGCTCCCTGACCTGAGAGCAGCCCAAATGGGTCTCAGGAGCAGATGGAATGACACTGAAGGAGCGCTGTCACTGAGGCTTTCTTTATGTTGCCAGTATTGTGTAGAGAATTGAAACGGGTGTGGAAAGAAGTTCAGACGAACAAAACGTGTAAGCATGTGGTGAGCCATGGTTGTCAGCAGAGGTATGAGTGTGTGAGAAATCCTGGAGTTGATTGACAGGATGGGGTTAGCTGGAGCAATGTCTGTTCAAGGTGGGAGTAAATGAAGTAACTGGCAAGGTGCTTGTGTTTTGAGCCAGAAGAAAGCATGGCGAAGGATTTGTGTCTTGGTACAGAGGACAAAAAAAAAAGAAAGAATTCACTGAGGGACAGAGGTGGATCTGCAGTTCTCTCTGGAAGAGATAGCATCTGCCAGGATTTTGGGCCTGTCTATGTATCCGTGCCTGCCTACAGTGAACGCAGGAGCTCTGCAGGAGCCCTGCATGCCTCAGGCCAAACACAAGAGCCACAGAGAGCAGGGAACAGTGACCCAGGCAGATGTCTGGACAGGGACTCGGGCACTGAGTTAACAGGAAGAGACGGCATCAGCTCTGGCCAATAGAGTGTCTTGACGATGGCGACCACACCTAGCTGGGAGACATCAACACCGCGTGAGGGAGGCACTGAAATAGGAGCAGGGCAGGGACTCTCCAAAGAACCACTCGCAGGGGTGTGTGGAACAAACAAGCTCCTCTAGAGCAAGGGACTGGATGGCATAGGAGTGTATGCGTGTGGGTCTGAGTAACCATGTCTGTGCGTGTTTACCCACACGCATGTGCTTTGGAGAAATGAGCTGGTGGGAGAGAGAGAGGGAGAGCGAGAGAGAGAGAGGGGGTAGGAGGTGGTTGCCATGGGGACAGTAACACACCAGTGGCGCTGCCGACCTGTCTCCCTGGGCCAAACTTGCTCTGAGAGGGAGGAGAAGAAGGAACGGTGGGTGGGAGGGAGGGGAAGCAGAGGGTGAAGAGATGATTGGAAGAGGGAGGGGGAGTGAGGGTGAAGAGACAGGGGGAAGAGGGAGGAAAAAAGACGAGAGGAGAAGCAAGAAATGGAGCAAACCTGGAAAGGGCTGCCTATGATGTACACCTATTCTCTGTCCAAGTAAAGAAAGCATTTGTTACACACAGATATCAGCACTACACCTGTGTTCTCGGCTAGTTAATGAGATGAGTAGTGTTAGCTTGTGGCTACGCTACGTGGCCAAGCTGTAGGATTTCTAGTGTGTGTGAGTTGCTATTATTGGCCTGTACTCAGAGGATATAGTCCAGGCCTAGACAAGAGTCAGGCTAGGGGATGAAAGGAGGTCGTGCCGTGCTGAGCCACTGACGAAGCATAGATATTTTAGGTTATGAACCAGGAGGACAAAAACATTGTCTTTGTGTGTCACTGGGAGATCTCTAACTCTCACACACAGGAAAAATGGCAGCCTCTCTACCTTAGTAAACAAGCCTCACACACAGGCATGCAGGCAGCCACCCCCACACACCACATACACACACAAACGCAAGCACACATGCGCCCCCGCCTACCCCACCCTACCTCCCTTCTCTCCACACTGTATCTCACAGGAAACCCACACATGCAAATGCTGACACATATAACAGACACAAACCCACCATCACCACATGGTCAGTCAACGCATGTGCCACGTTTAAATTAAAGTTATTGGCCAATGCGCTCATGCCTGTGAGTCAACAGGACTCGTCTGAGCCTAGCATTGCTGAGACATGAGCTGCCCATTTCGACTCACCAACAATAGCCCAGCTTGCATTGTGCATTGTTTCAGGCCTCACCTGTATGAGGCCTGTGGGTCTCTGCTGTTGTGAGGTTCAACTTTTATCTGCAGATGTGTTCGAGCAGTTGTGGTTTTTGATGTCTCACATGCCATCAGCATGTAACGCAAACTTTGTTGGTAATGTAGCACAGTCTGTCAGTCTTAACGGCTGTCGATATGCATGAATACTCTGACACCCTGTGTGCTCACTATTTTCCTTCTTGGTGATTGTAATTATTTTGCATGAGGCACTGAAATGCATGTGTGCCCACATGCAGACACTGGAGCTGAACTCCAGGTTATGTCCACTGGCTGAAGAGCTCGGGTTGGAACATTCCAGGCTTTGCAGTGCAGCAAGGAGGAAGGGAGGGAGGGAGGGAGGGAGAGAGAGAGAGAGGGAGAGAGGAGGGGAGGACTGTGTGGTTGTAGTTTGGAGCAAGAAGGGGGCGTTGAAGAGCGGGGGTTGGCAGGGTGGGGTGAGATGGTGTTGGCTGGTTGGAGGGGGGTATCAGGGAGGAAAATTCCTCACTGAAACACCTCAGTGCTTCCTCCACGACAGTTAACACCCCTCCTTCCCTCGCCTCCTCACCCCAAACTGGCTGCCCATCCCCCACCATCCTCTCCCGTTCGCTCTCTCCCTCTCCTCTCCTCTCCTCTCCTCTCCTCTCCTCTCCTCTCCTCTCCTCTCCTCTCCTCCCCTCCTCTCCTCTCGACTCCCCTCTCCTCTCCTCTCCTCTCACTTGCCCACCCACACCCAGCAGAACCACGTGATGGATGGCTGAGACTGCCCACCCATAAGCCTTTGTGTTGGTCATGTGACCAGCCTGCCTTGGCAGAGCAGTGCCCCCTGATGCAGAACTGAATGGCAGGGGAGTAGGAGGGGTGCACAACAACCCCAGCCAAGGGCAGTTACTCTCTCTGGGGGGTGCACGGGGGAACAAGGGGCATCACGTTCCCTCCACAGTAGCAAACTTCATTTGCCTGTTAACCCCTCACACTCTGATCCAAAGAGAAAAACAGGCAGAGATGACCATAATCCAATTAAGCTTTCATCTCAGGCTTAATAAAGTATCACATTACTGTGTGATTATTTATGGTGTTGATTTAAAAAGAAAGTCCAAAAAGTTAGTAAAGATATGTAGACTGCAGATAAACTGGAAGATTAAGTTACTTTTGTTGACTCAAACTGGAACTGAGGTTGGAGGCTTCTGAACGCAGAAGAGTGAACTCTGTATACCTTTGCTCAGTTAGTGTGTGAAAGTGCATCTGTCACACCCCAGTCTTGTGAGGGTTAACTGGGTTTTGAGCTAATGTACCATAACCTGTGTGTTTCTGGGTGCAAGAGAAAGACATTTGCCTTTGAACAAACTATATTTGATTGGAGAAAGTCTGATTTATTGTATGATTAGACTGACAAGAGAGTATTCTGCTCACCTGAGAGACACGGTGGTGCTGCAGCAACATTTTGCAAAAAGAGGTTATGCTCAGTCTGAAACTAGTCCCTCACAATGTTACCATTTGCATGGAAATGGTCTGTTTGTGCATGTGAACAGCAAGATTATTTTAAATTGGGTCTATCTAGCAGAAGAGCTGCGTTTGGTTTGTGTGGTTTGAATTTGTTTGTAAAAATGTATTTGCATAGGGAGAGGTTGGACTTATAGAGGTTTTAAAGGTTTTCCTGTTGAAATTCTGCAAGCCTTTGAACTTTTTGTGAGCTTTCGCTTCTCTGTGCATGAGGTGTCATGTCGGCGCAGAGTGATTGGGAGAGTAATTGCCCTAGAGCTGTCCTCCAATACTGCATCACTACCTCTCTGTCAGAGAGAAGGAGCAAAGGAAAGAGGGAAGGGAAAACTTCACAGGAAGCTTCGCCATTTTGTATGGAGACAAGGGATCAAGAGGTGAATCAAAAATTTTAAGATTCATATTCATTTGCCTAGGTTGTGTGTTTCTGTCTGTACCATTGTTGGGAAAGAGAACGCCATCTTTCCAAGGAACATCTGTTGAACCACCCACTTACACAATTGTCAAGTAGACCCTATCTTAAGCAACACATTCACAATCGAGTATTTCTGTGGCAGTTTTTATGAAGGTGTTAAGTGTAGCTACAGAGACACTGGATTAAAAAAAAAAAAATACAGAATGTGCTCTCTCTGTGGGGGTGTGTCTGAACGAGGGGAAGTGAGACAGAGTTGTGTGGGGGAGGGGAAAGAAGGGGGTAGGACAGGAGCTCTCCCAAAAAGCCTTTAGTGAAGAAGCAGACTGAGCTTGTTTGAATGCCCTCATAAAAGAGATAGCCAGGAGAGTTGAGAGGAAGACTTGATTTTTTTTTAATTAAAGATTTACAAGCAACTCTGGATTTAAAGGGCTTCAGCTGAATCTTTTCACAAGGCCTTTATTATTACCTGTGCTGTTGATACTTTACTTGAAAACATCCAGCTGTGCATGATTTTCATCTAGCTGAGAAGAAACCAGCTTGTACAGAGTAACGTAAGATATCTCTCCCTCTCCTATCTCCTCATTTGTACTTGAAATGAAATATTTTATGCAAACCTATCCCACGAATTGCAGGCGTATTATATTGTGTGGTGACTGACTACTTGAACTAAAACATGTTCTCTTTTCTCATTTCCAGGTTTTGCCTCAAAATTGCAGTGAGAACTGCAAGTGGACCTATGGACAAGTCCTGCTGTCCTCCTTCCCCCACACCTGGTCCATAGTAAACCAGAAACAACTCATATTCTCACTCACACCCCACCCACACCAATTAAACCAACCCTCCTTATCCTGTGGTTACACCATGGCCAGCAAGAGGAAGTCTACTACTCCTTGTATGATACCTAGCAAGATCATACGCCCTTCAGAGGAGGTTGAACAGGACTCCCCTGTTATTCTCCGTCAGTCTAGGATTTCTGGAGGGAGCCGACACAGCCCCCTAGACCCCGGAGAGTCTTCCAAACCAGAGGCAGGGGACGCTGTCAAAGACGGTGCTGGCACTTACACCTGTAAGCCATGTAACTTTGAAACCCATGACCTTAACTTGTTCTTGGATCACGTGTACACCGGGCACCCAGACTTCCGTGCAGACCCCAGCTTCTTTTGTGTGAGCTGTGGGGTTTCAGCGCCCAAGTTTGAGGGGCTGGCCCTGCACAATGCGAGGGTCCACCCTTGCACTCTGAACACCACTTTACAGCTGAGGAAGAAGGACAGGAGGGTTGTGGTGGAGCAGAATCTGGTAACTGGGACAGAGTGGGGGAAGGATAATGAGATTTCCATCACCAAAACGCCAATAATGAGGATGCTGAAGGCCAAATCGGAGCCTAAACGGATAGTGGTGTCTCACCAAGTCTCCGAAGAGTCTTCCTCAGACCCTCACTCTATCTCTTCCTCCAGAGAGGCCGAGAGAAAAGAGAATGCTTCAGCGACGGTCACTCATGTCCCCACAATAGTCCACAATGGAACCACCAAGGTCACGTTGCCCTCAGCAATCCAGATAGTCAACGGCTCTGGAGCATTACCAATGCTCAAAACGCCCATCACACAGGTAGGTCATTCTTTCTGGTTTTTTTTTTTTTTTAGTTTGGCTGTTTTGGAAAAGTCTGTTTTGATTTCAGTTAGATTCTTTATTTAGATTCTTTTATATCTGATTCCTACAGGTGGTCTCAGTTGTTCAAAACAGAGGCCTTCATCAATCTGCAGCAATCACAGCCTCCTCAGATGTTTCCTCCACATCCTCGACTTCTTCCTCCAAAAACCTCCCCAAGGTAAATGTTTTTATTTATACTTCGTATAAATAACTGTTTTGAAGTTAATTGATTATTAAATAACATAATAATCCCTTGCTCTTGGTTTCACTTTTTTTTCCTCTCCCAGGTGATGATTCCTTTGAGCAGCATCCCAACCTACAGTGCCTCCATGGACTCCTCTTCCTTCTTGAAGACCTCCTTCAGTAAGTTCCCATACCCGACAAAGGCTGAGCTCTGCTACTTGACTGTGGTCACAAAGTTCCCTGAAGAGCAGATTAAGATCTGGTTCACGGCACAGAGACTTAAACAGGGCATCAGCTGGTCTCCTGAGGAAATCGAGGAGGCCAGGAGGAAGATGTTCAACACCATCATCCAGACAGCACCCTCCAGCTCACAGAACCAGACCCAGAGTCACCACAGCCCAGCCCAGCACACAATCACAGTCCTGCCTGCGTCACTGGGAGCCACTGGGATCCCTCATATCCTGCAGGGATCTCTTGTCAGCCAAGGAGGGGTAATTGTCACACAGCCTGTAATGGCCAACGGTATCCAGGTTAGCAGTGCTCCTGTGGCCCTGGCCGTCACACCTAAGCCCCAGGCAGCAGCCCGCCCCATGATGCAGGCCCGACCTGCCGCTGCCCTGGTGGCAGACAAAGGCATCAGCATGGTGGTGGGAACCGTGGGCAGCAGCAGTGCTGGGAGCAACACCATTAGCAGCAGTAATAGTAGTAGAAGTGGGGGAGGGGGCACTAGCAGCATTATTGGTAGCAGTCAAGCTAGTGTCATTAACCTTAGTCTTGGAAGCAGTAATCACAATAATGGTAGGGTGAGCAAGGTCAGTGGTAAACACAGCAGCGCTAATGCAGACTGTAATGACAAGAGCAATAGTAATGTTACCAGCCATGCTAAGAACACTGATATCAGTAAAGCCAACAACACCAGCATTGTGCAGAGTGACAACAAAGTAACCACAGAAAGCAAAAACACAGCAGACAGTCGACCTATTACCAGTAACAGCAATACTGGCAGTGATGGACAGAGGAGCAAAGACACTAATGGTAGCAGCAGCAAAAATAACACAACTAACACAAGCACAGATGATGTTGAGCCCACCACCAGTGACTCTCCAACCATCAAAATGGAGGAGGCATCTTCCCCTGCTTCCAAATCTTCCTCTCCCTCTCCTGCAGCTCCTCCGAGCAGCACACCTGGCTCCCGGACACCTGTCAACGCATTCCTCGACCCCAACTTTTACAAGGGCAAGAAGTCTCAAGAGCAGCTCAACGCTCTGAAGGATAGTTTTCAGGTCAGCCAGTTTCCCGACCAGGAGGAGGTTGACCGCCTCATTGCTCTTACTGGGCTCACAGTGCGAGAAGTCCGCAAGTGGTTCAGCGACCGCCGTTACCACTTTCGCAACCTCAAAGGTACACGCACCAGCACGGTTGCACAGAATAAGTCTGGCACTGCAGCTGGAACAGGGAGCGCTTTGAGTACGCCAGGGAGCGGCGCCGCAGGCAGTGCCAACCCTGTCGACCTGTCTGAAGGTAGCAGCAACTCTGGTGCAAAAACACCCCAGCACAGCTCTGCACCACTGAGTCCAACTGCATCACAGACACCCACCTCACCCACGACACCTTCCCGCCGACCCCCAAGACCACCTTCTCCTGATTTCACAGCCATCCGCTACAAGGAGAGAGAACCCCACCAGGTGAGACTCTTGGTGAATAACAAGCCATGGGTATAAAATGCTGAAAAGGTTATTCAGGGTGACAAAATGTCGAGTGGTCCAAAACCCAAAGATATTTAGTTTACAATAATGAAATATAACTGAGAAAAGGGATTAATTAATCAGGTCACCTATTTTTTTTTCCTACTCATTTCCTCCAAGATATTGACCATGTCCATACGTGTACCATGTCTAGGTAAAGGCACTAGAGGCCAGTTTTGCCCAGGACGCTGACCCACCCGGAGAAGAAGTGGACAGACTTCGATCTGAGACCAAGATGACCAGAAGGGAGATCCACGGCTGGTTCGCTGAGAGGAGAAAGAGAGTGGCAGCCGAGAAAAAGAAAGAGGAGGCAGAGCGGGCAATGAGAGAGGAGGAAGAGGACGTGGAGGTTGATGGGGAGGAACAACAGAGAGAGGATGGTTCAGGAGAACTGAAAGTCAACCCTATTAAAATAAATCTGAAGATGCTGAAGGTGACGGAGGCCAATGGAAAGGCGGAGGGTGAAACGTTGGATAACCCTTCTTTACCGCTTCAGTCCAGCGGCACACCTACATCCTCCCCAGGCCCCACCCCATCTTCCACCCCCAAACCATCCCAGTCCTCCACCCCAACACCCAAACCATCCCACTCACCCAAACCCACAGCCATCCGGGGTAAGAAGACAGCAGAGCAGGTTCACCTGCTCAAACAAGTCTACGCTCGGACCCAGTGGCCCAGCGCTACTCAGTATGATGAACTCATCTCAGCTACTGGACTGCCCAGACCCGAAGTAGTGCGCTGGTTTGGTGACTGCCGTTACGTGCAGAAGAACGGCCAGCTGAAGTGGCTGGAGGCGTACCAGACCATGGCTCTGGAGGAGGATCTGCAGAAGGGGAACACACAGGTCCTCCACGCCCACCTCAGCATCCACGGCAGGCTGGAGGAGTCACAGGTATTGGCAGCAACAAGTAGTGTTTACACATTTTCTTAGAAAAATTAAATAGCTCTGAACAACTCAAACCTGAGAGGCAGGCGATTAATCTGTGATGCTACGATTAAAAAAAAAAAGGTTGTTTGTTTTATGCTTTGAATGATGCACATGGTTAACTGCTACAAAGCTGCTTCAGTTGTTTTGTTCTGTATTTTGGACAGAGGTTTATTTTGGGGGCTTACATGCAAATTGCTTTGTAGCCACACAAGTGATTAAAAAACCTCTGAATTTCACTTCCTAAATGCATGCAAGTGTGAATCAGGGCTGGCAGCATCCTCCATAAGTCAGTGTTGGTAAAATAACTTGACAAATTATTTATTTATTTTTTGTATGAAACAAATCTACCAGTGTTTCACTGATGTCTGATTTCTGAGTCTGAATTTTTTAAATCGATTCTTTCAGTGTAACCTGCTCTTTGACTGCACAGACAAAAATTTCACATTAAAATGAGACGCGGTTTTAAAATGGATATTTTATCCGCTTTGAGCCAGAGTTAAGCGCCATACGCCGCTGTACACTGAGGACAGTGTGCTGGTTCAGAAATGTCATAGAGACACCTGAAAGCTTCCTGGCTGCAAAGTAATGAAAATATGAAATGAAAATATTACAAGTCTTTGTCAGGGTGTTTATCAGAATGGACTAGTGTCAGCTACATTGCATTAAGGTGTTTTTCTTTTATACTCAGAACTCAGAGTGCCTTGGATTTCCCTGCAGTTTGCAGTTGTTGTGGCTCTTGACTCAAAAGCCCCTTTGTTTGTTTTACAGCACGCTCTTACCTCTTGTTTATAAAGCAGTCTCTTCCTTTTTTGAGTGAAAATGTCAGTTCAAGATTTCAATATGCTGCCGGAAAAGAGCTGAGCTGAATGTGTTTTATTCAGTCATTTTGCCAGTGAAGGAGCTTCCAGTTGTCTTTATGTTTGCTCTCAGTGGGTGCAAACATGACATGACTTCCTATGTCCAATAAGATAAACTTAATTGAGCCCATGCTGAGATATTAAAGCGTCACATTAGCACAAAAGTGCAAAACAGTGGTATCAAGCATGAAAGAAAAAAGTTAATAGATTTATTCTGTGTAGGTAAATTATTTGTGTATTTGATTTGATGTGTTTGCTCTCACATGGAGGTCAGGATGAGTATTAGAGTACTAATACGTTGGGTTTTTTTATATTGCTGAGTAAATCTAATGAAATCCAATTCAACAGTTCATAAATTCTACTTTTATAAAGATGATAAAGTTAAGTTTTGACACCGTCAAAAAGGTGTTTTGTAGTTTGCGAGGAGGGAAGAAAATTAGAAACGCATGGAGCACAACCTCAGTAATGAACATATAGGTGAATTAAGACCTTGGAACAAAACCTGGCCATTAAAAGCTTTGTCAGGGAAGAATATGTGGCCGAGTTGTTGTACTGGATCACATTAGCTTGTCTAGATGTACCTAATAAAATGGCTCGTTAACTTTAGAAAGAGACTCACTAATTGTGCTGATGTTACACTATGTTTTTACCTTTTACACTTGTCCTGTACCTTAATGAGGTCTTTTAGAATTAGTGATGAAATGGAACGGGCCACACCTTGGCATTGGCCTGTTCTTTTAATGTGGAGCTTTGAGCTAACACAGATTAATCTTTCTGCACAGTTGCAGGAACTGGCTCAGGCAAGCGGTTTAACAGTGGACTTAGTGCGACGCTGGTTCTCTACCAAGGCCTCTTTGCCCCAGCAGAAGGAACAAACTGCTGCTGCTCATTCGACAGAACCAAGACCAGTTGCACCAGGCGTGGCGACCGAGCCACGAACAACGGGATCCTCCCCCCTGGAGTCGCAGCCAGGAGGAGGAACAGAGGAGAAAATGGAGCAGTCGGTGTGTGGCCTCGCCACAGAGGCACAGGAGGCTGACAAGACTGTGAATGCTACTGAAGGTATGCTTCATGTGTAGAAAACGAATTACATTTACTAGTTACTCAGCAGCAAAAGTACTGTCGCAGTTTACTTTCGTTACTCAGGTGCCTTTAAGCAATTCCAAATCCTCCACAAACACGACAAGACATTGCAGTTTAACAAGCAGGCAGCCCCACAATTTCAGGGTTTCATTCCACACAGCTCTCCAGAAGATCCAAACTCAGCTGCTCAATTATACATCATCCAACTCTAAAACAAAAAAAAGAAAAAAGTTGACTCCTGAATACACACGTAACTGTGGTTAACATGTGCCACATCAGCCAGACAAGAACACACAAAATTTAAAGACGACAGCTTTGGAATGACACAGACCAAACCGATGTCAGCCTTCAATTAAACTCCTGGTAAGACCACCCCAAATGTCAAAGTAACAGAGTGTTTCTGGGATTAGTAACTGTAATGTAACTGAATTTCAAATTGTAATCCCTTACACCACCCAGGACTTGAAAAGTAACGGCAACGTCTTACTCAGTAATGCATTACTGCCCGTACGACAAAGAAAAGCAGCAAATCAAGCTGGAACTAGACAGATTATTTTTTTTTTGCTTGAGAAATAACTGAAATATTTAATTGATTAAAATAAAATGTTTGGGGTTTTTTTTTTTGGAGGATGAATTTTCTTTGGATAAACTAATTGATTAAGCAACTAATGAAGTTTAAGTCCTAAACTAGACCTGCTATAAAATCAAGAGTGAAGTATGGGTAACTATTTAGGCTGCAGAAGGATTTTTCTTCTTGGCTTAAATGGTGATAAATGGGGAATGAATCACCACAGTAATGTGTGTGATTGTCTCTCAGGTGATACAGAAGTGTTAAGGCGGAACATACAAAAACACAATGATCATAATTATGAGTAATGAGGCATGCTCTGACAGGTGTTTACGTGTCTGACACCAGAGCACTGTATAATCTCGGAGGAAACGTGTACATGTTTTCTGGAGTGCGTTTTGCGGCTGATGGATTTTTAATTTCTTCTTTCTTTCTTTTTAAATCACTACAGGAACCGACTAAAGAGGCCTTTTGTCTGAGGATGGAGTTCACAACGCAGGTGGTCTTTGTGTTGGGAGCCTGAGTAAAAGATGGCAGATGCTGTTGTAACAGGATCACTGGATGGAAATGGACCTTGAAACCCTCCCCACCCATCCCTCTTTCTCCTTCTCGCTCACACCCCTAGAGGTAGGCATGACCTCCCCCGCTACGTGAGATGGACGCTAAAG
>JBBMJY010000012.1:15207830-15219578 GCA_037833715.1 Toxotes lorentzi | reverse complement strand
CCTTATCCATCCATACACCCACCCACCCACTTTCCCTGCCTTCCTTCTTCGGTTTTGTCTACCGCTCTGCCACACACACTCTCTCTCACACCCTCCTCCAGTATCCTCCCGTCCGCCATTTTCCCTTCAGAGAGAAGTTCCAGTAGAAACTGAAGTGCAGGAGTGGAGGTGGTGGTGGAGGAAGGGGTGAAGCATCTTTCTGCCATGTTTGTTCCGCCTGCCTGCTGGAATGACGGAAAGGAAGAATGATTAAAAAAAATAAATTAAAAAAAAGACATGGGTAGATGTGGAGGAAGAAGAAGAGGAGGAAAAAAAGGGAGAAGTGTGGTGGAGATTGAGACCTCAGCAGATGTTTATCAGGGGGTTGGGTTTGGACAGTTATTGACCAGGTCAACCTTCAGTCAGACGAGGATCGTGTTGAGAGACTGTTCACAGTTCGGATTTGGGTATGAAAAACTGCACAGCTCTTTGCTACAGGGTGCTTGCCAAGGCCTTAAAAGTAAATCAAAAGAACCTTAATTTTTCCACTGTGTCATTTTCATACTCCTTTTTCCCCCCACCACCATTCACTCTCACACTTTGACTTTGTGCTTGCAGCTTACCCTAAACGTGCTAGCATCTTCCGTGAAACACAGCACTGATGTTCATTTGATTGTGTCTCGAAGTTATTTTTGGACATCTCTATGTACTCACTTTTCATTTCGTATCTGTACATACTCCTTGGTTAAATAGAACATAAAATTGTTCAGTATGGGAAAAGGTCTGGAATTGTTTCATCCAAAGAGGGCAAGCACCCTGTTGTGTCTAAAACAAAAAGGAAAAAAAAAAAAGGACGACAGTATATTTAGACTATATGGAATCTGGTTTGTGTTGTAGCATCAAGTGCTTCTTCTTTACGTCACCGACGTGTACGTACATTTGTTTTTATGGAACTTTCTTATAAAATAAATTTGACTGTAAAAGAACTGTGAACTTTTACCAGAGTTCCATACTTAGGCTTGATGTATAATTTTTACAGATGGTATTTGCAGAATAAACAGAATGTAATAAAGTTGTGGCTCCGAGTGTCATTGGCCTATGAGTTCCTGCACATGGTGTTAAAAGGATAACGCTGGTGGTGTTCTATGTTTTTCTTGTTGTCAGCAAATCCCATTTAAAAAAAAAAAAAAAAAAAAAAAAAAAGACCAAAACCAACAATGAATTAATTCATTAACAGGTAAACAGGTATCGTCTTTGTAGCCAAAGCATGAAATTATTTCTCTGTGCCACAGAGCCACACACCTCTGTACCTTTAGCGTGCTGCTTCATTACAATGAACATGGGAATTGTAGTTCATGTTCAGTCAATCCCACTTACACCGTCCTGCTACTTTAAATACTCACAAACACAACATGTGTATGGGGCCTATGCTGGGGCCTAAGGACAAAGACTATCTGTCCAATGCTGTACAGATTGGAAAGGCCCTTGACACAAAGTTGTGATATTGGGCTAAATAAATAAAATTTGACTCAACTACAGGCTGATTGTTCCAGAGAGGGCAGGGAAATCTGAGAGCACTGAGAGAGACTAACAAAGTCGCTCTTGTTCAGAGGGTTTGTTGAGTGTCAGAAAAATGTGGAAAGACACCAGCCTTGTCCTTTAATAGTAATCAGAACTTACACATCGTTTTTCATAAATCTACAGTAGAAGTCAAGGTTTGTGTAATTCCCAATAAACAGGCCCTTGTTATGTACTGTTTACAGATAAAGTCTTAAATCAGCTACATATTTAGTGTTGCTGTGCAGCACACAGCATATACACTCACCCAGCACAATAACACCACGGTAATCCTGGGTAGTTCCTCCCCTCGCTCTCAGAACAGCATCACTTCTTCTTCATGCTGTAGATTCCACAAAATGTTGGAAACATTTCTTTGAGAGTCTGGTCCACACTGACATGAGTGCATCACCTCATTTCTGCAGATTTATCAGGTGCACATCCATGCCGCCAATCTCCCGCTCCACCACATGTCAAAGGTGTTTTACTGGATTCAAATCTTGTTACTGGGGAGCCCGCTGAAGTTCACTCAAGTCATTGTTCCTGGTCAACGTTTGCATCATCGTGCTGGAAGCAAACGTTAGAAGATGGTGTGGCCATAAAAGGATGCACTTGGTCAGCAACAATCCTGAGACAGGCTTTAGCATTCAGTACAATGATTGATGGGTATTAAGGGGCCCAAAGTGTTCCAGGAAAAACATTCCCTACAACGTTACACCACCACCACCATCAGCCTGGACTGTTGACACAAGGCAAGTGGGTCCATGGATTCATGTCGGACTCCACCGTCTGCGTGCGTCAGCATAAATGTAGATTTTTTTAAATTTTTTTTAAAATCCAGGCTACGTAGTTCCTCTGCAGGCTCAGATTTCTGTTCTTGGCTGAGAGGAGTGGAGCCCGATGTGTTTTCTTCTGCTGTTGTAGCTCAACCGTCTCAAGGTTTGACATGCTGTTCACTCTGAGTGGTCAAGTTACCATGCCTTTCTGTCAGTTCCAACCAGTCCGGCCATTTTCCTCCGACCTCTCTCATCAACAAGGCGTTTCCGTTTTACTGGATGGTTTTCTTCTGCTTTTTGCTCCATTCTGTGTGAAACTCTGGAGACTGTTGTGTGGGAAAATCCCAACAGATCATCAGTTTCAGAAACACTCAGACTGGCACCAACAGTCACGCCACAAAGTCACTGAGATCACATTTCCCCCCCCTTCTAAACTTTGGTGTGAACATTAACGCTTTTTTAAAGCTCCTCACCTGTATCTGCCCTCTGCTGCCACATGATTGGCTGATTAGATAATTGCACGAAGAAGCAGGTGTACAGGTGTTTCTAATAAAGTGCTGGGTTGAACCTATTTGCTGACCCCTGGTGTACGATGTAGGAGGTGGTGGTACTAAAAAAACATTATCAGTCTGCCAGATGTTGACTATGAACTAAAATGATGCTGTCCTGGTGTGTTTATTATTTATCTGCTGATTATTTTCTTGATTAATCCTTTATCCTCATTTATAGCAAATAATGGCCATTACACCATCCTAAAGCCTGAAGTGATGTGTTAAAATTGCTTGTTTGGTCCAACAGTCGAAAACCCAAAGATATTCTGCTAATTATCACATATGACAGAAAAAAAACCCAGATAATCTTCACAATAGAGAAGCTGGAACTGAGGAATATTTGACAGCTAATCATTTTAATACTGCAACGGTTTACTCCACCCACTCTCGGACTGCTGTTAACACATCTGAGACTGAAACTTCCTGTGGTGCAGTGTCTGAATCTAGTGAAACCAATTCTACCTGGTGAATTCCTTTCACAGACAATAAAAGCTCACGACATTAAATCGCATTTCAAGGCAGAGAATATAACACAAGGTAGTATAAAGTAGTAAGTATTTTATTTACTTTTCAGGCTTGAATATGTTTCATATGAAAGGCAAAATTAAAATGAATACTTTTCCTCTCCATAGTTTAGGCACATTACACAAAGGCGGCTGTAAATGAGACTGTCAGTAACAAAACAGACAAGATTGGAGGAAAAAAAAAAAAAAAAAAAAAAAAACACTTAAGGGCCCTGTACAGCCACACAGGTCTTCTTAGTTATTCTGATGGAGTTGACCTCTTTATGGTTTGCTGTCCCACCATAACAAGTACAGCAAACCAAACAGGAGAGTCAGGAACATGTCGGTCAAACATGGTCTGTACGTGCTCACACAGTGCTGAGAGGACGCTCAACCAGTCAAAATAAGTGACAACACTCGTGTGGGTGTACCATGGCTGTGCAGGTGCTTTAAGCCTAGCAGGGCAGGTGAATGATGTGGCTTTAATGTGATGTGTACACAGACGGAGGCACATAGACGTTAGCAGACAGGTCAGCAGTAAGAGAAATGCAGCATTGGAGGGAGAGCTCTCCACAAAGACCATTCACCGACCACTGGAGGAAAAAAAAACCCAATAAATGTAATATGGAGGAGCTTTGGGATTAATATTGGCGTGCAAACACACACACACAGAAAGAAAAAAAAAAAAGAAAAGATGCCAAAAATTTACTCCTGTCCCTGCTTTTACCTTAAATCATACCATATGGCTTAGGTGTGTCTCAGTGGTCAAACACTGAGTGAGAATACTGAGTTTCAATCACAGAGTCATCACATACGAACAGAGAAAACACTGTTTCTGATACAAACCTGGAAAGATAACACCATCGGTTAGATGGGCTCACTGAAGTCCCCACCCGCCCCACCCACCAGGCACATTTTTCATCCATCAGCCACAGAAACACAGCTACAAAAAAAAGTCTAAAGCTTAGACTCAGCCTGTTCCTCAAAAAAAAAAAAAACACAGGAAATGAGAACTCCCTGCACGTTTGCACATTTAAGGGCACCGACATTTACCTCAAGAGCAGTCTTAATTACCAAGTTAGAATAACGTTTATGAGTAGAAGCCAGAACGAGGATCTAAAGTTGGTAATGATGAATTGCGGCGCGTTAGAGTTTGGCTTTCGCTTTGAAGCCGGCTGTTTACGCAAAGTCTCCACTTTTGCACATTTCACTACAAATAAATTCAAGGGCAGTGGCAATGTAACTGTATCTCATGGCAGTGTGACTTAAAATCCTCACAGGTTTCTGAAAAGCAGCTTAGTGCTGTGACAAAACCCACCAGAGCATCATGGCAGCACAAACACAAAAGGTCCCCTATGTGTGTGAGGGTGCTGCAAAAACATTACCAGCAGGGCAAACAATATGGCATGATTTCTTTACGCCTTACTCTGGCAATGCAATCCTTCTCCCTTTGCTCACTGCTTTTCTTTTCTAATTCCAACACAGGAAACTCCTATTGTAGAAATGTTCACAAATTAAAACTAAAACCCGCTGGTCGCAGTAAGACACCTTCAAAACCACTTCAGGAGACATCCATTGGCGTCTGGTACTAAAACATACTTCCAAAAAAGATTCTGAATTTTTAAAAAAAGGGTGACGGCTTTTATGTTCACTCCACCCACAGAGCTGTGTCAGTTATAGTAGCTCTTGGGAGCAAATTAAAACACTGAATAAAGGGGCCATCATTTTGTTTTAAAATTTGAAATGTCAGTAAAAATATCCACATTTCCAAAACATTCAATTAGAAATCCTGGGAACACAGGGCTGCAGTTAAACATGTAATTGTACAACAATCTCCATCTCAAGTTCCCATAATTACAGTTTTTATGGTATACAGACAAATTTGAAGCATTTACCATGTTCCCTATGAAAATGTTTTAACATGTGAGTACATAATTGTGTTCCCCAAACCACTTTGTTTTTCCGAAAAATTGATCACATTATCTGGCTGAGTTATGAGTTATATCATTTTAGTTTGCAGACCCATGTACTATCCCTTGATTGACAAGACAACTGGGCTGCCGTTAAAACGCCTAAAAAACACACAGGAAGATGCTAAAAGCAAAAATCTGAGAGAGAAATAAATCTGTCAATTTTGCACACAATTATCATTCAAAGCTGAGAACACAACCCCCATTTTAGGGTCGACACGCATCCCTGGTCCTGCTTCATCACACAGTAAGGTGCTAACTTGCCCTGCACACATGATCACTGAAGAGTAAGACTATCACTGAGGGAGACCGATGTTTGAACGTGTCAGACTGGCTTGTAAAGGCGCCTGCAAAGGCAAATGGAATGATGTGCAGTTTTTTTTTTTTTTTTGGAATGTAAGTTAGAAATAAAAAAGAAATCTTTAAAAAAGCCTGGCTGTGTGTGTGTGTGTATATGTATGCAAGTGTTTGTTTGTGTGTGCAGACATAACATATGATGCTGCCTTTTTTTTTCTCCACTGCTTCCAAAACAAACAGGCTATGACTTCTTCCTGATGCCTTCCAAAAAAAAAGAATTAAATAACCGTCCAGGATTAGGGTGTTAAGACTGGAGACGCGTTCCTCCACAAAGCAGAGAAGAGAGAGACATTAAAAATAGCCGTAGAGAGCCCTCGTGTTTTACACATGTACATGAAAAAAAAAAAAGAAAAAAGAAAAGTCACATTATGAATGTTTAAAAGTTTAAATAATTATAATATTTAAAAACATGGAGACTGGAGCTCTTTGAGAGCAGGTCAGCTGCTGCTGTTCTCTGGCCAACAGCATCGCAGGAATAAATATATATATTCATATACGCCAAATAGAGAAGAGCAAAGAAACTTAACCGAGAAACAGTTTCAAACTGATACCTTTTAGAGCTCTCTCTTTCCCTCCTCTTAGCCTCCTAACTAAGCAGCTGTTGTGCACACCTAAAAACACAGGAGAGGACAACCCGCCCCGCAAACGACTTGTTTTTGTTCTCCTGTGAATGTCCGTTTCTTCTTCCTGTCTGCGGCGGTCAGCTTCCTCTCAGCGCCCCCCCTCCCCCTCCGACCCCCCCTCCCAACCCCACCCCTCTCCACCTCTTATGTCCGAGTCCCTTCTTCTAGTCAGGCGAGTGGCGAGGAGGCTGGGCGGCAGTGAGGGGAGAGAGGGGGGAGAGAGAGAAGGGTGAGGGGTGTTGGAGAACGGAGGGAGGGAGAGCTGCCTGAAATGTAGGCCAAAGCGGTGGTGGGCGTTTCCATGGAAACAGTGTTCACAGCAGTCAGTGACATCATCAGTACGGGGAGAGGCGACTGGGTGAGGAGGAGGAGGAGGGGTGGGGGTGGGGGTGCACAACAGAAATGAGTCCTGATTGGCTTGGACTTAGACTCGGTTCTCTCCGCCCACTCTGGTCCTCCGCAACATCCTGAGGTGAAGACAAAGACAGGAGGATGTCTGGAATCTTCTACCGCTTCAGAACTCGCGGCACACACCAAAAACAACACACCAAACACTTACCTTCTGTTCTGTGGGTCCATGTGGTCCAACAGTGTCTCCTGGGACACCCTGAAGTCATCTAGAGGGGACTGGTAGCGGGATTCAAAGGAGCCCTCCCTCCCCCTGTAGGCCATGGCCTGGGCCGGCGACTGGGGCAGAGCAGACATGCTGGAGGAAGTCGAAGAGACCAAACTCAAATCCCCCAAACGCTCCCGCCCTGCCTGGGCAGATGCTGACACTGACGTGGCCCCGACCGCAAGAAATGGGCTCAGAACCTCTCCGTTTTCATCCTGAGAGAACGAGGAGGAGAGAGAGGAGTCAACTCTAGGGGCCTCAACTCTTCACGTGTTCATGGTTTTATAGTTAAATGTGAGCTTTAGATCATTTCCTGTAGAATTAACTTACAGGCTCATTTTAAAAGAACAGCTTTACATTTTGGGAAATATTCACTTTGTTGCTGAGAGAAGATCGATGCTCCTGATGCCTGCATGTTAAATATAAGGTTTACTAGTCTCCCTGAAGAGAAAAGATTTGTTTGCTGTGTGATTTAGGTGAGAGTGAAGTTTACTGCTCATTATATGACGATTTAAGGGCTACAGCATTTAGTAAAATCTACTTAACTAGGGAATGTTTTGTGTGGCAGATTTTATTTGTAGAGCACGGCACAGGAGACAAAGTTCTTTGCCTGTTCTGTAACGTAAGAACTTTTGTGTCTGACAAATGTATCACCACAGCAACGGTATACTGTTTTGGTGTCCTGTAAGTCCATGTGGGCCAGGCACTTGTACGTGCACAACACACTGACCAACTACTTAACCATAAGGCGGTGAGCTCAGCTTAGCATAAAGACTGGAAACAGGGGGAAACACCTAGCCTGGCTCTGTCCAAAGGTAACAAAATCCTCCTATTAGCACCTCTGAAGTGCACTAATTAACAGGTTATATCTTGTTTGTCTAATTTATACAAAAACAGCATAAACTACAAAGTATAAACGCACACTGTGTAGTTTTACGGGAAGTTAATGTCTCAAGACTATTTCTTGGTGCGTGCAGTAAATTACTGGTGTCCACCACGCCAGCGACATAACCCACCTGTAAAGCCATCTGTCTTTCAGCTTGGGCTGCTTTATCTTTGTATATTAGTGCTTGTGTTTATTGACAGTAAAGACATCATGGAGCAGCTTTAGGGACAGCTCAAATAACAAGCAGTAGCTCACCTTGCCTCTGATGATATCCATGTGGACTAAGAGAGAAGCCAACTCCAGATCCTCGTTGTAGCTGTTCTTCAGAGGTACTGACCGGTAACCTGGACAGAGACAAAACACCTTCATTACAGCAAAGATCTGAAACAGGATATTTTTTTTTGTTATCTCAGAGAGCACATTATTGTTGAGTGTACCTGTCTTGAGACCATGAATGGGGAATGTGGCCTGAGCCAGGAAATTCTGGTCATTGAACATGTCAATCTCATAAACCACAAAGCGCAGGAAGGCAAAAGCAGAGTTGCACACCGTGAACTGGAATGGCTTCCGGGGCCACGTGGGGTTCAGACCGTTATCAGCTGGTGGAGAAGAAGGAAAAAGATGGAAATAGAGAGATGAGGAATGTACACGAATTCTGGACAATAAACCAACACCAGGTACAGAAAGATTGAAAATAAATGTAATATTAGTGTGACTACTGCCCCCCACAAAACATTAAGCCCTGTAATCTCATTAAAATTTCAGATTTTTAAAGCTTTTCTTAGTGTCTGCCACAAAAAAGTGCAAATACATAAACAAAGCTTTGGCTGAAACCAAACTGTAAAACCTGACGAGAACTGAGCCAGAACTACGTCCACAGTGTAATGTTTTCCCTCTTTATTCCCACACATGGGTTAGTTGTTTGTACAACTTCCTGTTTTTCGTGGACCAGACAGGAAATTACACAAGGGTAATGTGTCCAGTAAACAGTACCTACTCATTTCTTCAGTATCACTTTACCGGCAGAGGAGCCCATGGTTAAAATTAGAGCAGCTCTCACCTTCTGAGTCTGTCTTTTGCTTGGCACTGTCGTACTCTGCCCCACACACCTCGATCTCGATCAGAGGACAAACTATGCCACGTCCGTGCTTGGGCAGGTGCCGGGCGCCCAAAACCTTCAGAGGAGAGGAAGAGGAACACAGCTTACTGCTTTAGATCTTTTTGCTTAATTTGTTTCAGCACAGAAATACAAATGCAAACACTATGGCCTGCGGTTTCTAAAGTCTATGTGGGTTAGTTTTGGCGAGGACAGTCTTTTTTTCCTATGTTTTCTAAAATGATTTGTGGGTGTTTATATGCGATGGACATCAGAGATAATGATATGCTTGTAAAGTGTCAGTCACACTGAATCTAAAAATATATGTATCAAGTCTGTGTTCACATTTGACTGAGTTAAGATGCAGAGAGGGAGAACACATTTTGACGCCAATTGCAGCAATCAGGCACTAAGGGTTTAAAAGTACCTCAGTAGCCTTCTTTAGATGTGTGTAACAGCCACTACATAAAAGTGTCCTTTTCACCACACCTTACCTCATGTCTCTCCCTCTGCACCCCCACCCCTCAGGTCTCTATCAAGGCCCCTGAGGAAGGGTGCCTCACGGTTTGAAAACCTTTGCATAATCGGATCACACACACAAACACGCAGTCCAATCCTCACACTGACGTACCTCTATCTCTAGAGTGACTTGTTCAAGGCCTCGTAGTGTATGTCTGTCAAATGGATCAAAGTTATCGTCCCTCATGATGGGCGGCTGAAGGACGTAGCCACTTTTTCCGTTCAACATGAACAGGGCCTGGTTCATCTGCATTGGCTTGTCTGCACGTGGGAGAGGGAAGAGGAAAGTTTGAAGAAAAAAAAACAGAGAGCAGGTGTATGAGATCTTCTGTACACGCTGTTTATCTGCTCTGACAAGAAGGTAGATACAGTACCTGCTGTCTGGAAGTTGAGCGCTACCAGCTGAGATCCGCAGAGCCACATAGGCAGTGGGTCGTAGTTAGAGGAGTCTAGTCTCTGGCCTCTGGGGTAGATCCTGGACAGCTGTAGTCGATTGTACTGCAGGAACTTCTTTCCCTTGATCTTGTTGACGTACTTCTCTGCCTTGGTCTCGGGGAAGGATGACATGTCCCGGAAACAGGCCCGCTCTGTTCCAATCTCTGCAGGAGGCAGGGAGAGAGGTCAGAACTGACCTACCTGTACTGGTATTGTGACTATTGAATTATGTCATAGTTATGAAATTAGTCACATCTATGCACCAGTGTGTATTACTCTACACATTTGCCATCCAATTAATGTGTGCAGTCCTTACTATCTTCATCAAACGGCACAGGCCTACAGTAGATGACCAGCTCGGATAATTCCAGTGCAATCTTCTTCCTCCTCTCCATCATCTTCCCCTCTTCCAGCTGTGTACAAAGTCAAAATTAAATACAGCTGCACCAGCAGTTACACACACCATGTCTCGTTTTTCACCTTCGCAAAATTAAATCTGACGCAGGCACTAGCCTGAAGCTTTATTCAACCCTCAGCAACTACTGATCAGGTGGTTGGACCACGCAAAACAAAACAGCTTCCAGGTGAGAGTGTGTGGAACTGTGTGAGTCTGCTGACAAACACCACATGTGCTCAGTGCTCAGTCAGTGTTTCCTAAACACAGGTTATGGGTATTGTAAGGCAAACACAAGTAATGACTGGCCCTTTGAACCCACAATGCAGCATGAGCACATTACAAGTCTTGGCCTAAATTTCCCCTCAGCCATGTGATACAGTATGGTTACCTTGGCCTCTGAGGTCATGGTGACCTCACGGATCTTGAGCGCCCATTCCCTGAGCTCTTCTTGGCTGCTGGCAGCGACGTCCAGCACCGGACCTGTCCGCATGGAGATATTCGGCATGAGGGAGAAGACGTAGGGCCTGCTGCCCTTCCCATCAGCACGTACAACTGAAGAGAAGACAAAGAAAGGGGTTAGAAAAAGGTGCAGAAAAACATGAATGAGGAGGACAAATGTTTGATTGGATAAGCTCAGAAAAAAAAAAAAAAAAAAAAGGTCAGAGGTAGAACAGTGATAAAGTTCAAATATTTTGAGCTTTGAGCACAGCAGCCCTGCCCTTTCGAAAAGCAAACGATGGCTTCGGCTGGTGCAAGTGTGCCACTGCTTACGTGAAAGAAACCTTAAATTTATCTTTCCCAAACTACCACTAGATGGAGCCAAAGAGCCTCCCATACGCACAGAAACAGGCCCAGGTACTCATTAGCAAAGGCCATAACAATGCATGACAGCATGTGCACACTAATGGGTGTGTACTGACCGGACTGGAGAACGTCAATAAAATAACAGATACAGAGCTGTGAGAAAAACAAGAGTAATAATAAAACTGAATGGAGAAGAATTAATAATCGAGGAGGACGATAATGGATGATAATGGATTTAAAAAAAAAAAAAAGAAAGTGGTGAAGGTGTGTGTTTGCAATTAAAAACAAAGAGTAAGGAGGTTATGTGTGAGCATGACAGCCAGAAAATGAGGTTACCCTCTGGCAAGGTGACTGCCTGCTCTGCAGCCTTGCAGCAGAGTCAAACAGGAAGTGGAGGGGCAACTCACCAATCTGAGAGGAAGACACGTCCACACTTCCTCTCAGCAGATCTCCCAGAGGGCTGTTCTCTGTCATCTCCTGCTTGACAGAAAACAGGAGGATTAGGATAGAAGTTGTCGTCCTTTTTGAAGTTATAATCTGCATTACACATGTGACAGAGGATGACCGTTAGATGAGTGACAAAGCCTGGTAATCCCAAGTCACTCAGGTAATCTCAGGTCAGGTAACTGCAGTCCATTGAAAAATAAACAGGTGCATTTATTTAACTTTATATATATATATA
>JBBMJY010000012.1:15195412-15207730 GCA_037833715.1 Toxotes lorentzi | reverse complement strand
ATATATATAGATATATATATACACATATATATATACACACACACACACATACATACATATATATATATATATATATATATATATATATATATGAAACTCACAGTTCTGTCAGGTTCTGCTGCTGATGGACTGATCTCCTCTACGTAGTTAGCAGGAAACCACAGCTGCTTCTTCCCTCCACAGTCACCCTTCCACCTATGAGAAAAATAGATAGGTGTTGACAACGCGGGTGTGGGGGTGGGTTGTAAATATTAATAACACTGTGACCTAAAAATGTACTAGATCGAGATGATAAAAACGGACTTCTAGCTAAACTCACAGCCCCATATCTGTATCGTTCATCCCATGCCCTTTGCTCTCCCTCACTCCACAAATATCATCCGTGGTCTAAATGGATCATTCAAAGCTACTTCCTGGATGAATGTTAATGCCAGTCACTCACCATCCTCCTTCCTGTTTGTCTACATTAGAGATGATGGCGTTCTTGGTGAAGGAGAGCTCATCGTCTCTCTGGGCTTTATACTCGTACATGGCTCTCACCGTGCACTGAAAAGACAAGAAAGAAGGATTTGACACAACTTCACCGTCTCCAACAGAAACAGGTCCAAAGGTGCAGGGTTCAAAATATGAACCCCATACTATATACTCACCTTGAATGTTGGCATTTGATTGGCCTCCACGTAAAAGCCTGGATTCCTGCCCTCATACAGTGACCCATAGTCTGGCTCCTATTGGGGAAAGGATTATGCTTTAATTGGTCTTTTGATTTGGCTGCAGGGGATTTTACCACAGAAAGCAAACCATTCAATTTGACATATATTGTGCATAACATTGTCACTTTTTAAATTTAATTATTAACCTAGATAAAACTTCTTATTTATTAATCTCTAGTAAGTGTGCCTTAGACTGTTCAGTGGTACTTACAGCAGTGCCTATCTTCTCCAGTGTGTCCTCATTAATGGGGTAGCGCAGCTTCATTTTACGGTACAGAGGGTGCTTCTCATAGTAGCTAATGAGATCTACTAGGCTGTCAAACTCTGAGGTGCCCAGCACCACGGTCTGACCCTCCTGCTGCACACGACAGTGCTTTATCTTACCCTCAGCCCTGTGAAGAAACCACATGATATCAATTACTTGGCATTCATCTGAATATTAGTTATTGGGATGATCTAGACCAGTCTTTCACTACCCGCTACTGGTACTGGTAAGAAGTGAGAAGAAAATGATTTAAGATATAAACATGTATCTGTTAATAGAGCAACAGGACTGAGTTACCTGAAGGAAATGGCATATGAGTTGGGTTCTGCCCTCTTCCTGACGAGAAAAGCCCCATCACGCGGAACCCTCATCAACATGTTCTCAGCGTGGCTCCTGGAGAGGTTGGCGTGGTACCACCTAGGGCACACAAGAAAACAAAGACAGACGCGAGATAATTGCAGGGGTGCAACTTCTCGTTTCACATGTCTTGTTCATGCTAGATGAGGGAGTCCACTGCCAGTCTGATGTCAAGTGAAGTAAAATAAAATGTTATTCAGAGTTAAAGCAAGAAATGGGAAAAAGCAACAGATCTCCACTTTTTGGAATGAGACGACAAAAAGCACATCACTTAAGGTCACTGTTGCTCACTCTTTGCTTTCGTGGGCATTGGTCTGAGGCACTGGCTCGGTCAGCTTCATCTCAAATTCATTGCAGCGTAGCGCCACCTGCTGGTAGTGGGTGATCAGGGCAAAGAGCGTGTCGAACACCAGGTTGTCAGTCAGGTAGAACTTGGGGCTGCCTGCCTCCTGACGCGAGTGGATGCGACAGTGCTGCACCCGCCCCGAACGCCTGGAGTGGAGATGAGTGAGATGGAGAAAAGGCCATCATTAGATCACTATGACCAAGTGAAAGTGTTATCCTTGTACATGCTGCCATCTAAGAGTACCCATGCAATGTTCCCATACGCAGAAGGTGAATGATTACACTTCAGACCGTGACAACAACCACTCTCAATCAGTGATGGAGAAATTGACATTGATTGATCTGCAAGTGTGTCACTCTGCTATTTGCACGAGTTAAGCCTAGAACACACAGAATGAGTAAAGGAGAGTTTCCCACTAACATATAGAGAATGTCATATTAAAAGGCACCATACAGGCAACAATTCAATTTCAATAAAAGTCACATTAAGATAAAATAACATGTTATTGTGATGTATAATTCTGTTGTTAATTATAAACAATAAATACCAATTAAATACCGTCTGTAAATATCTAAATAATATTTCCAGTCAGTTTCAGAGATGTAGCATTTATGATCCCATACAGTTAAATGCAGTGAGCTTTAATGTGCACTATACCAGAACGACAGCGTGTAGTCTCCCACAAAGGTCTCGCTCTCTCGGACCAGGAAGGAGCCATCAGGAGCTCCGGTCTCCAGGCAGTACTCAGACAGCAGCCTCTCGGCTATCTGCCGCCCGTCCCGCCCTGCGCCCAGCTTCCCGTGGAACCATTTCTCTGTCACGTGCTGGTCCATACCATTGGACACCTTGGGAGTTAGAAGAAGAGGGAGATGCTATTCAGCTCATAGCTATCAAACCTGTCTCCTTGAGTGCACAAACAAAGTCAACAAAAGTAATCACATGTTCAAAGTCAGAACTAGCACTTCTCATCTCTGTGTATCACAATAGCAGATCAGGCCTACTAACCTCTCTGTGCTCCTCCTCATCATCGTTACCCTGGTTATTGGAGGTCTCTTCTGAGTAGTAGATCTTGCTGCTGGTCAGGACAAAGAAATGAGGGTACCACTCCTGGGAGAAGAGAGGGAGGATGAAGGGAGAAAGACACTTCAAATGAGTCTCAATCAGATGAAATATTCAGAAGATCCATGTGTTGCACTAAAAAGTGGCCAAAGCAAGCAAGAAAGTGCCTTTACAAAGAACTCAACAGGCCAAGAAAAGCAGTTCATCAAGTTAAGCATGACCCAGTTATAAAAGAAATGTTAATCACAATCTAGTAAGCTGAAAAAGAATGAGTCTTTGAGCTACAAAACAAATACTTAAGAATAAGCAACACACAAAACAAGCTCTGTATAGAAGCTACTTCTTTGCAATGGATTTCAAGCTAGTCATTCTTTCTCGAGCAGCATCCAGACGCCACTTATACCTAGCGAACATGCTCATGCTTACATGGTTAATGGGGTCCTCCAGGTACAGGATGCCGTTTTTGATGGAGTTGCTGATATCGTTCTCTGCGTAGGGAGTGGAGGTGGACACCTCTTCATAGGCACTGCCTTCTGCAAGCTTCTTATGCTGGATGAAGGGAGAGGAGGACAGACAGACAGAAATGGAAGGGGGCATACGATCAGAAACATAATTCATCAGAACACTGCACACAAAATATTAATTTATACTTTTTTTCCTGTAGGAAAAAAAAAGATCAAATAATTTCTCATGACTCCAGGTGCCTCCTGACCTTGATGAGGATTTTCCTCTTGAGCTGGTTGGGTGAGGGCAGGCCGTCTGCCGCAATATCCACCGCCTTGGTCAGCAGCATCTCTCCGAACACTTTCCTAAAGTGAGTGGCCATATTCCTCTGCTGCACAATACTACAGTGGTCCTCTATGGACAAGATGATGGGATAGCTGGGGGAGGACAACAGATTTGAACTTAGGAGTTGCAACTTCACAGAAACTTAAGTGTGATTTTCTTATCTTATTTTCTCTCAGACTAAGGTGATGAGTGATGTCACTGCAGCCTGCCCACACTGTTCTATCTAGTATTTCTGTGTGTGTGCGCGTGTGTGTGGGCCATCTCTTTATCCTTGTCATCTCTAATCCTATCATCATCGCATCATCACACCGCCTCATGGAAACTCACTCGGACGTGACAAAAGCGTGCTCTTTGATGGTGGTCAGGACATCACAAAACTTGATTTTTGTTGTCAGGGTGTGTCCGTGGTAGATGACTGGCATTCCATCTGGACCATCCCAGCAATCCACTACAAATAAGCACACATACACAAGCACGCAATGTCATTTCTTCTACAATACTACACGGAAATAGATAAACATCCATGAATGCACATGTGTTTTAAGACCTTTAAACTTGCAGATGCACAAGTTTGTCATGTTTGTTTACTTTTGTATGAAGCAAAGGGATCCTTTAACTCACTGTAAGCTAGTCCTATTCATAGAAACCCGCCTGACAAGATTTTGGTGTAAAGCTAATCTATAGCACTGTTACGTAACAGTAAGTGTGGAATAGTGTGAATAAGGGTGTGGCTGCTGAATTAAAAGCTGGAGAAGAGAGGTAAAAGAGATAATTATAAGGTTGAAAGTCAAGTCGTGGTGATTTACTGTGGTGTGGTAAAACTCTAGAGTGTGTTTGTGTGTTTACCCACATTCAATACAGCGGCAGCCCATCCTCAGACAGCGAGCGTATGCCTCCAGGGAAGACTCGCTGGAAAACTGGTCTCCCGTCAGGTAGCTAAAAATAAGAAAGTAACGTCAACGTACACGCGTAAAAACACACATCTAACTGGTCTTTCAAAAGGTTTACATGCCAGGGACTTTACCATAAATACACACACGTTCTATGGTGGCAGCCTAAACACACTGATACAGCTAAATCAAAAGGACTCTTTCTCTTTTGTTGACTGGAGTAAACACTTTTCAGATGGTCAATTCAAACATAATAAAAGCAACATGGTAGTTTTCATTCCACTGCTCTAGTGAGTATTGTTTCACAGCTAGAACAGAAGGTTATCATTTGAACGGCCTTTCACACACTTTTCAATGGGAGGAAAAATACATTTTCCTGCAAAATACAAGCCTGGATCTCATTCTGGGACATAATTGTTAAATAATACACTTTTATCTGATGTATGAGGTCACTTCAAAAGCCCTCTTTGGTTAGAGGTTTCAAGAGAGGATGCCAGACTCCAGTGTTCCCAGGCCATAATTACAATTGGTTGAACTAGATGTAAGCATAAATGCCCTCCATCCCGCCGCCCTTACGTGTTGTGCGAAGAGGAGATCCAGTAGTGGGACAGGGGGTTGTTCATATTCTCAGGACACACTTGGTCCAGGGAAGAATCCCAGATGGTGTTCTCTTTGGAGAACAAGTACGTCAGGAACTACACAGGAGAGAGGAGAGCAATGAGAATGAGGCTGAATTTAAACTGATGTGTTCCTGGGGAGGTCTCCGAGTGACTAAGGCTGTCCAAATCCACTATTTATCAAGTCTGGAAAAGCCTTTTGTTTTTGGACTTCCAGAGAGTCCACAAGTGCACTGAATTCAGACTTCTCTCTGAAGACTCCCGCTTATTCATAGCAATTTACAGAAGATGGGACAATGCAAAAAGCAGAAATAACAGTATAACCAGAGTTGCAAGCAAGTATAACAGGGTCCAAGCACCCAGAAGCAATTCAGACCTGGAGGTTCACCAATCCAAGCCGATCAGAAAGCTGAGAGAATCACTGAGTAGAATTTTAACAGATAGTTGAACACACATTTGTACATTTGATCCAGTCGTGGACCACAAGGACGTTGAGTCCATGTCTAAACCAAAACTCTTCTAAATGAATAATTTTGTGTCATTTTTACATGTGATGAAACGCCTCTTATAAGTACTGTTCTCTCAAAACCTAAGAAGCAAAAGCTCAGTGAATTTACAATCAAATCTGTAACTAAACTTTTAACATTATTTGTTTCAATGCGTTAATCCATCTAAACTATAAACAGGTACTGCAGTGGTACACGTGTATTTGCTAAATAAATTAAACATTAGTGAATGCTTGGGAAACCACAGAGCAGCTCCTCGATGGAAAACATAAGCTAACAAGTGGACCCAGTGAACAAGTTAGTGGTGTTCCTCAGGTCAGGATCTGATATGAATATATTATTATGTGAGTTCAAGCTCAAGTAAAAAAAAAAATTTGAGTTTCGCTGTGCGTATCAGCTTTTATCTGCAGACTTGACAGGATGACAAAGAGCACTTCAGATAAGTCACAGTATGCATGACAGAAGTCTGCGGGGTTGCAATCTGCAAGTCCATAGGGTGAACATTTGGACTCAGTCAAACAGTGGTGGTGGTATTTTCTGTCCTGTCAGCGAACAGAAACACTGCAGCTCCTGCAGCACTGTTATGTACTTCACCCTGCTCTGTGGCCTTTAACAGACCTCCCAGTGCAGGTCAACAATAATAATTTTCTTCTTATTGACAATTTGTCTTCTTTAGGTGTTATTTTCAGTATGGCCACAGCCTGTAAACCCACCATCTAACACAATATAACCTCAGGTACAGAAAGACAGTACCAGCTTCTAGCAGGCTGGCTCGTACCAGCTTCCTCTTTTCTCTAGTCAATCAGAGCTTTATGGTGACCACAAAAAGCATCCCTCGCTTTCTGCAGAACACGCACATACAGCGCCACAGTCAATAACCTTTTCTATCTGTGTGGGAGGAGGTGCTTTAGGCTGAGACCACGGCTATCCATGTCAATTTCTGAGCATCTGCCACCCACACTAACAACACGCGGGGGGTGTGGTGGTGGCAGTGGGGTGTGTGTGTGTGTGTGCGGGGGGGGGTTTCAGAAAACATAACTGGCAAAAACATGTTTAAATTTTCCATTAATGAGCAAAGACCCCCCCCAAAAAAGAGCAAGAAGAGAAGTGAGAAAAAAAGGGGGAAAAGGTGAGAGTACCTCGTCTTGGTGGAAATAAGGCTGCTCCACTTCCCTCAGGGGATCTTTCAGGTAGCCAAACATGAACTCCTGAACCTTGTTGTTGTCTGCAGCCCACACTTCCTGGATTCACATACAAACACAAATGTATTAAAGCATGCAAATGAAACAAACCTGCAATGGACTAAATGTTGCTGCAGATATTACCTTTTGAAACTCCAGGAGGAAGCACTTGAAGTCCTCTAGGGAGATCCTCTGTTCTGGTCTGTCAATGATCCTGGCAGAGAAAGTAATGGTTCACTTCAGTAAACACACAGCTGTGACGCTGCAGGAAGATTCAGTGTGTGTGTGTGTGTGTGTGTGTGTGTGTGTGTGTGTGTGTGTGTTTCGTTTTGACCTACCTTTGCAGAAATGGGATTTCCAACTGAAAGATTGGTCAAAAAGGAAAATTTCAGTTAATTAATGAAAGTGCTGTTCGTTCAATGTGTATGGTAGTAGTAATGTAGATGAAAATAGAGATCACATAGGGGGCTGGGTGGTTAGTCATGGGGGGCACTGAGGTCATCCATTTAATCTGACCCCAGCCTGCCTGCCTCCTCATCAGTGTGTGTGTGTGTGTGTGTCCTAATGGCCTCCAACAGAGGGGTTTGTTGGGTTTTTAACTGGTCCATATTGATCTCACAGCCATTTGAGAGCAGACAGATGGGGGAGGAAGGGTACCTTGGCAGGGCATCAGATGGGGAGCTGGGGGATAAAAGTGCTGGGACAGAACTATCTATGAATACATAAAATGACTGCACTTACGTTTTTCTGAGCATCAAACATGAGGCTGCGATAGAGCTGAGCAAACTGACTGAAGGACACGTCTCCATTTCTCAGCTCTGAGTCCTATAAAACAAGCAGCGAGGCGAGAGGGAAAGCAAAATGGTCGTTAACGACAAATCATAAATCTCTAGCCTCTCACAACATCACACTGAAAGGGAAGTGGGAAGAAAGATGGGAGTGGAAGGGGGTCTGTGATAAGTAGGAGGTGGTTACCGGAAGTTTCTCTCGGAGGAACCTCATGTTGGGCACCCTGTAGTTGACCTGGCTCAGCATGCTCTTCAGATCCTTACAGGATATCCTAAACACATACACACGTTTTGCAGAAAAATCAAACATGGACATGCACATGCAAAAAGCGCAAAGGCTTCTACTAACTTGCACATGCAGATACACTGAAAACTTGCTAACACACGCCCCTCACGCTCTTTTTGTCTTCACTTTTACTACACAGCCTGGAATTTTGGCCAGAGAAGACAATACCCAAACAGCGTAACAAAGGCTTGCTCTTTCGTCAGGGATGTAACAGACAAACATCTCTGTACATCTCCTCCATCCTCTGCAGTCTGTTTCCTGCTGCAGGAAGAGGTGCTGGTGTGTGGCTGAGAGCTTAGGTCCTACACAAGACCTCAAGAGTGCTCTCTCACAGACAACTAGCAGCCTGATTTCAACTTGCTCTAGATGTTCCACTGGGGAAAAGGTGCACAACTGGTGCACCAAACAATTGAGTTATATCTAATTACGCCTATTTCCTGTGAGGGTGATCTGATTAACTCTGCAGTTTTCATCTTTTAACCGAACGGACTTACCTGTCTTCTCTGTTGCGATCAACTGCGTAGAACTGCTTGCGTAACCACCTTAAAAAAAAAGGGGAAAAAAGAGAGAAAAGAAATTTAATGCAAAAAATGATGAATGCTAGTAAGTAAGAGGTTTGGATGTGGTGTGTATATCCATTCGATTTGTTTACCTTTCTATCTGAAGCGGTGTCGGTGACTTCAGCGTGTCGGCCACAAGCCAGTTTAACCCCTTCACCCACATGGTCATCTCCTCATCAGTCGTTGCTGAGGAAAAAGCAACACATGACACACTTTTTACGAATGTTGAAAACGTTTTTTATTATTTTTCTCCAGTTAACAGACAGTGCAATATACTGTGCAGATTATAAAGCTCTTCTTGGCAAATTTGTGATCTGTGATCTTAGGCAATGCAAATAAAACTGACTTGACTTAATTAAAACTCCATCAACTTTTGAACTGCCAGCCAACACCTGCTTTTGCTTTAGTACTGCAATACAAGATACAGTTACTCATAAATACAAGTGCCACAAATGCATGTAAATGTATGTAAGCCTCTCTCTTGTGTCCGTGCGTACCTGCCAGGCTGAGTGATTTAAGGCGAAACTCGGTGCCATACAGGATGACAAAGCAGTGAGCCTGGTCCAGCCGTGCTGCCGAGTCCTCCACATAGCGCTCAAAGTCCCGGGACTTCTGTCCAGGACGGATCTCCTTGATCTCTCGAATGTCAACTGGGAAGACAGACACACATAAAACAGTTAGCAAAGCAGAGAACCACTATTTCCCCCAGAAGAGCTCGATCGTATCATGATTCAGATTTTCTCAGTATGGATGAATTCAAAATCATGATTTTAATCAAATGATGTTCATCATTCTGGATATGTTTTTGAACCATATGGCTGGATATTGGGTCCAGAATTCATTCATTTCAATTTCAGTTCAATTCTTGATGATTCAGCTACATAAGTTAACTTGTTGAGTACAGTGCTTCTCACGATTTACCCGGGGAAGTTTCATCTACATTCAACAAAGAAGTAACACTGTTGTTTTCTTGAATATAAAATTGTATGCGCATTATGGGCTGTATTGTAAACACATTTTACGGGTATAAAACTGTGGACCACTAATTTACTTTCTTTGGCAAAAGCAAAACAAATCTACAGTATTATTTTTATTCCTAAATCTGCAATCTGGGAAAGAAAAAAAAAAATCTACACCTTTTACAAAGGCATAATCAGTACCACTTTGATACTTAACAGCAAGGCCTTACATCAGATAAAACTCATCAACATGTTATAAAACAACATCGAATTAGCTTCAAACTCTTGTCCTAAGTGTTTCATCATTTCATTTAATGAGTAAAATTTCAGTAACCTTCCATTATACAGGCCATCACTCCAAGAAAGTATGAATTTCAAGGCCTCGGACGACATGAAACAGTGAAACTGAGGCCATAATCTGAACCACATAAAGGTCCACGTCTAGTGAAGACTTACTTTAGACCGATACCTGGATACTGATTTCATATGAAGAAGATGATGAAGTTAACGACCCCAAATTAACCTCAGTTTCCCCTTGGCCACAGAAATCAACCAAAACCACCATTCACTAATCTCCAAACAACAGACCTTGAGACAGTCATACAAACAAGTTTGTGATGGGACCACTTGGGTGTGTACAGTAGAGATTTCAAAACCCATCGCATAACACTGATATACCAAGCTCAAACCTTGAGATTACTGCATATCTAATTTCCCCTACACTAGACTATTGGAAAAAACTGCAAATGATATTGATAAAAGAGCTGATGCAATTTTGTCTTGACTCCATAAATGAGCAGTTAGAAACAGCCAGAAACTTTATGACAGTATAGGCTGGACAGTAGGGCAGTGGGTTCAATCAGCATTACATTAGCAAGACCTACAGCCAGGACTCTCCTGTACACAACACACACAAAAACACAGACACACACGCATACAGACAGACACGCATAGACACAGACACACACACACGTTTCTGTCAGTTCCTGCTCCTCTTCCTGCAACCGAACCACACATCCTGTGCTTTGGTCGCCTACACACCACATCTGTACTTGCTATAGGTGAGAATGTGCATGTTCTTTTTCTCAAGCATTAAAAAAAAAAAAAACAAAAAACAAAAAAACGGTAACCATGCTCAGCACTCCAATCATACATCATACCTCAGTTTACTTTACCCGCTACACAGGGCAGCAGACTTCCGCTGATAGCAAGGCGACTTTGACAGGCTGATCTGTTACAAAACACTGTTAGGCATTTGAGTCAAAATATTTGGAGCCTGCAGGAAATAAAGAGATATCCAGAGGTGTAACCTTACCAAAGGAGATGAGAGGAGATATCATCCAACACACTCCCACGCTTCCTCAAGCCCTCCGTCCTGCCTTTCCACACCATTTCTACCACTCAACACAAGGGCTGGTTTTATGTGAAATAGTTCAAATCCATTGCCAATAAAAGTTTTAGAAACAAATGTGATAGAAATTTAAAACCAAGAAGCCATACAAAACCTTTACCATCAGAAAACAAATATAGAGTTTAGTGCTGAAACAACTAGTCACTCTACCAACAATTTTGTTTAATCTTTCATCAAGCAAAAAATTTCAAACATTTGCTGGCTCCAGTTTCTGAAAAGTCCTGCTTTTCTCTGTTTTATATTAATCTAAATCTAAACGCCATAAAAACTGAATGGCTTTGGGCTTCAGACGATTGGTCAGAGGGAATAAACAATCTGAATACATCACCTTGTGCTTTAAGAAACTACCATGATATTTTATAAACTGATTAAAATTTAAGTAAAGACACTAGAAATCTGACACGGCGTTCAATGCCAACTTTCATCAGCTGACGGGTTGATACTACAGACAACCAAAAAAGAGGCCTGATGGGTACGCAGACCTACGGTGCATTACAACAGTGGTGTGTGTTGCAGAGGAAGGAAAATTACAATACTGAGAAATAATCATGTGCTATTATATTGCTGAACTGCATTTAGACCTGCAACGATTAGTCTACTAACAGCAGACGAATCGACAACTATTTTGATAATCGATTATCTTTATAAGGAACGAGGAATCTGGAAAAAAAAAAACATCATCTTGGACTATGGGACATTACAGCAAAACATTTCACTATTTCCTGACATTTTTCGAACAGCAAGATTAAATGAAGACAAAATAATTGTCAGACTGTTTGATAATGAAAACAGTGGTTAACTTCAGCCCTGATTACATTATAAAATGCACAGATGTGTTTAATATCTTACATGTTGACTACGGAATAACTAAAAAGCTACACTGTGTATTTTGAAGATAAAACTTGTAGCAGCTGAAGTAGTTCATATCGCACATTTCAAGGGACTGTGCCACCCACAGCGTGACAACATTTCAGTGTGAACTTCTACGTCAGCTGATCATATCAGTTTCCTTTGATATTATGTTGGATAAAGGTAAGCAGAGGACTTTCCCCCTGACAAATTACTGTCACGCAGCTACATGGATTCTGTTCCCCTTTCCAACACCGTGTAAGTGGAGTGATTCAGCTGCGCAACTGCACTTGTTCTCCAGCAACAACCTAATCTTTTTTTACAATGTTGTCATACAGACATAAACAAACTCAAGGCAGATGCCGATTGTGCAACCCTGCTGCTGCCTGCGGTTAAATTTCCAACAAATTAGTCAGTATTTTCAGTAATATGTGTGTGTGACTGAAAAGAGGAATGGTGTGTCAGCTAGAAGTGACATCAGACATCTGAGGTGACCCAGCATGTGTGCGTCCTTTATGGGAGGTATGGAAAAAGCAGGTCAGAATGGTGACAGTTTCCAAAGATGCACGTAATTCTATCCGTGTTACTGTAAAGTCAAAAAAAAAAAAAAAAAAAAAAAAAAAAAAACCCCCAAAAAGGGTTCCCCCCCCAAAAAATTTCCAAGGTGTCATGGGTGGAGGTTAGGTTACTTTTTTTTCAACTCAAGCCAACCCGAACCCCTTCAGTCCCCCACCCCCACCCC
>JBBMJY010000012.1:15134334-15195312 GCA_037833715.1 Toxotes lorentzi | reverse complement strand
TAAGTGGTTGCTCTTCTGGGTGGGGGGGGAAAAAGAAGGGCAAAGGGGTGGAAGGGTTAAAAGAGGAACGGAAGTTTATTCTTGTTGATTGAAAGCCAAAAAAAAAAAAAAAAAAAAAAAAAAAAAACACCTCCAAAAATGGTTCATCCTCCAAAAAATTTCCAGGATGTAGCTGATGAGATTTAGGTTAATTGTTGTTAAATGCAGGTCAACCTGAGCTCATTCAGTACCATGACTACACACATCAACACAGATCTCTAGTTTCCCAAAATCCTCTCTTGAATACACCTCATGTTCATGGGCTCGGTTCACCATTCAAATGAGGGCTACAAATAATGACTATGTTTATTACAGGTTACAGATTAATCTGCTGAGTATTATCTCAGTTAATCATTCAGTTTGGAAAATGTCAGGCAACAGGGTATAATGTCCATTCCAGTTTCCCGGAGTCCAATGTGACATCTTCAAAGGTTGTTTTGTTGAACCAATAACCAAAATATGTTCAGTTTATAATTATATAAAAACAGAGAAAAGCAGCAAACACTCGCAACTGAGAAACAGTAACTAAGGACTTTTTGGCATTGATGCTTGAAAAGTGACCACAAACAACTTAATTGAATAATTATTTTTCTGTTGATCAACCTATCAATTAACTTACTAACTGTTTCAGCTGTATGCAAATCCATAAATAATCAGAACTATCGACTGCTGCAATAAGTATATGTATGTGCATTGTCCTACTGTGGCATTAGCGGATCAATTCTGCAGTAGTTGTTGCCATCGTTAATTAATGTGGTGTGAATAGTCTGGAGTCTTGTGTGTGTGTCAAAGTTGATTTGGTCCCACAGTCATGTGTTAACTGACTGGTTCGGTTAGTCCTGCAGGGAAAGCTCAGTGTGAGCGAGACAGACGGCTGACAGAGGACAGAGCTCAAATGTCCTGGTTGTCAGAGAAGACTTACATCAACACAGATCTCTATTCGGACTCCTGATGTATGAATCATTGCTTACCACAGACAGAGGTGTTAAGGCTATTGAGGTGTTCAGCACATTACATATGTTTGACAAATAACTTCATGACAAACTGTGAAAACGATCATCACTAACCGCAAGAAGCGGCATGTAACTAAACTAAACTGAGTGTATATCTACAATAAGCTAATATCAGCCAAGACACTGGCCTGGCAGATTTCAGGCCAGTCTAGCTCTAGTGACAGTATATTTTCTGTAAATTCAACTGTCAACTTCAGAGCTCCTTAAAGGCATCTTATTACTTGTGTCTCATGTGAACACCAGTATCACTGTAAAGCAGTCTTGCTGATTGATCTGCAACATTGCCAACGGTGGTCTAATACAACCGTGGTATATGGATGCCATATTCAGCCCTAATCGCTGAAATCAGCTCGCACAGTGTTTCTTTGAAATCAAAGCCTGCAAACTCAAGCGCCCTTCTGAGCAATGCATGTAAATATAAGAGGATCTGACGCTGTTTTGGGCTTCAAGACCTGAGATGGTAGAGAAACCTCACAGAGCACCAAATCATAGCTCGAGTGTATGAACACCTGTGGAAGCCCATTCATGAAAATCTAAAACTGTCTCATTCAGAGTATATCAAAGTCCATCAGTTAACTCACTTTAACATCGGAGTTTCTCTTTCAGGATGATAAAGTAGCAAAGTGACGGGTCACACTCAAACACGATCAATGATTCATGTTTAAGTTGTTTTGTTATCAGTAACATACTCCGAGACTCGAAGTTCTACAGATGATTTCATTTAAAAAGACTGTGACTGTACATGTCAGGCATTCAAACCTTTATATTTATGGCATGCCCTGCTTATATCTCTGTGAAGATTCTCAGTCATCCAGGTCACTGCATTTCTAAATGTTTTACTAAGATAACTGGACTTGCTTGAGGTTCCTGAAGACATTTCACCTCTCTTCCAAAAGGCTTCTCCAGTTCTAACTGGCTGCTGGAGAGTCCAGGTATTAGGGTTAGGGTTCCTTTGTTATACAAAGGCAAGTCCTTCTAGTCCTTTCAGGATGTGGTCGTGCAGAGCAAGACCGCATCCTGCCTCGTCGAGAAAGATAGATTAGATAGATCACGGACTTTATATATCTATAGAGCCCTATGTTTTTTGGCATCACACACACAATCATAGCACCACAAAAGAGAAATCAATCTAAAATTTGCCACTTTGAGCAAGGCACAAACAGGTACGCTTCTCAGCACTTTCTATTCAGCAACAAACTAGAGTGCCATTTCTACGGTTAATGGACATCATTCTCTCACTAACATTGATAGGGGTAAATACAACGGGCCAAATCGTTCCCAAATGATCACACGCTTCCAGTAAAAAAAAACCCTCATATTCTATTTCTGTACATTAATGAGCCGCCTAGGCCAACTTCACATCACCAGGAGTATCAAATGGCAGCTATGAGCTAACGTGTATGAAACTGTTCATCACAGAGAAGATGATACTGTTGTGTTAGGGAAAAAAAAGAAAAAGAACTAAGCCCTCTGTTTTGTTTTTTTCTGTGTATGTGTGTGCGCTCTTTCTGCTGCATCCGGAGCAGAGTGCAGCTGTGCACAAGGCATCCTGCTACCCGCGAGACAGACAACTTAACGACTCACTGAAGCCCTGCGTATCCTCAGTGAGAAACACTGTTTTGTTAAAGATTAACCTGAACATCAGTATTCCTGGTAAATTACAGTATATTCCTATCAACGCAACAAAAGTTTTCCAGGAAGCATTTTTTTTTTCTCTTCTTATTGTTGGCCCTGGATTTGTACCTGAGATGTGATTTATCTGCTTCTGGACAACACTGCTTGTTCCTTTACTATCCACAACCACTATTTCAAAACATTATTTTAATGCTGCAAAATAAAACGTATAATTTTAGGTAATCTTAATAACAACAAAGACACGAGCAAACCAAATCTTACACATTTTAGTGAAGAGCAACTTTCACTAAGCAACCAGAGCTGAAATAAAAGGAGTAATATTGATATTAAGAGGCTTAACTGGTAATTTCTTTTCAGTAATATTGATATATTCCCTGAAAGTTGTTTTTTTTTCTGGTCTTGGAGGCTGCATCACAGTTAGATAATAGAAACTGTATTGTTATTCGACTGTTTTACCCAAGTAAAATGCAATTGATGCCTCGACCTGTTTCACTTTCATTTCCATATTACTAATCCTTGTTTCTCTAAATTTTCTTAAGTGGCTGCTCTGAAAGCAGCAATAGTTCCTTTAAATACAGTCACATTACCAATATTAACGCATTTAGTCAATAATGTCGCGAAACACAATTGTTTAGGCTCTAAAAGATTTTGTAAATGACTTCTTCAGTCCTTACTGACATCATTCTCCAGCTGTGCACGATACCATCATGTCATGGCATCATGTGCGCACACCAAGTCTTCTGTGAAACCATTCAAGCATCTCACACAACACTCTGTAGTTGTCATATTTCTGCGTGTATGTAAACCAACCAGTTCTGGCGTGAATGCCGTCATTTTACAGCCAGTGCTCAGGAGCATCACTACCTGTTTGCGTGTATGTTTTGTGTTTGTGTTCACGTTACTTACTCTCTCCCTCTATTTTATCCATGCTCCGGGTCCAGATAATAGTCCTGGTCTCCAGCTTGACTTGAAATGTCCTTCTCTCTGGCCGCTGGGACTTCTTTGAATAAAACAGTGTCAGTACTGTCCCCAGCTCCAGGTCTCGGTACAGGTTGTTCATCTCTGTGTCGTTGTCTATCCACGGAACAGGTCCGTTGGAAAAGAAGCCCGAGGTCCCTGCCATGTTCACTTCCCCTGTTTGTTATCCGTTTCCTCTCAGAACAATCTGCTCAGTGCAGAACTAGACAGGGATACCTACAGCAGGAGAAGAGAAGGGGAAACCCGTGAAACAGCAATTCCCCTGGGACTTCTAGTGTGTCGGTGCTGTACACACATAATACCGCAGTAAGGAGTTTAACTAATATTGGAAACTATACCATACATGTACTGTTTAAATACCTGCGGAATTACAGCCGGATGTGTAGGAGAAAAAAAAAAAAAAAGAGTTTCCAGCATCCAAATTATTTTTCAATAACTCTCATTTTCATGTATACGCATTTTAAACACCGTTTATTTTGAAAGACACTCCTACCCATATTTTGACATATATTTTAAATGTAAACTTGTTTTATGAGTATTTTCTAAAAGCTTGAAATATGTCCTGTAATAAAATCACGCTGACGAAAAATCCTAATAATTCTATTGTATCTTAAAGATGCATAAATGCTTCTTAGAGAGGCAGTGGTAATGAAACAGCAGTGAGTTATCACACAGGAAATGTTACCACAAAAGGTTATATTCTGTCATGAATGACACCCATTAGAAAAAAAATATATAGTGTATTTCATAATGTACAATTTGTAGGCCTTGTATATGAACATGCAAGGTTTGCCTATTTTGTTTTATAAGTTATTTTATGTTTTGTACATGGGGATACATATGAGACAAAACCTTCAGTATAGGTTCACATACAGAACAAATGTACATAAAAGTAAAACGTAGCTATGTTGTATTAAATCTGTAGAGAAGTGGCCATCATCACGTAGAAACAGATCAATTGTCTGCTGGTATACAGAGCGCACAATTTAAACATTTCATAACATATCACATCTTACTAATTTTTTTCTCCATAGGTAAGGTTACTCTAATTGTTGTGTACAAAAGGAAGCCTGTCAAGTACAATAACAGTACTGGGATTTAAAATTAGCACTGATGTGAATAAATGACAGCTGCAACTTAAAAAAATAAAAAGAAAAAAATAAAAAGAAGAAAGACGCCTGTCAATGAGTAAACGTGTAGCTCAAGCTAATCACACCAGATAACTTTCTAACGCAGCAGCGGAGAGGTTTAATCTGATTTAGACTGACTTAAAAAAAAAAAAGGAAGAAAACCATCAGGCCCGTAACCTGCTGCAGAGGAAAGCAAAGTTTCCTTTGGATACATGAGACTTCACATTATCGGGAATAACACTGGTGGCGAATGGCAGCAGAGTGGGATAACAGTGTAACAAGAAACGTCTGGCTATTTTCACAGCGTGGAAACGGGGCCGGCGTTTGCTAGCATTTCGCTGGGCCAGAGGGTAGAAATGTGGCTGGTTTCACCCCTGAGTTAAAAAAGAAGCCCAGGTAGCAGTGGCTAATCTTCTCCTTTCTTCCCCTTCTCTTTTCGCCTTACCGTGGCGGAGAAATATCAACTGGAAAACAACACGTCGCAGGGGCTGCTGTGCTGTACCTACCGCCGCAATCTCGGCCCGACCGCACATCTCCAACGGCTGATGCTGCTCCTTCTCTCCTCTCGTCTTTCTCCTTCTCCTTTTTTTTCCCCCCGCACCCCGGTTTTCCGTGATTAAATCATCGCTGGGGCCTGGAAAGGCGCTGCGGTCCCGACAACAACAATCCCAGTTTCCTCTTCGCCCCTCCGGCCGTCCATAGAGAGAGGCAGGCAGACAGGGAGAACCGTGGTAAGACTACGCAAGTTTGTCTGCTCTCAGCCCCAGCCAGCGTAGGCCCTTCCCCCCTGAGCCGACCAGTAGTGTCAAAAAGCCCAGAGTCAAACACCAGGCATCCGCTGCGGATTTTCACAATAAAAGCATGGTCAAACTCAATTTGTGCTTTTCGTGTAGTTAGTATTTCGTTTTTACATTTTAGACATTTATACTGTCAACGATATTAGACTAAAATAAAGAAACAAAAATAAATGTTTTTGTGTTTTTCTGGTATACTAGAATTTCAACCAGTTTCATAAACTTCATTATGCCTTGACTCTAAAGAGACGCCAGGTGGATGAAAGTACACATCATATTGTACTTTTAAAATCTGAATTGTAAGTAAATGTTACTATAATTAAAATTATTTTTTTTATAGTATTATCTCAGCTGAGCGAAGGAAACAAGGTTTCCTGATCCTCACTGCCACCCTGTCATTAATGCATTTTTGAAACTCACCATAAAGTGGCGTTGGTTCATGCATTTGTGGATTTCTAAGGCTGTATCTTGGGGACATTCATCATCTAACACCAGTGGCTGCACATCAGCCAGAGGCTTCAGTTTATAACAAATATCCGTGTATTTGACAGTTTTATTTATTTTTTTGGCATGTTGCTAAATATTTTTGCCATCTTTGAGGCTGTATCAATTGCCTTTAGTTAATTCAACTTTAATTTAGCGCTATGTGTCTTTCCTCACATATAGCCTGTTCCCAATCCCACATCTACGTAACTATTAAGAGTTGTACGTTGTAGCGAGCAACGTTCTGCATTTATTTTTCGACAATGACCCTATTTCCGGTAAAACCTCGCATATCTCCTGTTTAACTCATCTCACAGCTCCAGTAGGAGCGCCTGTTGTCGGCCTCTTAAAGACGCAGCTCCTCTGCTTAGATTGTATTTTATTATGAACTTTTATTATGAACTCAACTGATTGCTGCTGATTACCTCTGACAGGATTATGTTTCTCTTTGTATACTCAGGGAGTGAGTGAGTCTGCTGTTTCAATCCCTTTTTCACACACAAAAGTTGGTAAGGACAAAAGGGATCGGTTGATGTTTTATTCTGAAGACTACAAAGCTCAAAAGAATAAGCATTCAGCCGCTCAGGAGTTGTGTGATAAATGATCAAAAAGCAGGAAATATCAATGACAAAAGTCATAAAGTCCATAAGAATATCCATTCACATTTGGAAATCATTTCAGATCAACTCAAAGAAGACACCTTCTGCTTAATCACAGCAATACAAAAAACAGCACACTACAATGATAGACGTACTTTTTTTTTTTTTTTGGCAAAATCCACAACCCTCTTAGAAAACACTTCTTTTTTTTTATCTCTGACATACAAAAACATTACACTGCACTTTAGCTGTTTCAAGTAACCAAGAGAAATCGTATATCTTGCTCACTGTAAAACTGTGGAAACTGACACACACACACACACTCACACATACACACGAGTTGCATACAAGCAATGAAAAGCTTTTCGTTGGCAATGCATACAGCACACGTTTTAAAAAATCATTACTGAAAAATGACAAAAAAATATGTACATCCCTGAAATAAACAACTAAATCAAATGAAAAGAAAAAAGATGACATTCTGTGTGCTAATAATCATGTGAGAATAGTGCTAGGATTTCTATTCTTTGCACTGTCATCAGTCAATCAGGCTCATTTTATTGTGCCAATCTTTCACACTAAAATTCCACAAGGTGAAATTCATCATATTATTATCTCTCTCAAGTTGCTTTTCACAGTCTCCCATACAAACAGTTAATTCATTATTCTATGAGAATATAGAATTTCTCAATAAATCTGATGGCTTAAAAATTTCAGTACAGTCGTATCTGACAAAAGATAATACTAATGTGTTTATAGTTGTTTGATCACGGGAAGATACCTGCAGCTACATACACACTACTGTGTTTTGTTTGTTTTTGTCTTTTGTTTTTTTTAAGAGTGACGCCTCTTGACAGATTGGTCAAATAGCTGAGAAGTTATTTTCCTATATTCATGACCAGTCTATATATACAGCACAATTATTAATCTGTGGTCACAGCTCCAAAAACATGTCTTAGCTTCCTCTTTCGCAGCCTTGCAGTAACCACACAGTGGAATCAACTGACATCAACTACAACTCATCTTTACAATCAAAGGCATGGGTAGGCAAGGTACCACATTAAGTGCGTTTAAAACTCGTAGTCCTTTTCAGCCATGTCAATTGCCCAGGCAAACTTCTCTCTCTGGGTTTTGTTGTAGATCTTCTCAATGGGAATGTCCCACTTCTTGCACCTGAAAGAAGATGGAAGATGGACCGGTTAAACGCTAAAAATGACTGAGCTCGTCCACCCACTGTCTGCATCCACTACTCTTTATTCACATCTGGGAATTTCCATGAAGAAGACTAGACAGTGAGTCAGAGGTTAAGAGAAAATTAAAAAACTATTCAGCTCATATGCACCGCATTAATGTTGTAGGGCTTTCATTAGCAACCGTTGCTTGTGCTTACAGCTTTTTATACTGAACTGGGAAAGAGTCCACCATGTATTACCATACTGATATAATATCTTCTATCTGGTGTGTTTTGAGACAGTCTATATGTACAGTATGAACGTATGGTAAAACTTGTCAAAAGCAGGAAAAGCACAAATCAAACAAATTTCATTAACTATGGTTCACTTCCAGTGGTCCAGTGTCCCAGTAAAAGTCATGACAGTGAACACGCTTGCATAACACCAGGCCCTTGAAACTAGCTCACCTAAATGGAATGCACTCCTTATTAGAGTTATTGATTACAACTGTGCTTTTCCTGTTAGGACATGCCAAAATCTCTGCAGTTAGGACGGTCTCTTGCGTTACATTGTTATGGCTTTCTGGGACACTTGGACAGAACAGAGCCACTGTTAATGTTATAAGTAAAACCTCTGCTTTTTCTTCTGTGACAAGTCAAAATGTCCGTAGAGAAAAAGGCATGTTGGAGAGCTTGGCTCAACCATGTACCATTTTCAACCTAGAGTGGGAGTTCACACTTTGGCTGAGAAACCCATGGTGTTAAATCTTTTCAGTTCTCGTGATTTTAACTGACTTTAAATGCAGGAAGATCATTTCTATATTCTAGTATTATGCACCAAGATGCACATCAACTATTTCATAGATTTTAAACAAATAGAGCAATGTATTTAAAACAAAGGACTGCCATAAACTCCATGCAATAATAGTTGAGTTACAGTGTGCCTGAGATCCGATTCTGGATTAAATGCTAATTCTGTTTCTTGAGTCTATAATATAAAAAATAAATATATATAAAAATAAAAATGATACAAGAAGTTTACAATAAAATGCTGGTAATCGCACTAAGGGAACTTGATTGTCGAGTGCAGTGTTAATAGAGACTACTGTTCCATAAAATCATATGTAGCAAGGACGAAGGAGCTATTGAAAGATGTGGTGAAGAAATAGGTCTGCTAATGAATAATATAAATAAAATTAAATATAACTAATATATGTAAACCCACGTGAACAAATTTAGACTTCTCAGGAGAATCAAACTTATCTAAACAGAAAAACTTAATTTCCCAGGCAGAGGGTGTAACTGTTATTTTAAATTATTTATGTAATTAATTTGATGAGGTTTCTCAACAGCCAAGTCACCTGATCTAGCAAGGACAACAGATTATTTTAGCCAGTCTCTTTACTGTTTGAACCTACTATACCCTCTGCATGACTCAAAACATACACCAGCCCAACTACCAATCAACCGGATTCAACTCAATATTTTCATCTCTGTAACACATCGTCACAGCTACAGTGTAGACCAGGTTCCCATGCACCACCCTATAAGGGGGGACCCCGTTCCTTATGCCTTACAACCAGGCAAAACATGGAGCATTCCTGTATCCATTGTGCTTGAGGAGGAGGCTCTCCATAAATAGCTGTGGGGCACGGGTTAGGGAGGGCGGACCACTGTTCTCCTTCTCTGTGGTCTGGCCCTCCATTCAGCCGCAGACAGCTCCTCATTGACTTCCCACATGGAGGAAGGAGTGCTGTTTGGGGACGCTCCCTGGCTTTTAGAAACAAACCCCATTGTTCGTCACACTCACACGCTTTTCTTCCTCTTATTTTGCTTCTGCAGCCGTTAGCTTTTTTGCTTGTGCTGCTCCTTTTCCTACAATGCAAGAGCATTTCCTGCCTTTTACCAAGGTAGATATGCACCCCCGCACACCCACCCACCCAGAGAGAGCTGGCCTATTAAACAGTAGGTGGTTTACTCATTTAATGTCATAGCTGTAGTGACAGCGGTAATCAAATAATAGTTGGCGGATAATAAACACAAGTAAACAACGTCAAGCGTATCACATAAATACCATGCAACAGAGATGCGTGGGTCCAGGTAGTTGAGCTTGGAGGTGCCCAGAGCAATCTGCTTGTTCTCCTCTCTGTCTGTGGCCTGTACCTGGAGCTTCATCAGCTGCTCCTCTATCCTTTGGACAGCTTTACGCTTCACTTCCACAGCCCTGAGAGACAGACAGAGGAAGGAATAAATACAGATACAGAAAGAGAGAAATACAGAAGATCAAGGTGCATAGAGGCACAGAGACGAGAGAGAGACAGAGGGAGGAAGAATAATACATATGGGCTGAAAAACTGAAACACTAAACATCATAAACTTGATATTTAGGAAATACACAGATAAAACCTTATGGCCTTAGCCATGGCCTTATGGCCCACATGAGTAAGTAACGGATAAACCTGTGACAGTCTCAGGTGCTCTTACTTTTTGCTCTTGTCATCATGGGAAGCCTTGTGATCGGCCTTGGCAGCCTTAAGCTGCTTCCTGGCTGCAGAAAGTTGATTTTGTTTCTCATCAATCTGCAATCACATCAAACACATGTTGAGTGAAGAAAATAATCTTCATCATGCAGACAGGGAATATCTTCGTCTTTCACAAAAAAATAAAAAAGGAAAAAAATACAACACAAATACATTTGATAGCAAGACATCACTGATTGTGCAGGGACAACAACACTGAAGAAATGTGGAACTTGGGTTTACCTTGGTCTGAAGGTTTTGCATGGATTTCTCAAACGTTTTGGGTGGAGCTCTCTGGTGATTACAGAGGATGGCCACCGCCCGGTTGGCTCGATTGTATGACAGGATCTTAGCTGGGATGCTGTCATCAGCTGGAGACCCAACAACAACACAACAAGGTAGCAAGTTTAAAATCATTGAAATTTGAAATCACTGATCCAAACATTGGGGCGCTTATGTATTTAAAGGTACAATACGTTTTAGTTATACACAGTAAATTACAGGCATAGACTATTTGTAACTGAACCATCTGTACAGTGACCTCTTCTTAATGTAAATATAGAAAATCTGTCAAAATGTTATTACTTGACTGGGAAGTAGTGTAATGTGTATGCTGCATATGTGTAAGGTCCAAGATCAAAGCTCCACCTCCTTCATTTCTTAAACAATCCCCAGATGAAATTCAATTTCGCACCTTCACCTCTCCCATTTTACACTTAATTTATTTCATTTGTGGCAAACCTGGAGCGGGCTGGTATTATTTACATGACGGTTCTACTTCATTATTTGTCCCTGTCAGTTATGTTTTGTTGCACATGAGCTTATGTTCCATGCTGAATATTTTATTACGAGGCCCTTTGTACCACTCTTGTGTGGGAGCCTGCGGGTTTATTTGCATAGAGGTTCGGTTTTATTAGGTGTCCTTGACAGAATAAACAGATATAAAATTCGAAGGGATCCTGGTGTCACGGCATCTTCATTGCTAACAAGCACAACCCACAAACTGCTGGTTGCATGTAGCGCATGTAGATGTAGACATGATGTGAACATGAAGGGACTGACTTACTGTATGTATTTTATCATCTGCTGGAGTTGACAACAATGTGTATTGGTTCCAAACAACAATACTTTTTCTAATTGACATTGACTGACATTCACAAATTGTGATTTAAAACACTGTACAACACCATGCACTATGTGATCTCACAGTTTAGTCCAGTGTAATTTTGTTTATAGGAAGACTCCTTTCCAAAATCAAGGGGCAAATTGTGTCACATTATATCACCATTTTTAGTCATAAAAATAATATGAAATCTCATCCACCTCATAAGACATCTTTTATATTTCAGAGAGCTTTTGCTGAATTCCACAATTACAATGAAACTGTGACATGTCATAAAGAGTAATTATTACATCTAGCTGTGCTGAGAAACTACACGTCTGTTATTCAGGTGAGCTGCCTTTCTTTAACTGGCTGAAGCTGCTGTCACTCACGGGAGGTAAGTTCCTTGAGCTGCTGTTGCAGGGTGATGGAGGCATTGTAGGTACGAAAGACCTTGGCTGTCAGTCCATCCATCAGCTCCTGTAAGTGTTTATTCAGAATAGAAGTCTGCAGGAGACACAGAGAAAGGCAGCAGAGTTGGGAGGAGCAGAGGACATAGAGTGATACGATTGTTAATTTAAACAGTTCAGTCAGAGAGAGGCCCTGGATGCAGGCATTGACGTGTGTGTTTCTTACGTTCAATCTGTCGAAGAGGTCGTCTTCCGGCTGCTTGTTCTCCAGAAACAACTGAAGGTTTTTAAAAACCTGTAAAGAAATCAGCAACTTACTGAGCATGAAGACACTTACATTTAACAGTTCAGAGTTAACAGTGTTCTTGTATACACTAACACATTTCTGCCAGATAGGGGTGCTATATTATTTCTGTTCATAATGACAAGTGCAGGTGGTTTATTGTAGGATGCTATGTGTTTTGTATGGACTTCTTTATGTAAGTAGAGATGCACAGAGGAAGTGTATACAAATAGATAGTGCAAAGGATGAAGAATTTGTGACTGAAAATAGCACATGCCTAGCGTGTGCATGTATGTGAGTGTGACTGTGTGTGAGTACGCTCCGGTAATAGCAGGAAACAGACCACCTTCTGAGGCAGAGTAGGTGGAAAGGTTTTAGTGCCTGAGCACCTGTCTGTGCAAACATTTTCCTCAGTGTACTAACTTCTTGTCTCATTAACACTAAATTCACAGAACTGTCAAACACACAGCCAGCACCGCCCTCTTTAATGTACCTGTCACACACACAAGTCCTCTTTTTCCCTTCACTTCTGTGTTTACCTCTCCCTCCATTCCTGTGTTCCTCTCCTCTCTTTTTCGTTCCCTCTCTTACCCTCTTCTCCACGGGGATCTTGTTGTAGTAGCGGATGGAATCTTTTCCCAAGAAGTCAAATTCCACCACGTACTCCTGGTCATCCATTTTGGGGTACAGTTTGATGTGCTCCACCCGCAGCGAGCAACAGCCAACCGTGTCTGCTGTCTCACCTTCCTCCTTTTCGTTACCCGCCCTCAGTGCCAGCTATGAGGGAAACATCATCCACTGTGATCACTGTCTAGATTCAGGGGTAAAACATGTTCTCAGGATTTTTTCTCTACCCTTGGTTCACCTGTACCAGTGGTATGAAGTTCACTGAATTGGTCCGTAAAATATGAAAACTGTAAATCTCAGCAGGTCACGTCACCTTGCTTTGATGGTAGATTCCATTCTCACTCACCACTTTTTTTTCAGATTCATCAACTAGTTCAAATATTGCAGATTGTAATTAGTATTAGTATTTTATCGTTTCAGTACCACTGTATTTTACTCACCTTGTCGATGAAATATAGTGCCACTGCTCTCTGCCTGATCCTCATCTCTTTTGATTTCCAGTCGTCTCTGTATTGGTTTCGGATGCGATCTACGCATTTCTTCAACCGTCGGGCGGTCTCATATTTCTGCCAGTCCTTTTCCCCCTGCACGAACATACACAAACAGCTGGTTTTTTTTCATCAAGGGAAAATACATAACCTCAGATTTGGGTTAGGATTAAGATGAGATTGAGGCTGGAGGCTCAGTCTTGAGACCACAGGTACCTTGATCCTGGAGCTAGGATTCAACATGATGTACTTGATGGAGCCTTGGATGTTCTCTGTCCAAGATGCCAACCAGGTCACCTTGTTATCATGGCGAACCTCCTTCCATTTTGTCCCTGGGGGAGGTTTAGGTTGCTTGGAGTCCCTAGAGAAAAGGAAGCAGATTTAAACAGATGAGAAACATGTTGACACCTTTTCCCCTACAGCATTTCCCACAGCTTGGAGCATTTCTCTGGGTGCGGTGTTATCGAACTGCACTGAGGCTGGGCTTCTACCTGTGTGCTGATTACTGTGCATTCCTTATAGTAACACCAATAAGCTACAGTCATCAGAGACCTGAAATGAATCTACAACTACGTTTTTTGTTTTTTTTTTTTCGTAGTGGACTAGACCAAGAGTAATTTTATAAGCACTACAGCTATGAGACAATAGAGTGCAGGGAAATGTCACCGTGAAACACACCCCACTGTAACTGGTATGTGGAGGTTGACATGTTCTCCCTGAGTAGCATTATTGTTTGCTCACAGGACAGGAAGACTACCTTTGACACAGTGCCTGCATGTATGTGAGTATCTGCCGTACTGTACATGCCACATGCAGCACGTACACTCTTTCGCCGGTATCCCTGCCATGGCAACTGAATGCAACAAATTAGTCTTTCCGCAAACTCTCTCTCACACACACAGTGCCCTGGAGACATGGAATGACAGAGATAAAAAGAAAATGATTCCCACTGTCTTATAAATAAATCCAGCAATTACAACATGACAGGAGAACATAAAGGGCAAGCAGAAGAAAAAAAAAGAAGTTGAAGCTAAGAACAGCACAACGAGGGTGAGAAATATGTGTGAATCTGACCTTTTGACCGACCCATACCATTCGCAAGCACCCACAGTGTATTCTCTTTTCACAAGCACATGTTCACGCCTTGCCCTTGTAATTCACACACTAGTCCCACAATGTTCTTTCATATAACCTCACTTCTGACAGGGCAAACTTGCAGTAAAATCTCAGAACTCCAACTCTTATCAACATCTGCTTTTGAACAGGTTTTGTGTTCTTCCTATGGAGCCTAAAATTAAATAAAAATGGAGAAATTAAAGGCAGAGAGGTCAGTGATAACCGCGGTAATGAGATCACCCACTTGCTACAGTTAATAATGATGTCTTCAGGTCTGATGCGGCGTTTCAGCATGCCCATCTTCGGATGGTCGCCTCGCCCTCGGAAAAGACCCGGTGGCTCAATGCGGAAGTTTCCGATCCTCTCCCTGTGGTTGTCCATGATGCAGAAACCGTATTCCTGGAGGAGTCTCTCATTCTCCTCTTTGATTTTCTGTAAAGTGTATGAAAATATGAAAGTGCAACGAGAGGTCTCTTGATGTTTTCAGGGTTGGGAGGGTGTGCGTGAATACGGGTCTACCTGTTTCTCTTCTTTTGACATCTGTTTCCTAGCTTCTGATTGGGCCTTGAAGTACTCATTCATTTCACTGAAGTTGCACTTGCTCAGGTCAGTGATCTTTGACTTCTCCTCTGGTATCATTTCCTAAAATAAAAGAGAAGATATCTGAAGCATGCCCACTTTAAATGCGTGAACTTCACACCTTCTGAAGACTCTGGCTCTTGTCCTCAAATTAACACGCTTATATATTTTTTGTGTCTTATCTCCTCACCTTCTTCCAGTCCTTAAAGAAGTTCTTCCTGAAGATGTCCTTAGTGGTGTACTCATGATCCAACATTTTGGCAAAAAATGTAGCAACCTCCTCAGCAGGAGCACTAAGTTTCATAGGCTTACCTACAAATACAGAATAATTGCATTGTACTCTTGACCAAGGAGAATTAATAATGTATTGCAACTTATTTTTTTAATTTTACACAGACGGGCTCACCATCATAGTAAAATCTGACTTTGCTGGGCATGGGTTCGTACGGGGGTGCAAATACTGGACCCTTATGTTCAAGGAAGCGCCATTTGGAGCCATCAGTATATCTTTCCTCCTCCCACCTAATCACCAAAACATCAAAATACAACCGGTAAGAAAAAAGAAAAATATGGTATCTACTTCTGAGTAGCTGTTTATAACAGCTAACTGTTTCCTGAGGAAAAGAACAATTTGTCCCTAAAATTATCTTACCATTTCCACTTCTCTTCTTCTTTTTTGGCTTTCTTTCCATCTGTTGCCTTCTTTTCTTTGGTCTTCTTTTTGGGCTTGATGTCCTAAAACAAGTGGAGAGAACAGACTAAATCTGGAGAACATAAACAGCTGATGTTCCAGCCTGGAGAATACGACAGTGTATTCATCAAAACGATGTGCAAAAACAAAATGAACCTCATCCTCCTCATCTTCTTCGTACTCATGTCTCCTCTTCTTTGCCTTTTTGTCATGTTCCGTCTTGACTTTTTTGGGCTTCTTGTATTCAAATCTGCAAACAGTATATCGATAATCAACCTGTATCTCAGAATGCAGAATTACAGACAATCAGTTCATAAATGTAACTATAGTGATTTGGATTCACTTGAATGATACCCACTCTTCACCGTCATACTCTCGTTTGGAGTTGTGTTGGGGAGAGGGGTAGAAACCGTTGTCTTCTTCAGGCTCGCTCTTAATGGCAGCTGGGCTCGTGTCTCTAAGTAAGACATTAAAGATACTGAACTGCGTATTAGCAAAGCAAAATCCTATTAATCATAACCAAGAAATAGCTAATTCTTTCCTAAATAATTTATGGCCAGAGTTGCTTTCTAATTACTTTAATTTCATATCAAATACAACAAAGTAATGCTGTTTACCCTATGTATCCATTTTCTTTCTCCTTTTTAGGCTTGTCTACATGGGAGGATTTGATCTGTGAGAGACAAGGAAAAAATATTAGATTTCCCTGCCTGTTGATAATCAAAATACACTTCAGCAATGTTTAACTGTCTAAACTTTTACTTATAGTCAAAGCACATGGAAGGCTGTAGCCATCAGTGTGCTTATTAGTTTTTTGTTTTGTTTTCTCATGAGGACAGTCTCTGGAAGACACCGGAATACATCACAACACGAGAGTTATATCAAAACCACAAAATAATTATGATCATAAGAAAACAAAGCTTTTATGTTAATGTAACAACATATTCATTCTGTAATAATGACAGAATGTAATATTTGTACAGCCTTTCATAAAAAGTAGACTGACTATGAACAAACCTTCTCTTCTCTCCTCCTCTCTCTGTCCTTGTCTTTCTCTTTGTGCTTGTCTGAGCTGCCGTCACTGTGCTTCAGCTTCTCTTTGTCTCTTTGTTTCTTCTCCGAGTGTTCCTTATGCTCGCTGGAACACAGAAGCCACAGAGGTCAGAGATCAAGCGCAAGAGGTCAGACGCGGCCCAGATGCACAGACGCAAAAGATGTCATCGACAAAGCAGCAAACCACCAGCAATACAAATGTAACAATTTCTGAGAGACGGTGACAGTGTTGTGGATAGCTGCCAAAAGGAATGGCCAAAGTCGTGACTCTGCTAATACACTGCAGCCCACAAATATTTCAGCCAGACAAAAGGAAACCATAGCAAACGTCCACACTGGTTCAAATTACAAATGTTCTGCAGATGTCATTCATAAAAGCAGATTTTAGGGAGTCCCCGTGATGTATGTTTGCTGATTTAACATGGCAGGCTTCTATTACATTCAGTTAAATCAGCAGTACCCCTCTGTGCTTCTTTTATGTTTGTTGAAAAGCTTGACTTTTTTATAAGATCCATGCTGGCACAATGTGTGTCCAAATGCACAGACTTTTGTCATTATCTTTCTCATTTAGGATTCAGTTATGACAGCTAGAACCACCAGAATTCATACTGGTAAAAAAAAAAAGAAGAAGAACAATAAACCATTGTGAGGATAAGTACACTAGGAAACGCTGAAAAATTATAATTTCGGCAACGCAAGTAGTGTCATGTCATTACAGCAAAAGAAAAAAAGGAGAGAACATGCAGTTATCCTACCTGTTGATGTGTCTGAATTTCTCTCGCTCCTTGTCTTTCTTGTGATCTTTGTGTCTGTGTTCCTTGTCTCTGTGCTTGTCTTTATGTTTGTGAGTGTCTACAATACAAAGGAGAGATCAACTTGTTTAGTAGCATTAAAAAAAGTTAGAACAAAAATGATGTTTGCATATTGTGTACATCAGAGAATCAGTCTTTTACATTAAGTTGTCCACACTTATATATTTAGAAGTTCCTTTGCGCTAGAAAGTGTATTCACATGAGCTGACAGAGAAAAAAGAATACACCCAATGACTTTTTGCAGGTGAATCATATTCTGAGGTGATGCTGAAGATGCTATTTGCCCCAGAGAAGAAAAGGAACTTGATACTGCTAGTTGATCGTACCCATGGCATGCTTTAGTGCAGGTTTAGGATTAGTTTGTTTTAAGATTGCATCTGAATGCAGGGAATAAGTGAGAACTAACAGAGCTGCAACAGCTTAATTAATCATCATTTGGCAAAATAACCATGATCATTTATGGTTGACTGAAAGTGCTGTTGTTAATGTTTTGGGGTTTTTTTTTATCAGCAGTAAATCAGTAGTAAATCTATCAACAGTAGATTTATGAGAAATTATGTAAAAGCTTTTATGCAAACTATAAAAGGAACACTTTTATAGTAAACAGCTGTAAACAGGGGCCAAATATTTCTTTACTGAAGGGCCGGATCTGCCTACCCTAGCTTTAGTTTTTACCACAAGATCACTGTAATACTCCAGCTATATTCTCAATATTCATCGCCTCTATTATTTAACACAACATTTTTCAGCAGGCTGTTATCCAGCTTGTGATGTATTCTTTTTAATAGAAAATATGAGGAGATAATACATAAGAGATAAATCCGTCTCTTCTCAGCTATTCTCTCAGCGGAGCAACTGAAATGATTAGGCTATAACAATTTTACATGAGTCTTCTTATTAAAAATATTTCCTGCTGAGTGAAATCCCTCCTGAGGTAGACCTGGCTTGGCTTGGATCATCACCTCATGGCACCCTGTTGTCATGGCAGTTTAATAACAGCCTTATCTGCTACTGTCACATGAAACAGTAACACACAACCCAGTTATAAACCAACAGACTGCTTCTTTTTTTTTTCAGCAAATCAGACAGCTAATTAAGACTTCGAAAAAAAGTAGTACTCAACTTTCTAAGAGTAAGGGATACTCATGTGTGGAGGCTATAACAATTTGCTTCAAATCATATAGAGCAACTTTCTTTTCTGCAACTTAAAGTTTTACACTCATGTCGTGAGGATTCCCTGTCGGCGGTGCATATTAATGTGTCTTGCACAGGGATGGAGGCAGAGTCAAGCAGGCGGTGAGAGACGGGCAGGGAAAGGCGTTAAGCTCCCAGCTCTCGCCTCCATATCACGGCAGACAGTTGGCTCAGTGATCGGCGCCCAGGCTGCTTCATACAGGAAAAAGAAAATGGCGCAGAGACTAAGTCCTCAGCCCCAATTCTGCTACTTTCGGCTCCAAAATTCGTTATAATTGCACGTACATACTGCCAAACTAAAGCATGCATAATAAACACGATGCCAGGCCCTTTCGGAATACCTCGTCAGATTAAAAAACCGAGCCTGGCAAGTGCACATTACAGACCCTCTTTTTGAACAATAGCCGCAAGAGAGTGGAGGAGAAGGGACTTAGTCTCTGGGACGCCATTTCTGTCCTTTAAAAACTAACAGTAGACAGATCACGATTCCGACTGGAAATCAGAGTCAGTATGAAGAAAAATCCTCATCAGAGGACCTACCGCTTCCTTTGGATCCAGAATTGACCTGAAAATTGTGAAAAATGATGTTTTTAATATTTCAATTTTGAAAATGCCGGTAGCTCGGTTATTCAAGTTTCAACTGGCATACAGATGTGCCCTAGAAATACGTTTATATCTTCCTACAATAACATGCAAATGCTCCACATCATTTCAAAGTTTTCACTGGAAGGACAAAGAGAGAAGCTTAATTAGCTAACGTTTCTCAACCCTTATTTCTTATCATGACGATTAATATATTGTCAGTTATGTCAGTTATTGCCATGGATTATTATTTTTTTTTTTTAACTGACCGCAAAAAGAGACACGAATTATTGGCAAAGAGCTACCTGAGAGCCTCCGTGTCCATGGTCCCCGCTCATGGTCAAGTTGTTTTTGTTTGGAAAAAGCAGGTGAAGTTATCACAGTAGCCAGCTGTTCGGGATGCGAGGCTCAGGGAACCCTCACTGACACACTGGAATGGAGTCCCAACATTTAGCGACTGCGCATGCTCACACCAACCTGAACACAGAAAAAGCTCCGCGTGGTCCCCACCTGAACCAGCATCCAAATGTCCGCTATCAGGCCGGTGTGGACATTTCATTCTTAAAAAAAAAAAAAAATCCTCTCAGTGTTATTTTATTACACTCATGGAGGATACGCGTTTCTGCTGAAGCATTGCACAAAACATTTGGACCCTGTGCAGTTTCATTAGGGCCCCAAACACCCTGTGCTGGTACACAGCCAACTAGGTAGTAATCTAATAATAATAATAACAATAATAATAATAATAATAATAAACTAATCTGTCCTTCACTTTTTTATAACACTATGTATTTCTCTAAAGAAAACCAGGTAATGCTTTACTTTACAGGTAGCTCATTGAGGGCTTTTGAGAAATTAGATACAAGTTAAAGCCCTACAGTTTTGTTTTACAGTGCAATCTAGTATTCACTCTTGATTTTAGATGTAAATCGCCTCTCAGCGTAAACTTATAAAATGGTAGCTTGATAAATCTCTTTTGTAACACGTTTATGACCTCATCTTGTCTCATTTCCTCAGTAACATGAGAAAATCGAGGGATGGAAGTGCTCCAGTGTTTATAAGCAAGCTAAAAATGATCAGGTTTATTGCTAGGCTAAGTCTCTATACCAATACTAAAATGAATAATAGGCGCCAGCAAGTTGTGTTCACTCATCTCTTTTTAAAGGATGTGGTTTTCTGCTCCTTCAAATTATCAGTTTTTGTAAGGCAGTTCTGCCTGGATGTTATCTTTGATTAAGCATCAGCACAATTACTGTGGCTTGAAATCCAGACAATCTGTTGTTGTGTGACATTATTGCAGCATATAACAAAATCAAACTTCTAATTTTGGGCTTCTTGAGGGCCCACCTTATGGCTGGGTCCTGAATAGTCAGTATTATACACTTGCATTTCCAGTACCAAGGATCATTTGCAGTCAGTGCTTCAATTTCCCTTCACCTAAATGTAGGTTTGACTATTTACATCTCACTCTATTAAGTGCTCCTTAATAATATGGGAGTTAAGACCTTAGGAAAACACATAAATCATATTACACGGTTTCACAGAACAAAAGCAGTAGAAAATTTAATTCAGTTTTACAACATAATTATACAATCGTGACAAGCTCCATTATCAGTCTTCACATGATTAATCCAGCATTTAATATAAAAAGCACATTCACACAAACACATACTGTATGCACACATTCTAACTACAATCTCACATAATAGCATGGACAAAACAATAGAATAATTCCTTTTAAAACAATCTGTACATGGTTTCCTCCTCCAATGAAAATTCATAATCTGGGACAGAGAAACCGATATCAAATGATTCACAGCGGAAAACAAAAACATTTACAGTACGGTTCACAGGTTGCCACAACCACAGTTGTGCCTATTTAGACTTCCTTCGTTTGGCTTGGGTGGGGCTTGCTCCAGTTTCTGTTAAAAAGTGCATATGTATTGTAATGTATTAGGTGACAAAGTAGTAAAGGCCATGTGTATAGCTTAGGTACACTGATAGACATTCTTTTAAAGCGTCCTGTGTGTTTACCTTTTACAGCAGCACTGGTTCCAGGCCTGGCTGATCTCTTCCTAATGCCACTGTCTGCTACTGGCTCCTCCTCCACCTCCTTCTCTGCCCGGGAGCTGCGTCTGCTCGGTCCCTTGGGCTTCTCCACAGCAGCTCTGAGAGGACCAGACAGAAAAACAACAAACGACAAGGAAAGAAGGACAACACAAGGAGGTGTTATTAAATTTGCAGGGGTGTGAGTTAACTCTGCTCTACTCAGAGAAAGATATAATACCACGCAGGACTGCTGTTTTTCCTCGTCTACCACAGATACTGTCCGTCTTCATCCCGACAGCATCCACTACGTCGACATGATCACTGCTTGTGTCTTTGCAGCGCAAACATGTTAAAATACATACCTTGGGACTAAGTTGATGGGCGTCTTTCTTTTCTTTGCCCATCTGTGATAGAAGTGGAAAAACAGCGGTAAACTATAAACTGTGCTGAACAAACATGGCTTCACTTCCCCACCATATTATGACAATCCCCAGGAAAAGAGATATGGCCATAAAGGTCAGAGAAGTAGTACAATTTTCTGTGAGATAGGCTGTTTCTTATTTGAACTTCTGACATGCATTAGTATATTTATTTAGTTGCATGCTAATCATACATACCAAGTGCTGAGGCCACGTGGCTCATTGTTTTCACCATGTACCCCCTTGGCCAACCAAATGAACTCCCTGAGTTTCAGTAGAGTTAGAAATGTCTAAGCACTTCTTCTTCAAGAGCACCGGTTTTAAGACTAGGCCAGCTTTACAGAGATCAGTAGTAAGGGACACCTTAATAAACCCCAGCACATTAAGCATGACCAAGCTAATCAACAACACAGTAATTAAAAGAACACAGATGTTATGAGGAATCTTACCCCTGCTCGGACCCTGTTGAGACCTCTTCACCTGAATAGGACAAAAACAAGATTTATTTCTGCGCCGCCATATGAAATCTATATGATCTTTCTATTTAAAAAAGAAAATGCAATTCAATAACTTCCAAAACAAGGATGACCACACTTACCCGTCTTCTCACTGGCAACAGGTTCCTGCAACTGTGGGACTTCTTGTTGAACAGGTGCTGGGGAAAAAAGGATGAACTAGTTCAACTGACACATCTGAAGATATAAAACAATTTGTAAGAAACATGTATCACTGATTCTTTTTAAAGAAGAAAAAATACAGAAACACAAAATATTTGTTGCAAAAGTTCAACCCCAAGAAAGCCTGATACTTAAGATTGCATGACACTTGAATTGTATTAAGCATATTACTATAGCATGTAATAACTAACCCTTACTGCAGCAGTGACTTACGGCATGTATAGTCATCAGGTTGACCTGACCGAGGATCATGGCCAGAATATGGTCCTAATCCTGTTTACTTGATACATGCAGACATACCCACTGATTCTTTTAGCTCATAATTACATGTTTACCTGCGGTGGTCTGAGTAGTTTCATGAGGTGCTGTAGCTGGTGGCATGGGAGGCTCCACAGCTGGGGGGTCAGACTGATCTGGTGGAACTCCACTGGGGTTAGCAACTGGAGAGGATGCGGTGGGGGGAACCTCCTGTGCAGGTCCAGGTGTTGCAACAATCGGAACAATGGACGGTACAGGGCTTTGTATAGGAGCAACCGTAGAGATCAAGGTAGCAGAAGCGACATCTGGGGTAGTATTAACTACAGTGACAACAGGAGCTTGGGAGCTTACAGCCGAGGCTGGGCTTGACACTGTAGCTGGTGCAGGAACTGGAGCCTGGGTGACAATCTGAGTAGCAACAGCAACTTGGCCAGGAACTGTGATTGGAGAAGAGACCGCAGGTGGAGTAATGTTGTTTGAAGCAGCAGCAATAGGATGGGGAGCTGGTGCTTCAATCTGAATGGCAGGATTAGCAGGGGGATGAAAGACCTGTGGTGGCACAGCCACAGTGGGTCCCTGCGCAGGCCTCTCCACAGGACTCTGCTGGGATTCAGCTGAACCAGAAACAGCAGCAGCAGCCTGTGCAGGTTTGCTTTTCACTTGGGCAGTTGGAGTTGGAGACATCGGGGTCTTTCGAATAGCGTTCACAGCCCCAGGACTAGAGCAGGGAGGCGGAGAAGTCAGGGGTGGCTGAAAGGGAGATGATGCTGAAGGGCTTGGATGGGGAGACGGCTGCTGGAGTGGGGGACTAGATTTCTGAGCAGAGCCCGCCTCACCTTGATTTTCGGTTTTGAGAGCCCCTGGGTTAACTTGCTGAGGAGCTGTGAGAGTACCAACTAGGGATGGCGAGGACATACTAGTAGCAATCTGGACTTGTCCAGCTGCATTTCTGGCAGGCTGAGTGCTGGTCATGTTAGCCCCTGAGGACTGGGTGGAGCTTGGGGCAGGAGAAAGTTGGATGTTTGTAGTGGACACTTGGATAGGCCCCACCATGGTCACTGACTGTGATACCACTGTGGTATTGGGAGCCACAGATGCACCTGGGACCTGAAAAAGTGGGTTGATAGAAAAGTGAAGAGGGGCGGTGATGATATGAGAAGGTCTGGGGACATGAGTCGGCTGCTGCATGTCCTGTGGTCTAACATTCTTGTTAGGGACAGCAACCATGGTGGAAACCATAGATGTTGGTGCCTGAGGAGTGGGGGCAGAGGTGATGGGGTTAGATGTAACAAAGACAGTGATCTGGTTGGGGGAAATGGTGCTAGAGGAGGCAGGGATTTGTATAACTGAGTGAACACTTGTCACAGGTTTAGGACTAGGGTTTGATTTTAGAGCCGAACTGGCTGGGGTTAGAGCAGAGCTGGAGACTGAACTGGTGCTAACAGTTGAGGCAGAAGTGCTCTGACTGGAAGTTACTGGGTTGGGGCTTACACTCAGAGTGGTATTAGTGTTAGTACTGAGGGTATTACAAAGAGTAGTTGTTGGGTTTACATTCGGACTGGGACTGACACCAACACTAGTGATGGGGCTTTGATTAAGGCTAAGGGTAGTACTGGTGTTCACGATAGTGCCAGGGAGTGAGCTGGGAACTGAAGCAGGCTGGAAGTTAGGACTACTGGTAGGGACTGGAACAGCAGGTCTAGGTTTAGCTTCTGGCTCATTTATAGTGGCAGTGGTAGGGACAGAGGCTGACACATCTGTACTCTGGACATTACTGTGGAGTGGTCTGTCTGGATCCAAAGCAGACTTGGGACTGTCCTTGCCCATGACATCCCTAGCAGTATTATTCTGTATGGGTCGAGGAGGCATGTTTGGGATACCCGTGTTATCCAGTAACTGGTTGAGGGATGTTGGAGCTGCCCTGAGAGCAGGTGAGACCTCAGACTCATGCACAGGTGCCACATGTGTTGTCTGCCTATCAACTGTGCCAGCCTGCAGTTCCATGTTAGGGTTAGGCTGCTGAGGCACAGGGAAACGAGGACTTGCCATTCTGGGGGCTGATAACTCCCTCAAAGGCTGTGGTTGGGGTTGAGGCTGAGGCATTTGTCGCTGCTCTGTTGTCATTATTCCCTGACTTTCCCTAACACTCTCAGCAGGGTTACCTTGAATTCCATGGAAGGGGCTCTGAGTCTGTTGTGTCTCCATGCCCCCCGTCACTTGTGAAGACATTGATACTGGACTTGGGGGTACTGAGGTAGGGCTTAGCATCATGGTTTGCCCCTGAGGGTTGACCAACTGCTGCTGGTGGGGAGGGCATGTGATGGCCATTTTTGCACCCTTTTGTCTTCCAGGACTTGGGGTGGCTGATTTGCGGCTAGAAGCTGGACTTGACCTCCGACTGCTGCTAGGACTAGCCCTTTTACTCTGCCCTCCAGGCTGCTTGTCCTGCTTAGCACCTGCTCCCCCTGCTCCAGTGCCAGCAGAGAAAGGCTGTTGATTGTTGTTAGTGTTATTTCCACCCGTACTGACACTGTTGTTGCCTGATAGAGTTAAGCTGGGAGGGGCCTGCCCAATGGCTTTCAGAGTTGTTGGGTTAAGACCTTGCTGATCAAATCCCCTGTTTAGGTTAGGCTGCCTGGGAGGCAGAGGAATGTTGATTTTGGGAGGAAACAGCCCTGCAATTGAGGCATTTAGCCTCTCAGGTGAAAGGTTGATTTCAGAGGGCTCAGTACTGGGTGGACGATTAGTTGGAGTGAGAGGATGATGGTACGGCCTGGGGCTAGCTCTGTTGGGGGTTTTGGGCCTGGAGCTCTGTGAGGTTGTGGGGACATTAGGGAAATGAAGGCCAGGCATGGGGCCACCTTGCTGAGGCTGAGTGGGTAACTGTTGCTGGGGACTGGCTCCAGTGTGCGGGGGCATTGGTGTTGGACCAGGGCCTTGCTTTATCATGTGAGCATTGGAGCCCTGACTGGCCATCATCTGTTGGGCGCCATTTCCAGGCTGCACCCCCATTTCTGGGCCACCGGGCCTGTCCTGTTTAGGGTGAGGCCCTGCAGAGGCCTCCTCAGACCCAGTGCCTTGGGGACCCTGACCTACATCAGGATGGGACATCCTTCGTGCAGTGCCTGCAAGCTAGAAAGGTGAACAAATACAAAAGTTGTAAAAACAAGTGAAATTCAGATTTTGAAGTGTAAATGTCAATATCATTTTTATGTATGCCACAGCACTTGGCCCTGGTCCTCACCTGTGGGTTCACCATCAGGGGCATCCCTCTGGCTTTGTCAGGTGATGGTGGTACCCCTCCATGTCCCTGAAGACTGATCATTACAGGCATGTTGCCTTGCTGTGAGACAGGAAGCCTCTGGACCTCAGGTGGATTGCCCATCCCCCGAGGAGGGAGTTGGCCTCCTGGTGGGATGGACATACGATTTTTTGCCTGCTCCTGCTGCATCTTCAGCATCATCATCATCTGTTGCTGTTGCTAAAATGAAGATGAAGATTAAATGGGAAAAGACAGATCATTAACCACTGTGTTGATATCAACCACTGTCATCAATGTACATAGTAATAATAGTAATACCTGCTGTTGCAGGTTTGGCTGTTGAGTTTGCTGCTGCTGTGGTTGTTGCAGCTGATGAGGGTGCATCTGGGGCTGGCCTTGACCTGGAGTCTGCGGCCCTGTCATCCCCTGCTGCCCTTGAGCATTCTGTAGACTCTGCATCTGCATCTGTTGCATCTGCTGCTGTTGCTGTATCTGCTGCTGCTGTAATTGTTGCTGCTGTTGTTGTATTTGCTGTTGTTGCATTTGCTGTTGCATTTGTTGTTGTTGCTGCATTTGCTGTTGCTGTATCTGCTGCTGTTGCATGTGCTGAATTTGTTGTTGTTGTTGTTGCTGCTGCTGCTGTTGTTGTTGCTGTTGTTGTTGTTGTTGTTGCTGCTGTTGCTGTTGTTGCTGCTGTTGCTGTTGTTGCTGCTGTTGCTGTTGTTGCTGCTGTTGCTGTTGTTGCTGCTGCTGCTGCTGCTGCTGCTGCTGCTGCTGCTGCTGCGGTTGTTGTTGTTGCGGCTGCGGTTGTTGTTGTTGCTGCATAAACTGCACAGGTACCTGCTGCAATACTCTCTGGTCTCCAGGTTGGCCAGGAAAGCCTAATTAAAGTGTAGAGAGGCACATACACAAAACAGATACATGTAAAAATGATGAAAAAATATAGAGAAGGTGCTACAATTAAAGATTCAGCAACTGAGACACAATAATTATTAATAATTATTAATTTTTAAAAAATTCTGTGTTTACCTGCAGCCCTGTTGGCAAAATCGGGGAGTTTTGGGCCAGAGTTGTCTAGGCCCAAATTCTGTTCGCCACCCATGTTTGGCAGTTCGGAATCCTCCATGCCACCAGCCACATCAAGACCCCTAAGAAAAAATAGATGAGGCTGAGTCAAAGAATTAATGTAACAGTGATACAGCTTACTTCAACTTTCTGCCATGGCAAAAGTTAAACTGTAATAAATACAAATTGTTACCCAAGTCCCTCTCCTTGCTGTGATCCCTCTCCTTCTTTGGGCTTCTTCTTTCGTGCCGGTTTCTTTTTTTTGGGTTTGGCTTGATTACCTCCCCCTGCTCCTTGTTTTCCTCCTGGCCCAAACTGGCTGGCCGAGATGTCACTCTGCAGCAGGTTGACCAGCAGTGGGCTAGTCAGTGTAACATCCTTGCTGACAGGAAAGCCACCTGGCTGTCCACAAGGTGCCCCCATTGGCATCTGGCCCGGGAACTGCGAGTTAAAGTTCATGCCATGACCTGCAAAGTGGCCATTTCCCATCTGCATGTGCTGAGGACCCCCCATCATGCCTTGCTGCTGCTGTGCTTGCATATCAGGGACCATCTGTTGGACGCCCAAGTCCCCTGTTCCACTACTGGGATCTCCCAGAGGATGTGGGTGTTGTTGAACTGCTTGTTGTTGTTGTTGTTGTTGCAACATGGCCTGTTGCTGCTGTTTCTGTTGCTGCTGTTGTTGCAACTGTTGCAACTGTTGCTGGATAAGAGGGTGACCAGCAGGAAGCCTCATCTGCTGCCCATGCATGCCCATAGTTTGATTAGGATTGCCAGCAATAGGAACCTGTTGGGATTGTTGCTGATTCATCTGCTGGTGTTGTTGCTGTTGCTGCTGCTGCTGCTGCTGCTGCTGCTGCTGATGTTGCTGTTGCTGTTGCTGCTGCTGAAGCTGTTGCTGTTGCAGCTGGTGCTGTTGCTGCTGTTGTAACTGCAGTTGAGCCATTTGTTGCTGCTGTTGCGGAGTCATCTGCTGCGGGCCAACTTGGCCTTGGAACTGAGCCATGTTACCTGGAACGTTTGGAGAAGGACCACGCATCATCTGGCCAGTCATAACCCCAGCTGGAATCTTGCCTCCAAATGCCTGCTTGTTGCCTTGCATCTGGTTGGCAACCATCTGTTCCATCATGGAGTTTTGTTGCTGTTGCTGCTGCAGGAGCATGGCCTGGTGCCCTTGGCCTCCAACCATCTGACCCTGCCCATGCATCACCCCCTGGCCTTGCTGAGGCATCATCTGCTTAGGTGGGGTCATTCCTCCTCTCTGCCCTTGACTGAGAGGCCTTGAGAGGACAGTCTGACCTCCACCCTGGCCTTGAACCATCTGGCTGGGGGAGGAGGACACGGGCTGGGCCTGATGCTGGAGGCCCATCATCTGGGTCTGGAGGCCAGGCTGTTGCTGGCCCATACTAGGCCCAGCAGTTGTACCAGGGGGTGGACCAGTCATGCTACTCTGTACACCCATAACATTGGGTTGGGCATGGGGTGGACCCTGCATTGAGTTTGGTGTGGAGGCTGGCGGCTGAGCTCCTGATGTAAAACGGAGAAGGAAAAAAATTTAAAATATAATAAATATTGGGTTTCACAACAGGTAATAAGCAAATATGCCTTCTGCTAACTGCATGTCAACCCATGGCATGTTGGGTGAAGCGATGGACCACTTGTGACAGAAACAGCACAAGTTACAGCCTGGGTAATATATGTAAAATATTATTGTGGCGTTCCAATTTAAAATTAAATTATTCAAAGTTTGATAAGACCGCTGTGAAGTTTGTTTGTCTTACGCTACTTAATCGCAACAAGTCTATAGTGAACTTAAAACATTACTTATTTAAACAAAAGTTAGATTGAACTGTGACAAAGGTTCATTATGTTAGTAGTTTATATTACCAGTTACCAGACAACCATTTCACTTATGTAATAACCAAACTGAAGGGATCGTAACCAAAAATGTTTGTATAGTATAGGTCTCTAACCATTTCACACCATTTAACTAAGACAAACCCCTAGACACCTGCAGTGTTGTAGACATTTTACCTGTGTGAGTCATCGCTTGGCTGCTCTGTAGCTGCTGAGGGGCTCCTCCACCAGGTGTTCCTGGAGTGCTAGCACTCACCTGACCTTGGACAAAGTTTGGGGTTGCAAAGCCCATGGGACGCTTCGGCATGCCTGTAATAAGGATTGACTGATTTTGTTATTTTAGACATCAGAATGCACAATTCCTAATTATTTTAACATAGCATGCTGTTTTACAATAGCCAAAAAACACATTTTTAATGTGCATATCAGTCTAATAAGAAACAGTTAACAACAGAAACCAACCTGGGTGAACTTGGGCCCCAGCCTGTCCATGCTGGGGCATTCCCATGAATCCTTGCTGCATATTACCCTGCTGGCCAAGGGCCGCTCTTCCCGGTGAACCAACACCCTGGGGAAAACCTTGTGGAGTTGTAGGTCTCTGAGCCATCATGGGAGGAGTCCCTGGTGAACCCTGTTGGAAAGGAGACGAGGAAGAACCAGGGGACTTGGCAGTGAGGTTGCCCTGTGGTCCAGAAGTTGGTGGAAGGGGTGGAGGGGGTCTGGGCGGTCCTGTGACAACACCAGGGCCACCCTGCGGGCCTTTAGGCTGGGGGGCAGCAAACTGACCCATTGCTGTCTGCTGTTGTTGCTGTAATTGTCCCTGTCCCATGGCATTGAATACCTGCCCAGCCTGCTGGCTGCCAAATGGGTAAGGGGGCGGAGGGTGGCTGGGTGTCTGAACTGTAGCAAGGGAGGGTGGGCGCTGAACCATTTGGGCTTGTGGTGGGGGCTTTCTCCAGGCAGGGCCTCCTTGGGCGGCTTGTTGCTGGAGAACCGGGTTCCAGCCAGGAGCCATTTGGCCTGACGGATTGAATGGAGGTCTAGGTCCAAGCTGGGAGAGCTGAGTTTGCTGCTGGACCTGTTGCTGTTGGTGATGCTGTTGTTGTAGCTGCTGCAGTGCAGCAGGGTTGAGTGGTCTCCCAGCCTGCAGAGCCTGCATGTGATGGGCAGCCTGAGGAGACATTGGGCCTGAGCCGTGGGGAACAGACTGTTGGTGCTGAAGCTGCTGTTGCTGCTGAACTGGCATACTTGGCAACATTGGGTCCATCACATCTGTGAGAGAGGAAGATGCATTTTTCCATTACTGTACTGTCCAAGCATAACATACTTAAAATTACAACATGTATCATTTGATGCTCAAGAAATAAAGGCCTGAACCTGTCTGTGAAGATGGTCTGGGGACACGAGGGTGCATCTGTCCACTGCTGCCTGGTACCATAGCCTGACCTGCCATGCCAGGTCCAGTGGGAATCATTGGTGGATTAACCATCCTTACTCCTCCTTATGGAAATATGAACATATTAAATCATTATGTGCAAACAGGAAAATATCTAATATTTAGTGACTACATACTAAATAGCCAATAACTAATTAATGCTTTTTTCAGCTTTTTATTCTGACTTTATTGATGAAACAGTCAGTTTACAATTACCTACAATACCCTTATCCAAAATAAACCTAACTAACAAATCACTACCACTATCTAAAATTCAAGTACAGTTTCAGTCTAATGGATATACAGTGACCATGTGTAATCAATTTTGTAAACTAGTACCTGGACCAGGCTGACCTGGAAAACCAACATCCATTCTCATCTGGCCAGGAGCGCCAATTGGTCCGTTCACTCTGACTTCTTGTCCTCTGTTTGGTCCCACAGCCACATTGATGGCCCCTTCCCCTGAGCATCAACAGAGGGAACATCAATTTCAGTTTATGTCTTTAATTCTGAAGTGCCACAGACAAAAAGAACATAGCCATTGTCTCATGAATTGTGTTTTGAAGTGACAAGGGGTTTGAAGGCTGTGCTGTTACCTTCTATCTGCACAGAGAGAATCCCCAGGTCTCTGAGCTGCTGCTGGTTGTTCTGGGCCAACAGCCTGAGTCGCTCAGCAGCATCCCGAGGAATGTTGAAGGTAACCCGCACACTGTTCCACGGCTCCACATGCTGTGGCTGTAACCTCTCAGAGCCTTGAAGAGGGGCAATGAATGAATACAAGTCACAATTATAGTGTAAACAAGATAAAAAAGAATTCCAGACAATACTGGTTAGAGAAGTACAAGGAAAAGATGGACATACAAAACTATACTGGCATATACAATAGCACACAGAAGTAGCGGTGCGTTAAAAAATGTTATAAGTTATTTTACAACAAAGAATCGACGTGGATGTCCTTCAGATATTTTGACACTCATCAAAAGAATCAAATATTCTTCAGTGTCAAATCTCCAGAATCTGAACTGAATTTGGTACAAATATAAAACACAAAATAACAGATTGAACATCTCACCCTATTAACTATAACAAGCCTATATAATCACACTTTGATATTAGTGTGTCATCTTTTATTAATTATTGTTATAAACTTAATAGTAGCTGCTGCAATTCAATGCTGTAAACAAAAAAACATGGAAAGATCCAAAGGGGCAAATGTTCTTTTAGAGCACAGTATTCAACTAGGCAGAGGATGGAAATCTGTGAACATACTCCTAGACTAACAGCAGGTGGTGTGTAGCCGATTTTGTTTGTTTTCCAAAAAACACATGTGCTGTCTGTTCCAACATAAATAAGGGTTCAAAAAAATAACACTAACCAATATCAAGCATGTTAGGTATCCCACTGAGGATAGTGTCAAGTTTTTGTGTGAAGTCCTCATCCTCCATATTCCCTTGAAAGGCAACGAAAACTGTAAAATCCTCTCCTTCCCCGCTGTTTTCTTCCATGCCATCTTGCTTGTCGACTTTCTCCTCTTGTGTTACTGTGGCTCCATGGCAACTGTCAGCATCCTCTCCTGCATCATCCCCAACACCAGAGTCCCTGTCGGAATCATTATCTGGTTCCAGATACTCTGTCCTCTGGGACAGCTCAAGTGGAGTGCATCGATGTGCCATCCTCCCCTCTTACTAGGAGTGGCGTTTGAACCGTTTTATGCTGAAATTCCACATGACAGAGAGACACAAATTACCACTCCACCTTATAAACACCTACTGCACCACACTATTGCTGCAGTAAAGAGGAAACAGTCAGAAATTCAAAGCACACTGTTAATAAATCAAATGCTGGATCATTAGGTAACTACAGGTTTTCAGTTACACTCAGTTTCCTGCAAGCTTCAGGTGAGACAAGTTCTAACATAATTTATTTCTTACTGTAAATCCCCATAAAGTAAATAAGATAACCTTAAAGCGAAGGTTAACGACACACCTGCACGTTAGTGACATCACTGTGACCTGTGATGCTAAACAGACGTATCACGTTTTTTTACAAATGGAACTGAAGGTGGTCGAGTTATCTAAACTTCTCTGTGATCTGCAATAATGTCAGACACAGTGTGAATACACAACCATAAACGGTGGGCAGCTAGGTTAACATGATCGGCCCAGCGGTAGCAAGGGCCTTAGCGCAAACGTAAGCTAACGTTCAACGCTCAAAATCGGCAGGGCGAGGACAAATATTCCGCATTCTGTGTCATTGTGCATTTTCATGCCGGTATGAGGACCACTTACAACTCAAATGAATACGTTTCTAACAGACGGTGCACAATGAAAGAAGATAAAATTAACGCCAAGGCGGTTCCTGCTGGGTTCTCCGAAAGCTCCGGCTAGCGGATGCTAGCTACGTTAGCTGGGAAGAACTGCAGGTAATTCATCATCAATGCACTGGACCACAGCTTATTAGCTTCCCTATTCGTTAACTCTGACATACTAAATATCATCAGCAGCAAATTACGCACGAGAAAAGCAAACCCCTTACCACATATATTCATCTGAAAATAAGTTCAACCAGTCGACATCTGCTAGCCAGATTAGCTAACAAAACATGAATCACAAGCAAGTCAGAAACGACGTCAAGCTAGGAGAACGAAAAAATACCGTTTCCGGTGTGCGTTCCAAAATAAAATCCGGAATTGAGGAAGGTGTATCATTCCTTTGAGTGAAAGTTAAGAATTAAGTAGTTCAACAATAATTCAAAGCTGTTTCCTCCAAACTTGTCTTTTGGAAAATTATTGCCTTTTTAATATTTCCATTTTGGCTCCTATGTTATCATAAGCATTTTTGTTTAAGCATTTATGTTTTCTGTAATGAACTCAAAGTTGACAAATTTCAAATTTGAAATTGTTGCAATATTCTATATAAAGGTATGCAGCCAAATCTTGGCTGGTGTGCACATTATTGGACACAGCTGTTCATTAATACATATATAGGTTATGTGGAACTGCTAAAATACATCACCTCAGATTTAAATGTCCAGTCATCCAAAAATCTGTAAGCCTAATATCTGGTAAGAGCAGTCTCAATTATTTTACAGTAGGCCAGATGGTCCAATTGGGAGTGCATGTAAGAACAAAATGACATTCTCCAGCGTTAGGATGTGTGGAAACATTTTATTTCTTGGATTTGGACAGTGCTGATTTGTATTAAAATCAAATACAAATGCACATGGAATTAAACATCAGGTGTTGTGCAAATGTGTGCCTTAAGGCACGGCACTCTACAGATCAGGAAACAAGCAACAGTCATATTGCACTGGTACCCAAAAAGAGGGACAATAACAATGAGGAAATGTTTGATCAGTGAGCACTGGCCATTCTGGACTTCATTCCAGCCATTTTTAGAATGCAATGCTTTACAAAAGCAGTTGGTTCTTAATTCAAATAACTTCAATAATTACACCAGTACACAAAATAAAAAATAAACATGACAGCCTTATCTAGAATCTGCTGGTCAAATGCATTGTGTTACACCAGAAGAAATAATGTATACACTTACTTACCACATGTCCGTGTGTATTATGTTAATGATGTGTTAGTGTTAACATGGTCCCAAGGAGCCATTGACTGCTGGCAATGGTTAAAACTCCAGTGATTGTACCAAACAACATCAAATCACAGTGACACACCATATAACGAGCAGTAAATGGTTCAGCGTCAGTGTTCAGTTTAGGATCGTAGTTAAGGTGTGAGAAAGCAGAGGGCTGATCAATATTATTTTATTAATATAGGAATATTATTCTTACAGAATCCATTTGCCGAAAATTTACTTCAGAATTCCTAATCATAAATTCAGAGTGCAACATTATTTTTTAAGAATGGCTTCAAAATCCATTACATTTTCCTATTTTCTTTTTCTCACATTGACTAAGTAAATCCACCCTAAACCTCTTAAGTTTATTGCTTTCTTTAAATTGAACCGGAAAGCATCAGATATTAATTTATGAACATGCCTTACATTTCTACACCCTGCTCTACATAATATAGGCTGCAGACTTTGACTGATACTGTTAAGGGGATGGACACGTATTTTCAGCACCAGCTACATGGGGACGGAACATTACTTGAGGCTGTGAGAGAAGGAATACCAACACCAGTATGTGAAATGGTGCTGTTTTGTAGTTTCCTGTGTCAGTAAACAAATGTATTGGTGGATCCCTATAAGTATCCTACAAAGTGATTTCAGAGAAAGATGTATGTCTTTTTGTTGAATGTTTTGTTTCTGTTAAACAGCAGTATTTTGCTGTTTACTTCTGAGCAGCCTCCTTACTCCCTCATTAACAGTCAATCATAGTGTTACTCTTACCCCTTCTTCGTTATGTATGAGAATATGGGGCACACTAGGGCATGTTGGACATAGTGAGGGCAGAGGCATCAGCACTACGAGGGTCCTTCACACCAATGATGAGGTCATTGGTTCTCCGGGTGCCCTCCACCAATGAGAGAACATCTATCCTCTCAACTTTGTGACCTTTGGCCTGCAGCACCTCCACGTCTTCCTCCAGAAACTCAGCTGTAGGGAAAGGAGGAAATCACCTTACTAATGTATCAGAAACTGATATTTATCATTCCTGGGGTCAGTGAGAAATGTGAATTTTGCAGTTAGGAACAGAAGAGTCATAACATTATACTGGGCCATGGTAAGCCCACTGTACACTGTATGCCACTTTTATTTTTGATGACAACAGAGGTATTTGCACCCTTCCCACCAACTCATCTGCTTTGCATAGTGTACACTAAACTGTAATCTGATGACCCACACTTTTTGAAGAAACTCTATCATATATTAGGACCAAACTATACAACAGATCAACAGTTGGAAAAACTCACAGTCCACCAGGAGGGTGTTGGGCTGCAGCTGTGGGTGGAGTCTTCCATACGCTAAACTGTCGCTCATATTTTTACGTGAAGACAAAACATTCATCAGCACCTGTGAAGGATCAGAAAACAGAATTGATAGATAGAATTATAAGTAAATCCATCCATCCATCTCCCAAGGCCAGAAAAGATATGTAATCTCTGCAGTGTGTTCTGGGTCTACCCCGGGGTCTCCTACCAGTTGAATGTGCCTGAAAATATTTAATTTGACTGGACAACACAACCAAACCAAAATAAAATTCTAGAAACAAGTATTTACACACTGATAAAAGTCTAACAGTCATGAATGTAATGAATGCTTCCAATGTGTAAATAACCTGTGTAATGCCACTGAGAGCCTTCTCTCCATTGGAAGATCCAACAGCCACATATGTGCCACACAACCCCACAGCTGGCCTCACTGCTGTGGGCATCAGAAAGGACATGGGCCTCTTCCCAGGCTGGAGGCTGTTGTGCTAAAGCAAACAAGACCAAACATCATGAGAACCAAGAGAAGCTATAATAAGTCTTTCAATGAGAAATAAATAAATAATCAATCAAAAGGAAACAAAGGCGCAATTACTGGGTTAGGTAATGAACTCTGTGTTTTATTAGGCCAGGAGAAGTCCAGGATCTGGCTGTTCAAAAGGATTCCTGAAGGAGTCACTATCCCGCTGCCAAATGGTTTGTTTAGAGAGCTACAACGGCCAAAAAAAAAGAGAAAAAAAAGTTTTGCTTAGTTTAAAAGGCTTCCAGTAATAACAATTCACTCTTAACCATGACGGGGATGTACTTAAACAGACAATGTGCTATTGCAGCTTAATTAAATTTTGACATACCTCATGACTGACACAATGTGGTCATCTGGGCCCATGACCATGACCTGTGCAGCTGCTGCACCTTTCTCCAAGGTAAATGATGGAGTGTAATGGTGGACAGAGAAAGCCTGAGAGTCATTGATCATCTGGCGAAGTAGGGAGGCCTGTGATTTGCTTAGAGATGGGAACGACAAAGTGCAGAGTTCAGTGAAAATGCCTCAATGAATTAGGATGAATATATGTAAAGATGATGAACGACCTCTACCTCTGCATCTTGGCAACAATCTCTGAGACAGAAGAGTCATACATAGGGTCTCCCAGCTCACTAGCCAGGCCCAAAGCTATCTTCACAGACTGGGAAAGTAATAGTAAATCAACACAAATATCACATCAGTTGCATTTGGTATTCTGTTAATGCTGTATAGTGATGAAGCAGTTAGTACACTACCTCTGCAATCCAGTGGTAGGTGCTATTCCTGGGAACCTGGCTGGTGATGTTGTAGCCTTCTAGGATGTTGAGAGCAGCGATCAGGGCAACGCCTGCATGTGGGGCTGGGGCTGCCATCACATGATGTCCTTCAAAAACAACCAACAAATCATAATAAAGAAAACTGAATCATTTCTTTGTTGAAACTGAGTCATTTTAGTGGCAAAATTCAGTAGGATAAAGTACAGAAAAACAGAATAGTATTGTTTAGTATTTTGAAAGTGAAATCTCTTACTTCACTTGAGGATTGTGAAAGACTGCACTCAGGTATTTGCAGTTCCACTAAATAAGAGACAACATAAATAAATGAAACAGGCATTTACCCTGATAGTTGATCTCTGCTGGCCGCTGTAAGACTGTGCTGTAGTTTCCAAAGTCATCATCTGTGAGCACTCCACCTTTTGCTTGCGCCTATTAAAAATGCATGGTGAGTTTAAATTTAAAGTGGACCAGTTATCCTGTACACTGTCGTCATATAGTTAGATACACGCTTAGTTGTGTATTAGAATCACAAATATACTGACACAAGGGTAATCCAGCAGTAATATCTGAAATAATATGACAAATCTTAAAATAACAGCAAAATGTATTGATACATTTTGCCACAATATGACAATACTGAATTATGGCCACACCCCAGAGAAAATGTAAAAAGCTGAAGTACAACAGGCACTTAGTGTCTGAGGCATAAAAATGATTCCCCATGGAGACTATGCAGAACTCATGGCAACTTATATAATCATAGTTGGAGAGAGGGGGGGGGGGTCCTTTCTTACTGCAGCCACCATCTCCTGTGTCAGGTTTCCACTGTAGAACTCCGATATCCCCTTAACTGCAATAGCATCCAATATGGCTGCCAAATCAAGTCGTCTGGTGAACAATCCAGAGAGAGGAGCCTGGCCATTGGAGAGGAACAATTCTCGAAATGCATCTGAGGTGTTTTGGTCCTTAACTTTAGCCAGAGCTTCAGCTAGAGAGAGACAAGAAAGGAAGATGACATCCTCTAATCTTTATATGACTCCACCTGATGTTGTTGAGGAACGACACTGAGGCCGTGAGATAACACTGGTGTGTTTTTAATCGCATGAGCAGTGACATTAGTGACAGTGACTTCACCCAGCGATTTATACTACATTTCACTATACTTACCTAAGTCGTGTGTAACATTAAATCCATTTCTGGCCACATCTGCTGCTATGGTAACCACATCTTTCCATGACATCCTGGGGAAATTAAAGGCTGTGTAAGTTTGGCTTGGTTTACTAATGTTGAAAATTCATACAACTGCCAAACTGATAAACCACAATAGCCCAGCATAACGCTTAATCTCCATGAATGGATAAAGCAAGTCAGTTAGTGCTGTAACATACCCCTCTGCAGCTGAGGCATCACGATAGTGATAATAACACAGCATCAGAGTAATTGCAGCCCAACACTCTGGCTAAAAAAAACCTTGTCTTTTAAGACAGCTGGTGATACTTTCACCAAGAAATCTCACCCCTTTAGTTCTGAACAATGAAACAGGCACAGGCTTTGTCAGAGCTGATATAAATATCAGCTTTTGCTATTGTTGCCTCAAAAGCATCAGACAAAAGGAAGGAAAATTATTTGCAAAAAAACAGCAAACAGCATTTGAAACACTGGAGTGCCATAAAGCAAAACAAACAATATGAAAAAATAACTACTGCAACTACTGACAGCATTAGGAAAGACTGAATGAATTATAGCTACCCTACCTGCCATAGAGCTGGTGTGCCTGATGCATCCCACTGAGCATGCCTGGTACTCCCACGAGCAGGCCAGGCTGAAATGTAACAACAAGAATAGTGAGCACGTGTTAACCTTGTTATATAAAAATAACAATGACACCTTCTTCTGCTCTATTAATAAACTGTGACAGGTATAAAAAACTGTACAAAAATGACGTACATTTTGATCAAGGTTTGTCTGCATCATCTCCTCATGGATGGCAGACGGTGCCGTCTCTCTGAAATCGATAACCCTCGTCTCATTCTTACGGATGTCATGCACCAACATGACTCCGCCGCTGTTACAAAAAACATCAGCCTTAAGTTGTCTCCTTATTTGTATCCAGCCAAGTCTAAAAACATCACTGGTAGTCCTGTTTAGAAGAGGTTAATGTGTTTTCTGTCACTCACCCTCCTATACCAGAGGTGTGAGGGTGGACAATTCCCAAACAGAGGGCAGCAGTGATGGCAGCATCTACACTGGACCCCTGCTTCCCCAGAACATTAAAGCCGAGAGATGTACACTGAGCCACATCTGTCACCACCGCTCCCTGGTTAAAGATCTTGCAATGAACAGAAGAACAGAGACAGAGAGGAGGGACTGTTAATAATATGTCTTTGGACAGACTTGGGCTAGCGTGGGAGGAAGCGTGTCAAATCACCCACGATCCCTACTCAGTTAAGAAGAGCAACACTGTTGCAACATGTTTGCAAAAGTACATCAGCAGGTAACACACCCACAACCTTACCTGTGGGTCTCCAAAGTAGATCTGCATGATGAGAGCTACAGTGACTCCTGTGGCGAAGGTGAGACAGGCTGTAATGATGACTGTCAGTCCATCTCGCTGGCAAGCACAGTCTTCTGTGAAGGGGTCTCTGTTGGTCTCCTGCAGGGATGCAACATCATGGCTGGCCAGGTCAGAGGCCGAGGAAGGGAGGCGTTGGAGGCGAGCGGACTTCAGAAAAAGATCTGGGTCTGGGACATGCGGTACAAACCAAAAGGCTTAGACTAGACAAAAGCCCTGGCTCAAATTCAGCCTTTAGGAAATGATTTGCAACAGTGAGTGGTGAAAACAGCTCCTCAAGATTGAAATAACAGTTTGCTTGATAAATCCACATCCAGAAATCTATAGACATTTGCCTCTGTGTGTGGAAGGTATTTTGTAGAACGGTGTCTGACTGACCTGTATCTTGCTCACTCAGGACATTGTCGTCATCTTTGCGACACTTGAGGGTGTTTTCCCCAGACATCACATCATCCTCTGGCAGCCTGGGAAAGCTGGTGATGCTCATGTAGTCCACGGGAGAATAGGCACTCCCCAGAGTTGTCTCGGGATTTGCATCTTTATCCACCACGCATCCACTTGGGTACCCTGCCATGATTTCTGGAGCAGGACTGTGCATGGCTACTGCTGATCTTGCAGTCACTCAATGAACCTAATCTTTTTTCTTGAGGGTGTGAGGGAGTTAGGGTAGGATATCCATATTTCTTGTCTGGGTTGATCAGCCACACACCTGCCACTGTCATCCAGATGATAAAACCCTAAAATGAATCAAATCTACGGACCACTAGTGCTGCTGTGATGCGCTGAAGAATTACCTCACGAGCTTTACGGGATCTTTAAAATCCCATTATTATATCAGAATTATTCCTCCTGTGATACTGGCACCCTTACAACAAGAGCACTGCACTTGCTTCTTCTTAGTGCATATTTCTGATAGGCCAAGACACCGCTGTGCAGCTCCGATGATGATGCGTTTTTCCAGTCCTGTAAGCCGCCACCTGCAGAGGATAACACAGCGTGCAGGTTAAGTAGATTTTAACACGAATTTTCCTTGGAGGAACATTTTTTTTGTTTGTTTGTTTAACCTTTAACGATATATCCTTCGCCGGTCATAACACTAAGCAAACACTGCGTATTGTAAATACTGACACACTATGTCTGCCTCTGCCTGTCTGCGCCGCAGAAACGCCATAAACTGTGTTAAAACAACACCTATTGTTTTAAAACGACCGCGGGCCTGTTTTTTTTTTTCTTTCTCGTTTGTTTCTTTTTCTTATCGTTTCAAATTCAAACGCAGAGCTAGCCCAGAGGTGCCGCTATCTGCGTATCCCGTTCCTTCGCCGCGCCGTCACAAGCTAACACCATCTTTCCACTGAATCCGCACACGGTCAGGGCTAACACGGCGTTACTCACCGCTGCTGGAAAACACGCTGGTTACATGAAAACCACCCTCCGCTGTGATATTTCCAGTGTTTGTCCTCTTCTTTCTTTAAAGACGGGGGCACTGGCTGAGCTGAGCCGAACTGACTGGAGCCCTCGGTCGCCAAGGCTACAAGAGCTCCTGAATCACGACACCCAGGGGCACACAGGGAAGTTGGCTTCACGTTACAGCTCCAAGCACAACCTGAATGACTTGTCAGAGAAACAGCTAGATGCTATTAAGCCGCATACTTTTGAATACGCTTTCGACTGTGATCTGAATACCAAGGGTAACTTGGAGATTATTTTTTAAATAAAGGGTTTTTTATTATAATGTTGCCGTGTTGGTACCAGTATCAGGCTGGCTTCACGGTAGATGGCGTTGAGGGGGCATTGAGATCCACTAAATCTCCTCTCCACGGCTCCACAGCTCCACAGCCAAATCCCCTTTCAGCACTGGCGCTTTAAGCCATTTCCAATGCATTGTTGTAGTGCAAGCCATTGGGGAAACTTTCCAAGAAGGCAAGCCCTCCAGGTTTGTTTGTTGTTTTTTTTTTTTTTTTAAACTGGTGAACTGGATAAACAGGTTGCAGCAGGTCAGGTGCTGCTGAATACCAGTTCCAATTACAAAGCTTCTGTCTCTCCCATAAAACCAGTGCAACAAGATTAGCCTCGTGGGGACCTGGTCTGAAACCAAAAAGCAAATTGAATGTTAACTTTGATTTTAAGGATTAATGGTGGGTATTTTCCTTATGATGGTGGTGTACGATACAATAGGAAATTATGACTTGCTTAAGTCCACAGAAAGGTCAAAGATGACCACCCTGCTGCAACCATAGATTCTATTGCTCTTTAATGGAGGAACAGACTATCTGCTATTCTTATGCTATATTTGGCTGAATTAAACTTGATCACCCTTTTCTAAACACATCATATTACATGTCTTCTCACTGTTTGCTTATTTTTTTATTTTCTCCCTATGTCAACATTCTACTCTAAGATAATTCACAATAAGTCCATGTTACACATGAAAGCACTCCACCCCTATTCAGTCATATTTACTCTCCACTACCACTCCCATCTGTACACCTCCTCTCTTTTTTCCTACTGCAAACTTCCACCTACATTCCTATTTAAAGGTAGACAGTGGTGGAATGTACATTTACTCAAGAACTGTACTTAAGTAGATTTTTGAGGTACTTGTTCTTCACTTGAGCATTTCCGTTTTAAGCTACTTTATTCTTCTACTTCGACCTTGAAAGGAAATATTGTCCTTTTTTCCACTACATATATTTGATAGCTATATCAAATATATGTAGTGTGTATCATAGCTATATGTGTGTGTGTATATATATATATATATATATATATATATATATATATAAAGTAAATTTTTACAATTAAGTGTTTTCATACTGTGGTTTTGTTACTTTTACTGAAGTAAAGGTTCTGAATACTTCTTCTACAACTACTGAAAATAAATCATACGCCTTGTGCTCTAATCCCATTCCCTTCTGCTCTCCCACATGAAAATAATGACACAAGATTCAGGTGTTAACCTGAGTATTTATTGTTGTTGTTATTGTTTTTTTGGCGGGTACCTGTGTTTTCTGAATGGATGCTGGGAAACCCATCCGTTGACTTTTGCATAGGTCTTGCCTGTCAGTGGACAACCGCCCACTTTGGGGATGGAAAAATCAGTACATCACAAAAACCATGCAGAAATAGTGAAAGGCACAATCACCATAGATATCAGATACACCAAATTTTATATGTCTATATATTTCTTTTTTTATGGGGGGAGGGGTGTACTAATTGAGATGTAACATGGGCAAAACCCCAAGTGTTTTTAAGCTGCCATCGTTTCAGGGCACGACATAAAACATATGAAACTCCCCAGACATTCACTGCTTTTCATTTAAAACATCCTATTAGTGAACAACTGTTCTAATAACTATATGGGAAAATACAAGCATATTCTATTGTATTTTTCTGATACATTTAATTTCATTGTCTTTTTTTTTTTTTTTTTTTAAATATATAAACTATTTGTCTCCTGCCACATCCTTTCCCTGCCCACATCTCCCATGTCATTTAGGCTCCACACACCAGGTGACCACTCCCTCTCCCCATTATTGGATGACATCCACTCTTCAACCACACCTATCAATAATCACACACAATGCACTGAGAACTCACTGCCTTTTTACATGACATTGGTGAGAAAAGGAAGAAAAAAAAACTGAAGAAAGGAGGACAGGTTTGCGCCGGCAGATGTATCTCTGGTGAGCTTTACATTTTGTACACACACATCCACCTGTGATCTCTCATTATTACCCTGTTTTTATTCTGTATGTACTTTTTTGTATCAACAGGCAAACAAAATTCAACCTCTGAGGCACAAACAGAATAGTAAGCCCGTAGGGTAGGAGGAAGCCTAAATATCAGAGAGATCACTATTTGCGTGTGTATATTCGACTCATCACCTCAGATGCATTCCCTTCACTGTTCAGAGGAATCAACAGGATACATAATAGTCATCTTTGAAAACAAAACAAAAATATTCATAATTATATTATAAATTAACAGAGATATTTATATGAATATTGGCAGAAATGAAACAAAAACAAATAATCGTAGTATGTGATTCAAGGGAAAATAAATATTTTCTTATTTCTCTAGATGATTTAATGAGAAAAGACATTTGCGTTTTCCAAACAAACTGAATGAATCACCAAACTCTCAGTCTGTCCTTCCAACACACCAGTACAGATGTTAAAATCAGGTCATTGTACTGTATCCTCACCAGCATCCATACAGCAAGTGCTGTGCTAAGTGGGCCCTCTGGAGGGCAGTGTTTGCCAATGGCACATCAACTCTTAGTCTAGTGCTGCTTGTATGGTGCATCTCAACAAAGATGAGACTGAAGTTGGGGGCAAAAAACACCACTTTTGGCCACTGAAGTGCCCTCTTGGTTTATTAATGAGCACAGAGGTGAGGCAGAGAGAGGATTCTCATCAGTCCCATTGGACACAACGTTGTGGACTCAAATCCTGAGAGGCTTTGACATCTAACGAAGCGTTATAAATTGTTTTGTAATATTTACAAGAGAAATAAGCGACCATTATTCATGTTTTTTTTTTCCAAAAGAGTCTCTAGTATTTAACGTGTCAGTACACCTTCTCACACACAGTTTGAATCAAAACAAAAAGAAATGGGAAAAAAATCACAAAAGAAAAACAAAAAATAAAACAAGCACACAGCACACTGCTAAAACTTTGACTCACAAAATGTATGACAGTGCAAACTTACATCCATGTCTCAAATAATTTACAAACATTAGTATACACTTCAGCACCATTGTTTACTATTGTTGTTGAACACATATCAGTAAGCTAGATCTTAAAGTGGACACTGTTAGAGCTGGATGTGCTAAAGAGAAAGGGAAAGACAACAATGGAGTAGATGTTAGTAGAAAATGTGTTGCACGTCCACGAAAAAGATGTAGGGGGAAGATGCTTGTTGTTGGGCTTTAAGGAGATGTTTACTTCCCGTTTTTTTCCCTAACAATTGCATCCTTAGAAGTCAGTGACTTTTTTTTTTTAATGAAAGGAACTGATGAGTAAATAGATTGTACTTTCTTTTTGGTGTTCACATGGATAACGTAAGATCACAGCACACAGTGTGGATGAACATGACTCGTGTGCTGGGCACATAACTTTAGTTTACAGATCCCACATTTAATGATCACCATGCTGTGTATGATCCATAGGGAGTGATTTTTTATTTGTCGGCTTTAAAAACCAAATGTGTACGTTCTCTTTGTCTGAGAGGAACAGGGCATTCTGTTCTTTCTTTGCAAGAACCACACAGAGAGAGACAGTAAAATAATATTGCAAATTAAACAGTGTAACAAAACAAAATAAAGAGTTACCATCAATACCGCTCTTTACTTACTACAACCTTCCAGACCCTGTAACCCAAAGGCAAGCCCTGCATCCTTTCACTGCTTTCATTATCCTGCACAAAAAGAAATTACCTTATTCATTATTAAAAGAAAGATGAAATCAAGGGGCATTTTCTAAAGGCCCTTCAATACAGTCCGATGTTCAATTAAACTCATTCACAGGCTGCTCTGAGGGTTACATAACACTTTCCTATGACCATTTCATATTAACCACATTCGTTTTAGCTCTAGCTCTAGTTCTAAATCTTTCTTTTACTCTTTAGTCTGTTTTGCTCACACCTTCACCATCGTCTACTTGCTCTCTACCTTCACAAAGTGAGAGAGAGAGAAATCTCACAACATTGTACTTCCTATGATGAAACAGGTTGCTCCATAATTCCCTGCCTTTGTGTTTCACTTTGCATGTTGGCAAAACAAACTGGAGAGAAACAAAGGTCTAGTGACCTTTGGGTCCTCTCACTCTCACCACACACGGTATATCCTCCCACCTCGTCTAAATAAAAATGAAGTTATATTTTGCTAGAGTCCCCTTTAAATTCAAAGCATTGAAGACATGAGATGTTTCTGCTGAAAAGATGCTAAGACTTAACTTTTCTCTCTCTTGCACTGTTTCCAGAAAAGTCTGTTCCTCCATTAAAGAGTGAGGTACACTTGGTTATTTTGATTTCAAATCATTGTCGTCAAATTTAACACAGTATTGGAGAGATGTAATGGTAGAGCCGAGAAAAAAAGAGTGAAAGAAAGGAGAATATTTGACTAAGACAGGAAAGAAAATCAATAGATCTAAGAATTTTTTGTTGTTTTTCAGATATTATTGTTACTAAGTATAATCTTTGTAAATATTTTGAAGACTTTTTTTTTTGTTTGGATACTGCAATGGACAATAAGTATAATAAAGATCTACACAGAGGGCTCGGTTCATAACAGCACAACGGAGCATAAAACTACTAGGTGAAGTCAGAGGTGAAGTCAGTTTGTGTATAAACCAAAAGATAAGAGCAACTGGTTTACCAGTATCTGAGTTAATAGGATCTAATGTGAAGAATTTAAAGAAAATATGCTGTGGGTGAAACTATTTTATCTTATCATGTGTGTCTTGGGTGTGTGTGTCTAATGCCCTCAGAGTAAACGATGCCCCCGGCTGCTCAGGAGTTTAGTGGCAGAAGTTACGCTTGCTGGGCTGGTGAAGGAAGGTGTTTCGGGCGTGGGCTGCATGACGAGGGACTTGCTCCCTGGTGCGGTTTTGGCGTTGGATGCGGTTGCGGCTCAGATGGCGCCTCTCAATGCGGGCTTTGCTACGCTGGACCCTTGCCACTTGGGTGACCTTGGCCAGAGCACCAGCCTGGGCAGCTGCTCCACGGGTCACCCTGGTGGGCATAGTGCTGCGAGTGGCAGGGGCAGCAGCTGGGTCAGCCACTCTGCTGCAAGGAGAGAGTAGGTGTGATTGTTGTGAGGGCCATGCTGATTCTGATAAAGTTGAAATGGAGGTAGCTCAAAGAGTGTTATTTCTCACCTCACGCTGCTTGCCAGGCTGACGATGCTTTCCTCTCCCACCACAGACAGGTTGCTGTTGGAGACCATGGACAAAGTGTTCGGGGAGACGTACACAGACATGCTGGGGTGTTCGATGAGCAGGTCCTCCATGGGGCTGGCCTCTGCTGTGGCTCCCTCTGCAGTGAAACAGGGGGGAGGGGTGACAAACCAGCTCTCATCCATGCAGCCTCTCTCTGAGCCTGCCCTACTACTACCCCCACACTCACTCCCAGAGCCAGGGGACATCGATGGGGTGGAGGAGGGCGTGGACAGTCTGGCCCGCCTTGGCAGGGTCACGGGTGTGGTGGCAACCAAGTCTGATGGACTAGTGGTGGGGCAAGACAGGGGGTCTGATGATGCTACTGCAACTCGCGCCTGACCTTTATGTGTTCTACGGCGCTTGTGAGACGGGTGGGTAATAGAAGGGGCCGGGCATTCAGTCCTTGTATGTGTGTCTTGATGATGTGATAGGTTACTGTCTGGGGATGACTGTGCAATCAATGGGGCTCCCGTCTCATCGTCTGCCTGCATCATGCAGTCAGACTCTTCTGAGCACATGGCAACGATGAAATCAGGGATGGGACGGCCAATAAAGACAGGTGGAAGGGGGGAGTTAAAAAAATGATGCAGGTGTAGTAGATTTTCAAAAAGTCATGCAGGTTGAAGGGGGCAATTTTAAAGGGATCACATACGCACGCGCACACATACCGGTGTGGAGAATGTAAGGGTATTTAAAAAAATTGGGGGAGAGGAAGAAGAAGGGGTAAGGAAACACAAAACATAAAAGAGTCACATCATTAGTTGTGTTGACCCTCTAAGATTGTGATTATGTCAGTGACATAATGTCCGTCTGGACTCTGCTAAGAGGTACTTTTATGTTGCTTTTGATGTTTGGTTGGCTTCTGAACAGGCAAAGCAAATTTTCATACTCATTAATTCCCTTTGTCATGATTGAAGTCATAAACAAAGAGGAAGGAGATGTATGTTCACAGAGAACCATGTGTTTCCAGCTTCTGGCGGACAACACCTCTGGTATGGCAGCCATATGGGTGTAGTTGCACCACGCCCTGACTAATTCTTCACCCCACCCCATCATTGCTTCAACACTTTAAATGCTAGTCAGTCAATCTTAGAATCTTAGATCTTGAACATAAAACATAATTTGACTATTTCCCAGTTGGGTGTGGCCTTAAAATGCCACACCAGAACCTCCAATCCACCGCCTGACTCACCAGGCAGATTGACAAGCATCCATCCCTCCTCGTCGGCCTCCGTCACACAGGGGTTGGGTCCCTTCAGCTCGGCTGCCACCTCTTCTACCTCCCCGAACAGCAGGTTGCTCAGCCGCTGAAACATGACTGCTCGTACCGTCAAGTGTTGATGACTTGGGTGCTCTTTGTTGTCCACAAAAGAAAAAGCTGTAGCTGCCTTTTTGAATTTCTTAATTGTGTTTATGTACCGCTTGTTGCTGTTTTATGCAATTCTTTGTCTGATCTTTTGAGTCTCTTTTTTTTTCACTTGAAGCCCTTTGCTGGATCTCGGTTTTGAAAAACAGGAGTGGACAGGCTTCTGTAGTGCAAATGTAAGGTTTCACTTGGTTTGGAGCAAAGGCCTGGAGAGAGAGAGAGAGAGAAAGAGAGGGGAATATGGTTAGTAGTAATAAGAAGATAAGGTGTATCACAGTAAACACATTTTTTTTTTTTTACAAAAGACATCTAAAAAACAGAAGATGCTTATTGGCTTAACTTCCTGGTGGTTAGTCAGAGGACATTAGATAAGCAGCGTGACTGAGCAATGTGTGTGGTAAGAACTTTCTCCGGGTTATTTCAAGACACATTACAGACACTTTTTTAATTCAAAACAATTTAACGGCTTGGAGGCTGAGTGCAGAAGGAACACATTTTTTTCAGTTCACATATTGTCACTATTAACAACCTTAATTCTGTTTTGGTCTCCACCAACTTCTGAGAAAAATATCTGACTCTTTCTGTTGCTAAATTCTCCAGTATGCTAGCCACCAGCTAGTGGCTAACATCTGTCTGCTGGCAGGTTCTGAGCAGGTAGCATACAGATGATTTATCAGAGCTTTCTCACTGAAAACAAAGTCCTGGTGCATCTGGAGTGATGTTGACAGCGGTGAAGCTGAATCTAGGCAGAAAAATGCAGGGCCATAAAATCATGACACTCTAGGAGTTGAAGGAAACTACAGGGTCCGGTTCCATTATCCATGGGTTTGTCACTACAAGTGAACAGTTTCACATACTCATAGTCATTTGATAAATTGTTAATATAGAAATACTGATTATAGCAGCTTTAAGGCTTGATTTAACATTTTAGGTTTGTTCAATGGGCTTTGAAAAAGTCATGAAAAACATTTATTCAGTCCAATTTAATGACCTAGTTAAAATTTCCTAATGACTAAGTTGGTACATAACATGATATCTCCACTTGACACCTGACAGCATGTGACCTAAATTGTAAAACACATTCATAGGAACACAAAGCTACAATATGTCCCAATTAATGAAAATGTGTTTAATGGAGAAAGAAATTTCTAAGCAAGCAAGGTGCTGGTGGACAATGGCTGCACTCCCTTCCCCCATGAAATTTAGACAACCAATCAGCACAGTCTCAGGACAGATGGACAGGCTGGAGAAGAAGCAGAGGAGGAGGTAGAAGGAGGTGAGACAAAGAGCTAGACTCTCGCAAATTCAAACAAAGTAAGTGTGCACAATGTTAAAATGCAAAGAAAGACAGAAACACGAGGACAGAAGATACTGAAGCAAAGGACAAGTGCCTGACCTAAATGTGAATATGATGATGTAATGTTGAAAAGTTGTTTGAACAGCCATAGCAAACCCCTACATGTTCAAAGGCTGAGTTCTATTTACTTAAACTGTGTGACTGAAGAGATGACAGAGTGCAAACATCTGCCCATTCCAGCTGACACACTCAGAGATGTCTCTTTAAATTTGTCCCTTCCCACATGCTTTGTTTACACATTAGTTTATTTGTATACTAGTTCCAAAGTGGTAGAGCTTTAAATTCAAGATCGTGACCTATTTTTTTTCCTTGGCCTGACCCAAAAACTCTCATCTAAATACAATATTCACCAGCAATAAACTATGAATTGACTGAGGTTAGAAAAATGAAGTAGCACAGGTTGAAAGGTGAAACAAAGAGTGCGTAGCAGGATTTTATACACAGAGCAAAGAGACATGGAAGGAGATATGCATGGATGCTTGTTGGGAAGCTGACACTTTCTGTCCTTATTTGGAGAATCAGCATGGTGACGAGGAGCGTAAAGGGAAGAGACATCCTAATTGCAACCATACAGTGCATGCTCCTGAGATTTCTAACGTCAGATGGAATAACAGTCGTTTTAACAAATATAGTCATTGTCAAGGAATCTGATTGAATGGGCGTATGCTTGAAATAACAAGAGAAATTGAGAGACAAATAAAAGTGGGCCGAAAATGGAGCAAAAGGCTGAAAAGGGAGGAGCCTTTTTTCTATAAATAAATACATTTTTAAAAAATCATCATGAGCCTTCTACCGTAAATAGCAGGCTCTCAACTTCAGGTCATGTTTTTAAAATTCTATCCAGTCAATTAAATAAAAAGGCCCCACGGCTGTTATATTTGTGGGATTTTGCTGAGAAAATCCAAGAATTTGCTCTGAACTGAGGTGCTGCAGTTCATCCTCAACACTGAGATTGTTTTTAATGCATTCCCAGACTAATAGAAACTTAAGTCATGAGACCATGACAAATGAATCCAGTTAAACAAAATTTTGGTGAGAGGGCCTGAGGGCTGCTTTGCAAAAGTGCAGCAGACATCCACAAAACACACACACACACTCAACTCAACACACACTCTACATGCAACACATCCTCAATAAGCTTTTTCTGTTTTGGTGGCTGTACAGGTTAATTCAGGGTTATCTGACTGGTGTAAATATAGCCACTGATACTGCCAACAGAATACAAACCGGCACTGATATGGCTTACATCCTGGAGAAAAAAAGTTCATGAATATATGGCGTAGGTTGTGTATAAGCATTATCTAACAACTTCCAGCCATTAATATGCCACGATAAATATCCTATGAAGTAACATCTATTACATGGGGAAAAGCAAATGGGTAAACATTAGCTGAAAACTCAGTAAGTCAGCTGTCTTGATCATCCCAATTTGTTCCTGCTCGTGCTATTGGTTTATCATGTTGTAAATATTAATTTGATAACACATGTTGTTTTAGTGTATCATTCCCTGTTCGAACAGGTGAAAAATTGCCCTCTAGGCAGACTCTGGCTCATTTTTTTCTTGTTGATCAGTGAGCACAGGATTACTCCAACCTGCCAGGTTGCCTTAGCCCAGTACATATTTTGAGCTTTTATTCAAAAACCACTTCATGAGTAAGATTTTACAGGCACAAATGCACATCCTGATGCACAGACAGGATCTTGAATTATGAATCTTTATTTTTACATTGGTCTTTTTTTTTTTAAGTGGGAGGGGCTGAAAGGGGTGGGAGGGGCCTCGAAAAATAAAAACAAGACGCATGTGGCGTCACGCCTACGTCACTGACGCTAACGGAGAGGCTCCAGCCTGTTTGGCGACCGGAGGGGGAAAAAAAAGTCACAGTGGCAAACATAGCGAAAATATAAAATTATCACAGCGTATATGCGGCCTATAGATCTCGTTATGTGTAATCTACGGTTTGCAACACTATGCAGAAATCAGTCGATATGTGAATGATTGCTATTGTCGACGGTTATCGTCTGGAATTGAATCCACTGTCATTATGAAAAAATAAAAAAAATTATGCTGCTCGCACCGACATTGTTTACATTTCGAATACACAACGATACCCTGGATTTGTGTAGAAAAATTATACATCGACCTCGACCTCAGACTGTCGACAGCCGAGAGAAGACGAGACTTTCTGTGTAGGGTATCCAGGTTAAACATGAATTATCCGTATAAGCTCTGCAGCCGAAGGGTCAAAGCAATGACAGTTGTGGCTCAGCGACTCTGCACGAAAGACATCGACTGCATAGGCTCACGACAATATAATGAAAATGTTATTTCACTGAACAACACAAGTGACTATAGGCTATAAATGTATGTGTCCGCCTGCCAGAAAAACATCAACAACATCCGCCATCGTCTTGACTCCACATCAGCATTTGGTGCAATTTGCAAAACAACGGCTACTGGCGTCCTGTAGGATAATACACGTATAGAGGCTGGTGTCATTTTTCGGGACATAGGACGTCGAATAGACCTAATCAACCCGTTTGGTTTGGACCGCTATACGGCCTTCAAATCTATTCATGACCTAATAATAGGTCATTACCAGTTATAACGCACAGCAGTCAAAGATAGCCTATGTAATGAGTCAGTGACAGACAAAGCGATGTAATTCCGTAATATTACATGTTCTATGATTTCATGATGGCCGGTATCTGATGGCTATTTTCTGGAGATAAGCCTGTGAGGAATGCAGCAGCTTCAGTGGCAGCGACATGTAGTTTGATACCTCCCTGAGCACATAGTTTGACACAAAAGAAACCCGTTATTACATGTAAAGCAAAATAAAGAGTAGCTTACCTGCCTTTGCAGTGTTATTCAAGTTGTAAACGAGATCTCACACACAGTAGAAACGACAACAACTCTTAAAGCATAGCTTTAGATAGCCTTTAAGTGAGGTAGTTAAAACACCATTATACAAAAATAAAAGGCTTTCTTCTCAGAAGAAGGGCTTCGTGTAAAATTTTTACACTGATGTTTTCAGATCATAACATCTGCAGCTTTTTTTCCCCTCCTCTCCTCTGTTTTTTTTCCGCTGCAGATTTGGCTTCTGTTTATTGCTGCCTCCAGCTGATCCTCGGATCAGAATGTAGAACGTACAAAACAGCTGATTGTGAGATCACAATACTCTCGGTCCCGCCCACACCGAACAAACCGGCCAATAAGAATTTTACACAAGCCACAAGCCGGGCCTCTAGGTAACAGGGTGGGGGCAGGGCGAGAGGAGCTGTCAACCTGCACCCAGATAGAAACGGTGACTTTGCGGAGACTGATCCGTAATCAGCTTCTACTTTCACCATCCCTGATGTTTCAAAGTCCGGGCTGGGGGATGGTAAACTGATCCCGAGTCTGTGCTCACATAGCTCCAAATACAGGCCTGCTACAGCAAGGAAAGATGAAGATCTGATGACAGCAAAGTAATTAAATTGTCAACTTGGTGCTTAATTATAAAAAAAAAAAAATCAATACAGTAATAAAAGAGCACAGAGCTGAATGGTTTGCAACTAACCTGTTGTATCACCTACTGTATAGACTTTGGACCATAAACAGAGCATGTTTAACATCTTTAAATGTTACCATGTGAATTTTTATTGTAGAATTTTCGTTTTAGTGTTTTTTTTAATGAATTATATTATATTATATTATATTATATTATATTATATTATATTATATTATATTATATTATATTATATTATATTATACCTTATCTTATCCTATTACCTTATCTCCTTTGCATATATTCCTCTTGTGACAGAGTCATAAACTTAACCATGTGCTGATGCCAACCTTAAATATTCAAATGATTTTAAATAGTTCCAGTTCACAGACTAGGTTTACTTTCCTTGTCCGGTGATGCTGGTGATGTTGCTTTAAACTTCATTTGTAAATAGACCTTTTTTCCCTCCCCCTCAACATCCCTCTCTTCACTCCGCCTTGGTGAGGAGGACCTTCACATGCCTCTCAACCCATACCAGCCAATCAGATGGGCTTTTTCTGAATGCAGCATTTGAGTAACCAATGAACTTTGGAGAGGTTTTGCAAATCCCTGGTGGTCACTTGTAGACCCTGCAGTCTATAAAGCTTTAAGAATACCCACTGCCGTTTATTATAGCAGATTGTGCAAACTGGTGACTGTGTATGTGACTTTATGTATGTGTGTGTTTCTCTAGGTGAAAGCTCATCCTGTATTGTGTTTTTATAAGGTCTACTGAATATTACAAATAATCCTGTGTTGCAGCCTATACTTACAGCTTGCATGTGTTTATTTTATTTGGACATTATTTTATTTGGAAATATACTACAGCAGCATAAAACTGAAAAACAGAATAAAACAAATGTGACAGGATAGTGGACCTCGTCCCCAAATTAAGAAACAAACAAACATGCATGCATGATTTACTAAAATACAAATTAAATGTGTAACAATAAAAAACACAGAAAATTCAGAATGACAATCAATCACAAATGATTGGACAATGATCATCAAACTGGTCATTAAAAAACAAAAACAAAACAAACAAACAAACAAAAAGTCAGCTACATGCATGTTTAGATCTACACGTGCATTTGTGTACGAACCTGCATGCCAACAGGGCTTATTAACAGAGCATTCCCTTAGTAAAGCAGGAACACCCTGCACTATTTGTAGTGTAATTATCATCAAAATCTGTCCAGGACAAATCATTTTCAAGATCTTTTATCTGCACTAGTCTGAACAAAACTTGACAGGTTGACAGTCAGCGCACAGACTGTATGAGGGTTTAGGATTCATACAGTATATCATCCCTGCCTGCTGAAACTCAGCCCAGTAGGAGCCATTGTGCTGATTTGATTTTTACAACTGGAAATATGTCAAATTGTAGATTAACCCTATAGTTTGGCTGTTTGTTTGTTTATGATCAGAAAAACGGACTTAATCTCGGCCTGAGAAAGCAGTGCATCTCTTCCCACAGAACTGATTGTGTTTTTGCCTCACCATTTTTTATTGTTTTTGTGTGTCATGTTTGCTGTTTGTACCTTCTGACCAAACACACAGAACAGTTTATCAGTCAGCCACTGGTCAAGAAGATAGTGTAGTTAACAGAGATGATGGAGTGCCTTCAGTATGGTGTGAGTTTATTATATTAAACTAAATCTACTTCACACTACCTGGAACTTTTTTACTTTTACTACAGCTAATTGGGAATTACAGAAACTCTTGTTTGTGCAGCACACTTAAGCATTTGACCTTAAACCTGAAATGTTTTGTTCAGGACTATGCTCTGCAGTCAGTTGATGTTATCTTATGTTTTATAATACATGTGCAGATGAGTGATCACACCTATGTGACTGGATTTCTTGAAAACAAATGAGCCACACCTAACAGGGTTGTGTCTCCAGATGCTGGTATCTCATACAGATATCTTTTAGATCTACTTTTTCTGCTACACTTTGCCATGTCATTACCACACTGGCGAGAGACGATAGCAAGAATCCAGCACAGTATGAGCTTTCTAAAGGCAGGATGATAAGGTTTCAGCCTATACAGTTACCAGGTGCTAGGCAGCTCACGCAGACACACACAGAGAAGCACACACACACACAGGCATGCACACTCACCCTGCAGTGATGTTGATATCCAAACCTCGGTAACACGGTGAACACAAACATTTAGCAAGAACAGTTTGTTCATCTGCGCTTGTGTTAATGTTTGTGCTCTCAAACTAATCAGAAGAAGTCACAGGCCTGGCAGAACTTGTTATGTCATGTCTCTGTGGCATGTATTCCCATGTCAGCAACTAATTATGCACAATAAATACAATTCAAGATATTATCTTTTAATGGATGTGATCACAACCATATCATTCACAAATAACAGAGGCTCGAATACACTGCTGAAGGACACATAAAGAGAAGCAGTTATGGTCATGGTTTTCCATTGTCTGCTTCCTTTTCTTCTTTTCCTTCCTTATCCTTGCCACAGCCTTCACTGAAGTCGCCTGCCTTCACAGGATTCCCACAGTTTCCCAAGCTGGTTGGAGAAATAGGTGAAAGGTCACAGCAGTGTCTCCCTCTCCCTCTCTCTCTCTCTGTGCGTTTGTGTCCATGAATGTGACATGAAGCTCTTGTTTAACAGCATGCTCGTCATTGCCCCGGGTGACACTGCTAACTCAGGCATGTGCGTAAATGCAGAGGGCTTCCAACCAATCAAACCTTGCGTTGTAAACACAGCTATTTTGTTTGCGGTTAAAAACCAAGGTGTGGCGATGGACAGGTTGACTCGGAAGTCCAGCTTGTTTATGTCTGTTGACGCTTGAAACAGACAGTAAAGTAACTTGTTTGTGAGAAGCCATCTGACAGCTCATCCCTTCCTTCCTTGACTGAATGGGGACAGAACAGAATCTTGACAGGACATGGTGTTTGTGGTAGACAGTGCTAACGCTCATTGGCATCTTTTTAAAATATTTTTTATTTTTTTACTCTGCTGACTTACGTTTCTGTGTGTCATCGTCAGACAAGGTCTCTCTGTTGGGATATATTTTATAAAAACAAACAAAAAAGCTGAAAACTTGAGGGAAAAAATTAGTTAAGGTGTGTCCGCTCACCTCCCATCTTTGAGGTTCACATAATTGGCATCATGAGGCTGAGAAAATATAAGAAATAATTCACACATGCAAATCTCATAAGCTTCACAATGGTGTCTTTTGGTTACTTTTTCACTCACTAGTTCACTTTTTGTACTTGACTTGACTAAAACATTTAGTACCTTTTTATGTAGATTGACGCCACCTATCAATGCAGCTTTTACTTTTGGTTCCTCTCTCCACTCTCCTCTCAGGCCTCTCTGCCCCTGCATGACTAGCAGCTGGCAGATGATAAGACAGGAGCCCCAGGAGATACTAGGTCAGACCTGCTCCCTGCATTACCACTACCTTACAGTGCCAGCAGCAGTGTAAATGACCTGCATGTGACATACTGGGGCTGTTCATTTTGCAGATCTCTGTGCATAAGGAGGAGTATTTTGGTTTTTGCAGAATTAGTTCAGAAGATTGATATCACTCTCTTTGCATTAAATATGAAGCTAAAGCAAGGAACACCTCATAGTTCCTGAGACATTTCACTAAAACAAAACATGTCTCTCTAGGCTTTGAGTATTTTGCAAAATGTCAAACTATTCCATTAAAACATCAAAAGCTATAAAAATGCACACACCAGAACATACAAAATATCAAGATTTATGTAAATCTCACAGGGGTGTATGGAAAAACATCTGTAGAAAGTTCAATAGTTGATTCATGCTTTTGTTGCCAAATACGATCCTTTAATACTGCAACCCTTTGATGTCTGGTCCAAATGTGTTTGTGTGCATAGTGTGTACAAGTCTCTGGACTCCACTGGAGGGATGGAGCACCATTCATCCAAATTATATTCCCACATTTGGTGTTTTGATGATGGTGGGGAAGAAGGCGGTCTAACACTTTGGTACAAAATTTCCATAAGATGTTCGGTGACTGTGAAGGCCATAGCATTTGATTCGCATCATTTTCATACTCATCAAACCATTCAGTGACCCCTCGTGCCCTATGGGGCATTGTCATCCTGGAAGAGACCACTCTCGTCAGGATAGAAATGTTTCATTATAGGATGAAGCCGATCACTGAGAACAACTTTGTATTGAAATGCAGTGACCCATCCCTCTAAGGAGACAAGTGGACCCAAACCATGCCAGAAAATCCAGAGCTACCAGATGCCCTCACAGTAGGGATCAAGCATTCAGGCCTGTACCATATAGCACTAAAGCACGAGCATCACAGTCATCAAAAGTGCACTGTCGACCACATTTTTCAGACCCAGTTTACTGACGTCTTTCCTGTAGATCTAAAAGCAGATGTAACTTTAGTCACTGTTCCTGCTGAAACATAAGCCAGCTGAGCTCCAGCCGTCCGTGCCCCAGTAATGAACTCTTTCAAAGTCCCTTATATGTTTTCCTCTTGCCGTGTTGATACAAAATCAGAATCAACTCTGAATGCTCTGCATTTTTATTCATCCCACAAGGCGTGATTGGATATTAATTGTTCAACTGTACCATGCACCTGTGTGGAAGCGTTTGCATTAACTGTTTCTCCACTCATTTGTTAAGGTTTATCCTTTAATTTCATTTTTAATTTGTATGTCACAGGAGCACCAGAGCAGTTTGGAGGAATATGAAAATAAACGTTACTGCTAATTTGAATCCTGCAGGCAGAAATATTTTAAAACTCCAAACCCAATTGCAATATAAAATAAGAATTCATGTATAGTTTATAAAAAAGTGTCATTTGCTTTACTTTGGTAGCGTATTTCTCCCCTTGCCATTCCCTTTTGGTACTGTCCACTGTAACGTCTGGCCGTCTGTGGCCTTAGATAAAGAATTTCTTTCTGCATCTCACATTGCATACAGCGTGTCTGCACTTACTGCCCTGCACAGCACTCTACAGTCCTTAGATAACCCTACACCAAACACACAACACTTGTCTACCTACTCAGCATAGACTCAACATGGTGACTCCCTGTCACCAATCCAAATTCACGCAACAAAAACAGAGCTGATATCAACCAGTGTCTCCCCTCCCTCCTCAGGGCCATGCAGCAGACACAGGGGGGAGATGCTGGGAAGGTGTCAGTCTTTCACTCTCTCTATCCTTTCCTTGTTTCCTTCCTATTCCCCATTGCAGCCCACCTAAAGCACTCATGCCATGCATGCATTCCATGGGTCTGTCCCTACATGGCTAAAGCAAACAGGTCCTGGGATTGGTGTCCTTGGCAAGCGTGTGCTGATCAACACCGCAGTGAGGACAGGCTGTGCTCTCCAGAGGGGGACAGCCCTTCATTCACGCTCCCCTGGAGGATATTATGAAACTTAACAAGGGAGCTATTTTAAATTCCCCAAAGGATTAGGGTACCCCGGCTGATGAGAAAGCACTGAATTTAGCCACTTGTGTCTGACTTAGTTTAGCTCAGAAATACTGTGAAGTAGGTGGTCTGAGTGTCTTTGATGAAAATTCTCTTCATCCCCACCAATTTTTGATTTTCTTTACAGTTAGCGTGGGAAGAAGAGGAGCCCTTTCCTCAGATGTGTTCCCCAGTTGAAACCAAAACATGACCTGCGTGCTAAAAATAGCACAGAGCAAGGATTAAATCAAAGAAAACGGAGCTACACATGCAATGCTTTCTTTTCCATTCATTCACCCTGATGTCAATGGGCCTGCATCTCTTGGTTCTACAAACTGGCACTAAAAACAGACCAGATTCTCTGGTGCTGGAGCAGTTTGGGACCTTTTTTGTATCCCATTCAAAAAATATCAATACACAGCTGGCATACACTGAAAAAAAATATGGTACGTGGGTCATGGGTTGAACCCAGGCTAAAGCTGTAACCCGAAATTACATAACTCGGCCTCAGTCAGAACATAAATATCCTGCTCAGCAGTCGTTTCTTCTTACAAGTATGAAATCCTCCGGCCCCGGTTACGTTTATATACAGAGCAAAAGAGGGCGCCTCTATCGGGGATGTAGCTCAGTGGTAGAGCGCATGCTTTGCATGTATGAGGCCCCGGGTTCAATCCCCGGCATCTCCACTCCTTTTTTTTTGTTTTTTTTTTTTTCAAGCTGCTTTTTTTCCTCGATCGTTTGGTAACTGCCGATACCTCTGATGAAAGGGGAAAAAAATCGCTATCACCTAACGAGCGTTTAACGAAACCGTTAGGTTAGCTTTGCAGATTATTCTCACCATATATCTTCCAGCTTAAGCCAGTTTCTTTGGACACTCGTTTCAAACTAAATTCCCATCCTATTCTATTTTTCAACATATATTATTTAAGCTTAAACGTTACACCAAATTAGACCTAGGCCGATTTATTTTTTATCTGTTAGTTTTTAGAGTTTGATAAAAAGAAAGGGGTCCTTTAATTTTATTTTACATAATTAAATTAGCTTTGTTAACTGTAGTCTTTCAAAACAGGTTTTATACTGTTCAAAACATGTTTGAAAGAATATCGTAAAAGGGGCTAATTTAAACCAAGTCTAAATCCCTAAAAGATCTTATTTTATCAACATATATTATTTAAAACAGAATTAGAGTCAAATTTGATGCACAACATTAAGTAACTAGTTTTTATTTTTTATTGTCATAGAACAAAAAAACATGGGTGTTAACAACATCAATAATCTTTCTCTTATATTCACTTGTCCCAGAAAGCCATGACAATGTGAGTGAACCAGCATGTACAGTACCAGGAACCTGAAACGGAATTGATTTACACCCACTCTTTTCCTTTTTTTCTGCTTTCCTGCCATGACATGTGAAAATGTGTTTGGTGAAAAGGGTCTATTTTGTGTGTTTTGTCTTGATGTGGTATTTGATCGGTCTTTGCATGAAAAATGGATGCACCCAGGGACCCAAGGGGTCACATGTCCCCTAAGTCAGAGCCTCTGTGTGACCTTTACGGGTCACACGGAGACGTGTTAATAACAGACTTGAAAGAAAGTTCTGAAAACCAGGAGGAGGAACAACTTCCTCGAACTTTTTATTTTGTTTTTATGTTAAATTTCCTGTAGGTTGCTTTGGCCTGGTGCTCCGATTTCTTTAACCATACTGAAATGTCTAGAACTGTGTGGTTAGCAAGTGGATTTTTTTGTAGAAATGTGGTGAAAGCAGCTGAGCGAGCATCTTGTGTTTGCAAACTGTCATACAGTGCTGTTCATACTGGCTCACCTACATTGTGTTGTGGTGTGTCACCTGCTCTTTTATATCTTTTAGTACTCGAGCATGAGTTGAAACAAATGAAATACTTTACATAGCCACTCATATTTAGGCCCAACCCTTGTGTACATTGCTGGTAATTGTACTAAACAAGCAAATTAGATTCATTGTTTGTGTGAGTTATGCAATGCCTTACAAAAAATCATAAACAACAGAACAAAAAAACAACGTGAATTAATCAAATGTCAACACATTTCACATATGTGTCACATGTGAAACACTATTTAACATGTAAAGAAAAATATTCTTACAAAGAAGTGCTTACAAATCTGATCAAGTGCAGAACAATACTTCACGGGCATCCAAGCCAGTAGTTGTTTTAAAACACTGGATTCTTAAACATTAACTTTATCATTACATTCACGGTGTGTTAGCCATTGACTGCCAGAGAAACCCAGTTTAGAGTGAAGGTGTTTAAATCAGAGGTTTACTGTCTCAGCCTGCTGTCAGAGGCAGATATGAAAAGACCGTCAAAAACCCTGAGGGCAACGCTCTTTTTGGAATTGGGTAAAAAGTTATAAAGAGCAACACACACACACACATACACCTACACATTCAGATAGACCTCAACCTGGAAGAAAAAAAAATAAGGCTATGTATGCCATCTGCTTTTAGCAAGTTACCTGAGACTGGTTGTCCAGCAGGACACACTATCTGCCATGAAACAAGACCACTCAGTACATGTGAAGGGTCAAACCTTCACATGTACTGTTCAGGTGTCCGTAACTGCTTAACCCACACACTATATGTCAACGCACATTATGACCTAAAAGAACCACCTTTACATAAATGACAAGTATCCATTCCTCAGATGTCAAGCTAACATTCCTGAAGGTGGAAAAGGAGGAGAAACACCAGTCACTCCTATGTGTAGCCCCAACAGCCCACTGTGCTTTAGCTGCAGGTCACATTGCATGCAATATATATCTGTCCCACTTTTCTTTTTAAGAAACATAAAATTCAGCAACAAGCATATTCAGAAAATCACATTTATGCCTGCACAGGTCATTCTGAGTCAGTTTAAATAGCTAAATAGCTAAATTTGCATAGTTGGTTTCCCAAGAAATTATTGTCAGTGGAAATTTAAAGATAACATAATTTCCGTGAAGCCAATAAAGAAAAGGAAACAGGTCTGGTGTCTTCTGCCTGTTGGTGTGGCAGAGAGGACTCTTCATCATGTATCACCAGGTCATTAGTGAACACAACGTGTTGTCCAACCTGAAGGTTTTGTTGCTGAGTCATCAGACACAACAAGTCGATGTGGATCTGTCACCTTGGATGACAACAAACACTGTTGACTTTATCCAACCTCACGGCTGGGCGCAGTACACACACACACACACACACACACACACACACACACACACACACACACACACACACACACACACACACACA
>JBBMJY010000012.1:15094375-15134234 GCA_037833715.1 Toxotes lorentzi | reverse complement strand
ACACACACACACACACACACACACACACACACACACACACACACACACACACACACACACACACACACACAGACATTCCACACTGTCTAGTCTCTACGTTTTAGCTCATGACGTCTGTGTGTGAACACCTGTTTATGTAATATTATGATACTGTGACAGCTGACACAACTCAGCCACATATTGCAGCTAAATGAGTGTGATCTTTGCACCTGCACTAACATGCTGTATATTTGTGAAATCAAGATGATAAAGTCTCTGACCTCTGATTCAACCACTGACCTGGAAACATGGTATTCTTGGTCTTTGACTGCCTCCTTGTGGTTCTTTGCAAAACAGTCCCTCGGTGGATCAATTCACTGTTTGGACAGTGGGTGGCGCCACTTCATAGTTTGTTCTTTTCTTGGCCCAGCGTTATCCTAACAGAGTGAAAAGTAAAAGTTGTAAATTAATCAGGAGTCCTGAAGTCAGCAGATCAGTTGACGACGTATTTAAGACAATGCTGTTTGGTTTATCAAATTTTGGATTGTCTGACTAGCTTGAAAAAAAAATACAGATTTTAAATGACACTACAGTCGTGATAAAGTAGTTTTAACCCCAAATTAAGGTTATTTTCTGTAGGCAAATCCCATGAAAAAGATTAAAATCAACAACAAATTGATCCCACAACAAGTATTAACTGTGGGGCCAAAGCCTAATGTTGTATTTGTGCCATAGAACTCCATTGTTGTTCAAATAAAAACATGAATGAGCCACAACTTTGTAGCCTTTTTGCCAACTCCAACCAGTCAGGCCTTTCTCCTTTGACCTCTCTCATCAACGAGGTGCTTTGGTCTCATTGGATTTTTTGTTTGCTTGTTTGTGTTTTGTTTTTGTTTGTTTACCGTTTCATTAACCGAGGCTCCTCACCTGTATCAGTATGATGTTCTGCACTGAACTGCTGCCACATGACTTCACACAAACAAAAGAAAGGGGACAAAACACAGTATGAGATAAAGAAGAGAGAGAAAACAATAAATTAATAAACACCACAAGGCAATTCAAAGTGCTTTTCATCAGAGGAAATATAAAGAAACATACGAATATGAAACATGGTTCTAATTCATGTTTTGTTTTTTTGATGTGATTTGATGTGATGAAGTGATTTTGTAAGTGTGGGAAGTTTCTGACTCTTCACCTGGTGCCTCAAAGAGCATTCATTTTCCTCAGAAAGTAAACAACTGACTGTTAGATGACTTTTAATGATACCATATATTACATCAAAGGAAGGTTGGACTGCTGTGTCTGCCTGCTGTCCAGATAAGGTTAGAGCAGAAACACACACACATACATACGTCTGGTTAAATTCCACCTCTGTCAGCACCAATACAAGGTTTAGTGTGTTTGTGCGTCATACCAGTGAGTTTAGGAGATATGGACGACACAAACGTCTTCTATAAATCTTTGTTTCATGTAACAGAAACTGGCATTTCTGTGGGGTATTCTGAGCTAAAAAAACAACAAAACAAAACAAAAAAAAAAATGATTCCATTCAACAGACAGAGAGATGTGAAAGTGTTTGCTCATCTGCAATTATATCGGCTGTTTAGTCAACTGTTTGATTTGACCATCACGCAACAGCAGCACCCTGACCAAATATAATCACGTGTTATTAATTAGCTAGTGGTGATAGATGTGTTAAAACCACAGGTGCATTAGATCAATAATGTATTATGCTTCGGTTGCACGTGCGGCACGCGCTTTCTTTTGCCTTCTTTTTCTGGAACATTGAACCAAAGGAGAAGACATGAAAACATCAACAGAAAACATGCCATTTCAATGTGTTGAAATCTGATCGCCAGACTGCCTTTTGTTCCAATTAACTGATGCTTACATCCAATCACAACAAACAAAGAATAATTCCATTTTATTTTCGTTTCATCCCAGTAATTTTACCTCTCATATTCATATCTTTGTCAAAGCGCCCTTGATTGATGTTCCCTAAAACATGTGAGCATTTGTGTCTAATGGAGAGACTTGAACAGAGAGTGTGTACAGACTACACAGCTTGTATGTGGGAGTGTGTGTGTCCATACCCTGCATTCCTTTGGTATAATCTTATCTTTCTCCTGTTGGGCTTATGGACCTCTGAACTGTAGGGCAACACTCAGATATACACACTCCGGTCTACATGCACAAACAAGCAAACAAACAAATAAACAAAAATGCGGTGGTGAAGTCATATGAGGCAATTTATATACAAATAATAGTGTGTCAAGTTCATATCCTCACTAGCTTGTTTTGTGGGTGGGTTGCAGATAAAAGCACGAGGCATAGGACAGGTAGCAAGTTATAGACAGTACAATGGGATCATCTATAACTTGATGACTAAAGAACAGCCCGCATTTTATCACTTAAACAGAGAACCTATGGACCAAAAGTGGGCATTTTTGAGACCCTCCCAAATCGAAGTGGATAATAAACTGGTTTTACTCGAAGAGACACCAGAGGAAAAGAGCCCTGACAATAGCTGCTAATCACAGGCTTGTCAGTTTTCTTTCAGATTCAACTAGAAACATCTTGGGAGATACGTTGTATAATTTGAATCATCACATGTACAAAAGGAGGCTTGAATTGACTTGATTGATCTGTGTTGCTGTTGTTGCTGTGCCTTTGGATAAGTCTGGGAAACAACCTGCATAAAAGCCAAATGTAAATGTGCTCAAGTGGCCGTTAACAGTCGTCTGAAGGTACTGAATGATAACAATGCACCTGATTGTTCACAGGCCATCAGCAATGGGTTTTTAAAAATGTAAAACCTGAATTTAAACTGTGCCACTGTATTTTTCACCTGAGTAAAAACATTTATGCAATTAAAACTGGTGATAGTTAGGGAGTTGGCTTCTTTTCAAACACACGAAAAGACACCGGAGTACAATATGGCTACCACCCATCAGGTCAGAAGTACTAGTCTGTAACATATAATCAGCAGGACACCAGCACAATCAAATGGCAAACACAATATAGAACAAAATGCTTCCCTTTTCTATTTTGTCATATAAACTGTATAAAACCTGTATCTGTTTAACAAAATCGGTTTGTGACCAATTCGAAATGTCTAAAACTTACAGGAAGCATGTGTTACTTTTTTCTCTTCTAAAGTTTGTGATCTGCAACATTTGGCACGTGTTTCCTGAGAAGTAATAATAAAAAAAAAAAAAACAAGCTGTGCAAAAACTGTGTGACTGATGTGAGCATACATTTTTGATGCAATCAACAAACTGTTTCAGGTATTTTTCACAAAATACCAGGGAGCCACATCCCTTTTCATAGGAAATCATTCCTCTAGCCTCCACCTGGTTGTAGCCCCTTTTTTTAGCATTAGCCAGTAAAACACTTCCAAGATTAGACTGAAGGAAGATGTGTATCCCTGAGGCCAGACAGGAAAGAACATCTGTTCTGAGCGGAAAAACGTTTCATGTCTTCACCTCTTCTGTGTGTCACGAGGTCACTCCAACCCTGTTGTAACACAAATTGTGATTGCAGTCAGTCCCACAGACAAACTGCTCTCCTCCTAAGAGCAAATTCAAGTGTGTAATCAGCTGTTTTCACTCTTACAGCCTCCTGCACTCTGTGTGTGTGTCAGGTGGATGCCTCATTTTGTGATTATTTCTGAGTTTGTGTGTGAGGGGACAGACACACACACATCATCCTCCTACTAATATCTCACACACATACCTCTTGCGTAAACCACCACCAAACACCATTTGCACCGTCAGAGTCCTCAGCAGCAGCAGCAGGAGACCCACACCTCGGATTACTTTCACGTGTGTTTTTGCTATTTGCTTTTTGTTTTTACTGCTCTCCTGCCCTCGTGACCTCCAGTCTACGTGGCGTCGGCGTCAACAAGCGTCCTAACGACGTGCGAACTTTTGGGCATGCCGCGACAATGGCGCCTTTAGACAGGTGCATGCAGTCTATTCGCCACCGAGGAGCTTGTGACTCTCTTTGCAATGCTAAACAGGACCGCGGAGGTCTCTGACATTCCTGCCTAATGGCTGGCACCTGATTTTCAGACAGATTTTGTGAAAAAAAAAGTAATGGTAGAAAATCTTAGTTTTCATTGATAAAATAAAATACAAGTCAGGTAATTCATGCATGAAAAAAGTGAGTGACAAAAGCGTGACATTTACAGCAAAACGTATGAGTATATATGTGCAGTAAAATAACAGATTAGTAATGATAAGATATGTGAGAAATGGGATGAAAGTCACAACTCACTCTTTTACCGGTGTTTTCATATGATTTCTTTGTAATAAAACGCTTGCTCGTCTTATTTGGAAAGTTAGCGAGGGTACAAGTTTAATTTTGCTGTGCAACTGTCCAGAATTACGCACACTCGTTTGGGCACTTGTAGGAGGAAAAAAAAGAAAGAAAAGGATAAAAAACACTGTGTAAAACCCATTTCCTCTCGGGCCATTATTCGCTGCATTTCATGCCACCTAAAGGCACGGGATTTAATGGGACCCTGTCTGAGTTTGCATCATCATATTGTTCCTGTCAGCTCGGTTAATTTTACCTCGGATCGTGCTGTGAGCAAGCTGGAGAACAGCACCTCTTTTATCTAAACGGGCTTATGCCCCGCAGAGAGACAAAGGGAGATGCGGTCAGGATGGACTGAGTGTTTTGTATTGAAGGGAGAGATGAGAACAGAGCGTTTGTCTCCTGTACCTTCTCAAAAATGTCTCCTCCTCACCGGGGTGCGTAAAAGCCCCGAGCAACTGGTACATAAAAGAGCAGAGCCATCATAAACCGTCTGCGTGGTGTGTGAATGAGTCTCAGTGTTCTCAAACAATTGCATTTCTTCAACGACTTTTTTTTTTTTTAGCTACTGATGAAAGCATTGGTTTTGTGGACTTCGGCTTCCACAAACCTTTTTCAGCACCTTTTTCTCTACTATTATTATAACCATCATCCCAGAGATGGATGTAGAGCCATTTACCCACCACCACGGTTAATTTACAGTAGCCTATGAGCCGACAGAGGACGCTCCAGCTTTGGTTTGTCATGACACTCTTTGTAAAGGAATGGACACTGTAGTAAAGTGTACTGCTGTGTACGGCTGTTCACTGAATCCTGCTCGATTCGACTCCATTTGTTTTCTATGACTGTCTTTACATGTTCCTTGCCCTGATTCTTTTCCACAGCGAAAAGCAACATGCGGACAAAAAAACCCCTCATTTTGTATTGAACTCATACACTCATCTATTTACATTTGAAAATAGTTCTAAGTGTATGCCTGCAGGTAAAGAGCGGGTCATTAGAACCATGAAATGCACAATTAGATTTGCGCTCTGCAGCAGCTTTTGGCACACTGGGGCACCTGTGGCGAATGGGGCTGGTGGCGCCCTGACACACGGGGTGTGTCTTTGGGCGGAGATCTGCCCACCCACCCCGCTGCTTCTCCCCTCTGGTTACTATATGAGGAGGCAACTTTGCGATCCCTTAACGAGATACATTCGAGCTTGGTACTGGTCTCGCAGATCTCTCCAAGTGTTTTCTCTCCGTCCGACTGGAATCTGCAGCTGTGTGATCCATTCATTCATCTGAGCGGACTCCGCCTTTTGGAATTGTTTTTATTTTTATTTTAATTTACCGGAGAAGCCAGACCACAACATGCCTCGATCATTCCTTGTGAAGAAGTATTTTTCCAGCAAGAAGCCATACTACAGGGAGAGCCAGCTGGAGAGTCAGACTGGTAAGATTTTCGTCCCTGATTTAATTTGTGAGTCATGAGCTCTTCATCAAGTCACCTTCAGTCTATCAATACTCTTCACCCATGTGGCAGATAAGATGGACTTGCATGTGGCTTCGCAAATGTGGAAAATTTGCGAATGTAAAAGTTAGCCGGTCAGGCCTGTGGTGAATGCAAGCTGCAACAAGACACCAAGAATGAAAACAAGTTTAGTGCTTTATTAGATTATCTGTCCATTTATGTGAAACCCCACCTGACCTCCTTTTCCTCTGTGTTACCAGCTTTTGTCCCAGAAAGCTTTCCTGGAGCTGAACTTCCAACGCAGCACAACAGCTCTGCCCTGACCTGCTATCCCACCAATTCATTCCTCAACAACAAGGACAACCTGCCTGCACCTCTCTCCCCCATCACCCCAGTGTCTCTGCCCCCTTCACCCCTAGGTCCTCTGGACCTCAGCAGTTCACCCTCCAGCAGCAGTGGTGAGGAAGAGGAGGATGGTGGGCGTAGTTCAGATCCCCCAAGTCCAGATGTCATCCAACACGTCTACCACTGTCTCCACTGCAGTAAGAGCTACACCAGCCTCTCTGCACTGTCCCACCATCAGATGTCCCACCACCAGCTCTCCCACTGTGCCCCACTACAGCAGACACCCTCTCTACCCACAGAGGTGTCTGCACGTCCAGCCTTCCACTGCAAACACTGCCCCAAGGAGTACACCAGCCTGGGAGCCCTGAAGATGCACATTCGCTCACACACTCTGCCATGTGTGTGCCCCACCTGCGGCAAAGCCTTCTCCAGACCATGGCTGCTCAGGGGACACATTCGCACACACACAGGTATGCATCAAAGAGCAACTTCACATCAAGATATCATGTCAGGGTATTGATTTCCCAGCTCTGTTGGCTTGTAAATGTAACAGCTGTTTGCACCTTGTGCTTATTGATATTCATTGATTCCTCCTGACGTGTGAGCAAATGTTATTGCTCAGCATGGCATAATCTAATCTCAGCCCCACAGTTGCTCTGCATGAAAAAGGGCAATCTGCATTAAGTAAGTTAGGGTAGTGTTCCTGCTCTTTTGTTGCTTATCTGTGGATCATTTGAAAGACAATGACCAGAGGACAGATGCTTTGGCCTGTTAATGAAGGGTTTTTCTGAAGCTAACAGTTTTTTTTTCCTCCTTCAAACCAGGTGAACGTCCCTTCGCTTGTCAGCACTGTAATCGGGCCTTTGCTGATCGCTCCAACCTTCGCGCCCACCTGCAGACCCACTCTGAAGTGAAGAAGTACCAGTGTGGCTCCTGCTCGCGGACCTTCAGTCGCATGTCCCTGCTGCACAAACACAACATCTCTGGATGCTGCCCTGCCTCATAGACTCACATTCCCTGGACTGCTCTCATAAGCCAGTTGAAGCTGCTTGCTGGATCTGATCCCCTTCCCTGATTAGAGCCAATACACCCAGAGGACATTTGGCAGATTGATGCCAGCACATCTCAAAGCCGTGACAGGAAAACTGCTGGAGTTTTTTTTTTATTTTATTTTTTTTATATAGAATGACTTTTTAAGTGCCTTTAACATTTCAAGACTGTAGCTTTATAAATATTTTGAGGTCATATTGTTTATCTGCAGCACATTTTTTTGCTGTGTCCTGTCAACTGTGTGTATGTGTGTGTGATTTGAGGGCAGCTGGACATGCAGTTAATTCCCAGGAAACTCCATTGGTGCCGGCCGGTCCGGGACTCTGGCCATGTTGCAGCTGCTTGGGTGTGTTTGTGTGTGTCTGTGGTGCATGCAGGGATGTCATTCCTCACCATACTATACATACATGGCATGTGTGTGGAAATGAGCAAGTGTGTGTGTGTGTGTGTGTGTTGAGACAGCTGTCTGCGTATGGTGTACTGTGGAGGCAGGGCGCTGAGAGACGTGTTAGCGGCGATCTCGACGACAGGTGACCCTCTGCTCGCATCACAAACACTTTCCACACGCACTCATTGTGTCACTGGACATGAAAGGACCACTCAAGGTTGACCAAAAAAAACCCAAAACTACAACTTTCTTTCACCAATATTGCCATTTATTTAGACATGTTTTTTGTTCTTTTGGGAAGATTTTGACCTACGCTTTTTATGAACTATTTTGATGAACATACCATTCAAATGGGAATTCTGTGCCTTTTTAAGGTTGTGTATTTTTCTGCTTAATGTAAATAAAAGCTTTGTGTTTTTAAAAAAAAAATTGCTGTGGACCTACTTATTATGTGCTTTAATATTTATTAGCATTTCAACATGCATTGTTTGAACTCACAACTAAATGAGTTCATCGGGACAGACATGACAGTTTCTGAATGGGAAGATGGAGCTGTGTGTGTGTGCGTTAGGAGGAGCTGGGACAGGTTTGTGTGATACTGAGTGATAAGGGGAACACCTGCACACACCTGCCAGGCTGTCAGCACACACACATAGAGGCACACATGGAGAACACATGCCAAAGAGGTGGGTGGGGGTTGCTCACAGTGACTGCAGGTGGGTGAAAGGGCGATGAACAAAAAGTAATGAGCATAAAGATGAGGAAGATGCTTCTCAAAGATGCAAAAAAGTTCCTCCTAAAGGCCAGAGTGGGCAAGTTCTGCAGGAAAAAAAAATTAGCTGAGTGTGGGAATCCCATTGACCCACTTCCTGATGCAGGAGCGGCCACAGATGGAAGCAGGAAACTTTAGGCTCAAGACCAATAAATATACCCTGGAGACTCGAGGTCTGGACTCTGCCGAAAGAACCTCGGCACTGACACGGGTCCACTCAGTCTGTGCAGCCATCTGCTCCATAATGGTGAAACTCCGGTTACCTTGTAGGAACTTTTGGAGGAAGTCTGTGCTTATGAGCCCAGCTGAGGGTGAACATCCAGAGTGCACATATGGTAGCAATGTGTCTACGATCCCCACTGCCCTCCTGACCTACACACACTGACGCCAGCATGTCTTAGTGAGGTAACAGCGCATTTCCTCCAATAGCTCCCAGTGTTGAGAGGCGGATGCGCGTGTGTGTCAGGGGGGGTTTGAGGAGGCTCTCAAAAAGCTTGGGATCAGATTGCATGACTTAGCTTGCCCAATGTAAACAGCACCCAAAAGACTTCACGCATGTGCACACTCATTCCCACACATGCAAACATGCACCTACTGAATAAATGTTTTCACTTTGATCAAGGGGGATTTTTCATTTGTCCGCCTGTTCCTCTCTGGGCTGTTTTGAAGCAAGAGGTGAGAGTCATTTAGCTGCTGCACACCTACGCAGGCAATGAGTCAGAGAGGCACAGAAGCAGGCCACAGGGGACTAAACTCTGCCTGAACTGTCGGCAGTGGGACTTTTGTTGGACACAGAGAAGGGGCAGCAGGGCTGGATGGTGTTAAAAGACTGAGAAGACACATAACATGTCAGATAAATCTATAGAGTTAGGTAATATTCAACTTTCCCCTAAACTCTGCCTCCACACATTTGTACAAAAACATTTCACTAACCAGGTTTGTCATTTCTGACCCGGTTCAGCCGTTTTTGAAATTTAACTCTGACAACTTGCTAGAGGGACATTTTTTTGGTTTGCAGTGTGTAGGAGGCAGTCTATCACCCTGTAGCTTTGAGGCAATGAGATCACTGGACCTGTCACCTTTCTTTTTCAGCGTTTTGGTGTGTGTGTAATATCATATTGGTCTCCTCAAAGTGTTTTAATGTCCGCAGCGTCACGCATGCGGCCCCTGACTAATGTGACATTCTTGAGCCATTAGTGACAGACATACAATACTGCTGTCTAAGAGAAAAAGAGAAAGGTGTGTGTGTGTGTGGGGGGGCTGCTCTGTCTGACTGCTGTCCTTAATGATCTGCTCTTGAGTCAAACTAATAATTCAATTTTCCAGTAACAGGAGAGAATGTTATTTTGACCTAATTACAAAGAAATTGGGATTTCCATTTATTTATCATTCACATGGAAAGAATGTCTAAGCATTATTGCCTCGCTCCCCTAAATGAAAACAATAAAAATTAAATTACTTGTTTTTTTTTTTCTTTACAGAGATCCTAGTGAAGCCTGGATGTTGCTTCACAAACACATAATACTTGTTTGGCTTTGTGTACACAAAAGCTGATGTTTGACAATTTGCAGCCGGATGAGTTTTATTTTGTTATAGAGTGTCGTCATCTTGGAAACGGAAAATCTATGCCTCTGTCCAAACAATCACGATGTGTAAAGTCATAAGTGGAGCTTTGCATGTGTGTAATAGAACAGATTACAGGGCTGCGTAAACTCCACTTTCGACTTCTCTCTGAAACTCCACGTCGACAATGAAACAAACCTTTCCCAACACATAGGACTAACATTTTTGAAAGCTGAAATTGCAGTTTTCTCCCCCTGCTGCTTTGCATGTGTTTGTGGTAATGTTTGGGACACAGGAAGTGGCCTGTCAGTCTTGTATAAACACAGCCCCTCCAAAAAGCGCTGATATAAAGCATCTGGGTGCGGCTACAGCTGTTTGTGTGTACACGGATGTATGAGTGCGTCTGTGGGTGTCTGTGAAGTGTAGATTTGTCTTTGCCAGGGGTTCACAGTGGTCCATATCAAGGAAGAGGGAGAGTACAGTATATTGCTGAAATCAGAGCTGGCGGCATTTGCAGAGCTGAATCACTGGAGGATCAGATTCAAGCCAAGGGAGTTAAGTCACTGGGTTAAAGTTTCAAACCCTCTTACAAGCTGCAGTGGTCTTACACAATGCCACTGTCCAAAGACTCTCTCCTCCATTGGAGGCTGGCACTCGGTCCCAACAGACTCTCTCATCTCCCTTTGTCCTTTGAAAGACATTAAAATATCACAGGCTGACAAAAAAAAAAAATCTCCAAGGAGCAATGCAGGACAGGGAAACTAATGGCCTTAGGTATGAAGGAGAGTGTGAACTGAATAAGAAGATAATAATGCAAGAAGGAAAAGAAGCAACAAGAGTTTTGACATTGGGGGTGGGGTGGGGGTGTCTGCTGAAGAATGAGTGTTTCTGTGTTGTTTATCAAATCAGTAGGGAGTAGAATTTGCAGAGGAATGCCACATCTTGCAATGTAGACTTGATCAATGACATGTGCTGCGAGGGCAGAGAGATTCACTCACTGTGAATACCTTTCTCATGAGGCTTTTCCTACAATTCTGGATGGTTTCATGCACACAGGCATCCTCATATATGCAGCTATGTGACACAAAAAGAGCTCAGCTCTCTGGACAAATAAAACAGTTTTAACCAAGGACAGGATATGGCCTCTAGGAGGGGGTACACGCCATTTCCTGCCCACCTCCGCACTCCTGCTGTCCCGTTCAATGGTGTGTGTGTTCTGTGGCTGGTACTGTGTTTCCTCCTAAACACAGACCCTCTCTGTGCCACAGGGTCAGAGGGCAGAGGATGAGCCATAAAGGGACAGGAGAGTAAACAGATGAGATACACTGTGTGTGACAGAGGTTTCCAACATTGTGCCATCCAGAGCTGCGTGCCTGCAGGTTTCCATTGCACCCAAATAGTTAAGGGGCTGTTGAGCTGCTCTGTTGAGCTCTGTTCACTGAAATAAGCCTGCAGAGGCCAAGAGAAAGTAGGGTAATATGGATCAAATCAGGCATTGATATAAACTGGTGATTCAGTTTATGAAAAAAAATAAGCAGCTAATCTAGTTTCTTCTTGCTCATGTCGATGCAAAATTTATCCAAAGTCTATTTTCCCATCAAGCAAATTTTCTTTGGATTTATGAAGAAATCCTTATTTAAGACAGTAACGTTAAGAATGAAGAAGCAGACCCTGTCTGAATATAAATGTAACTATATATTACATTTCTACTATTTAGTTTGTTCTTAGGGGTGCGGCTGTGTCTTTCTTTGAATGTGTATTTTTTGAATGGGTCAGTGCTGTTGACAAGCTCTTTTTTTAAAAAATAAAAGGGGCTTTTTTTGCAATAGGAGAGGGAAGTAAAGAGAAAATGAAAGATGCAGGAGGGATATGGTGTTGCCACACTGCTGTTTATCACTGCTTACCTCACCCACACTGGCCTAAAACAAGAAGACATTAAGCAGATACATATCTCTCTTGGTATAAACATTATAACACAACCTCTAGTGGTTGACACATGATATTTAGCATTATATTGACCAGAGTCAGTCTGTTGAATTTTAATTGAGTTTTTAGAGACAAAACATGAAGCATATGTGGAAATTTGAATGCATACCTTTTACTTCCAGTTGAGTATTACTTAAGTTAAAGATTTGAGTACCTCTTCTATCACCACACTGTACTCTATACACACACTACACTCTACACAAGCTTGACAAATAGAGGGGTACCATGTCACAGTGACCTCGGGGCTGAATATCACACATGTCCAAATCTGATCTTTCAGACTCGTACAATTACGCTTTATCTGATTAATGTTATGTAATGAAAAGGGAGACAGCATGTTGTACTGTGTGATGGTACAATGGAGGAGATGGTTTACATACGCTCCACGAAATTGTTGTTGTTTTATCAGTGTTTAAACATAAGGGTTTTTGCAGCTAAGTTCCTGGCTATTGGCTGTTAGTTTCCCATGTTGTTTCAATAGTGGGGTAAAGTGCATACGGCCGCAAAAACAATAACGTTCAGCACTCTCTACTTGAACGGATAATTTTCTTGATATTCAGCACTTTCCATAACTGCTCCTTACTCATGAATATGAGCACTGATGGAACATGTGCGAAGTTGAAGTATCTGTATCTTATATTAAAAGTAATTATACTTTCCACAGCCCTTGTTCCATTTGCATGACCCCACAACCTTGCTACACCCACATTTGTTGCACAGAGCAAAGCGATTGCGGTTGCATCAGTGGTAATGTGACCGTGGCTTAACACACTTCATTTCACTGATTTGCACGCCTTCACTCTGACAGGGGGGGGGCTCCCTTTGGGTTTTGATTGGTTCATGAGAAATCGGGGAAATCTGTGATATCCTGCACATTCTGTTGTTAACCAACCAGGCTTAAATGTGGTGCAAGGAAAGGAGTGTCAGGGCCGAATGTGCACAAACCACACACAAAGAGTAAGCTAAGCCAGCAAGTCATGACACGAGAGAATAAGAGAGGACTGACAGAGTAGGATGTGTAGAGAGTATGTACTGGGGGGTACTAAGAAAGCAGGTGTCAGAATAGATGTGAAAGAATGAGTGACACGCTGAATTATAATAATAAGAGGGGAGAGGGTATCAAAATATGAAGACTCATGCTGTGTTTTGCTTGGACCTCTGGACAAGTCTGTGTTACACTTGGCAGCTGAGAGCAGAAAATGGCCTGTGCTGACTATTTTTCTTCTTTTCTTTCATTCATCCCTCTCTCTCTCCTCTCTCTCACCTCATGTTGTGTCATTCTTTCTCTCCTTCTCTCCCTCTTATTTACCACAGGTATTCAGGTATTTGCCCCCAGGGTGCTGCTGGTGGTGCTGAGAGGTGCAAGGTGCACTTTTGTCCTCCTGTCAGGGCCTGTGTGGACCTAGGGGGGCGCCAGCCAAAGGACCAGGACAGTTCTATTGTCCCAGTGCATTCCAGTCAATGAAGGATATGGTAGGGGACGAGGGAGGGGTGTTGGGTAGGACGGCTAAGATGGGTGGAGATCAGCCTTTGAGTTGGGGAATTAGAGGTTTTGTGTGTGTGTGTGGTGTGGCTACAGAAAGCACAGATTGCCTCCTTTCTCCTCCTCCTCCTCCCTCCTTGTCCCGTTCTGTCCTGTCCCTTGAGGAGCCGCAGGGCAGGCGAATGCACCTGCCTGAAATCCACACCCCAGGGCCAGACGCCTATCTCCCCCATCTCCATGGTAGAAACACTGCATGTGCCACACACACTGGTGTCCACTTACACACTTTTAAAAGGGGAGTACAGAGGGACATTCAGTTATATTGTACTCTGCATATTAGAAATTCAAGTTGAAAATCAACAACATTTTTTTACAGGGGGACTTCACCGATTTTACAAATAAAAAAGTCTGGACACAGGTCTTGTGGAGTACTGCTGCCCTTTGTGGCTCCAGACGGAGATGAGCGAAATCTGATAAACTGCATCAAGTGATGTCAGAGTTGGTTGGGTCTGAAATCTGCAGATTCAAAAATGGTGTTGTTCTTGGTTTTATACATTGATATGCTAATGGTCGGATAGCTTCTGAAAACCCCTCCCACCAGCTCCCTTCTAACGGATGAAGGGGTCTGTGTTCAACCATTTCTGTAACTTTCCAACGCCAACAATCAGACATTTACGCCCAGTTCACGCTGTTGTGTGGAGGTGAGAATGATTAAACTTTTCTCTCTAGCTCTCTTCTTTTCATTTGTTACACAACTATTTGTGGCACTTTTCATGTGAACAACTGCGTGCAACACTTTTCATGTCTTCCATCGGTGGAGGCCGTCCGGATCTGGTGTAAACACTTTTGATTTCGGACGGTCTGTGATCGGACAGCATGCCTCACAGACCGTGAACAGCAACGGCAAAAGACAACAACAGCCAGCCTTGAAATGTTTCATCTGGACACACATTGCGAAGTTGTTTTCTTTGAAATATCATTTGATCCTTGAACAGTATTCCTGAATGACTTACTGATTTTCAACAGAACAAGGAGCCACATGAGAGCCACGGAGAACAGTTAATCACATCCAGAGACTCTCTACCTGCTTCCCCTTTCTCTGTCACACACACACACACACACACGCACGCACGCACGCACGCACGCACGCACGCACGCACACACACACACACACACACACACACACACACACACACACACTTTTTCAGGGTAACCAAATCCCCATGTAGGGCCTTGTGTTGCATGTGTACTGTTCAATTCATAAGTCCCCTTGCCTCTCACATTATGATCACATTACTTTGCTACTGTTGAGCTTGCCATGTTTTCTTTGGCAAAACAAGAATCAGGCCTGGTTTGTCATTGTGAGCAGATCCACGTTGCATGAGAGGTTTGTTGGTCTAACATTGCATGTCAGAACACATGGTCAGGCTGATGTGCATCCTTGTGTATGTGTGTCTGTGTAACTAGACCCTCTTGTGCAAGTAGGGACAGGTGTGTCACCACCTGACCACACCCCCAGGCCACACGGCACCTCCTGTCCCTAACACCTGTCCCCTCCTGCATAGCCCCCCCGTCTCACACACACACACACACACACACACACACACACACACACACACACACTGTCTGAGCTTCGGGGAGGAAGGCAGGTTGCTGGACTGTGACAGAGCGAGGAGGATCAAATCATGGCGGTACGGTGGCCAGTTTGTCTTGAGTATCCACACAGCTGTCTCTCTGAAACTAGAACTCCATTGAAGCGTCCGGCACAAACTCCCTGTCTGCCCGACAATGTGGTGTCATCTCTGCCCACATGGTGACATCTCTGCAAGCTGTTGGAGAAATGTTTCAGACCATTATATCCCTGTGGCAACAGATGGGAAAGTATCAAAACATACCTTCTCTCCATGTCCAACAACAACATTAACATTTTCTCTTTTTAAAAAAAATTTATTTCTAATCTTTGCCAACCATTACGATATGGATTTTATTCATCAGTTTCAATGGGTTTGGTGACTGCAGTCCAGCACAGCAAGCATGTGACTGGGAGATTTAGAATAGCTGCGATACATTTAGTAAGATAGTGGAAGAATCATTACTATAATACACTTATTTTTGCTGAATTTTACAGGTACAAAACATTGTTGGTTACTTTGGCTGTGATCCTCCCACTCCAAAAGACCTGCTTAGTTTTACCATGTTATTAGCAAAATAAAATAGTAAAAACATTTTTGAAGTAATTTTAAAGTAATTTGGATATGCAGTTCGTTTACCATCATGCTGCGTTCACATCATATGGGACGGATGGAAGAAAACAGGCTCTTGATAAAATTATTACCCAAACTGTCTGTGTTGTAAAATAACCTCTTGATTTTGAAGACTGTAGACTTTACTTGCAGAGGACGACTATAATTGGCCAGCAGAGCTGATGTTTGTTTTATTTCCAAATAACTGAGATAACATGTCTTAACTGATGGTTTGTTTACAACCCATGTGATCACATGACTGACTGTACCGCTCAGCCTGTTGGACACCTTTCCAATGATGTCACAAGGTCCTCAGATCTTTACTGAAGTCGGTGAGTAACATGTTATTATAACTGATAAGAATGATGGCCAGAACTATGAAATACAACCCAGGTTATAAAGAAAATAATTTTCCTTTGGGTATTTCTGTGTGTGTGTGAGTGACAGAGAGAGAGTGGGAGAGAGAAAGGGAGGGAGAGGTCAGAGCAGCCTGAAGGCCATTGTAAATTCCTCCCTAGCTCAAGCAAAGACATTCTTCTCTGTTGTTTTTCTTTCTAATCTCTATGCTCAGATTACCAGCTAGAGGGCCTGACCAGATGAGAGGAGAGCAGGGTGGCATGCATGCACCCACATGTGCCCAAACACGCACAAACACACACACACACCAGGATTACAGGCATGCACTGTGTCGCGAAAACACAAGCACGTCAGTCTGATGCTGTGTCACTGGACGCTACCGCGCATTAATGGAAGATATCGGTTCCACCTGGTGAGTCTGTATTGACTGAAGCTGAATTTAGTGTCACGCAAACGAAATCACACCAACACACACTGAAGTCATTACCTGAGAGCTTGTTTTTTGAAACCTAACGAAAACAGCCCCCCCTGTGGAGAATGCTGAAAGGATTCCCACATGACAGCCACCCAAGCGCACACACACACACACACACACACACAAACACAACTCACTATTTGAAACAAAAATAAAGCCTTTCCAGATGTGCCCAAATCAGTTTCACTGCTGGGACACCACTCCACTGAGATTCATTATTAGATTTGATCACAGTCGGTTAATCTGTAAAACAAAAATATCTGGCAATGTTTATTTTCTCATTTGCAGAGTAAGCAAAGTGGAGTTGGCAATGGTGTAAAATGTGTGCTTGCAGAGGCAACATATTTCAAATTATAGCATAGCATTGTGAATATATACTAAAGGAAAGTTGAAGATTTCTCAGTGACATTTAGGTCCATGAGGCTATGCTTGTAATGATTAGCTGAGACTATTTCTTTCTAGTTTTTTGTTTGTAATATAATGTATTTATATTTAGATCTATGTGTCAATGTGGGCACTTTGTGCATACCACGATAAACTACAGCTATGAATAACAACTGCAACTTGAATTTCAGAAATGACAGTAAATGGATTTGAAGAGTTGCCTATAGGTAAATATGAAGAAATTAAGAATGAAGACAAATGTAGAGACGTATATAGAGGCTTACTGGCAGCCCACATTTCATTTCAGCTCTATTTTCTAAATACTTGGGGTACACTTCCTTGTAATTGTACTTATTAGTGATTATGTTGCACTTCAATGTTTCAGCTACCATCTGTGTGGTGTTACAAAGAGCCTGTGAGTTTTCAGATAACTTAGAAAAACATCCCCATTTTTGATATTGTGACAAAGTATTTTACTGACAATTCAATGAGATTTTTTTGGGGGGGGATCATTCAGTTTATCTGAAAAATTCAAAATCCTTCTCCAGCAACACACACACACACACACACACACACACACACACACACACACACACACACACACACACACACACACACACACACATCCACAGATCCCAAACAGCTGGGTAAATCTTAATCCCTGTCATGGTGACAGCAGACATGGGGCTGAGGGCTCAGTGTGGGCTCAGCAAGGTGATCCACCAGGGGGCAGAGACCGTTAAGTATTTATCCGTCTGTAAGTTTATTCATACATAAAAGTAATTACTAGGTTCCCTATTTGCACTCTAACAAACTTGCCCCTTTGTCCCTTCCCCCTTTTGGCCCACAAAACACACAACTAATCATCCCCGAAGTAGCACCTGAACCTGGAATTGACTGGGGGGGGGGGGTGACAGAGGGAGGGCAAAGCAGATAAAACATTCGAGCTAAAGTAGTTACCCACGCCTCACCTCAGACCCCCACCGCTGAACCAGCATGAGTCCTCACACTTCGACAGGTGTGGGAAGAAGAAAGAGGGAAAGGGAGTGCATGATGAAAAGAGAGGAGAAAAAAAGGAGTCTGAGCACCTGTTTTGGACTCCCATCTCTTCCTTTTGCGGGCCAGGGCTTGCGCTGCCCTGCCCAAAACAACACATTCATGTCTCACTGCCTGCTCAGCTATGTGAAGCAGTGCTGGGGTCAATTTTCAGGGGCTAGTTATAAACAGAATAGTGAAAGAAGTCAAGATGGACTTGTAATTACTGTCAGCAATTACTGAATTACTGATGGCTAAGGTAGTGAATCAAAATCAACCCTATGGTCCACAGAAATTTTCATTATGCCTCACAGTAGCGCATGCATGCATGCATGCATGCGGGTAGGTGATGCAAATAGGGAGCAGGAAAACTTTATCACAAGCACTGCTACAGAGATGGCTTATTTTAGCTTCAGTGCCAGTTATGAGAATTTTGCCGGTCTGAAAAAAATGTGACAATCAGTGGTTTGAAATTTCAAAGAAACTGCAATGATTGAAAGAAACCACATCATTTGTGTCCAAACTGCAGGTGAAGTTTATCACAATGAAAATTCTAACGAATAATTGATCTACCACGTCCTCTGTATGCCTCATTCATTTTCACAAATTCTAAGTAAATAGGGCCCGACACACAAATTCTACTAAATGGTACAAGACCTAATATGATCCATCTTTAAAACTGTGTTTTCAAGGCTGATTCAGTTACTTTTAAAAGGTTAAGTTCTTTTCAATGAATGTTTTGTGTTACTTTTTTTAATCAGTGTGGGGTAATGAGAGAATCCGCCATGAAGAGCAGGTGCTGCTTTAACTATTTCAGAGTTATTCTAACATTATTCTCCACACCCACAACAAACACAGCCTGGTCATCTGATCTGACCACCACAGTGAAGCATATCAGAGGTCTGGAGGATCCTTCTACCTCTTCTTAATGCCCCCCACTCAAATCTAACACACACACACACACAGTAACAGCATGCCTGCAGAGCTCACTGAGGCTCATTAACCTCCTGGTGGTGGGGGGTGGGGGTCAGGGGCATCAAAGTGGCAGGATCGCTGCAGACTCATCCAGCAATCCTACCATGGGGGTCTGGAGCCGCAGCGTCTCACCCCCTAATGAGAGGCCATGACATGCACACATCCACACACAGTTTGACCCCTCAGGACCAGCTGGAAAAGAGAGTCAGACATGCCTGTCGCAACTCTCCTCCTCCTCCTCCCCCCTTGCCTCCTCCATTCCTCTCCCAAACTCCACACATTCCAGCTACAACACAGTCACCACTGACTCAATTATGTCTCACCTACCAAATTTACCTTAAACCACAGGGACACCCTGAGGGAAGGAGACAAAGAGACGCCTTAAAGTCAATCTATCTGCCAATAATATTCTCAATCAATTTATTAATCATATGCTCTATAAAATATCAGAAAATATCTTCAAATTGCTTGTTTGCTTGTTTGTCGCATCCATCCCAAAGATTATCAATTATTAAAGAAATTGTAATTGATTCAAAATAGCTGCTGAGTCATTTTCTATTTGTCAGTTAATCAACTACTCATTTATACTGTGGATTAACATCCACTGATGACCTCAAATGATTTTCAGAGTCTAGAGAGACACCAGTTTTCCTCACAGCTGAGTCTCAGTCCAGATCACAGTGTCACAGTTAATACAAATGCTTTATGACAGATCTCAAAGTATACTAAAGCGTGCATATGGATGCAGCACGCCTGTCACTGACAGTAAGCCGCACAAGTCAGTCAGCTGTTAAAACTCTTTCTATAGCTGATTTGTTTGGTGTGTTTTAGGCCTGAGATATGGAGAGTGACTCCTTTGCAACCAAAATGGGAATAATTTCAGTTTTTGTGAGGTATCATAAATGAGAGACAAATAAAGAGGAAGCAAAACATAAACACACCTTTCTGTCAGTCAGCGCAACTGATGGGAAGAGGCAAACGCACTCTGAGGCATGTGGGAGCGGGGGAGGGGGCGAGTCTGGAGAGGGAAAAGAAAGGGAGGGAGAGGGGCTTTGGAATAGCTTTCTGCCAGAAAGGCAAGTGCAGCAGCAGCGGGGTGAAGGAGGGGTGCAGGGTCGAGGGAAGAGGCACCTTGCAACAGCTGGTCTCAATTATCCGTGGAGGAGCTGCAGAGCGTACAGCATGTATGTATGAGTGTGAGTGTGTGTGTGTGTGTGTGTGTGTGTGTGTGTGTGTGTGTCAGGTTGAGGCATCACAGGGGGAGGGCTGAGACCACTGGCGCCAGGAGGGGAGCAACAGGTCAGGGAGGATGAAGATTATAAAAATACTAGCAGGCAGTTGGCCTTGGTCCTGCACAGTGTGAGTGTGTGTGGTGGATATTCTTTGCCTGCCACAGTGCCTCAGGATGTGGAAGAGTGTGTTTGTGTGTGTGCCCACAGTGCATCAGGGCAGTGTGTTTCTGCATACATCCTGTGAGATAACCTTCCTGGTTGAATAACAAGGGCTCATCCCACATTTTTATTAATCAAAGTTGTCTCAGTAGTTCCGATTATTTAAATATATAACCTGAGGCACAGTGAATTTTCCAGCAGTTATGTTTTTATAGAATATCTGGTGATTAATTAGAGTTTTTGACAGTGAACCAATGAAACAAATGCAGAAATTAAATCCTTATTTTCCCTAGAAGAACAAGTTCACTCTGCCACAGCACTGAGCAAATGTTTGCTTTATTCTCATATAAAGAACTTCACGTTATGATAAATACGTGTCCTAAGGGATATATTGTACCATAAACTGATCAGTTAATGTGATTTGTGATACTGGGCTGTGTAAATAAAATCTGACTTGATGTGACTTAGTCTTGAAAGGGGTTCAGTAGCTGCCTCAGTACCTGAACCACAGTAACAGGACGTACATAAAGTGGGTTGGGACAAATGAGTGTATGATGTCCTCTGGTGTTGAACAAGTCTTATTGCATGAGGACGTAGGCACAGTGTGTTTACATCCTCTCTCAACCCTCTCATTCACTTCACATAATTAAATATCTTGAAAAAGACTATTTTCAGGATGGAATTTAACTACATACATTTATTTAGGCACATTTACTTATTTTGACATACTTGTACGTTTGAATGTTTAAATGTCATGTTACATTAAATATTGTGTATTAAATATCTGATATGATTCAGATTATGATTTTGCAAAGGCAACATCTTAACGCTTCTCTACTTTCATTTAAATACTGAATGCAGGAGTTTTACCTTTAAGAAGTTTTTAAGAAGATTTATTTGGACTTTTTACAGTGTAGTAAAAAGTACAGGGAAACCAGATTTTGATGGCCCCTCTCATAAAATCAGGATGGATTATGAGATGTCTGAAGCGCTGGAGGTTACATTTATATTTAATTTTCTTATTTTTAACATTAATTATTGGACAAAATAGGAAGCAGCAAAAATGACCTACAGACTCTAAATTAAACTAAACAATTAAACAATATTAAAACTGCAAAAATCGCAATCACCAAGAATCATGTTATAGGTCTTATCTTTAAGTAGCACTGAGAACTATTAAATTAAAATCCACGAAATACACTGGCTGTTGTTCGGCTGTACAGTGCGGCACGGAAAACAATACCAGGAAATAAAACGAGACTGGCTCACGAGGGTGAAAGAGAGACTTCGCATTTCCAAGTTAGCGGTCACATTTCCGCAAACGAACGGGGGCGCTCCAAATTTAGGGACATGTACACTCAACTTTACGGTAAATGAACTACAGAAAACAACTGGCCTTTCAGCTGCTTTATTTCACGCTCTCGGGATCTTTAATTAACTAGGGGCTCTTTCTAATGAATATATATATATATATATATATATATATATATGTGTGTGTGTGTGTGTGTGTGTGTGTGTGTGTGTGTATATACACACGTATGTACACATATGTATTAAATAATACAAATAATAAGGACAGTACCTGGGACTTTTGGGCGCCCTTAGGGGCTCATGAAATGATGTGAGTGCAAGTTCACTTTACCGTAAATATCAGTATGCGGGTGCACTCTTAGGGGGTTTGTAACCGAGCAAGTAGCCAGTAGCCTGCCTTCCTTCAACACCACCATAAAAGTAAACGGAAAGTCAGACAGCGTAACTCTTACGCGTTAGCAGTTTCTCTGAACCAGGTCTCACAGGGTGGATTGAAAGGGAATGAGAACTGGAACGAGCTCAAGTCAAGGTTAAGTCGTTAAAGCTGACTACTTCCTATACAAACGAGTAAGTTATGGACTGACGTATGGAAGTTTGGATAAAATGTCCTTGGACAATGACAGGTAAGTGAATAGGCAAGGCGCGGTTGGGTGCGTGTATGGTAGGCCCTACTGCAGAATATACAAGTTATTAAACTATATGTTGTTATCAAATTCTTGGAATGGGAGGATCATCAGCTAATACGATGTAATGTCATGAATGTAACACGAAATGTTAACTGGCTGCCAGCTGTGTGTAAAACCGAAGCCATTTGGAAAAGCAGATTAAAAAAAAAACACCCTAATATTATAAAAGCTTCATAACTACCTTTAACGTCCTACTCTGTAAGATTAGTTTAGATTGTATATTACTGTTGCTGAAGCTGCTGTTGTTTTATTATGGTTACAGTTGGAAAGATCCCTGTTTACAGTAAGGAGTGCTGATGCCGCTGTCTTCAGTGCATTAAGACTGAAACTATACTTCGTGTGTGAATCAGCACACGCTGTTCCTTCTCACAGTGTAGGCGACTCACCCTCTTACATCATTGGAGTCCACGCAGGCACACTGTACTCCCCAGTCATGTCACACATGCCATAACAGGATGCAGTAGGTTCACATTTTTTTCCTCCAAATCTGTCTAGATAGAAATACATGGCTGAAAAGAATTAGCAGAGATGGATTATGAGACACTGGACCTTTGTGGTCATTTTTTTTGTGTTTAAACAAAGCCCTGTGATTTTCGGTCACTTCATACAAAGACTCTGACCCGGGGGATCCCATGATATCTCGGACCCCTGGGCCTGTGTCTGACAGGCTTGTTCTATAGTCAATTCATCAGTATTAGTCATTGACTGTTTGCTGGCAGCAAAGAGATTCCTTCTTAAAGCAATTTAAATTTAAGTGATGGGGGACAAAATCCACAGTCCTTACTTACAGAGTTTCTGTATTTTCAGTACAAAATTCCTTCTTTGTTCCTCGGTCCCTCCACTGTACCTCTGCATGGAAACACTCGCTGTGGAAACACAAAGAAGGCAGTTCATATTAAAAACAATAACTCTGGAAGATTCCCTCTTGATTTGACTGTTAAAGCCTCTCATTAACTCAGTCCCCCGTCCCTTACACTGAACGTACCTTTGGGAGGGATGTCTTTGCGGACATTATGAACACAAGGAACAATTTCAGTAACCCAAAACTGAAACATGGCAATTTCATTTATTTGAAAGAAAGAAATTTCCACTTTTATTTTCATCACTAGTTTTGTCTGTAAAATGTAAGGAAATAGTATAAAGTGTCCATCACAGCTTCCCAGAGTCCAAAGTAACATCTTCAAATTACTGGATTTTGTCTTAAAGTCCAACAGTCCAAAACCCCAAAATAGTCAGTTTTCCATTGTAGAAGACTACCAGCAAATAATCGACTGGTGAAGTTGGAACCATAACAATGAATGAATTATCAAAAATCTTGTCAAGCTTTATGAAAACAATAAGAACAGATGAATACATGAATTAGTATCATTGATCATCACTGATTCAATTCTTTTACAATTACAGGGCTTACCTATACATTTTCCCATTACTTTTCCACTGTTTGTTATTATTTACAGCATGAACCACCAAACTTAACCTTAGCTAACAGCAAATATTAGCTCATTACATTGTTGGGCAGCATTATTATGAACACCAGTAACAGCGGTTTTAAGAAAATAGGTCTAATCAAAAAGTAAATGCATACAGCAAATTAGTCCCAAATTTTGCTTATCTGGTCATAATGTGCAGAAGTATCCTATGGTGGGTCACGCTGTTCTCCTTGTCTGATGTGTGCTCTTGTTGCAGACTTACCTGTTAGATCAAAGATGAGTATCCACGGAAAGGAGGAGGAGGGCAGAGCGAAGTCGCCAGCATCCATCTGTCTGTCTGACAGTTCCAAAGACATTCCTCTTACCTTCAGTAAAGAACCTGGAACATTCAACACAAAGTAAGGGTTCTCCTTGTTCTCTTATCTCTGTGGAATTCAGAATCAGAATCAGAAAAACGTTATTAATCCCCGTAGGAAAATTCTTTTGTTACGGACAAACGGCCATTTGAAAATGAAGAAAATTGCACAGAGAATGAAGAATGAAGAAAATTGCTCTGTCCCCTATATGGGAGTATTATCCAGGAAAAAGAGTGGTGAAAAACTCTTCTGTTTGTTATTTTGATAGTTTTCAAGGTAAGATAGAAATCTTGTAAAAAAAAAAAGTACAAAATCACACTTTTAAGGGAAAGAAATTCCCCAGTACTATACGTAAATGTGCAACTTCTTTCTCCAGTCCTAAAGAGGACTACAGTCCTGCTCTGCTGTCTCACAGAAGTCTCTGCCAGCAATAAACACTGACTAAGAACTGTGTGTGTGTTCAGGTGTGCAAGACCCTCTTAACAAGGGTCTAGTAAAAGTCACAACTCACAGCAGCATGGTTTGACTCGCTGTGGTGGCACGGCTGGTTGTTGGCAAAGTCGCCACAAGGTGGGGTAAACACCCTGCAGGTGCAGTTTGAACAGAGAGTGAGAAACCATCATCAGTCTCTGCTTCAGATGGGTAGAGTTGGTGTGAACCAGATTGGTTTGTTGACCAGTTGTCAACATGACTCACATGCTTGAAGAAAGTACATGGAAAGTTTCCCTCTCATTATACCTGCTGTTGATACTCTGCTGCGTTGGCAAAATCAGTCAGTGAAGTGGGCTGGAATGTGGTTACCACCCTTTTCTTAGCCCGGGGAGTGTACACCTCAGTATTAAGTCTGAACATGTCTGTTGTTCAGTGACAATTGTGTCAAATCTGCTTATGCCAGCCATCGATTACAAAAACTGGAACAACTAGAGAGCACCTTCCAGAGTGAAAGGAGCTGCTCTATTCTTACATGAGGCTGATGTATCTCTACATCTTTAAAGTGAGTTATAGTTCAAATACTATACAACGTCCGACAGAACACTCAGTCCTCATTTAGTATAACTCATTTTACGGACACGCAAACATGCATGTGCGAACTGACGAGCAAAATGACGTGCACTCTCTCTCTCTTCTTGTCCATAATTCCACAAAGCTAACTGCATTGTGAATGTGTGTTTTGTCAGAAAGGACAGGAAGAAGCACATTTCCAGCACCAGTGCTGACAACTTGAACTTTCATCATTTTTGACTTACCAGTGTTGCATCATAGATTAGACAGGGGAAACCCTGCTGTGAATGCATATTGCATCCGTGTCTTTTTTTAAGGAAATAATCTAAATTGTTTTGACAGCCTTTTGTACTACCATACGACTTTACCATTGTGGTTCAGACAAAGAAGAAAAGACGTATGATGGCACCATTAGTTTTTCCACCAGCCTCCTTAAATCCTCTACAGGCATGACTGACTTCAGTGTAGATATTAGTTCAAATTGCTCCACTGCAACTTATTTGTGTTTACAGACACAATAATTGCTGTGATCATCTGATACTATCTGGAGTCCGTAGATGTTTAAAGAACTGAATCCAATCAGTTTCTACTCAATGCTGGTTTTACTGAGCAACGGTATAATAATATATATAAATAATAATCAAAAAGTTTTGAGTTAAAATGAAAAATGCCTTCATCTTCACAGAGACCGGAAAAGGACTAGTGGTGTTATCAAAGAGCAGCTGCCGTGCTGTGCTTTGTCCCAGGAGGTCCTGAGGGATCCAGTCTCCACCAGCTGTGGACATTGCTTCTGCAAGCAATGCGCTGAATCATGCCGGGAACAATGTGATGCAACAGGAGATATCCCAAGTCCCCAGTGTGGTAAACGCCCCAGAAAAAGTCTGGAACTGCAAACACCCAGTCAAACCAGCACTGAACCCTGTAGGTATCTACATTTTCTAAAACAAAACCTTTTGTGCTGCTGCAGTCAACGTTTTCATTATTTCTTTTGTATAATATGCAGCATGTTTAACAGAAAATCACTGTGAAACTAACCAGTTACAGCTAATTATTTGATTTTTCTTGCTTATGTTTCAGTGACTGACAGTCTGCAGGATGTTTTTGACGATCACAGGACCAGACTTAGAAAGAAATGTGAATTTGCAATAGAAGGAACTTCTGAAGCAGGATCTCGAACCCACCTGAACAGGATCTACACTGAGCTCTATATCACTGAGGGGCAATGTGAAGGAGTTAATATCCAACATGAGGTGTGGCAACTTGAGACAATATCCAAAATGGAGACCCTGCAGGATGCTCCGATCAAATGCCATGACATCTTTAAGGCTTTACCTGGCCAAAAGAGATTCATTAGAGTGGTTCTGACGAATGGCATTGCTGGCATCGGAAAAACTTTCTCAGTGCAGAAGTTTACTCTGGACTGGGCAGAAGGCTTGGAAAATCAAGATGTCAGGCTTGTGATTCTGCTTTCATTTCGGGAGCTGAACTTGATCAAAGAGAAGCAGTACAGTCTTCTCAGGCTGCTGCATGATTTTGATCCAACACTGCACATGATCACAGCAGAAGAGCTTGTTGCGTGTAAGGTTTTGTTAATCTTTGATGGCCTGGACGAAAGCAGACTTGTTTTGGATTTCCAGAACGATGAGTTTGTGTCAGATGTCACACAGACATCATCAATCAACGTGCTGTTGACAAACCTGATCAAGGGCAATCTACTTCCTTTAGCTCTCCTTTGGATAACTTCAAGACCTGCAGCAGCCAATCAGATCCGGGCTTCTTGTGTTGATAGGGTAACAGAAATACGAGGATTCACTGACACTCAGAAGGAGGAGTACTTCAGGAGGAGATTCACTGAGGAGACAGTGTCAAGCAGAATCATCTCCCACATCAAGGCATCCAGGAGCCTCTACATTATGTGTCACATCCCAGTTTTCTGTTGGATCACTGCTACAGTTCTGGAGCATATGTTGACTACAGACCAAAAAGAGCTTCCCAAGACACTGACTGACATGTACTCACACTTTCTGCTGGTTCAGACCAAGAGGAAGACCCAGAAGTATGAAGGGGGGCATGAAATGATCCAACAGGAGCCAACGCAGACTGACAGGGAAGTCCTTCTCAAGTTGGGGAAACTTGCATTTCAACATCTTGAAAAAGGGAACATCATATTCTACCAAGAGGACTTGGGGCAATGTGGTCTTGATGTCAGAGAGGCCTTAGTTTTCTCAGGACTGTGCACAGAGATCTTGAAAAGAGAGAGTGTACTCTTTCAGAAAGTGATTTACTGCTTTGTTCATCTAAGTATTCAGGAGTTTCTTGCCGCTGTCTACATGGTCCACTGTTACTTGAACAAGAACGCAGAAGTACTGGCGACATTTCTGGGAGGAAACTGGGAAACAAACAGCAGTGACCCAGGTCTGGATAGCTTCCTCAGCAGAGTTGTGGAAAAATCTCTCCACAGTGGAAATGGCCACCTGGATCTCTTTGTTCGCTTCTTTCATGGTCTGTTATTGGAGTCCAACCATCATCTCTTAGGAGGTCTGCTGGGCTGGACAGCTTGCAGTTCAGAAAGCATCCAGAGAGCAATAAACAACCTGAAGAAGATGAACGCTTATGATATCTCTCCTGACAGAAGCATCAATGTCTTTCACTGTTTGATGGAGATGAATGACCACTCAGTACATCAGGAGATCCAAGAGTACCTGCAGTCAGAGAACAGATCAGAGAAGAAACTCACTAAGACTCACTGCTCAGCTCTTGCCTACATGCTGCAGATGTCAGAAGAGGTTCTAGATGTGTTGGACCCAAAGAAGTACAACGCATCAGTTGATGGAAGACGGAGATTGCTCCCAGCTGTCAGAAACTGCAGAGATGCTCGGTTAGTCCAGATGTGAATATCAGCAGTTTAAGGTTTACCTTAACCATTTTTCACTATATACCTAGTTTTTCATGTAGTTATAAAAATGTTGCACATAATACATACAATTTCTAATTCCATTATATCACTGATGAGGACTTTGAGCTGCAATTGAAACATCTGAAAGGGCCATCAGGTGAACCTTTGAATTGACATTATTTCATCACACATTGGAGAAATTTGCATCTCAGTTACTGGCTAAATAAATTCTTGTACTTCTGTTACTCAGTTGATTGTGTTTATAGCTGTGTGTAGCAACATATCTTGGCAGTCAGCAGTAATACATTAAAATTTTATGCGCAGGCTCTCTGGTTGTGGACTCTCTGAGTGGCATTGTGAAGTTCTGTCTTCAGCTCTGATGTCCAACCCCTCTCATCTGCGAAAGCTGGATCTGAGTGAAAATGACTACCTGCTGGATTCAGGAGTGAAGCTGCTGTCTGTCGGACTGGGGAGTCCAAACTGCAGACTAGAGACACTAAGGTTAAATGTTTTGACAGCTCTGTACTGCTTTACAATGAGTCGTCTTCTCCTCCTCTTCCTGCGTCTTCTCTTGAAAATCTCTAACACTTCTATGCAAATGAAAATTTCTGTGCTGTGAGCTGGGGCTAGCTCAACACGTTAATTCTGGCTGCAAAGGCTCAAAACTAGGTTATGCGATATTCTGTCCAATCACATTGGAAAACAATAGTGTTTATAGTTGTTCCAATGGAATGAAAAGCCAGCCGTCATAATGGATTTGATGTTTTCTCCAACACTGACAACTCATAATCTGCTGTATGAATAGGCAAATCTGATGGATAAAAGTTTCAGGAGATTTAAGGTGAGCACAGGGAAACATTCCCCTTTTAGAAGATGAATGCATTCCTTCAAGATAAATTATCAAAATAAAAAAGAAACTGATAAAGTATGTTAAAAATAGGTTCATTGATTTTAATGCCATTGCAAAAGTAGACTGATCTGACATTTGGTAGCTCAGACTGAATGTGACATAACCACCGACAGGAAGAAAGAGAGAGAGAAACAAAGAGCAGATATACAAACAGAAAGAGAAACATATGAAATTAAAAACTCAAGTTTCTTTTGATTTTTATTTAAAATTAAACTTACCCGTCACTGCAGGGGTGGGGGATCTACTGGATGATCGGTTCTTATCAGATGACATTTTTTGCGTGCCTGAAGCCAACACTGTGTTGACTGGTACCGGGTTGTGGCTGGGTTGTTGAGAGTCACTGGATTAGAGCATGGCAACGGTGAACTACGGATTTAGAACCAAAGAGGTCTGATTTAACTATGTGCTTTGTCCTCCTTTGCATTTCTTAGGTTGAGGAACTGCAGTTTGTCGGAAAGTTGTTGTGATTCTCTGGCATCAGCCCTGAAGTCCTCCTCATCCTGTCTGAGAGAACTGGATTTAAGTAACAACAACTATCTGAAGGATTCGGGCATGAAGCTTCTGTCTGCTGGACTGGAGAGTCCACACTGTAGACTGGAGACCCTGAGGTCAGACAGTCCTTTATTAACTTTTTACCCCACTCTTATTAACTTAAGAGTGGGGTAGCACAGGAGTATACATGCCATATATTTACATGTTACACATACTTCTTTTAAACAGTGGCATCTTCATTAATGCAATAAAATATTTTTTCCTTTGCTGAATTAACTACTAATTGAACCTTGCACTCTGTTGGGTTCAGTTGTTTGGTGCTGAGCATGCAAGTTTTAGACAATTCCATAAAATGTCTATTGCTCTAAATAGATAATGAAACATTCTTTATAATCTATCTAGATTGAGTTGCTGCAGACTATCAGAGAGCTGCTGCGCCCATCTGGCCTCAGCTATCAAGTCCAACCCCTCCCATATGAGAGAGGTGGACCTGAGTAAAAACAAACTGAAGGATTTAGGAGTAAGCCTGCTGTCTGCTGCACTGAAGAGTCCTCAATGTGGACTAAAGAGTCTGAGGTGAGTCCACTACCGTAGCTCATATATCTTTAATAAGGAAGATATTTGTTCTTGCATACTAATGGTGGCTAGAAGGTGTAATGAACAAAAGGAAAGTACAAATTCTATTTTGCGTAGGCTTTGTCTTTTAACTGACCCTATGGGCTGTCATACACTGTTATGTAGAGCAGTGCTTTTAAGTTTGTAATGTACCATTAATATAAGTAGTAGTACAAGAGAGTGGTAGTTGCCAACCTCCTGCTCAGTTCAGATCATTCCGTCGAACTTCTAGCAAAATGTTTTTTCCTTCTACACTGTCGATTTGCCCTTGTATGAGCCTCTTCATTTTCTCCTACATGGAGGGTTATGGAGCACTGTGCTATCTCTTTCTTTAGTCTTCCTCACTCTGTGTGAGGTGGAGCAAAGGATACCTTTGCAAACTTAGTTCTGTAGGAACAAGTAAAGCCATGTAATCTTTGTCACTTTGAGTTGCAGTGTTCAAGGATGCCATGGTAGGGTGAGACAATCAGTTTATGTACGAGAAGGGCTTGGTTGGCCTGCCATGATTTCCGTTCATGAAATTTTAAGTGCACTGCTCTACTGGAACAGGTCTATAGAGGGACCCTGTCCAAGTTCACTGAAAAAGGGTTGAAAACAAATGCTTGTTTTCACTAAATCTTAGCATTAAGCTCAGATTTAATGTTAATCCCACACTTACAGGCTTGATAGATGTGGGCTGACGGAGAACTGCTGTACTTCTTTGGCCTCAATTCTCAAGTCTAACCCTTGCAGCCTGAGAGAGTTGGAACTGAGTTATAACGACCTGCAGGATTCAGGAGTGAAGTTGCTGTGTGCAGGACTGGAGAGTCCACATTGTAGACTAGAAACTCTGAGGTCAGTCAAGATGTTTTCAATTTTACAATAACATTGATATAAAATTAATATTACACTGACAACAATTTTGACAGATGCATAGGATAATAGTATTGCAATTCATGGTGACTTATATAATGACAAAGACTATTCTCTATTTAATCACATTTACATATTGAATGCTACATTGCCAGACCAAAAAAATACAAAGGACTGATTTGCATCATCTTCTGTGACCCTGCAGTGTCACAGCAAATAAAAACTGAGGCTAGATAGATATACATATTTGGTATTTTTGGTATTAAATCTTGGTGGCTTGAGTATAATTTTTTATTGTGGGTTTCAATAGTACCTGGCAAGCAACATGCACTGTAGTGGTGAACCTGTGGTTATATGGTTGAAAAGGTTATTTAGTGCTTTTTTTCTTGTTGCATGAGGATGTTTTGAACTGTTCTGTTTTTAAGCAAGATTTCAACCCTGGGCTAATGTGTTCTCTAACTACATTATTGATTTTTTATTTAGACTGAGAAGCTGCTGGTTGTCAGAGAGTTGCTGTTCTTCTCTAGCTTCAGCTTTAATGTCAAACCCCTCCAGTCTGAGAGAGCTTGACCTAAGCGAAAATGATCTCCATGATTCAGGAGTGAAGCTGCTGTCTACTGGATTGGAGAGTCCACATTGTAGATTAGAGACTCTGAGGTAAGGAATCTCTTTTTCCTCTGTGTGTAGCTTACTTGAGCACAATAAATTATTTAATTAATTATATTATTATTTATCAAATGACTTTTGGAGAAACTGGGGAAAAAAATTACAAAGATGCTTCACTGACACAGTAGGTGTACTAAATGTCACAAGATTGGGAAAATACTTCTAATCTCTAAAATCTTCTAATCTCTTCAGGTTGATTAGCTGTCGGATCACGGATGAAGGCTGTGCTTTTCTGGCATCATCTCTGAAGTCCAACCCATCCTATTTGAGAGAGCTGGACCTGAGTAAAAACAGCCTGCAGGAATCAGGAGTGAAGCTGCTGTCTAATGTCCTGGAGAGTTCACACTATAGACTGGAGACTCTCAGGTCAGGAGCATGTTTGAGTCAGTCTGTACTTTTTTCAGTGTTCAGTGTTTTGTAAAACAGTGTTAGCGGCAAACTAAATATTCTGCACGTCCCTGTAAACCTGTAAACTTTATAAAATGGCTGCTTTGACCAGTGAACATCTGAGGAGCTAATGGTGACTTTGGGATTGCACAATAAGCAGAGAAAAAAAAAACAGCAAACAATCAGGTCAGAAGCTTAATGTGACAATGTGCTTGATTTAATCTGTAGATGATTTTTGTTCATCCCTGCAGGACAGAAGAAGTTTTGTAAACCTGGAGCACTTTCATGTGATTAAAATGCATCCATCATGACATGTTGCTGACTCTGGGGCTGCCACAATCACCACACCACTGCAATACCTCAGCTGTGTCTTACCTGCAGTCAAGAGATTTGTTATGTAGGAATAATTTCTAAACATTTCTTCAGAAGCCAGAAGACTATTTCATTTCATACAGACTGCACTTTGGTTTAGAAGAATTCTTTATCATAGTTAGCCGTTCTTCCTATTTGTAAAGTACTTGTTTACTTGAAGACCCTTCTCTTTGTGGTTGCAGGAGCCTGGTCTATTATTGTTCTGTGGCAGAAGGTTGTAATGGTTGTGTTCCTTATACCATATCCGTTCATTAGTTTGGGATAAAACATCTTCATAGACATTTTAGTGCTAATTGTACAATTGCTGACAAAACCGACATAAATTCTCCAGACAAGTTTATTTAAAATGTTTGTATATAGTCAGTTTATAAAACTCTTTTTCACTTATAATGTGTAGACCTTCTGGGTGAATAGAAGAATTAATGAACATGAATCGTTGTTGCTAACCTTCACTTTTTGTACAGACTGAACAAATAAGATATAACGTGTTTATTTGCAAACTTTAGGCAGATACAGATATTGGTACTGTCAAATATAGTCACTTTTAGTAAGCGTTGTTTCACTGGTTTTTACCTCATGTCTACAGATAGATTTTTTTAATTTATTTTTTTTAAGCAAACTTATTTATATCTTCCCAGGTCTGCTATATTTTGGCTGTCACAGATTAACAGAAAGCCCTGTGTTTTACCCATGTCCTGCAAAGTCTTGTTTCCACAGGACAATAGTATTTTTTTTTTCCAACAAAAATGTGTGCAGTACTTTAGCTTAGATTAATATTTTGTACATTTGAATAAAGTGAGCTAAGCCTTACCATTGCTGTCACTTGTTTGGTTTTAATAATGATTTATTGGAAGTAGTTCTGTAATTGCATATTAAAGCCTTAACTATCCAACTCCATGAAACAGCTAGGCCATAAAGAAAGCACTGAATGACATTGATCCCATTTAAAGCAGTCTAATACTCAGTGATCATTTCCTTGTCTTCACATCTTGATAATTGCAATTCTATATACACTTGGTACCAGGCTGCCAGTGGTATTTGGTGTGGAGGAAGTACTCAGATGTTTTGCTTAGGTAAAAGCAGCAATACCACAGTGAAAAAAATGTCTGTTACAAGTAAAAGTCCTGCTTTCAATATACTACCCAAGTGAAAGTACAAGTATTAGCAGCAAAACATAAAGTAAACAAAAATTTACATTACGCAGAATTTCCGACAAATGTATATTTTGTTGGAGGCATAAAAATGCCATTAGGAGACAAGATGAACCTCCCATATAACAATGTATTTTGTGAAACAATATCTAGGATATACTGTCTGCATAATGCCCTCTGGTATTCAACAAGTTTAAGGACACAACTGAGAGAAAGTGTTTTATTTTCAAACTTTCTTCAAACCTTTTCAACGGGAATAAGATTTACAGGTTGTCTGGAAGTTTTCTCTTTACATTCTTTAAAAAATATTTTTTGCACAATCAAGCATAAGAAAACAACCAACTAAGGGGGCAGTTTGATGAGGCTGCATCACACTTTGGTAAGAGGTATCAAAAAATAACATTTGAGATTCAGCACGTTTCTATAAAATGAAGGCAGCCATTGATGACCTGTGCTACTAATGTAAGAACAATAAATAAGGGACTACATAACACTCTCAAAAAAAAGAAAAAAAATATATTCAAAGTAATATCAAACCAATTTTTCAAATAACTCCACAAGTAAAAAGAAATGGTCACTTTAAAAGGTCAGAAACTATTCGTTCATATATAGTGACTTTTGACTAGATGTACTTCTTTTCAAAGCTTGACATTTTTAAAGAAATAAAAAAAAAAAAAACCTAAGTGAAATTTGAATAAAACCCATCACCTGTATATACTGTAAAAACACGCTGTCCTGAAATATAATGTGCGCATATTCTGTTTCAGAGTAAAGCATTTTAATTGACCTTGATTTATTGTTCATAATTCAAATACATGATAAGCTATTGCCAAGCACATGCTGTAATTAAAAATGTGACACCCGTAGCTCCAAATGAGTCTGCCATTTTTGTTAAAACCCTGAGTGAAGCCCTTGAACCTGCAGTGTATCCTCTTGATACCTACAAAATAATTTCTTTCTCATTTAAAATGTGATTCATTTTCAGCTCTGCTCATCAACACACTCACCTCGTTCAAAAAATATAATTTTCTCTCAACAATGTCTCATCTACCAAATGTGGAACAGAGGGACATTTGCTCTCTTCTTCTTATCTAAAAAGTCGAGCTTTGGCTTTGCTTACTTCTTTGGAGCTACCATCTTCTCCGTCCTCACTGTAGTCTGACCAGCTGGGTTTCAGAGGGGTCAACTCAGGTGCTATTATGTCTCCATCCTGTGTGTGTGTGTGAATAAAAACATAAGATACTGGTATTAACAAGGCAGTGTAAACAGTACATAGCACCATTATTGGTGCAGGGCACAACACTGCAGTAACTCCTAATCCTAACTCAGCAAAGAACCCTGGGGCTCAACGTAATTCTTCCTTTCCAGCCCAATAATGCATGTGGACTGGAGGGGAAATTCATAAAGCAAACTTCCAGCAATTACACAGCAACACGATCGCACTTTCAACACTATCATTTGGAGTGGTGTTTCTGTCCACCTGGTGGATATAAGTCCAACATTCACGGTCTTTTATCTCTCAGGGAAACATCTATCTCTTTAGCTGCTCCACTTTAGCTACTTGAAGTACCCACTTATAGTGTTTTTTTGTTTTTTTAAGAGGTTCTTCTCTTACAACAGCTGCCTGCTTCTATGAGAGCAGTAAGAACCGAACGAACCAAAAATGTAAAGCTGTGGACCGGACAGCTAAACGATAAGATGAAACTCACTATAAAGCTCCATAAAGCCAAGGGAAGTGTAGATTTAGGTGATTATTTTCTGTCAGGTCAGTGTGCTACAAATGAATAACATAAATACTTGCTTATTATATTGCTCCACAGTGTTACTTGTGCTCTACTTTTGTTTTTCATTCTCAAAAGTCACTCCAGTTTGAGGAAGAAGCAACGTACCTATCCCATATTTAAAAACCAACATTGCCAGTGCATATAGCTGCACACTTCTTGACACTGTAGCAGATATATATTACCTGAGGCTTTGAGAAGTTCCTGTCCATGCACCACTTGACAAAGTGCTTCTTGGCAGCCTCCAGACTTCTATGATCCGTCTTCTTGCAGTAGACTCTGATCAGCTGCTCAGCAAAGTGCTCTGGAAGAAGTTTTGACACCTGACAAGAGTAACAGCAGTTTACTGTGAGCCTTAAATGAAAACAGACGCAGTGACAAAGAGATTCTATGCATTTAGAAGAACATATATGAAAAACATGAGGAACATACAACCATTAAAATATGTTGGTAACTATAATAAAAGAAATAAAGATTAAGATTTGAATTCCGTGGTAGTTCTGACCTGGTTCTTGCGTATCTGGATGGCTGTAGTTAGGTCCTCCTTGCAATAGAAACGCACATTGTTGATGGGGTTCTTTTCCTTCATCCCATAGTCCAGAACAATGACCTGAAGGAGAAGGGGATGCTTTTAGATCTACAAGTGCAGTGGGTCACAAAGGGGAAAGCAATAACTTACAAATTACAAACGCTATCAAATTAAATCAGCATCAGTAAAAGAAAAACAAGTAATTAGATTACAAACTCACACTAACTACAAAGTCCTCTGGCTGCAGATTGACATCCTGGGCACCACTCTGAGGGATGGACTGGGCCAAATCTGCTTCCCAACTTCGAATCATATCCTGATTCATAGAGGTGAGAGAGAGAGAAATGGAGTTTTGGTACCATAACTTCTAATAATACAAAATGATTAATTATACTCTGTGTAGTGTTCCTGAACAGTGGCCACAATGTGCATGCATGCAATGTAGAATGATATTTAAAATATATACAGCCAAAAAATGCCCAATATTTTATTATTCCAGCTTCTCAGACATGAGGTTTTGATGCTTTTTCTTGTTTTATACCATCGTGAATTGATTTTCTTTGGTTTTAGGATTGTTGACTGGACAAAACAAGCAACTGGGAAAGCTGTAGGAGAATGCACTATTCACTATTTTTTCCAACTAAATGATTCTAATCATTAACTGATTATTTATATCATATCAAACAGTGCAATAATAAATGGAGCCATCATACTTACTTTACAGCCAAAATAATTATTTGCCAAGTAGGTGTGTATACAGGCATATAAAGACACAAACACGCACCTGGGTGACATTCAAAGGTTTGTCTGCCTGGGTTTGGCCCAGACACTTGTAGAGGCGTCGACAGACGATGTTGCGCAGGATCTGCCTCGGTTCAGCCAGCTCTGCAGAGGATGAGTGGAGTATTTCTTCAAACACACAATCTACAGGGCACAACAGAAATCAGTAAATCACCATATACTCAATACAGACAAAAACACAGTCACAAAAACAGAGAGGGTAAAAATAGTGCAATGAAAGTGGCAATTAGTGCAAAAAATATAGAAGACGAAGAAGAACCCTCCTTTGAACGCGTTTTTCATTCTTTTTTAACTGGGTTTAAAACAGGGGTTGAAATGGTTTGTGCATTCCGTTACTGTAATTTGTGTATAGTTCAGGACTGACACAAATGACTGAGGAGTACAAAACAAAATGATGTGTGATAACGTGATTATATTGGATTAGTTTGATTAGGTTATTGATGGTTTATTAGTATATCTGATTAGAATTAATTTGTGATGCTGTGATGACAGACACGGTCCAGCATGTTTTTAGAGATAGCACAGATGGTGTTTGGTGTATTTCCTCTCTGTGTCTTAATGTTCTTCAATCATAAACATACAGCACAGAGGCATCTACACACCCGTCAGCTTGGTGTAGGCCACCATGTCATCTATGGCTGTGGAGAGAGTGAACATCTTCCCTTTTGAGCCTTCAATCTTCATGTATGGATCTGCTTTTAAGAAGGCCTCTGTGACCCTGGTTAAACACACCAAACAAATGATCACTTTTGAGAAATTGGCTGCATATTATACAATAGAGACAAAGCAAACCAAGCAAGCCACATCAGAGCAGTTAGCTACTCACATGGTCTCTATGATGTTGCCCACTTTGTGCTGGTAAGCTCTTCTGTGGAGACAGTTCCTTGTGTGGAACATGTCATACAGATTGCCCACCTCCTGTTAAAAGAATAAACTGTATTTTAGTCACAAATTATCATCTAAATAGATCGGTATTTTAAAAGCTGATCAAAAAGCAGACGTAACCTTGTCTCTAGTACAGATGTGCTTCTGTCCGTCCACCTCACACACCCTGGCAAACTTTAGGAAGCGGCGATAGTCAAAGTTGTCCTGGATGCCCAGGTGGTAGCAGTCCCTGGGAAGACATTTGTAAAGACATAGGTTATTAAACTAAAAAGAAAAAACTAATAAATTTATATTTATTAGAATATTCAATCTATGATTTGAAAAATCCATCAGCCTTACCGGGAAAAGTAGTCCCACTTATCCACATCAATGCCATTCCTCTTGTTGGCCACGATTTCATAGAGGAAGGACTTGTCTTTCAGACGGCCTCTATATGGCCACTGTGAACAACAGCCACACCAGAATCAGCTGTGAGTATACATAATAAAATATTTCACTTGAACTGTCCCTTATGAACATTCCTGTTTGTCTTTCCACTGTGGATGATTCATACGTTTGAGTTAGATATAATGAACGAATGAAAGGAAGACATGCAGAGGAGGAAAGGAAACCGAAGATTTGCCCTCCTTCTAACTTTGGTTTTACAACAAATTTCAGACCCTCATTCTAATATCGATTCTAGACCGTTTCCTTGTTTTGTCAAAGGTGACCTGCAAAAGTTGAAGCAGACGTGGTGCCTGTGTGTGTTTGACCAGTCTGTGGTGGCCAACCCTACAAACCCCACCTCTGAAGTTGCTGAACCTTTGAAAAATACTACCCCCATAGCAGGGACTTTTTTTTTGCCCTGTGGAACTATCATACAGGGACTAAATTTAGTCCATGCTTTCTCTGGTCAAAATGCAGGTTTAGTTCCCGAGTTCCTCAAACGTTTTTTGGTTCCCCCCGGGGAAATCACCTCTATGGAAATGCTCTAAATGATGCTTCTGACTGATCTCAGTTAGTTACCTCCTGGGCGTCAGCAGCCTTAGTCTCCAGTGGTCCAGCAATCTGTTCCTTAATAAAGTCCAGGTCCTCAGGCAGCACCAGGCCGTGCTGCTCCATCACCGGCTTCAAGTCATTGTCAGTAACCAGGTAGTCAAACATGGCTAAAGAGGCAGTCTCATGCTGCAAAATACAGAGACTCATTTCTTAGCATGGGGACTTATGCACAGCCACAATTCGAAAATGAAAGCAAAATGACTCATTACTCAAACAGAATGAGTTTATCTCAGTTAAAACATTACAGGCTACAGATGTCAAGGCTCACTGGTCACGTTTGCCAGATGGCAGGTCTGTGGTCATAGCTTACATAATGACCGTGTGCTCAATAGTTCTTATCAGTGATTCTTATCATTCTGAACACTGCAACCACTACTTACTACTGTCATGCTTATACACTACTCACAATACGTTAGGGATATTGTTATTTACATGAGTACTTTTCCTATTTGGTCTGAAGTTTAATGAAATAAGTAAAAGTTCCTTTTGATATTACTAATAATGAATGAATAGAAACACCATTTTCATTAGTTTAATATTTATTACCCCAGAAATTTAGACAATAACAAGGATAGCCCCAAATAACAAAAACTGAGAATGTCAGTAGCGGGTGTTTCCACCATTTGCCGCAATGACAGCGACGTTTCATGCTCCTCACTAGCCTCATGATGTTGTTCTGAGGCAATGCGTTCCACTCTTTCACACGTGCTACACGGAGTTCTGCCAGGTCATGTGGGGGTGGGGTACGATCATCCAGTCTTCAGCTGGTCCCAGATGTGCTCTATGGGGTTCAGGTCAGGGGACATTGCTGGCCATACCATATGAGGCACTCCAACTTCCTGAAGTCGAGCTGTGACAATTCTGGCATGATGTGGTGGAGCATTATCATCCATGAACAGAAAGTTGGGGGTGTGCTGGCGGAACTGGGGGATGATGATGGGTTCTATGATGTCTCTGAGGTAAGAACGTGCAGTGACTGAGCCATCTACAATAACCAAATCTGTTTTGTGCTGACTGGTGATGCCTGCCCAGACTGTTGCACCTCCTCCAAAGTGAACCCTGGGGACCGTGTTGACCTTGGAGTATCGCTCACCTCGCCTTCTCCAGCAACGCTGACAACCATCATTTCTGTGCAAGGTGACCCGACACTCATCGGTGAACAGGACGGTAGACCACTGCTGCATTGTCCAGGTCACATGATCTTGTGCCCACTGCAAATGTTCACGGCGGTGTCTTGGTGTCAGTGGAGTCACCTGCAACGATCGTCTGACGTTCATGCCAAAGCGGTGGAGTCGGTTGCGAATGGTTTGTCTGGAAACCCTAGTACCCCTCACATCTCGTAAACGGCCCGGTAGTTGCATAACGATGTCTGAGTGCATAGGTCCTTAGGTACTGGTCATCGTTGTGGTCTGTCACTCGTGGTGCTCCACTCCTGGGTCTGTCACGAACTCTGCCAGTAGTTCTGTGTCTTGATGCAAGTCTGCTGATGACACTTTGAGA
>JBBMJY010000012.1:15079996-15094275 GCA_037833715.1 Toxotes lorentzi | reverse complement strand
TTTGGTATTGGCCCCAATATGTAAGGCACACTGTACACAGTGAGACCATTATGTGGAAAACACAAAATGAGGTGTGTGTATCACCCCAATACAATTGCCTCCCTATCGCAAACATCTCTGAAGTGAAACAAACACCGTATGTATAACATCCACTGAGTCTCTCACAACATCCCTAACTTATTGTGAGTAGTGTAAATCAAGTGACATTAACTGCTTTGAACAGCAGCCTTGTTTTACAGTGATTTCAACTGTGCCAATAAAAAGCCTCTGTAAAATAAAACTGTTTATTGCTGTTACTTCATGTCATCTGGTAGAGCAGGTTTTGTAGAACTATAGAACCTTATAACTACAAGTTAAATAACTGATATAAAGTAATTGTGAAAGGAGGGCAACCTGTGTCCTTATCATCAGTGCTGAGGACAGAGATGAGATGGCAGGTAAAGACTAAATCACATGTTTGAGAGTTTACCTGATATGTGGTGAGTTGATCTGGGTCTTATGAGTAGATCTCTCCAGCAAACTAACTAGCAAACCAACACCTGTTGGACTAATTTTGACATACAGAAAGTCTGGACTACATTATGTAGCAGATAAAACCACTCAGCTTTAACAATCCCCACAGTGGGACTACAGGAGAGCTCAAGGTCTTTACCAGTTCCGTTTCAAAAATAGCCAGTCCAAAGGCTGTCTACTTTATCCAGACAGCAGTCATAACAAGTTGTTCCTGTTTTTTGTTTTTTTAAAAAACTTTTACAAACAGTTAGCATTGAGATTTATGGGCAAACAAACTGACCCTAGACGCCTTATTAAACAATTATTCCTTGAGGTAATGCAACTCAATTGACACCTCTGGGCAAGCATTTTGTTCTTGTGGACCCAAGGGGTGTGTATATGCGCATCTAGCCAATTAGTTTTCAGAAGAATCATCACAGTCTCCGCAACACAGAACATGTCAGCAACATATGAATTTAGTTAGTGAGGAAATCAAACAGCCAGAAGACTAGAGGACACTGCATTTAGGAACTGAGAAAAACTGGATGTAGATAATTTGCCTCTGCAAATAACAACTGATGTGTTGTCTTAGCAGAGCAATATGCTGAAATGATATACTGTATATGTGACTGTGTGTTTCCCTAAACCGTTGGTTTTGTTTTACTCTTATGGCAAAGCACAAGAGAAGTATAAATCACAGTGTCTTACCTTCCAGGTAATTTCTGGACGTGCCTTGGGGAGGAACATCCCATCAAACATATGGGAAAATGGCCCATGTCCTGATAGGAACGACAGCATAAAAAAACATAATTGATTCTCTTGTGTGTGAACTTTCTACTAAGTTAACTATTTTCCTTCTGGAAAACAGAAGATAATAAACATACTTTCACTTTCATTCTCACTAAAACCTGAGATGTGTAAGGATTTGCGAACCACTCACCCAGGTCATGACAGAGTCCAGCGATCTGCACACAAAGGATGTCTCTATGCGAGATGAGGAGTTCTGGCTGCTTCACATTCAGTGCTCGTACAAGTTGTCCCGCCAAGTAACCGACCCTGATTGCAATCAAAGAAAGAACTTTTTCCATCCTGCAGTCATTTCACATCTGCTGAAATATCGCAGCCTTCCACCTACACTCATGCACTTCATTTCCTGCCACCGAAATCCTTGCCACATTTCTTATCCTTTTTCTAGCGCTCACGATGATTGCTCTTGTGCAGCCTGGTCTGCTGGAAGTTGTAGCAGTTGTAGAATTATAAATATAGCATTATGACATGCAGTATAGGCCAAAAGTAATTCCCAGTCCAATTATTCATGAGAGGCACAGTTTTGTTATACTTGCGTTTGTCACTTTGGTGACTTCAGTTCTGCCCTCACCAATTAATGTTTTGATATGAGCTCTAAGTTACTATGATTTTACTGCTTTATATGTATATTTAATAAACAAAGCAATGGTGACCCATTGTAAACCCAAATCAATAAAGACTGCATCTAACTGAGGACATACCCAATCGAGTGCTCAAAGCGGTTGTGCGATGCTCCAGGGAAAACAAAGTAGGTCCCTCCAAGCTGCTTTATGTGTCGCAGTCTCTGGAACTGAGGTGTGTCTATGATTTTGATGAGAAGTGGGTGTAACTCCACATGCCCATGGATTGGATCATTAAACACCTGGCAGAAGACAGGACAAAAAATGGCTATGAAAACACAAAGGAGACTTACTGCACCGTGGCAGGGTGCGGTTTTTCCACCGCAACACGTGAATGGAAACATATTGTGATAAATAAATAAATAACTTAAGCAAAAGTTACAAAGGTCTTTGCAAAATAAAAAGAAAGCGCAAAATAAAACAAGGCAGTTAGAAATGCGTAGGTAAGAAACTGGAGGGTGTAAAATGAACTACAATCAGGAAACGCTATATGATAAAATGGTGATTTGTAAAGAGATTTAAAAGAGGAAGAGCAGGTCTCCTCATGCAGATCGTTCCAGCGTCTCTAAACCCTAACATAAAACCCTCAGTCACACCCGGTCCTCAGCATTGACTCACTTTGATCTGTGGACTGGGAACAATAGAATGGAACTGGCTAAGGAAGTGTCTTATGCGCTTCACACTCCCATCCTTGTTATGTGTCTTATCTCTATAGCCTTGAAAGTGCAGCTTTGTGATGCTCTTGTTACCTTGCTTGGCTTGGCCTCTATTTGCCACAGCCTCCCAAGGCTATGCAGTATCTTCAGACGGTCACCAAGGCACCTGGATGGCGTGAAGTAGAAAAGTGGAGAATCAAATGGATGAAAGAGCTGAAGAAAAGTGAAGTGTGAAACATCAAAGTAACCCACTCTAAAGGACCATTGCGATCTTGCTATTCTTTGATACTATTGTTAGGGCTGCAACTTCAGGGGGAAGAGGATTTGGTCACATTTCCTCCTACCCAGAGGTCAATTTTTAGAAACCCCACAACTCAGTTTAACACAAGCACACTTACTTTATGCCAATCTTCTCCAGATCCGCCTCCCTGAGATACCTCAGCCCGACACCCGTTATTTTTTGCTCTGGATAATAGAGCAGACATTACAGTTTGGATGTTAGCTTGTGCCACAACACACACAAACAGACGCATCTGGTTAGCGTTAATAATAATGAGCAGATCTCTACTAACCTACTGCACGTACACAAGCAGTGAGATGCAAAACCATCCATTTAAGCTTTGAGACCAGCAAAACCAACCTCTAAATGTATTTTCCCATTCTTCGAGACCTTCTCTTTGCAGATACTGACACGTTTCCTCGACTCCCCATCGCGTGTAGTCCGAGTCCAGCGGCCGGACCAGTAACATTCTCTTCTCCGGCGTTTTGCAGCTGTCACTGTTGCTCGAACCTTCCTCTAACGGTCGCTTTCGACTCTCCATGTTGATCAGGCTAACAGGCGGTTGTTCGGGTTGTAACTGAAGACGATAACGTCGCCCCACGCTGACTGCGACAGCTGATCGACTTGCCCCTGCACAGAAGACACTGACGGGCGGTGAAATTTACCCGGGATTTGAATCTCCACTGGGGGTCGTCGCGCTAAACCGAGGCAGCATTTCCGGTCACTGCTTTCCAAAATAAAGGCCTAGTTAGAAACTTGGTGACAGCTACCAAAACAAAACCAGGACCCATGTCTGTCAAACCGGTTGAACTACAATTTAGAACTCAATGAAAAGTTCATAATTTTTACTGGTACTCACAAACCTATGAATAAAAGCTGTTTAGAATTTATACTACTACCACTACTCACCAGTGAAAATACTAATACTACTACTAATAACTTATAATAATAAATCTGCTGAATTAGTATAATTAAGAAAAGAGTAGTTTTAGTTATTTGCATATAGTGGTCAATCAGTATTTTACTTGATTCATCACTGTACAGAAAATTAGAAACAAACAAACAAATAATTGCCATTTTATGATAGCCCCTGCTGACCTTAACTGACTGCAGTTTGTGTTTTATTTGTGTATTTCTATTTTATGCTGCTTACATCATTACATTTCAAGGGAGGGAAACACTGTATTTTGTGTAGATCCGATTAGTTTTAACTATAGGCTATTCAACACATAAATTATGGTGCCTTATTATATTTAAGGCAAAACTGTATTTATCCCCCCAGGAAATTCACAGAGAACCCAGTGTTGATGTACACATTAATGCATCAGTGATCACAGAAAAAAAAAATAGAGTTTGAAATGACTCTGCACAATGAGTACTTTGATTTTTGGTTCCGTATATTTCAAAGGAAATACTTTTGACTAAGTCAGATTTTGAATACTTGTAACGCAGTATTTTTACTCTGTGGTGCTACTACTTGCTTATTAAAGTACAAGACCTGAGAACGTCTTCCACCACTCGACCCGAGTGGACACGGGAGCAGGTGTTATGCTTTTATTTGACAAACAAAATAGCTATTTTCCGGTATATTATTTGATATTTACCGGCAGCTTGATGCAGGTTGGTCCCCCCACAGGGTGACGTGTGACGGGCGGAGCCAGATTTAGAGGAGCGAGGGAAGCCGGAGGGATGACGTCTGGTATTATGCTCTGTGATGACGGTATGGGTCATGCTGCGGCGCATGTGAAGCAGTTTATTATTATCCGTGTTTTATAATTAAAATATGATCAGGTGATTAAAAACAAACAAACAAACACCCGCGGTCATGGAGGGACCAGCACTGACATTTGCAGGCTCCGGTAAATCTAACGGTAAGACCTGTGGGCCTCCACTTTTATACGCGTGAAGCACCAGACAGTGGCTCTGACACTTTTCGTTCAGCGCTGTGCAAACGCTTTATACGTTTAATACTATGTAGGAGGAAGGAAATGCTTTCAACACGTTTGTTTCATCTCGAAGATACACACAATGTGTTTTACTGATTAACACTGAATGTACTTGAATAACACTAAATAACTTGTCTACAAGAAAACTCTCCATAGGTCATCTTTTAATTTGAAGTGAAAGGGTATATTCAGTTTTAGACCCTTATATAAATCATTAAAGGTTTTTCATGGTTATAAACTATCATTTAAAAACTATCATTCTAAAACTCATCGGATCTACAGGAATCACACAAATGACCTGTTTTTGGCAATACATATTTCAGGACTTTAAGGACATGTCGTACATACTGTAAACATTGGTGCATTATAGTGCTGGTATATTTACAGCTGAACAGTCTCTCCATTCCTGGTCCACAGCAGAAAACGGGAGTTTATGATTTCCTCTGGTGTTGAAGGAATTTAACAGCACAACAACACACAACATGGAGAAAAAAAAAACCCTTTATTTCAATTAGATCAGGCACAATCTGATATCAGACCATCTCAATAGGATTATAGTTTTAAGTTTCTACTGACCTTTGACAGGTTTGACAAGCAAGTTGACATATGTAGTGACTGCAATGAAAAATTGTGATATATATATATATATATATATATATATATATATATAATGTGATCATAACAATAAACAGTTTGTTAAAAATGATTAAATTCTTATTCCATATGGATTGAGACAACTTCAAAAAGTAAAATCATTCAAATTAGATAACAAGATAAAATAAAAGATACCACCAATAAAATAGTTTCAGCAACACATGAAAAACACTAAGTAACAATAAATGTTGTGAGGAAAGATACAGTAAAAGAACAACAACCACCTGATACAACCCCTGTTCAAAAATCATTCAAAGTAAAAATAATTCAAAGGATTTGTTTGATAACTCACACAATTAACATTAAAATCAAATAGTACTAAATATTTGAAACCCACACACCACAGTTGTACTTTAGCTTGCAGGTTTGATGTACCTGTTTTAACCTCATTTGATTGTACACAACAGATTAGAAAAGAAAGGGCATGCTTTTGGTTCAAACATGGTATAAAAGAGTGATTCAGTTTAGATGTGGAATATCCAGCTGCAGATGGTGTCTAATATTGAACAGGGCTCCAGAAAACAGCACAGGGATTTAATATGTATATGTGTTTATGCTGATTAACATATTAATCTTGTCAAATTTTATATTTTTAATTTCTTGATAATTTTCCATCATGTAGAAAAAAAACTAGTATCTGAGAGTGTTTGCTCTTTTCCAGTTTTGATCTACATCTTCATGTTAATTGTTTTGGCTGTTTTCCCCAGTGATCAGCTCTGGTTTCTCAGTCCTGTATGTAAACAAAGACAACACAGACAAGTGCATTAGTATTAACAAGAACAGTGCAGAGTGTTCCTGGAGTGATGGGCAGAGGGCTTGGCACCTTACCTATACTATATTTAACAGCTTAGATCTAAACTTTACCTCAAGGACTTTAATGTTGTTTTTTCGACCCCACTTTCTAAGGCATATCTTGGCTTTCTCCAGTCTCTCTTGATCATTCTTCTTCAAGTAGACCCTGAATGACTGCTCAGAGAACTTCTCTGGGAGAAGCCTGGACACCTGGCAAGAATAACGGCAGCATAAATTAGAGAATAAAGGTGTGACAGAGGCTTCCTTATGAAGAAATACACACAAGGAAGAAACAGCTCATGCAAATAAAGAGTAAGGTTAAAATTTTTTATTGTCATTGCTTTAGTTCTGACCTCGTCTCTGGGGATCCTGAATGCTGTATTAGGGTCCTGCTTTTTGTAGAAATACATATTTTCAATGGGGTCCTTTTCTTTCTTCCCATAGTCCAAAGTAGTGTCCTAAAAGAGAAGGGTGAGAGATAAGCTTGTTTTTACAAGTACAATTATACCACAGTGAAACTATGGAAACAATGATAATTAACAAAACCCAAGAAATTAAGAGAGGTGAATGAAAAGTAATTAGACTTAAAACTTACCACAACTTCAAAGTCCTCTTCTGTCAGCCCGTTTACAGCCAATTCTTTTTTCAACTGCGGAATCATCGCCTGATGGAGGGAGGAGAAAGGGAGCGAGGTGAAATGGACAAGAAATTGGAGATATAGACACTGGATGTGTGTCCACATTAAGCCAATAAATTTAAAGAGCTTTTGCAAAATGATGAAGTAGGTCTGCACTGTTACTGTGTTGCAGTAAGGTTAAAAAAAAAAAAAGTTTGCCAGCACTCTTTCAAACTGTCTGCATGCCAGGGATCAAACTACCAACCCTGCTATGCAGCCTGAGCCACAGCCATTTCATTCTCACTGCATTGTCTGAATATTCACTGTTATTGTACACACGGCAGTCAAATAGAGAAGACAGACATTGGCAGACGTGTAATGCAGAACAGGAACACAAAGATGTTAGTGCACACCTCGGTGAAATTGTTGGTCATTTTGCCCAGACACTTGTAGAGGTCTCGAGTTACGATCCTGTTGAGAATCTGCCTGGCACCTAGGAGCTCTGGGGAGGAAGAGTTGAGTATTTGTTCAGACACTCCATCTACAGGAAAAACAAACAGAGTGGAAGACAGGTCAGTCAGAACAAACCAAATGCATTCAGTGTTTCACAAACAAATAACTGACACTGTAAGTGTCATAATGCATGACGAAAAATAGAGTTATGATAAAATTATTTCTTTGTTAATTTGTTCTGAAATATAAAAAACTTTTTATAATTACAAAATCAGAAATGGATGCCTTCTAAAGATCGGCACACTGCTTCTTCTCATAGTTGACAATTTATAATATAATAAAATAGCAAATGTCCAGTCATAGCTTAACAACTGTAATTAGACACAGAAAGTGTGTCAAGCCCTGAATCTCTCCACGAGTTGAAACAGTGTTCACGCACACCTGGCATCTGCTGTTACTATAGACATGTATGAGCTCCCTCATCGACTCACCGCTTCTGTTGAGCTTTGATATTTAGCAGTCATGACTGTGACACCAGTCTGATGTTACAGTCGCCCTTATCAAATGTGAGGACCAGCAAGAATAAAGCTGTTTTTTTTTTACGTACATCTCTCCAACTTGGATCATAGTGAAGATGTTGACTTGTTCCGTAAAAGAGAGCCCATAGAGACAATATTTGTCTCACTCATCGGTCAACTTTCTCATGCGTTTGTGTCAGTTTATGAAGAAGAAAAATACCGTACATGCAGTTTGTTAGTTGTTAGCTAGTTGTGACTAAACTGTTAAAGTTGTTGTGACTAAACTGCTAAAGTGCATGAATGAAGCTGGACTTACGGTCGACACAAGGGGTCAAAAAATGGTGTTTTCTGCTGCAGTACAATAACTGTAAGAGGGTAGACTGTATCCTGCCCATTCATTCCTGTGTCCTTTCCAGCACACAGTTGTATCTGCTGACCTGTCAGCTTGGTGTAGGCCTCCATGTCATCTATGGCGGTGGAGAGAGTGAACATCTTCCCTCCTGAGCCTTCAATCTGGATGTGTCCATCCGCTTTTAAGAAGGCATCTGTGATCCTGGACACACACACCAAACATATTACCACTTGCTGTATACCATACAAAAGAGGAAACCATGAATGGAAATGGAAATAAGCTACATCAGAGCTTATTTAGACCAAGCTAAATGTTGTAGTACCAACATAAGACATACTTACATAACCTGAATGATCTTGGTCACTTTGTGCTGGTAGGCTCTTCTGTGGAGACAACTCCTTGCATGGAACATGTCATACAGATTGTGCACCTCCTATTGAGAGCATTAGCAACAACCAATCACATAAATGGATTGCTGTTTAAAATTTTATTTAAAACAAAATCTGAAAACTAAAACAAAAGCATTGTCTCCACCTTGTATCTTGAGCAGATTTGCCTCAGCCCGTTCACCTCACACACTCTGGCAAACACGAAGAAGCGACGATGGTCAAAGTTGTTCTTGAGGCCCAGGTGGTAGCAGTCCCTGAGAAGAGACAGAGAGAGGAAATATGTGGAGAAGCTTATTGTATTAAAGTAATCAAATCACCCAAGAAAATGCTGCACAATGTTAACATAATCAAGGAGTCATTCTACAGTAGCTGTTCAACAAGCCCCACCTTGCTAAGTAGTCAAACTTGTCCACATCAATGCCGTTTCTTTTGTTGGACACAATGTCATAGAGAAAGGACTTTTCCTGTCCTCGACCTCTGTATGGCCACTGTGGAGATGACAGCATTAGACATTGGCTTCTGTAGCAATGATGATACTGGCTGACTTCACACAATTTATGCAGGCAGGACTGATTGGTACCTTCTTTTCATTAGCTGCATTAGAGTCCGGAGGTCCTTCAATCAGCTCCTTGATGAATTCCATGTCCTGTGGCAGCTTCAGGCCATACTTCCTCATCACATGTTCCAGACCCCCAGATTTTACGAGGTGTTCAAACATTTTCAGAGAAGCCTGCTCATGCTGCAAGATACACAGACTCATTACAGTAGTGTGTTAATATGAGAATGTACATGGTCACATTTTCAAAGAGGAAATTCTATGAGTCTGGTACAAAGAGTTTATCTTTTCCAAAACATGGAAGGATACACAGAATGTGAATTCTTGTCTCTCATGTTTGCCAGGTGACAGTTCTGTGGACATAACTTACATAATGACCATGTGCCTTGTAGTTCATATGGCCTGCTGCTCCCTAAACCTGACATCTAACCTCTTAACTTCTGTCAGTCTTCCTATACTGTACATTGAGAGTGACCCACAGGATGTTGGTGTGTGTGAAAGGCGAAGACAACATCTGATGACACACACAAACCTCTTTTTGGATGATCTATTTTACTTTAAGAGTCTGGCTTCAAAAGCATTCCTTGGTCACATGCCTCTGCCATAAAACCAAATAGCAACAGAGACTCCAAGACTGTTTTCCTCCAAAATCTACACAAACTCTGGTTTAAGTGCCAGAGAACCTAACTATGTCTGATGTCATGTCAGGCTTGGCATTCATTTTTGTGGTTGGTCATTATGTAATTTTTCAAGTACAACAGAAGTATTTCAGTTCTTTCTTACCTTCCACATACTACCATTTCGTGCTCTGGGTATGAACATTCCATCAAACAGATGTGAAAAGGGCCCATGTCCTAAATATGGAGGAATAAATATAGAATAATGTTATCATGACTGTGTGTAAATGAAAGTGAGCCATTTGTGATTATGAGACATATTTTATTTGAAACAGGCCAGTGTAATGAAAAAGCATGTATTCCCAACTTCCTTTGTTTAATAAGTACATTTGATCATATTTCTATAAAAAGCCTTTTGAGACCTGCTCCCATTTGCTGTTGTTATTGTTTGCTGTTAATACAAATTCTGCATTTCCCATACGTCTATTTGTCGTTTTATCATCTGCAGCATTTTTTTGACAGTCTATGGATAGTTTCACTTTCATTTTCACCCTTAATTACATCCAGAAGGGACCATTTCAAACCTGGTACATGTAATAGTGGACATGTGTGTATCACTCACCCAGGTCATGGCAAAGTCCTGCAATCTGCACACAAAGGATGTCTTCATCAGTGATGTTGAGTTCGGACTGGCTTGTTTGCAGAGCTTTTGCAAGCTCTCCTGCTAAGTACGCCACCCTGTATGACCACATACATCACACACACACACACACACACACACACACACACACACACACACACACACACACACACAGAAAAGTGATTCTATTGTCACTGTTTAAGGATCCAACTGCAACACTGAAAATATGAGCTGTTATTATACCTCTACTGTAGTATGCAATGTGTTTACTTTTACTCTTTTATTAGGTCCTTTTCTGCAAATCGGCTTCCCCCTTAATATGGATTGTGATTACTGTTAGACACATAACTGTGTTTATCTGAAAACATGCAGACGTACCCAATCGAGTGTTCAAAGCGGTTGTGGGAAGCTCCAGGGTAAACAAAGTAGGTCCCTCCAAGCTGCTTTATGTGTCGCAGTCTCTGGAACTGAGGTGTGTCTATGATTTTGATGAGAAGTGGGTGTAACTCCACATGCCCGTGGATGGGATCATTAAACACCTGGCAGAAGAAAACCGCTCAATTTATCTTGACAGTTCTGTGAACTAGTCTTCATTTCACCATCTTTCTTATTTTCATTTTTGTTAGCCTCCCATGTCTCTTTCTGAAGACGGACAATTGACTCAGCAACAGAGAGTAACCATGCCCAATCTTAACAATGTGGTTGTAAACATTCATTCATACCATAGCATCTTATACACTCCATTCTTGTTAATTCTACAATTATTTTTTTCTTCATCTTTTATGTGTTTAGTCTCTCTCATTGCTGTCTAGTGCTTGATGATGTAGTGTGATCTATAAGGGTATTAGGTACATTACTCACCTTGCCTTCCGTTTTTGGCTTATTGAAACTGCACAGGATTTTCAGATGATCACCAATTTGCAAAATGACAAAAAACAAGAAAACACAGAAAAACATATTAGGGAATCAGATGAAGTGAGAAAAGTGAAGTTAGTTGAAAGTTGATTGACCATTTCTTCCACCACCCCAAACATTTCTTGTTCACAAGAAAAGTCATGTCTGTCAGTAATGTTATCTGATGTCCTTTTTTCATTGTTGGTAGATACTCTTATGTCCAGTGCAGCTCTTATCCCCCGATTTCTGGCACCTGTAAGTTGGATGGCCTCTCAAACCCCACCCACATTCAAATTCTTTGCAGGCACTGAAGCTTGAAGCAGTGGCTGCTTAAGGAATGTGCAGACCAGCTGGCCCCGGTTCTGACAGACATCTTCAATACCTCCCTTAACCAGGGAATTGTGGCATCATGCTTCAAAACATCCACCATCGTGCCAGTACCAAAAAAACCTGCAGTTTCCTATTTTAATGACTATCGCCCCGTCGCACTCACCCCCATCATGATGAAGTGCTTCGAGAGGCTCATCAGGCAGCATTTGGTTGCCAAACTCCCTCCCACTTTCAACCCCTGTCAGTTTGCTTACCGCCCTAAACGCTCCACAGAGGAGCTTAAGTCCACAAACAGCACTCTCACGTGGGTGAGATCATCAAGTATGCGGATGATACAACGGTAGTGGGCCTCATCCATAACAACGATGACAGAGCATACAGGCAGGAGGTGGAGCAGCTGCTGGACTGGTGCAGAATAAACAGTCTAATCCTCAACGTTGATAAAACGAAGGAGATGATTGCAGACTACCGGAAGAACCAGCCCTGTCACTCCCCACTGCTAACTGACAACAGCAGTAGAAGTGGTGGGGAGCACCAAGTTCTTGGGGGCACACCTAACGGACAAGCTAACCTGGACTGACAACACCATGTCTCTGGTGAAACGAGCACAGCAGCGTTTACACTTCCTCCACAGGATGGCAGCCTCGTTACTTCGCTCTCTAGCACTTTGCATGTTTTTGTGTGTTTTCGAAGGTTTCTGTAACCCCTCTCTGGTCACTTTCACCAGAGAGGAGCTTCTAAATATCAGAGAGACCTCCCCAGATCTTTTTCCTACAGCTCTCATGAATCCGGAAAGCTTTGTAGAGATTTTGGTCGGAGACGCAGCTGCGCTCTATGGAATTTACCGGAGACGCCGTCGTGGGAAACGAGCAGGAGCGCAGTTCAACAAAATAGATGAACTGCTGCTGCTCAACCAAATGAACTCGGACTTTCATAGATCCGCCACCTTGTGTTTCAATGAATCCTGGCTCTGTGAGTGCATCCCGGACAGTGCACTACAACTGCCGAGCTTCCAACTTTTCCATGTGGACCAGTGGAGATGATGGTGGACCCACCTCCCTCACCATCATGAACAACACAGTGTCTATCGTGGAATCCTTCAGGTTTCTGGGCACCACCATCTCCCGGGACCTTAAGTGGACGTACCACATAGAGGTTATACTTCCTACATCAGCTCAGGGAGTTTAACCTGCCTAAGGAACTCCTGATCATTTTTTGCAGTGCCATCATCCAGTCTGTCCTCTGCACTTCCATCACCGTCTGGTTTGGATCGGCCACCAAAAGGGACAGGACTGGACTGCAACGGACAATCCGGGCTGCAGAGAGGCCCTCCATCCAGGACCTAAACCGGGCCAGGGTCAGGAACCACGCTGAAAACATCTCTGCAGACTCCTCACATCCTGGACACATACTGTTTAAACTCCTCCCCTCCAGAAGGTGTTACGGAACATTGTTCGCCAAAACCAGCCGATACAAGGACAGTTTCTTTCCTCAGGCTGTTGCTCTGATAAATGTTTGACTTTTCTCCACTACCTCATTTCAGCATGTATTGTTGCACTACAACCTGCACATACTTTTTTTCAAGGGTCTAAATATATACAGGCTCTTCTGTGTGGAGTTTGCATATTCTTCCTGTGCCTGCGTGGGTTCTCTCCGGGTACTCTGGCTTCACAAAATCACAAAAATCACAAAAGAATTGGCTCTGCTAAATTGCCCATAGGTGTGAGTGTGTGCGTGTGTGGTTGTCTGTCTTTGTGTGTCAGCCCTGTGATTGACTGGCTGGGTTGACTCAGCTGGGATAAGCTCCAGCTCCCCTGCGACCCTGATGGATTAAGTGGTAGAAAATGGATGGATGGATAGTTTGCACATTACACATTGCACTATTGGTATTAGCGGTATTGCTCTGTTGGTTGTGTTGTTCTATACTGCCGGAGAGCAAAAAAAGAAACGGAGTAAGACTCCTTTTCTATGCACAAACTTGTCCAATAAAACTGATTCTGATGAGGAGATCACACCTCCTCCCTCACCACCTTCTACAGAAGCACCATAGAGAGCGTACTTACTCAGCTGCACACTGGAAGAACCTCCAGAAGGTGGTGAGGGCAGCGGAGAAAATCATTGGGACCTCTCTTCAGGTTCCACAACTCCTTGATACCACAGGCTATCAGGCTCTTGAACGCTTTGTAGCCTTTCAACAAGAACACTGTAGCACTGCAATAAAAAAAATGACCACCTTGTCATTACCTGGTACTTTTATATTGTTATACTTATCTGTACAGCTGCTCCATACCTGTGCAATACTCTGTTATCTCTCAGAAACTATATTTCTGTATTTATATTTATTTAGTTCACCTCTGGCATGCACAATTATTATAATTATATATATACACATATACATATACACATATACACTACTCACAATAAGTTAGGGATGTTGTGAGAGACTCAGTGGATGTCATACATACGGTGTTTGTTTCACTTCAGAGATGTTTGCGATAGGGAGGCAATTGTATTGGGGTGATAGACACCACGTAATGTCTCACTGTGTACAGTGTGCCTTACATATTGGGGCCAATACCAAAAAAAAAAAACAACCCTTTTCAATGTGGCATCAATTTCCACATTCTGTGGGTATAAAAAGCTGGTATTGTCAGTAAGTCATTCCAA
>JBBMJY010000012.1:15065298-15078097 GCA_037833715.1 Toxotes lorentzi | reverse complement strand
CTTGCATCAAGACACAGAACTACTGGCAGAGTTCGTGACAGACCCAGGAGTGGAGCACCACGAGTGACAGACCACAATGATGACCAGTACCTAAGGACCTATGCAAAAGTAGAAAAAGTCTGGAAAAAGTAGACAGCTTTTGGACTGGCTACACCCGTTACTGACATTGTCAATTTTTGTTATTTGGGGCTATATTTGTTATTATCTAAATTTTTGGGGTAATAAATATTGCATGAACAGCTTGTTTGAGTTTAAATGCAGTTTTCAATAAAATGCCTACTCTCTATTTTTTGGCTCTTGCTCCTGTTTCTTCTTTTTGCGTTTTGAAGCTCTACTTACAACCTTGTTACGATCCACCGGCGCGAAATGTAAATACTTGTAATATTTCCCCATAAGATTTTGTTCACGAGTGTGTAACACGCACCACCGGCATGTGCAATAGTAATGGCCAACTGTATATTATATTTGTATTTTGACATCCTCAATCTCCACTATCAGGTACACACAGTTTTTGTTGAAAAAGAGCACCGGTACACTTTTGTATTTTATGGTAATTTATTTTTCCTTATTACTTATGCTAGTTTATTGTACGTTATTGTGTTTTTCTTTGCCTTCAACTTCTGTGATCTTCTGAGCCAGTGCAATCTCGTTCATTATATGTTATTGGGACTTAAAGTGAATGGCAATAAAGTTCTCTGAATCTGAATCTAAGTATAAACTACAATAATGTGAGGGGTCATGTAATGGTTATGGTGGGCATTCCAAACTGTTGATCTAGACCCCCTCAATTTATTTTCTTGGGAAATTTTGTCCAAACGAGTTACGTTTGAACACTGCCTGTTCGACAACAGTTCTGCCTTGACCTGAGTCTTTGGCTGCAATAATAAAAATATGAAAATGTTTTTGCATGAGACATAATGAGCCCAAGCACAAAACAGGAGTGGCAACAAAAAGCACCTGGTAGAAGAATAAAACAGATACAACCAGTCTATTAATGATCCAAAAACATATCTCCTGAGTGATCAGGGAACTAGTTTTTCTGCATTTCATACTGCAGTCTTGTTCTCACCTCATTCTCATTTTTTTCCCTTTTGTTTGGCAATGGACTTCACAACAGAGACACATAGAGGCACAGTCCTCTTTATGTGGTTATGAAAGTTAATTAAACGAGGATGGTATTTTCTCTCACTCCCTAGCTCTTTACTCTTCATCATTCCTGTTTAAGGATAATCTGGTACATGTTGTATTACCTTGCCTTGTTCTGTGAGCCGGCACAAGAAACTTAGTTTCACATGGTCTTCAAGATGTGTAGAGAAACTGTGAAAAAATTAACAAGTATAGTATCAATGAATAACAAATAAACAATAATGTGAAAGAAGAACAAATGGACATTATGATAAAGCATGCCATCCCTAAGGATATGATATCCCCCAACAAAATCCCTAATATATATATATACAGTTCTGCTCTTATGACACATCTTTGGCTTCATTAATATTTTGTACTGGTTTCAGGTCATCTAATATGACTTCTAACATGGTGCTACATTTGATTTTCACCAGAAGGAATCAATGTTCCTGCTGTCTGAAGTTTTTATTTTTGGGTAACATCTGTGAATTAAACACGCTCACAAACATGACCAAACAGACAAGTTATAATAACTTTGTGCTTTCAAGAGGGTTTGGAACACCCATAGGAGCAAACCTCACGAAAGAAAGAAACAGATTTAGGATCTTTCCTGTTTGAAGTTAGGGTTAATCTGGTACATGTTGTATTACCTTGCCTTGTTCTGTGAGCTGGCACAAGAAACTTCGTTTCACATGGTCTTCAAGATGTGTAGAGAAACTGTGAAAAAAAAAAAACTAGTAAAGCTTAAGTTGAAAAGAGGGGGAAAAAAAGATATGCAAAACCTTTATTAGGGTGCTGCACCTTTTTGTACCTCCAGCTTAGTGCTGCCACTTCAGTGGACACACTGCTGGAGCCTCATGTTGTCTTCGGGTGATGTTTAGAATACATTGTTACAAAGACAGTTTGGCAATAGACTTCACAAGAGAGAGCCAAAGAGGAAAAGTCCTGTTACGAGCTGCTGCAGTGTCAGATTAACATGCAGATGTAATGGTGTGGTTTGGGTGTTATGGAGCGCCACTTCTTTAGATTGTATTTTCTTCCCCACATTGCATTGATGTTTATTGAAGTATGAAGTATTCAAATAAAACTACAAAGAATCCAAAAGTTAACTATTTATTGCATCGTGCGTACTTCTACTTAAACTACAGAAAAAAATGAAAGCAACACTCAGGTAGTGAACAAACAGGAAATCCAATACACTACAGCAACAAAGAGCTGGTGCCAATCCTGCTCTCCTTCTGCTCCATTCTGTTGAACTGTTACTGACTGCAGGTGGAAACAGTAAGTCAGAGAGGGGTCAACAAATAGATGACATATTGTCTCTTTGTGGACAATTTGCATGTCGCTGTTTTAACTCTACAGATTCTCAAAGATTTGACTACTTCTTCCACCACTGTCACAGTAATGTTGAATTAGATACTGGAGTCTGTGTAAATTATGCTTGAAAATTTTGTGAACAAGCAATGTGCAACCTGACTTAATGGAGAATTTGCCTTATTTGACTATAAATGAAGGTTTTCACAGGGGCAGAAAAACATTTGGACAAGATCACTTCACAACTTCCTGCCACTCTTGCTGGATTAACCCTGGTCAAGATGAACTGTTCCTGGTTCATTAGATCTTTCTTAGAGACTGAACATGATTGATGATGATTGTCTCAAATTGATGATTGATGACGGTCTTTGCGTACTGTAATTGAAATACTGCACCTATTTGGCCTGTGTTCCTGCAGAAACTATGAGTTTCAAAAGTTGATATTTGCTGTAATTTTAATAACAGTCACAGCCACAGTGAGACTTACCTTATGCAACTCTTTAGCATAATATTTCAGCAGTCAATTTTATATGCCCACTAATCTGAAATGATTAATGTAAAGTAATGTTCACACACTTTAATGTGAACTTACTTCGGTCCACAAGATGACACTGTTGCTCAATTCTTTAGCATTCAGTTTGCTTTAGAGTAAGTGAGTCACTAAAACAGGTGCTCCGCTGCACCATGTGCTCAGGTAAGTACTGATTTAGCTTTTTTGTTCATAATTTCTGGGCTAAATCTGGATGGAAAATTCAAAATCAGATAAACACTAAGAGGGAAACAGAAGACTCGACAATCATGTTAAAGTTCTTTTTCTATGATGATAAAGTTGTGCCCTGTATTTAGGATGTGTATCTAGAAGTGTTTGTATCCCAACAAAGGAGGCTGAACATCTTTTGTGATGTCAGGAGTTTGTGCCGTAAACTTTTGCAATACATTTGTCTAAAGTCTTCAGATAAAACGTCTATCTAAACTGTTTCTAGAAGATATGTTTGATTTTCTCAAGCTTACTTAATTCTGTCACATGCACATCACATACACTTGGTAAATAATGGCAGTGAAATTCTTTTTGTGGTAGCTCTGATTGTAAGACTGAATGAATAAAACTTGTCATAAATAATAAAAATTTAAGAAAAACATGAACAGAACAGAAGCAGAAATGAACAAATGAGGACATGTTCCTCTTTCAACTGTGAGTAATCAGTTCCTACCTTGTCTTGTAAGAAAATGTTTTTCTAGTTTCAAGGTCATAGCTGGAGGTTTGAAGATGCTTTCTGTGAAGACAGATATCACTTGTTGCACTGCTCTTTTAAGGTCAGATAACCTCAGAAGTCTAGGCAACTGACATCAGAATTGTTATCTGACCAGGCCGAATGGTTGGTTTTCTTGGCACCTTATTTCTAGGCGGAGCTCTTTAAATGAAAAGTAACTTTCTGTTGTAGAGAGACTGTTAAAAATTGTGATATTTACATTTATTTTAATGACTGCTGTAGTCAATGTTTTGTTGAGGAGAGGAATGGAGATGTGTCAAGATGAAATTGATTATAGTGAGCAAAAATACAGACAAAACAGTTGGGGTCACTGGAGATTTATGTACTCAAGCACTGTAAGAGTAATTTTGAAGTAGTACTAATTATAATTTATACTTAAAAATATATGTACATGCATGTACAAACAAAATTTAAGGATCCGTAGCCACAGCATGTGGGCAATCAAAGATTTTTACATTGTAATGCTACTGTTCCCTGACTGCCTGAGCCCCAGTAAGCAGCCTAAAAACCAGTAAACTCTGGCTGCTTTTGTTCACTCAACGGTACTTTTATCCACACGTGATGGAACAGAAAGAAAAGCCTCTTGGCCAGCAAGACTTAGCTGTGAACCCCCTCCCCTCGGTTTGCATTAGCAATTACTGCAGATGTTTCAAATACTTCAACTTCTTATAAGTCCTTGACAATTGAGTCCATGCTGCTTAGGGAGATTGTCAGTGTGATTGACAGGAGGCCTACACACAACTTACATGCTTTAAGCTGCTGTTATCCTACAGTTACCCTCCTCTGACCATTAAAGCCAAGTCTTTGGTAGTTTCTTGAGCTCCTCAGTGAAGGAGACATTACTATGCATTACGCTAGTGAAAAGATAAATCTGAGGGGACACAAGATAATCATCACAATGTCCCTCAAGCTGCTACCTGATGTGAGGTGTGTCTGCACTGGGTAGGAGGGGGAGAGAAAGAGAGAGAGAGAGAGAGAGAGAGAGAGAGCAGCCGCTAGAGACAACTGAAAATGAGTGACTGCAGGAAACACAGTAAAATTTGGATGAATTTCAATTACATCGATATACATCTAAATACAATAAGCCATATAAATAATAAACATTTAATATGATGTATGTTTTGTGCATTAGTAATTCATTTTACACATAATTTTACATTATTTTGGTACTAAATTAATTTAAGAAACGAAAAAAATCGTGAGGAGCCACTTGGGAGCCGAAAGAGCCGTCTCTTTTTAGTGAGCCGAGCCATAAGAACCGGCTCTCTTAAAAGAGCCGCAATTCCCATCACTAATATCCAAGACTTTGCCAAAATCAGTTCCCTGGCCAAACCCAGAGCTACCTCCTGCTCTCTAGGGCTCGAGGCCTAGGAATGAACAAAGGCAATACAGATACAGACAAAGACAAACTGACAAGGACACAGGGACACAAGGAGACATATATACATGAGGTAATAGGTAACAGGTGAAACCAATTAGGGCGGGGAAGACAATCACAAAAGGAGGGAAACTAGACAAAGACAGGAAGTAGACTAAGACAAGATACACAAGGGCTACTACTTCAAAATAAAATAGGAAATGCACAACCAAAACTCAAACACCCAAAACAAGAGTATTATTGAGTTAAAACCATACAAGTGAGTGGTATAAAGTAATCCCTATGTTTATGTCAGCTATACCAGAGTTCTTCACATTTAAGCACGACCTGCTAGAGAGCTTTGCTTTGTTTCATATGGACCACATGAATTTTTGACAATATCTACCAACTTTTGAAGTGATTTCACGAGTCAAAGAGGCTGATGAACTTTGCCAGTCCATAGAGAAATATGTAATGGGTTAAATAACTGTATGTCTGAAACCACTCAGATCTCCAAACTTGGAGATTTGAGGTTTTTACATAACAGCGATAATGGGTTCTCTCCATTAGACAGAGGAGAGGCTGCAAAACATGAGGACTTTGTTTAGAAAAGTATTTAGTGATAAAGGAAACAAAAGGAAACAAAAAGGACAGCATGTAGGCGTCATAGCCGGTGCCCCATTGCGTACTTTTTTCCAGCATGTAGTTTTGCACAGTTGATAGAGGAATCCTTCTCTTTATACAAAATGATCAAATAAAATGTAAATTTAACCTGCTGTTTTTTCTTTTTTTTCCTTTTATTTAAGTACATGGCCTATGGTGAAAACATACTGTGGGGTAAACAAGACTCTGTGTTTATAGAGAGACGCGACTCTGGAAGTTAATTAAATTCATAGCTTTTCGTCTTGCATGAGTAGTCTTTACATTTTCTGTATTGCGTCATGCTCACGGTCAAAAAAAAAAAAGAAAGAAAAGAAAAGAAAAGGAAACAAGCGGAAAGTATTCAGATTCACATAACTTATTTATTTTTTCCAAAAAAAAGCTTAAACAACATGAACACAATTCTCTTCTCACAGTATGAAAAGTACAGATTTAAAATTGCATACATCTACTGCATACATCAACTGTTTAAACGTCCACAGCAGCGCTGGTGGTGTCACTATAAAAGGCAATGTGATCCCTCTGCTATTCACACTGTATCTGTTGGTGCAAAGGAGCAAACTGTGCACAGTGTAATACTGTGTGGTACAATTAAACATTTATAGGCAGTATATAAACATTTATTAAACGGTTTATGACACTACAGACTAGTTGTGTGCAGATACAACTGTTTCTTAACAGAAATTTTAAATCCTCCTGTGGGCACCCATCAGTGTAGGGTGATATCACTTATCGAAGATGAAACTCTCATCGGCTGCAAACATCTGTAGCGCTAACTTTACCAGATTACAGCATCCAGACTCAGATTTTCACAGCTCATCTGAACAGAAATCTGCTGTAAAATCTAGGATTTGTTGTGTAGGTGTAGGTTAGAGCTCATTCATTAAACAGACTGTCTGTCCATTCTGCCACATTCAGGTGCCATCTCTGCTATTCGTCAGAAATTGGATCCTCTTTAGGTTCCACTTGATGTCTTGTCACTCTCTGTGTTGCCTTGCATCCAGAATACGGATAAATTGTCAGAATACAGTTTAATTTATCATTCAGAACTGACAAATATGCAAAGAAATGGTGCTTTACATTGACAGTACAATGCTCAGGAGAGTCCATGTACTTGAAGTCTTTTCAAGATGGCAGGCAATGATTATCACAGAAAAGTGTCTGAAGAACTGGTTTTCAACCCAGTTTTTCTCCGCACTGATGTCCCAATCATTCCTTAGGCTTATGTTAGCATTTCCTTCTGTCCTTCTCTGTCTTCACCAACCCTGTCTGCCTCAGCTCTCAGCTGCTCCAGGTCCTCCTCAGAGCTGCAGGCGCTGTGCTGCATCCCCTGGGAGAAGATCTTGCGACGTGACTGGGCACTTAGGTCCAGCAGGTCAAAGGAATCAGAAGAGAAGAGGCTGTCCTCGCTCACCACACTGGAAGGGCGGCTTCGGTGGCCCTCTGCACCCCCTGTGGCCTGGAGGAGCTGCTGCAGAGCCTCGGGGAATATCGCAGGGGCTGAAGAGGAAGATGAGTGGTGGTCATCAGGAAGATCCAGACTGCGAGAAAACTTGCCATTACGTTTCAGAATACCCTTCCTTCTTCTTACAGCTTCTGTGCGCATGGTGGGACTATCTTCTGCTGCTGGGAGACAACCATGCTGTTTGTGGGAGCACAAATCCCCTGCATCACTCTCTTTAACTCCTGCTCCAGAAACCCTTCTCTCTGGGGATGAGCCATAACCTGACTCCCCTCCATACAAGTTCTTTAGTATCCCCTTCTTGGGCATTTTAGATGAGGGTTGACTGAATGTAGAGGGAGACGGCAGGCTGGTGGACATCACTTCAGCATGTGTGTGGGCAAGTGTATGTGTTCGACAAGGCTGAGGAGAAGCGTTACACGGTTGGGAGGGAGAGTTTTCTTTAGGGGGGCTGTGAAAGACTGAGTCAAAACTCCCCTGGGGTTTCAGAATACCTTTGGGTTTCTTCCTCTCAATAGTGGAAGTTGAGGAAATCATAGTAGAGGAGGCTGCTGTTGCACAAACACCACCACATGCTCCCTGTGCACTCAGGGGAATTGCATTCTCCTTGCGTGACTTCCTGAGGCTTGACATTCCTCCACGTGCCCTTCCTCCGCCACTTCCTCCTCCACGGTCGCTCTTCAGAGGTAAGCTGAAGTAAAAGGGGTGGTGAGAGCGCTGAGTTGGACAGGAGGAGTCTGAAGATAGACACCCAGAGTCAACAGTCATGTTGCTGGCAGCAGCGACCCGATTCTGCCAGTCGATGTAGCGAGCCAGCAGGGGGGAGGGGCACTCTTGGCGTGGAGATGAAGGGCAGTCACACACACTCTCTTCATAACCCCAATTCACCCACCAGTGGTTGGCTACATCCTCTATTGTGGCTCTCTCATCCACACGCACTGTCAACAACCAGTCGATAAGAGCGCAGGCGTCTGAAGGAATGGAGTCAACAGTTATTTATAGCAGCCGATCAGACAAACACAATGCAATTAACAGAATTAGCTGTAAGAACAACATACAAAACAATCACCTCAGACACTCTGGTGAACAGAAGTGTAAAATAATGTTGACAGAGACATGGACATTTGCAAAGGTTTACCTGAGGGGGGGTTGGGTCTGTGGTAGCGACCTTGGCTGATCTGCTCAGTGAGCGTGGTGTGACTGGCCCCATTAAATGGCATGCTGCTGTACACCAGGGCATAGAGCAACACCCCCAGCGCCCAGCAGTCCACCTAGCGCACAAAAACACACACAATGAAGAACATGCCATGCACATAACTCACAAAATTCAGGTTTTGATTTATACAATACCTCATGGTGGTGCATGATCATAACCATATGTAATTCTAAGCATGACAAAAAAGAGAAAATGTGCCTCATGTTTTCATTTTCTAATTTTTGAAATTAAGTTTTGCCAGACCCAGTGGCTGTGGTTCATCTGAAGCATATCCAAGACTAAATCAGAGCTTTAAAAACCACACTGCTAGCTTGATTTCCAGAACTGGCATGTTGTAGCTTTAATGAAACACCCATAATGTTTGGAAACAGTTTCTAATGAGGAAACCAACGACGGCAGTGTGTGACCCACCTCTGGTCCCTGGTATGGCAGTCCTTTAACTATCTCTGGGGCAGCATAGAGTGGACTTCCACAGTAGGTCTGCAGCAGAGTGCCCCTCTGGAAGTGATTGGAAAGGCCAAAGTCAGCCAGCTGCAGAACAAGAGAAAGAGAGATCACCCATTAAAATATTCTGATTACATTTATTTTGTGTCTCTGTCTGCTCCTGCTCCTGCGCTAGTATAAGGCTAGATCATTTTATTAATCCGCAGACTGGAACTTTAGTAGTAACACTAACACTTATTCCAAAAATACAAAGTGTTCAATGCAATTGATCTATTAATAAATAAAGGCTGACCATAACTGATGCTGAAAATGGGACTTTAAAAAAAAGCACGTAATACATAAAACATAAAAACCTTAAAAATCAACAATGGTTAAAAATAATGAAGCCTTGAAGGATGTCAAAACCCATATTTCAGGGGGGGAAAAAAGCAAGTATCATTTGTCATTGAAATGTTTTGCATCTGTGGGCATAAAATACCAGTCCAGCATGTGTGTCCAGGTGTTCATGTGTCAAGCGAACAAAAAGGATTTATGTGACAGTGGGTCTCAGTGATGAATGACATAACAACCTAACAGCTGCCACACACACACAAAACCCAGTATTTCAACACACACTCATCCTCACGCAATCCAGATTCCTTTTCGCTGAGTATGCGCTGCAAACTGTTTTTAGTCAGTGGTATGGCAAAAACACAGTAACTCAAAGCAATTCCTTTTAAAGGAGCCAAAAATAGGTATGCTGAGCCTTTGCCAAAGTAAGTGTGAGTGAGGAAAGAGAAGAGGGCCAAAAACATCAGGCTGCTTACACTCACATAACGGAACAATCACTCACTCAAGGCTGCGAGAGCAATACGCAGACATACCGAGGCTCCTCTCTATCTGAAGAGATTATTAACATGCGCACTAGCCCACTATCAGCCCCTCTGGTGTTAAAAATACTCAACATGACAGCTTTATTTCCGTGGAACAGAGGTGCAGGGGAAACAGGAGACCTCACAGATGGAAGATGACGCTGTGTGTATATATATTAATCAGCCTGCTGTTGATATTATACCTGTGCGTACAGTGGCAATAAAGATGTGTAGCCTGAGCAAGTGAGTTGTGCTGTTTATACAGCTTTACCTTCTACATGCCACTGTGTGTTTGTGTGTGTGCAGTGTAAATTCGTTCACACACCAGAGATATGTCTGCGCAAGGTTCTTGTATTCACTTCAGTGCTTTGGCAAAGACATTCCTCAGTGCTGAATGATTGAATAAGACACGGTTTCTTCTAAACATACTCTAAACGACTCCTGTACACGTGCCTGGGAATAGCATGGACTATTGTAAGAAGCCCACTGTTTCTGACTGTTGTTCCCATCGTGTAGGGGGGGGAAAAATCCAAGCTGGCTTCTGAGATTCTTGCGATATTTCATTTCTTGAAATTTTCTGTGGCCTCGAACTTGACCAAGATCCATTTGGTCAAGCATTTTACCTAAAATGTCCAGAAGTGCCTGCCTTTAACACATGCCATTAAGGAGCTATTGTGCAGACATGGCACGCACATGCATTACACAGAGCCTTGGTCATTTCCTGCAGCGGATGCTGTGAAAGGCCAATGTGGTGAACCTGAGGTTTGCGATGAATGAAGAGCTGCTGAGAGGCCCGCACATAGTGTTTTCTTTTGACGGACAGACAGAGCATACTTATATTAAAACCCTCTGATTGGCGCGATTGCCACTGGATTCCCTGCATTCCCCTCTGGCCGTGCACAGCTCCCATATAAAGAAAGGAATATCCAAATAAGGCAAAAAATGACCCCTAGGTTCTTTTATAACGCCTGGCACTATGTTTGTGCTGGTTCAGTGCACACGGCTTAACAACACATTGAAATTACTGTGGGCAGATTGTGTTCCAATGTATGTTCTGAATGTGGACGTTGTTCGCATTTTATTTTGGAGCTGACAAAATAATCCATTACCAGCTGCACAACACGAAGCTTCATTCCAGCCATCGTAAATACAGCAGCGGTGGAAAAAGACTGTTTCCTGAAAAATATCAGCCAGTGTGTCATGAAGATGTATGACTTAATGTTCAAAAACAAAAGTGCAATCAGGGGTCTTTGGATCAGTCATAATAACCCATGATGCATTTAACACTCAGGCCAAGAATGATTTATTTTCCACAGCTTGCATGGCTGCGCCTCTTTTTGGGAAAGCGACATGAAGGCCCGGTTTGCGTATATATTATATCGATCTTACCTTTACATTAAAGTCTTGATCTAAAAGGATGTTCTCCAGTTTGAGGTCTCGATGGACAACACCATTCTGCAAGAAAGCAAAGACACATATGAGGTCCTGCGCTGCTCCTGCCTCCTGTTTAGAGTCAGATGTTTTCTTTCTGCATGCAAACATAAAACTGAAGGGTCTGATGTGTACAATATAAACCCAGGCTGTGGTGCCAGGCTGTAGTGCCAGGCTGTAGTGCCAGGCTGTGGTGCCTGGGTTTATATTGGGTAGAATTTGTCTTTCACTTATAGTTCTAAAACCCTTAACATTCGACTCAGGCCTCGTGTTGCAAGAGCATGTGTCTAACACATCAGAGAGCCTCGAGAAAGGTTCTCAGACTGTTTAATCATCGTCAGGCTTGAGGAAGTGCCTTGTTTGGGTTAATTAATCTGATGAGATGTGATTTGATCCCCTGATGGCATTAAGCACCTGGGAGCCAACGTGAGGCCACAGAGTGTAGGCAGCTGGTGAAGAAGAGCCATGGTACACTTTGGATCCAGTGGGAGGAAGAGTCTTTTGCAGGATCAAGTGCTTCAACGATAGTGAGTAAGTAGTAAATCATAAGAAGAGACAATGCTGCTATAGATAACTGTGGCCAACCAGGAAGCTGTGTGACACAGAGAAACTTTAAACTGCTGCTGTTGGTTTCTCTTAAAGGCTAATGAACCAGATCGGCCTCCTTTCTTTCATTAATTACATCCTCTTCAGAGCACTTAAGTGGAGGAAATGACCCATGACCTTAGATAATGTATTGTGCACAGTATATAAGCCTGCATATGTGCATGCAAGGCAGAGACAAAGATGAAAAGAAATCTGTGTGGTTGACAAAATTTCAATTCTTGAGGTTTTTAAATGACTATGAACTGATCTGGAGAAAAGGAGAAAAAAAATAAAGCAGCAAATGACTGAATTATTTTCATTCTTCTCTTGAAGTCTTAATAATCCTTCCATGTGTCCTGCATACCTCAGAGGCACATTCAATAATTCATTCATGCTGGAACATTCATGTCTATTTTGGGACAATACTCAAGGGCACGAGGAGCATAAAATCCACCGCCCTGCCTACGACAAAGCTCCAGGAGCTGAATGATAATCTGCAAGTTTAATGGGAGGGGTTCATGAAGAAACCAACCTCCTGAACTGGGAATGATAAAAAAACAAAAACCTTTCTGTCATATCCAACTCAGCTGACTGTGAGACACAGATCCCCACTTCTACTGTACCGTACTTCTGTATTAATAGGATTTATGTATTTCCTTGATAAGTCCTGTCGATTTTATGTACACAACAATAAAAACAAAGAAACAAAGAAGAACCTGTTCCTTTGCCAGGGCTTACAGTAATGTGGAGGGAGGAAGGAAGCTCATTTAAGGAACGTGTTTGTTAAATGTGTCAGTGTGTGACTGCAGAAAACGATCAAGGATTAATGCGCTCTTAACCCAGAGAGATCTAAAAACTCAAGTCAAGTTTTTCTGCAGTATTAGGATTAGGATTTAGTGGATTTAGCAGTACTGTATTTGCTTGTGCACAGTTGAGTACCGCAGTATGAAATTCAGCACGTGCCTACGTGTCATTCCCTAATTTATCCTGAGTTCCTGCGGTGCAGAAAGTGTGTGTGTGTGTGTGTGTGTGTGTGTGTGTGTGTGTGTGTGTGTGTGTGTGTGTGTGTGTGTGTGTGTG
>JBBMJY010000012.1:15040437-15065198 GCA_037833715.1 Toxotes lorentzi | reverse complement strand
GCTGTGTGCGTGTGTGTGTGTGTGTGTGTGTGTGTGTGTGTGTGTGTGTGTGTGTGTGTGTGTGTGTGTGTGTGTGTCCATGTGCGTGTCTAAACCTTGTGGCAGTAGTGGACAGCAGATGTGATTTGCCTGAAGATGCTTCTGGCTTCTGTCTCTGGCAGTCTCCTCCTCTCCTGAATGTAATCGTACAGCTCTCCTCTGCTGGCATACTCCATCACTATCACAATCTTATCCCGGCTCTCAAACACTGCACACACACACATTTACACACACATTTACAATATGGCATTATGCACATTTGTTATATATGTTAGGTGATACCTCAAGAGATGCTATTCTGCACTGTGTCTTTAGAAACTGATCAAATCACTACATTCTTTTCATCCTAATCTATTAAAACCAAGATGAGTGGATGAGTTCCATAAGGTACGATTCTTACCTGAAATAATGTAATCAAGTAAAGTGAGTATAAGTGACCAGCAAGTGTGCAAGACTGCTGGTTCCCTGTTAAATAAGTTGACATATGCTCATATGGATCCAGTGAAGCGTCTCATTCATGCATTTTTGTATTAAACAAAAATCCAACAGATAGTAAATGTTAGGGACTTTCAGAGGTAAAAGCTGGTGATATTCTATGTTTTTGTTACTGTCAACAAATCTCATGAAAATATCAAACTCAAAATTGTTCTGGGTCCGTCTGTCAATATTGTCTTTAAAGACATTCATTTTAGAAAATGGTTCACGAATATATACTTTTTTTTTTTTACTACATTGCAGTTCATGGTAATGAAGGAACACATCACCCAGTACAATGCTGTGGCTCACTGATGAGGAAGCTCTATCAGGCTTTGGACATATAAGGAATACTTTTTTAGTCTGATCAATTCATTGTTGGTTTTGGTCTTCAAATGGGATTAGTTGACAATAAAAAAACAGAGAATATCGCCAATGTTACCTCTTATGGGCATTGTTGCACAACACTTCTCTAAACACTGCTGTGTATATCAGGGGTTTAGGGTAATAGTAATGTGATAAAGGAGTATGACGCCCAGTTTGACTTCACAGGACCACTAATCTGTTCTGTAAGCCACTAAATGTAAATTTAATCTGCATTACATTTGTCCCATGTAATTTTCTTTGAAACATTCTGAGTCTAAAAAAATCTATCTGATGATGATACTAAGTGTGTGTGTGTGTGTGTGTGTGTGTGTGTGTGTGTGTGTGTGTGTGTGTGTGTGTGTGTGTGTTTGCAGTCTTACCCTCATGGAAGCGTATGATGTTGGAGTGCCTGAGTGAAGACGTGATCTCAATCTCTCTCTGGATGTGAATTTTGTCCAGGTCGTCAGTAATGCGCTCCTTGCGGATCGACTTGATTGCCACCTGAGAAAGAAGACACACTATTGAGTCTGGCTAGTGTGGATGGCTAACAGCTTTAAAGAGGACAAAAGATGAACAAAACCAATCCGTCTACAGAACCCATCTGCCACAGCAAGAAAACAGCGTTAGGTCAACAAAGGACAGTCGTTACCATGGTGATACTTGTTGTTGTTGGCCATTGTCACAGCGGATCTTGTGCCAGCAAAGGCCGATTCCAAATTTTCCTCTGCACCTCCCTCACAGTAACTCAAATCATTCCACAAAAAAAAACAAAAAAAAAAACAGTGATAAATTCAAAATTTGTGTGTTACTTGCATAGACAGGCTTGGAAACAAAGACATACATACAGTAGTGTTGATACACTTACACTCACACACACACATACACAAATAAAATCTCTGGGAATTAGAGGTGATTATGTGGGTTTTAAAGGCTGGATTGTGAGAGCAGGTCTCCTGTGATCTGAGCTCACTCAGAGGCAGAAGGTTGACAGCTGCACTGTTCACACTCTGCTTCCTTAATCCCAGGCACTCACTGTACCCCGACGTAACCCCCAACCACAGAACACACACACACATGTACACATCACCAAAACACGCACCCCAGCATGAGCCCCAAAATCTCTACAGATAGAATAACTGTCACCAAGACAGCACTGTACAAGGACAAGACAGACCAGGGTGTCCTTTTCAGAAATACAATGTGAGATCCTGAGGACACAGGACTACTTTGTAAGGTTGACATCCTAACATAGCACTGATTATACCACTGTATAATTCTGTCAACCCCTACAGAGGCCCTGTGGGCGAGCAAGGCTCTCCCTCGGGTCACGGCTCCAGCATTCTCAGCTGCCGAAAAAAAAACGTCTACGAGACACTGCAAGACACAATTCACACGCTCCATCAACCGCAGCAGTTATGCAACACAACACAAACACACTCCAGGGAACTCCCAGCACTGACCTGACCTTCTATTACTGATGTGATGCTATCCAGTGAAGGAGAATATTTCTTTTTTTTTTTAGGTTTATATCTTTTCTATATTCAAATGCTCAGCACACTGTATAATGATATTGTTTTTCACATCATGAGAGAGGTATCGGGTGCTGGGTCAAAGATTAGGCCACACATATTCAGTGGTTGTCGGCTGAATGGCGCACGTCCAGGGTTGGGGAGCTATAAACATGCGGACGCTTGCATGCGCTTGAATGTTTTCCTGACCCAAATACCTGCTGGATGGGAAAGCAATGTGAGGAAGGGAAGGGGAGAACATGAAATAATAAGATGGAGGGATGTAAGAGGCAACTGACGATGAACAGGTGAAAGGAATGGATAAAGTATGTCAAAGTATGTGGAAAAAACTTGTATTTTACTGTCACTCTAATGCCTGAGTTACACCCACCCCCCGCCACCACCACCGGACATGGAATTAAAGTCAGATCAGCAGAGCGCAGAGAAGATAGACACACTCTGGGCATTGTTCAGCCTTCAGGGAATTAAGAGCATTTTTTAAAGTGCCACGTGCATGAGGAGGAAGTGTGGGTATGTGGGTATGTGGGTATGTGGGTATGTGTGTGTGTGTGTGTGTGTGTGTGTGTGTGTGTGTGTGTGTGTGTGTGTGTGTGTGCGTCATGTCTAAGTATGACCTCTAAAATATCCTTCCTACCAACAATGTCTCATTGTTCATCCAAACAATGTGGTGCATGTGAAATATTGGCCAAAAACACCAAACTGTAACTGTACACATACAGGAAACATGAGAAGCTATGTGTGTCATTATTATAGAATGAATGTAGGAGAAGAACATAATATATGTTGTAATGTTACAGACAATACAAATGTACAATATTTACGGAGAGATAAACAATGCTTTGTAAAGCTATATCATAATAAGACCAGGCATGTCTTATTGTGATTATGATATAATCCAGCCATGAGGAACTTTCCATGTCCTCCCAAATTGAGCACAAATCTTGAGGCTGCTGACTTTTTGCAGGTGTTTTGTTAGTGTGTGTGAAGTCATGATGGGGTTTGGGGTGGCGGGCAGCCGTTCACTGATTTCCTGTCCCCTTATTCCCGCAGACAAACTCATGCACATGCACACAGACACATACGTACACATCCTAAGGGCCTGAACATCACTAAAGATCCCTGATGCATCTGTGAAAGATTTAACAGCAGGATTATTCAGGCTTCTTGCCAAAATGACCCTTGACCTCACCATCCAGCCACACACACAAACACACGCAGAGCCCTGAGCTTTCCCTTTCCATAACCAGGAACTTCAGAACTGCTTTTTGTGTTGTTGATGGTGGACTGCAAATGGATGAATACATGGACACAATGCAAAAAGCCAGACAGAGCTGAACTGTACTGTTTCAGCCCTGACATCCACATGTACCACTGCACAACAGAAATGATTTAACTGCTTGCTAGAAAAGGAAAAAACTTTTCATGACAAATCTTCAAGACAAACAGCCTATTTAAAGAGATAGTATGATGTTTTGAGAGCTTTCTTGCCAAGAGTTAGATCAGAAGATTGATATTGCTCTTGTTTCTGTCTGTTCAATATGGAGCCAGCTGCTGTTTAGCTTAGCTTAAGACTAACAGGGGGAAACAGGTAGTCTGGCTCTGTCCAAAGAAGAAAAAAAAAACAGACTACCAGCATCTTTAAAGCTCACTAATGAACAAATTATATATTATTTGTTAAATCCACGATAAAAATGTCAATTTGTGGTTTTTATGGGGGTTTATATGCTCGCAATGACAATTTGGAGTCTCTGCTGGTGATGACAAGACTTCAGGAAATCCCTGCTACTGGCCAAGACATAGTCCGGCACACATACTCCTGTAAAACCAAAAACTGTTATTTTTACACCAGTGTTTTTGTATGCATTAAGCAAACCACACCAAAGCCACATTTCACGTGAACAACCAAGGGAAACACTATGAATATGTCTGAAAATGTGCACTCTTATTGATGTATTCAAATGATACCTCATCTCCACCTGCTATATGACATCCAGGCTTTTCATTCCACCTTTGAGTGTGGCTGCATAAGGTACAAAAACTTTCTAAATTTCCAACCTGGTCCGACCGCACATCGTTTGAACCACTTCTTGTCTAGCACAACGCAGCTCAGCCCTTAGATGTGCTGGCAGTCAACGTTTTTTTTTTCCTTGGTACAGAGCCAGGCTCACATTTCCCCTTGTTTGCAGTCTTTATGCTAAGCTCGGCTATCCGGCTACGGTCGCCAGCTTTGTGAACAAACAGATGTAAGACTGTCATACTTAACTCTCAGCAAGAGAACAAACAAGTGAATTTCCCAGATTGCAATTTTTCTTGGCGCAGACTGGTTCATTTAGCATACAACAACAAAGCATGCACATGATGTGTGTTTTTGTGTCTAAGACGATAAAAGAAACTGTTAGAAATGACAAATTGCCACATCTGCTGGCTGGAGGTATTTTAATCTTGGGGGGAAAAAAAAGATGTGAAGCAAAACAGGTGCACTTTTCTTTCTTTCCAAATGGCCCAACACAAGTTGAAAGCTGCACATATCTGATAAAATTATGTAACTTTTTAAAAACATCAGAATGACCAGTGACCAGGCATACCCAAGACACATCATCTTTTCCTTCCATTTCATCCTGTGCATAGTTCACTTCCTGTAGCAATGCAAAGTGGGCATTCAGACGTTTCACAGGGACACTCTCAAGTCAGGTCTTTCAGTCCCCCTGGTCTTGTTTCCAAAAATAATGTCCGTTTTGTTTCAAAGAATCCTTGGTATGTGCTGGCTACTGGCTTGAGGAATTCAGCATTTTCCCCTTGCGTCCTACAGACACACACACACACACACACACACACACACACACACACACACACAAACACGCACATACACACAATACATAGCTAATTCTCTCTGCACATTCTTCCATCAATCTCCAACCTTACTTCTGTCTTTCACTCCTCTTTGTCCTTTCTTCCTCAGAGGTCTCAGAGCTACAGTGAAAGCAGCCAGGGGAATTGTGCCAATTGCACTTCCACAATCTGATTGCAAAAAAAAGATTATCCGTATTACTGTGTGTTTGTTTACTTAAAAAAACAGAGGGGGAATTTGAGGCTGACGGGGTCTCTGTCTCTTTGTGCTCAGATCACGGCAGAGTGAGGGATTAAAGCCCGACTGCGAACACAAACCCACAATTATTCAAACTAATCTGGCACCACATTCTGGTTTTAACCTGAATATTCAGAATGTAAAGTTAAACAGAAACATCTTATATTATTCTGTCTGTCTGAGTATGCCTGTGTATGTGTGTGTGTGTGTGTGTGTGTGTGTGTGTGTGTGTGTGTGTGTGTGTGTGAGTCTGTTTCACTGGGTTGCTGGTAAAGGGGGTCAGACTCCAATTGGAGGAGACCTATTGTAGTAATTTTATCCCCTTGTCCAAGTGCTGAGTGAGTCAGACCAAAGGCATCTCAGTCTGGCAGCACAGGAAGCAAGAACTGGGTTCAGCATCAGCCCATGAGCTCACCCACAAACACACAAACACACACATCCAGACACACACACATGCCACCCAGGAACTCAACTCCACCTCCAAATTAATATTTAATAGCCAATGGGCCACATTCTTTGAACAGCAGCAAATACCAAGGTACACATACACACACACACACAGACACACACAGGGAGACTACTGAAGACAAAAGCATTAGCAGAATATCACACTGATTGAGATATCAAGCTTTTGTATGAGCCAGCAGAAGAGGTTAAGAGGTCAAACATTTTCAGAAACAGGTTCATCATAATGTAGGCTACATTCAGTCATAAATATAACAATATGCCAACAGTTCATTCAGTATGTTAAGATATTTAAGATGAGAACAGACAGCATACTTGAGGCACATAGCTGTGGACACCTTAAAATAACCAGCACGATACTCACCGTCTTCAGACTTGTTCTCTCTACCGCCTTCTTCACTTTGCCGTAGGTGCCTTTCCCCAGAGTCTCCATCACTTCATAGCGGTGCTTCAAATTGTGTTTGTGCTGGTGCTTCTTCACTTCCACCGGCGCTGTGGCCGTCGGTGCCCGGCCCACCGCCTCCATTTCTGGGTTTCTCTGCCGCTTGTCCGCGCTGCAGGCACGGCGGCTGTCCAGCCTCGGGGACTCCTCGCCGCCTCGGTGGCCGCTGGACGCCGCGTCCTGCAGACAACCGAGCCCGGAGCGGTCGCTGGTGTTCATTGCTCCTCTGCTGTCTGCCTCACGTCTGCCCATCCTCTCTCTGCGCACTGTGCGCACCTGTCAAGAGCAGCCTTCCGCGGGACCGGATCCCCAAATTGATTTAAACTCTGAACAGAAGCAGCTTACGCGCTTGTCAGTGACAGAGAAGTCGCCCATATAGAGCGTCAATCAAAGCCACAAACTAGTGTGATGTCTTAGAAAATGAGCAATTTCCGAAAGGCCACCCAATCCATCTGTGAAGCAGCAGCGTTCTCTTCACCCTCTCTTCAAAATCACAGCAACAGGAGCGATGGGAACCACATGCTCCGGAGCGATGGGTGGAGCCTCGCCATTCCAAAGCCAGCTCTCCCAGCAAGATCCCGGCGCGTCACACTCGCTTAGGATCATTATGGGTTTTCCGACTGCTCATACTTGACCTGCTCAACAGCAGGAGAAAGGATATGAAGGCATGTATGGAATGTCATGCGGTTCAGAGACTCACCCTAAATCCACCACTTCAGACAGACATGTTTGTTGATGCTTTGCCTTGCGGTGAGCGGAGAAAAAAAATAAATCCTGGAAGCAGAGACTTTGAAGTCAGGGAAAGGGAGTAATGGTAGTTGGAAAGATGCTTTTTTTCCCTTTCAAATTCACATATAAATAATCAAGAAACATAAAAGCTTATTCAGCTGTGGAAATGCAGGTTATTCATTTATTATCTTAGCCTAAGCCATTGTAATGATAAATAAAAACTCTTTAGAATGACCCCATTTACTGTTTTTCTTTTTTTTTTTTTTAAATTCTAACCGTAGTCGGGCCTAATGACTCATAAATGTGGGTTTTTGCTTACCAACAAGAAATCAAACATTAGTTAGAACATTAGTTTGTTTAATAATCACTCAGATACTCTGCATCCTTCCTTCAGAGGTCAAAGGGTCAAAGAGTCCACAACAAGAGTCCTTAAAACAAGAGTTTAAAGGGCAAAGCAAGCTGATTTGAAAGGTTCTTCCTCTCAAATTTGGATTCACAACTCTGAAACCCAAAAGGTCCAGTTACTAATACACAATAAAAGAATTCACACAAACCATTAAGGGAATAGTTTAACATTCTGGGAAAATACATGTATTAGCTTCCTTGCTGAGAGTCAGACAAGAAGATCGATACCACTCTATGTCCATAGGTAACAAGATCCACCATTAAAATCCATGCCAGTTTGTGGTTTTATGTGGGGTTATGTGTCTTTAACCATAGCAGTGAAAGATGAGAAAACACACACGAATAATTTTTGTAAAGGTTATTTGGGTCGTTTTCAAAGAAACTAACCAACTTTGTTGTTTGGTTATGAGAATCTGCTGAAGGTTACAGTAGTTTACAGAGATTATAGATTAAAGAGGAAAAAGCTCCTTGCAGACATTTTGAATGTGAGTTTAAAAGGACACACAGAGAATTGCCTTTTTTGGGAAGTTATAGACTAATGTCCTTTGCTCATCAAAGCAACAGGGACCGACTAGACACCCAGATTTCACATGTTTATCAGTCTCGCTGTTGAGATGCATGAAATCCCAGAGTTGAGCCAAGTTTGGATAAAGCTGTGTGAGGTTTATAAGACAGAAGGTTTTTTCCCCACACATCCTGGCCCCTAGCACTGTTGCTCAGAGTCAGGAGGAGATGCATTAGGATGCAAAGAGGTTTCGAGGATTGAGGTTAGCCACCAGACAGACGTCATAGCTGTCGTGCATGGCTGCTCGTCTTTCCACCACTGTCCACACATTGTCCGCTGGGTCCAGCTCCAAAATCTCCTTGGTGATGATCTCATGACGGCCTGCAGTCATGAGAGAAAGTATGTGAGTTATGGCTGAACAAAATCCAATTTCTCGAGAAACTGAGCTGGCATTCCCTTACTCTGAAGCAGACCCAAAGTGTGCCTTGTGTTTGTGCAACAGGAGGCCTTTCAGTTAGCAAAGGCCATTTGACTACAGTGTTAAGTTAATGGGAGGGGGCCAGGAACGGGGCTAGATGGGTGACGCAGCTCCTCCTTTTTGGGATCACAAAACAACCACAAAGAGGCACAAAACAGTCACAAAGAGACAAAACGAACCACAAAGAGGCACAAAACAGTCACAAAGACACAAAACGACCACAAAGAGCAGCAAAACCAGTACTAATGATGCAGCCACTTAATAAACGGAGTAACTATGCAAAAGTTGAATACTATAGAAAAAAGCTGCTGGAACATAACTGACAGACATTCAGTAACTGACCGGCTCCTTTGTAGTATCCACAGAGGTAGAGCTTTCCCTCCACTACTCCTATATTTGAGGCATTGGTTCGGAGGGAGAGTAGGGACGTGGGCAGGGTAGGTCCTGCCCTCCAGGTGTCTGTATCTGGGTTATAGATCTCCACAGAGCTCAGACAGCGACGTGACTGTCCACGGTCCTCTCCGTCACATCCTATACCACCTACAAAAAACACACGCATCGTCTGTCTCTGTTCTTTCTCACACTGAATAAATACGTAGGAATACAGTTTCAGCCTGTACTGTGGTCTAACCTAATATGTAAATTTCTCCATGGAGAACAGCCGTGCCGCAGCGGTACCTGGAGTACTTCATCCTGGAACACTCTGTCCACCTGTCCTTGCCAGGGTCAAACTGAAACACGCGGTTACTCAGCTTGTCAGGCTCATCATCCGGCTGATCCTGTAAGAAAGTAGAATTTATGTAGAGGGACAAGAAAAGTGTGTGAGAATTAAGAACCGAGAAGCAGCATTGGAGAAACAGTGAGGATAAAAAGGGAAATATTACATTGAATCTTTCACTAAATCCCTTAAAGCTACTAAGTGTGGGATTTTTTTTTAAGGATTTTTAAGTAATGACGTCACATTTGATATCTTGTAATTCTCACAAGGTTTTGTTGTGGATAGGGGGTGTCTTTTAGCCCATTCATCTCACTGTCCCTGTGTCTGATCTGGGCAATTCTGCTGCAGCGTCTTTTTCTTTTTTCTTTTTTTAAACTCCTACCACAAGAGGGTGCCAAAGTCCAGTATTTTCAATTTGTACTCATGGTGGATTCATGGCCCACCATGAGTACAAATAACACTCAAAAACTCATTTTGATTGGGATATCACTGAATCCTTAAAAAATTGTGACACTACTTTTCTAGCTGAGCTCCACCCACTTTAAAACCAGTGGGATCAGCAAGGACAAAAACACACAGAAATCTTTCAGGTAAAGCACCTACACCTACTCAATAGTTTGTGAGACAATTGTGTCTCCATGTAGGACATCATCACTTACAGTAACAAGGCCTTTAAATAATCAAGGACATTTCAGTACATCTGAAATACTGCACAATTATTACTGACATTTGAAAAACTGCATTCCTTGACAGGTGTGTGTACCTGTGGTGTCCAGCCCCCCATCACATACAGATGCTCCTTCAGGCTCACGGCGCAGTGGCAGGCCAAAGGGAGAGGCAGAGGGGCGAAGCTGAGCCAGCTGCCTCCTCTCTTCAGCGACCACCTCTCCACACTGTCTGTGATGACGTAGTGATTGTGCACTTTCATCTGACCCCCTATCATATAAAGGGCATCGCCTACCAGCCCTAAAGCATACATGTCCCTGAATGCTGCTGAGCACACCTCCACCCAGCTGTTCTCCTCTGAATCATCATACCTGGAAGACGGACAGGTAGTTCACATCTGGTTCTTAAAGCAGTGCCATTCAAATAAGTGGGGTTCTTGAATATGACACAATACACACACACCTGTAAATATCCACCCTCTTCATCCTGTGTTGGTCGATTGCCTCTACGGCCACCACTATGTTGTTGTCTCGTGTCACTGCCCCCGCTGTGATTTGTCCCATACCTCCACAGCCCCTCAATGGAGAGGGGATGTAGTAAGTCTTTCTAACATGGGGGGCGAAGCAAAAACTGAGATCAGCAAGTCCACCACGGCGGGCGGGCACTCCCTCCTTATTAACCCCACCCAGACACAGCAGCAGGTCAGTGGTCTCCATGCCGTAGCGAAGAGCTGGGCGAGGTGGAGCTGATGTCTCACAGAGGCCTGAGGTCTGTAGAGCAGCATCTATCATCCCGAAGCACTCAGCATCCCGCAGCAATACCTGGAAGATTTATAGGTATTTTATTCGGTCAATCTAATAATCCCTTGATAAATGTGGGTAAAGAGTCTAGACTTTTATCACTTGGCCTTTCCCTCCTATTTCTCCTCACCGGGTTTCTCCTCCTGGCTTTGCGAAGAAATCCAGGGTCCACAAGCTCCAGTCTGACGCGCCTGAGTAACTCCACAGCCTGGGCTTCTGTCTGCGAGTCCCCTCTTCGCCTCTCCACCCAACGCAGCACCAGCTCCAGCACAACCTCCTCCTGTGATATGTTGAGGTCATCTGAACCCAGCAGATCCCCAAGACTCTGGGCATCCAGATCCAGCACTTCTTCTTCCTCACAAACCTAGAGAGAACAGGATAAAGAAGGGGGCAAAAAACAATGCCAATGTGTGAGTTAACAAAAATAAGGTGAAAATCCATACCAAATCAATAATGTAATTCCCAAAGCATCTCATGCCTGTGTTTGGAAGGGCAAAACAATGCAAGGGATTTCTGCCACGCAGTGGCAGCAATGGGGTGCTAAAAAATAAAAATCAGAGATGACTGTCTGCTGCAACAAAGAGCATGATCAAAGAGTTCATCTGTTCTGAGCTTCTGAAGTAGGCTGATCTTAAGGGGCCAATATACACATATTATAAAACAGCAATTTTTATAAATAATTTTCAGGACATATTATATTACACATATTTTTTTAGGCCACACTATATGTATTATCCTAGGGGCCATGAACAATTTGCATGGCTTTGATTGAGAAAATCTTGTGCACGCTTGTGTAACTGAATGCCCCACCTGTGCAAAGTGTTGGCAGAGGTATCTCAAGGCACAGTCAGCCAGACTAGTGGCCCCCAGGTCTCTGGCCCAGTGGTACAGACCAACACAGTTGGAGGGGTCCATACGGGCCTCCATGTGGCTCTGACACAGCCTGCAACAGTAACAGCAAGGAAACAAATTGTTGACAGTATTTCAAACATGGGTCATTGCCCTGTGACATGCACCACCTACACATCATACTACTGCACTTGACAGAAGTGCTTACAAGCAGGATAACAGGTAGAATAAATGGTAGTTTCCCCTAGTCCAAAACCATAAATGAACAAGTCCTGTTAATGTTTTTTTATTGGATACTGATCCGCATCCTTCTTCCCAGTCCCTTTTTTTTAATCACCTGAAGGCTCCATCTACATGGAGCAGGAAGGCAGCAGCAGCCACTCCCTGGATGTTGTCATTAGAAAGAGGTAGATCAGCACGGTACATGTAGTCCAGTAGCAGCCTCAGGCTCTGAGCAGGAGTGTCTCTGAGTGGTACCTCTCCTCCCCGGGTCTCCTTCAGACCACATGTAAACATGGCCTGTGCACATAAATTCACCAAAATTATGGAGCATGAAACAATTACAGTTTCAACAGCTCAGGTTGCGTTACTACATCAGCACAATAAATTTCAACTTATCTATTCATGGCCACTTTACCTGGAAGTAAGGACTGAATGCAGACAGCACAACTTTGTGGCAAGGAAAGGGAATCCCCTCTGCCAGGAGCACCACATCAGTGAGCTCCTCAGCCACTCTCATCCTCTCCAGCTGTCTGAGCAGAAGTGACCCATGCTCTGCCTGAGCTGAGTCCGGCACCTCAGCATCCATGGTCTCTTGTTCAGGATGTCAGCATAGAGAAAAGCCTGTGGCACAGCAGCGGCAAACACAGATAAGGGAAAAAATAAGAGAAAACATCAATGGGGGAATTTAGTTCATACACACACTTGTGCCATTCCCAACTTGAATAAAGCAAATGTACACTGGTAAAGTATGTTCCTGCCTGATTTGTTTAAATCACAAATGAAGGAATATGTTCTCGGGTCAAATTTAACTCTGGATTTTGAAATTTTATTTTACTCTGGAAATTATCATCTAACCATATCAAACAAAAAGAGACCCGCTGACAGCTGAACGTTGGGTTTCCATTTGCTTTTTAATCTTTGCCTGATTTGCAATTTGATCTGAAACCATAGCTGTGATTTGACTGAAAATATGAATGGACTGGCCTACTTGAAATGCTGCATGGATACAAAAACATTTTCCAAAGTGAACATAAAAGGTTGAATATACTATGTAATTATCTTCAGTGAACTGGATCCATGGACAAAGCTGAAGCTGCTGATAGCTGTGTTCACTGTAGTATGAATACAGTAAATGCACAAAACATAAAGGACACTTTTTTTTCCTGAAGTTAAACGACTGTTAAAATCCACGGGGCATCTCTCTTTCAATTCACTAAATAAATCTACTCCACACACAAACAGGACATTGATAAAATGCTGCAGAGAAGACAGATTTTGAAACTATTTAGTCTCTTGTTGTACAAAATGAGCTTCATCGGGAAGATATTGTGACTGTTTTGTACATTCATGACATACCACACAAAAGAAACACTAATACAAGCACGAACAGCAGAAGGGCTCAGATTGTGTATTTGATAGTTATCATCAGAGATACTGGGGCTTTGCTCCGTTTGTAGAGGCCTTTCTTTTCCATGTTGACCAGTGTCTTAAACCAGTTCCGGCCCTGAGCAGCTGGCCCACCAACTCACACACTTTTGGAGACAATAATGACATTGTCAGTGGGTGTGCTAAACAGGTCACCTCACTCCAGGCAGACATGCACAGGCAGCTCAGAGCAGGAGAAGTAGCATGTTAGCATGACTTTAGCTAAGCACATGCAGAAAACAGCTATCATACCAGGAGTCCTGAGGTTATCCAGGGCCAGGATTTAGAAGTTTCTGAATAGAGATGACGTCACATTTGATATCTTAAACTACTCTTTGCAGGCTGTTGTATTTTTATTTTTGTCTTTAACCTGGAAGACCTGTCATGTCTCCTGTGCTATTTGCTGCCTGAGAGTGGGGGCAACAACATGCTGCCTGGTAAAAAGGTTTAAAATAGATCCAGCAAGTGCTAGTGGTTCTGTTGGTCTGTTCAGGTCAGGTCAAGAAGCCACTATACAAGCAATCCTTTTGATCATTCAGTGTTTGACTCTTATTAATGTTGTACTTAAAAAGACACAAATTTTTTCTTTGTAGTGTGTAATGTTAATTTCATTTACATTCACTTTCCTGTAGCATTAGACGTAAATCAATCTTTGACAATAAATGCAAACAATTCCCATAACATTCCTTTTGTTGTTCACTTACAAACCCTCTGTCTGTAAGGTTGTGTTAGGACAATACTGTACTGCAGTAAGTAGTACTGTAAATTGCTATCAGGATGGAAAGAAAAAGGTCATTATCAAAGGATGCCAGAGTCATTGGGCAGGGGTTCGTCCTACAGCAAAATATTGACCCAAAACATCTCTCCAGACTATGTCAGAACTACCTACTAAGAGAAGAACAAGAAAGTAGGCTTCAAAAGGGCCAGCATGATCTCCAGGCTCTCCAGACAAGCTGGTTTGGGATGATCTAGAGAGAGGGGTGACAGCAAAGCAGCCCGTAAACACACACGTAATTTGACAGTGGCTTTCTGTAGCTTGAGTAGCTAGAATGCTAAGAGCACATATACATGAAGATAACCATATGTACAGTACACAGAAATATATGGACATTTAGCTATTCAGAAAGTTGAGATTACCCTGGAGTATCCAAACTTCACAGTTCATGGAAACTAAAGTGGTAACATGGATAGGATAGGACTAGAACAAGGGCTTTATGAAGAAGATTGATAGATTATATGATGGGACTGTTAACCTTGGTTAAACCTACCCTATACCTCTTCTTGGTAAGACTGAAGTCAAGAGTGTGAACTTTTGCACCTGTGCTGAACAAAACACTACCTGGAATCAGTGGTTCTTTATCTGGTAATTATTCCACTTTAAAACACACCTGTAGTTACAATATGGTTGAAAGCAGATTTTATGGTTATATAGTTGTTTGCTACCAGTTGTGACCCAGCAAAAAAAAAAAAAAAAAAAAAAACAGCTGAAAGCTAAAATAAAAGTGATGAGGACTACAACCGAACGCACACAGTCAAACATTCATGAAAATGCAGACACACACAATGCACATGATCATCATCTTAAAGAGACTGTCACAGGTCCAACCGAGACAGGAGGTGTGTCTGCCTCCTGGACAGGTGATTGGAAGTGACACAAATCTCAGTACAGTGTTATATCTGGCTAATTGTTTCCATGCATAGAAGAGCATACCGTATTACACAACAGCAGGGGCTAAACAACATGGTCCTTACGGTTTACAGGCAGCGCAGATTAATCAGTGACAACTGGTAAGGATGTGTATATGTGAACATGTCTCCACATGTGTCAGTAACAGTGCTGTCACTCTGCCGGTTCTTCACTTTGTACCTTTCGTCAAGAAGGCCTCGGTTCACAGAGCATGAATGTGAATCTCCTGATAAAGTTAAAAATTAAATAGATTGTTTTGCTAATACACAACCATGTATAGCACAGTTTATAACATTTTGCACACAAGCACATGTATGTGTGTGTGTGTGTGTGTACGTATACTCAATTTAAAACTACAAATGTGACCATGTTTAGAAACTAGGCCGGCAAAAAAGAGTAGATTCTATGGCCGCGAGATCTAAATCTACTCATAACCACAATAGGTTATTAAACTCTTCACCTCTTCATCCAGACAGCTGAATGATTTAGCTTCCTATTTAGCTGCAAGAGAAGAGCTCATAACACCTTTGTGCTGTGAATCTACTTTCGTCTGGATTCTTTTCATGGAACATCCATTAACCAAATTGAAAATACTACTTGAAGCACAGTGAAGAACACCGGCTTTGCTATTAGCAGGACACACTCAATAATGATAAACCTGTGAGATTTTAAATATTTCACTCTTCTCCAAGAGGAACAATGATGAGGCATCTGCAAACAGCACACTGTTTCACACAGTGCCCTCTCTTTTCCCTTTAGGGCCCCTTCCTGTCTTTATCTTTTTCTACTTCACTGTAAGAATGTTTGATTTGGTTTGGTTTTGTCTTAAATCAATATATACGAAATATGCAGAAAATGTAGGAACACAGATTTGATATAAAGGGGTTACAGACCTACAAAGATATAATGCAAAACAGAAAAATGCAGATGGCAAAACCAAGTTGCCATGCTTATAACTTTCAGTATGAAAACACAAAAAGTTTAAATAATTTTCTCAAGCTATCTTCAGCATATTACCAAATGACTGCAGCTGAAAATCAACACTGGCACATTTGCAAAAATGCTTATTAATGTAAGTTGTCCTAAAATTGTGAATTAGCAATAAGAACAAACAAACAAACAAATACAACAAGAACGACAACCAAAAAGCAAAATCCACATATTTGTGTTTTGGACAAAACTTTCAGGGGTCACCTTTAGTATAATTGTCACACTAACCAATAAACTACCAGTTATGGTAGGCTGACTGCACAGGACACAGCTCAGTTTTCCATCAACATGCCTCAGATGTTCGCAGTTAAAATAGATAACTTAAAGTAATGAGAAATGGTTAAAACATCTAGCCTTTGCCACACCAAGTGGTTGTAATATCACTGCAAACCCGACCAAAGAGACTAAGAGTAATCCTGGACCATTGAAGGATAACTGTGTCTTATATGAAAAAAACAAAACAAAAAACAAAACGTCTAACAAAGTTACTTGAATAAATAGTGTTGAATAACATTAAAGGAAATTATTATTATCACTTATTCTGGTAGGGTTACATACATGCTAAACGCTGTTAACACGTTTTTTAAAAGGTGGTTGCCACAGAGAGTTTCATCTTGAAAAATGAAAGACATGGTCTCATTTTGTGTTATCTGTCAGTGAGCTGAGATGTGAGTGACAATGTAGAAGGTTTTCTCTGTTCAAATTAGTTATCCTTTCGGCTGTGCTTGGTCATCAAAATGTTCCAGAGTTTTAACAGCACACATTTACATGTGTGTAACAGGGGCCAGGGTTAATACGTGCAGAAGTGTTTCCTATGTCCAACACTCATCAATCACTGTTGGTCATTTCAGTCATAAAAGGTAAATACCCCCCCTGTGAAACTGTGTTCTTTTAACGTAAATGCTGTGAAGCTGTGACAGTGACTGCTTTCCCAGTTGTCACTGACTCTGAAATCTCAAATGACAATGTAGGTACTTAGTTTCAAGCACTTATAGAAGGGTATTCTGAACAGTGGGGCTGCAGGAGTGAAGCACGTAACCTAGCTTTTGTAATTAATCTCTAAAACGGAAGGTGCACTTTACACAAGACTAAAATAAAATGATACGAAATACTATAAAGTGAAACTGTACTGTGTACTTTATTGTCCACTGACAGACATTTTGTTTTCGACTTCAACCGCCATTCATCTGTAAAAACATCATTAAAACATAAACCACGAAAGACAACAACAGATAATGTAAAACATTAATGTTATCACAAAGACGAGAAGAATATCTTTAGTGCAGTATCTGTTCTGCGAAGGACAATTTACTTTTCTGAGTGCAGGGTGCAATCTAGGAAAAAAAAAATTATATTGCTAGATAATGAAAGAAAAAAATAGAGTTTGATGTTTAAGACTACGATTGAAGTGGAAAAATGAACTTTTGAAAATATTCACATTTCTGCTAAAAGTGTAGAAATACACCAAGCTTATTCAGTTCAGATAAAATACGAGTCCCTCGGTTCATTCTGAGGTTATACAAGTATTTTGCTACCTGCGTTAACCACTCTAGCATTGAGTATTTTCATTTTTTAATTGCTCATGGCAAAACAGATAATGGTATAAACAAGATCCAGACTCTCATCAGATTTTTTAGTTTTTCTGCACCAGTTTATCTTTGTATCAAACTTTCATCCCCCCTTCTCTTCACATTTGAACGTTTGCTGCTCCTTTTCACACAGTCTGAATGAGAAGATAAACCTCGATCAATAACGGAAGTCATTTTGACAAAGACCCTATTAAAAGTTAACCAGCTGAACATAAACATCAAATAGATAAATTGAAGGAGCTCCTGACAAGGCTCTTTGAACCATGAGCGTGATTGATGAATTTGTGTTTTAAGATTACGTGGTCCAAAGGTAAATGGGCTTTTATTTACCAAGTTTTGAAGTTAAAGTTATATATTGGGCTCGTTCTAAATACAGAATGTTTATAGAGAGACATATGTACTCATTGTGTATGGTACTCCATCTGTAAGGCCGGAGTTTATCAGCTTATTTCACCTCTTGCTCTGTGTATGATAAGACGCATTCTTTCTGTTGTTTCTAATGTTGCCACTTAAATAGTAAAGATACAGGTATGAAAGACAGTGAGCCATTTAATTAAGTAAAGGAAAATGTTTTAATTGAATGAAATGAAAGAAAAATTGACTAGTCACACAGATTTCTTCTCACAAATGAAGCAAAATCAGGGGGCCTCCTTTTAGCGATCAGGGAAGGAGAGTCATTTTAGGTTACAGAACAAAGACTTTGAAAAAAAAAAGGACTTCCACATCCCATAAAACATATTGAGCAATGCCAGTGGCAAAATGTGTTGCGACTGACTTTCTTGCTGACAGTGAAAATACAGTTACTTTATCTCCTGAATGAGGAAGGTTAGGCAGCCATAAAGATAAGATGCTTCAGACAGTCTATAGCTGCATGTTTTGTGCATACACACAAAAGTAACTAGCAAACTGTTGTTCCACATTTGAGAGATGTGTGCGTTTTATAAAAAAAATGCAATACAAACTTCAATCTTTAGCATGGAGCTAAGTAATCATCACCAGGTGTGAGTTTTTGTACATGCATTAAACAATGTTTGTCAGTTGTTGTGTTTCAGTTCAGTGTCAAGATTGACCAGTTTCTACAGTTTGGAGTGTTTACCAAAGTCTGGCCTCTCGGCTGTAGTTTTCACCAAGATAACCACGACAGGCAAACACACACGCACATACACACACAAACACACATAACCTCAGGTAGAACAGTGACATGTGAGGTGGTGGCTGTTCTCTAAGAAGGACAGGAAAGGAACAGTCACACCCACAGTCCAAAAACAGCTGAAGAAACAATCTCTGTCCATCAGCATTGAGGTTGCCTCATTTTCACTACACAGTGTTGGGCTTTTGTTTTACAACAGACGCCTGTAACTGCTCTTTCCATTCAAGGAGACCCTCAAGCAAAAAGGAGGAGCTCAAAGAGACACTGGCTTCACGGAGGCGTGCTGAATTTGCTCAAACAGACATGGAAATGGAGATGGAGATGAGGAACTGTTCATCCAGAGACTATTTTGTGCAGAGGGAGATTCTGGATGAGTTGCGTCTGGATGAAGTGGCACGAAAAGGGACGTGGGCCACTAAACCAACCCTGGGTGAACGGGTGAAAGAGTCCCTGAGGTAAAAATAGACAGGAGGTGACACAGGGGAGGGACGTGTGAAAGCCAGATTTGAAAACTGAAAAACACTGAGATAGACAATGACACACACTGACAAAAAGGATATGTTTGTACTTGGCTGTGAATGTATTTTATTGTGCTTGCAACTGTATGTGCCTCTAAATGTTCACTCAGTCTGCTGAAAGTGACTAATGAATGAGTGAATAAGTCATGAATGAGTGTATGTGTGCGTGCATGCCAGTGGCTTTGTGTTTAGCTGCTTAAAAAAAAAAGATAACCATTTAACCATTTGCCAATGGATTTGCAAAGTTCATAGATTTATTTTTATTATTGCTATTATCATCATTGTCGTTGTTCTCATTGTTGTTTAACATCAAGTATTTCTAGTTCAATTAATAAAGTGAACGAAAGATGATCTTAAAATGTTGTTCAATCTCTTCTACGTAAAAAAACCTCAACAAACTAGTTGTTTATTCTATTCTATTCTATCAGGCCTTCTTGCATTAACATGAAGTTCACTACAGCACTGTATCCATCAGTAGAAGTGAACATAAAATATCCTACTGTTATCCAGTATGTCACTGTTTTACAAGGCCACTTGATAAAAACTGTAGCAGGTGGTACAATTCTCAAGTCTCATTTTGTTTTTACAATAATCTCACAAAAAGGACAAATGTTAAGACTCATAAAAACACTCTTCTTTGAGTACAAATTTGCATTTGACATAGAGTTTCCACAAAAGCATGTGCTACTGGGCACAATATGTGTCCTATCTGAAAAGTCCATTCTCGGTGTATGTACATTGGTGGTTTCCAGTTTCCACATCACACTTGTAAATGTTGCACATTGGAGCTGATTGGCCTCCAAACTGTTTGTAAAGTGACAAAATCAACATGCACGCATGTTTTAAACTCAGATTTTAGGTGAGCACAGAGCAAGTTTCCCCCTTCATCAGATGAATAAGAAAACAGCCTTCTGGCATCAACACATACACATACATAGATCTGTACAATCAAGCTCAAACATCTGAATGAACTAAAAGAACTAAAGCTAAAATCTTAACATAAAGTAATATGAATGCTTTATATATTTCCTGGATGGCTATCGCAGGTGCTCGGTGCCCAGGCTGAAGCGCACAGTGCTGAACTGGGTGCCCGTTCTCGGCTGGTTGCCGCACTATCCCATCAGGGAAAATGCCATAGGGGACTTGATCTCTGGTTGCAGTGTGGGCATCATGCATCTGCCGCAGGGTTTGTATGAATGAATGTGTACGGTGGAATTTACCCACACACCTGACAAACCTAGAAAACTTGTCACTTTAAAGACAAGTTGGACATGTCGGGAAATGCACTTATTCTCTTTCTTTCTGGGAGTTAGGTGCAAAGATCAATACTACTCTCATATCTCTACCAGCCAGACTAGTAGTTTCCACCTGCTTTCAGTATTTATCCTAAGCTAATTGTCTCCAGAAAGACATGAGAGTGGTATCAATCCTCTCATCTAACCCTCAGAAAGAAAGCGTCTATAAGAGTCTTTCCCAATATTTTAAACAGCTAATTTGACCATCTTAACTAAGAGATAAGAGACAGAATTTCTTAATGTATTTAATTTTTTATTACCAGGCATGGCATATGCTCTTCTGGCTTCCTTACACCCTGTGTTTGGCCTGTACACATCCCTCTACCCGGTGCTGGTCTATTTCATCTTTGGTACTTCCAGACACATCTCCATAGGTGAGAAAGCGTGTGTGGGTGGCTGTGATTCAAAAGGAAAGAAGTTTGGTTTTGTTTTTTTAAGTTCTAATTTGGATGATGGTAATCCCTGTTTATGCCCTTTTTTGTATAAATATGAATCTGTATGCATGTGTTTTGTTTGTCTAGGTACATTTGCTGTGATGAGCATCATGATTGGGAGTGTGACAGAAAGGCTGGCACCTGACTGTAACTTCATTGTAAATGGCACCAATGGGACAGAAAGTGTGAACGTCGATGCACAGGATGCCATGAGAGTACAGATAGCGTGTTCCCTCACTGTCTTGGCAGGAATCTTTCAGGTGTGTGTTTCTGTTCTTGTTTCTGTTTTGACCAAATTGAAAACTTTTAGTGTCTTTTATTGAAGTACTGAACAGCCCTTTTAAGTCATGTTTCCCTGCTTTTAACTAACTCTCATTCTTTTTTTTCCCCATCCTAAGATCCTGTTAGGTGTGGTGAGGTTTGGTTTTGTGGTAACCTACCTGTCTGAGCCGCTGGTTCGTGGCTACACTACTGGATCAGCATGTCATGTATGTGTCTCACAACTCAAGTTCCTGTTTGGAGTCACGCCGTCTCGATTCACTGGTCCGCTCTCCCTCATCTATGTGAGTATGTCATTAACGTTTCATGTAACATTTTCCAATACTTTTTGAAAAAACAAACAAACATACTGTATATTTATATTTAAGCTCATATTCTTTCATTCAAACATCCCCTGTGTAAGGAAAGCTCTAAGGAAAAGAAAGCAAAGCACATCAGGTTGCACCATAATGACTCAAACAATGACTGATAACCTTAATCATTTCTCATAATTAGGGGAAAAGACTTTGTAATTCTAAATTAAGAGTAAGTTTATTTTCTCCCGTGAATACAAAGTTTTCCATATTGCCATAAGGTATACTTGCTACATTGCATAATGATTGAAAAAAAAAAGCCACTGACAGTATCAAACAAATGCAAAACACTATGTGTTTCTCCAGATTCACATTCATCACAGAGCTGTTGTATTGTCTTGTTTGACGTTTCTACAGTTTTGTACACCGGTCTACCTAGGGGTTGCTTTCTACCTGATGTGCATCAACCTGATCTCTATCTTTCTCCCTCTCTCCTCTCTTTCTCTCCTGCATTCTTTTGCTTTCAGACTCTGGTGGATGTTTGCCGCCTTCTGCCTCAGACTAAGTTGCCGGAGCTGGTGGTCAGCCTGGTGGCACTTGCTGTTCTCATTGTAGTCAAAGAAATCAATACCTGCTACAGAAAGAAGCTGCCTCTGCCCATCCCTATAGAACTTATAGTTGTGAGTCCTCTCTTTGCTGTTTCCTCTGTCTTTCCTTATATTGCTCATCTGGCAGGTGTGTATATTTAATAGTCCAGCAGGGGGCATCTTGACCTCAGTGATTATACTGAGGTACTGTTGACCTTGTTTTACTCTTGCAAAAAATAGGGGCTGTATGGCCTTTAGGTGATGATACGTACTTCTCCAACAGATCATAGCAGCAACAATCATCACCCACTTCTGTGGACTTAAGAGCACATACAGCATTGATGTGGTTGGAGAGATACCCAGTGGGTAAGTTCATCTGTGTGTTTCAAATGTGAGTGTGTTTTTGTTGACAAAAAAAGAAGAAAAGAGAAAGCGAGGGGGGTGGAGGAGAGGTGAGTCTGAGCACAGCTGTTTGTGCAAAGCTGTTTACAAGACAGAAAATCCCCATATTTCCTGCTTGCCAGATATGCAGAGCTGTTGATAAGACAAAATAGCACAGCATACAAAGAAACAGTGTCACAGTTTCTACAGAACTTCTGTTCCAGGAAAAGCTCCTTTGGAGGAAAAGTCAGTAAGTGAGCTAAGTGAGTTTCCCCAGAAGGCATAAAACAGGGAAATGTAAACAGAGGATAGAATAGCAGATTATTTGCTTTTCTTGTATTTGCTTTAAATGTGATAGTCATGGTATTCTGTTTTTTTTAAAGCAACGGTTGCAGGTTGGGTGTGTTGCTAAATTATTGAAAAGGTTAATGTGTTTACCAGCTGCAGCATGTGCTACCATTAAGTCTGTAACAATAACAAGAGGCCACAGCATGCACAGGCATAGCTAAAAGTGCAGGACCACTAGTCAGGAAAAGGTTAGCCAACATTCAGTCTCACATGAAGCCTGTGAGTTAAATTTCTTTTAATGTCAAGAGGTATAAACAGCCTCAGGGTAAAATGTGATGCCTTCAGCTGTTTGTAGAGCTGCCTGTGTGTCAGGACTCTTTCTGCTGTACCTGGTAACAGTGATAAAAACCTGAACCATTCACCTTTTTCTCCTGCTCCAGGCTCAAGGCCCCTCAAGCAACAGATACCTCTTTGTTCTCAAAGGTGATAGGTGATGCCTTTGCTGTGGCCATTGTGGGCTATGCCATCAACATTTCCCTTGGCAAAACATTTGCCCTCAAACATGGCTACAAGGTGGATAGCAGCCAGGTGAGGCATAGACACACAGACACGCTGTGGTTCTCAAAAATAAGTGTGAGAGTTATACTTGGAGTCCCTGTTCCTGTCTGACTCACTGCTAACAGGGAAGAGCCAAACTTTGGCCTAATATTGGACTTTACCCTCCTCTCACTCACAGTTGGTCATATTGGTCACATCGGTGGAAAAATGATTCAGGTTGTCCTGGATCAAGCCGCTCCAAAGTAGCACAGCCATGAATAACTTAACAGACCTGTGCTTTTTTTTCTGGGTATATTTATTCCTGGTGCTCAGTCCATTCAGCATGAAGTACAAAAGCAATACATTCCCTCATCTCTGAATGAGACTGCAGCCATGACAGTGTGACAGAAGCAACAACAAAAATGGTTTCAGTGGTTTTTCAATAGCTACTGTCTCTTGTTTTTAAATGATAAAGAACAGATATTAATTTTACTGTATGTGTGGCACTATTTCTCAACAACATTGTTTACAAATAGCAATTTTCCACATGAGAAATGATTTTCCATATTTTATACAGCACGTTTTAATGAAAAAGGTTCCTCTTATTTCTCCATAGCCCCCATCTACAAGTCATTTGATGCACCATCAGTATCTGGATTATGTCCTGTCTGTCCTATGTCTGTAACACATAGACTTACAGTATTCACACATGCGCACTCTTGCAGAGGCATGTGACTGGGATTGTTATGCTCTGGAGAGAGATGGGTTGGGAGCACTCACAGCCTCTAAGAGCTGGCCCGCTAAAATCATTAATGCCCAACAAGCTTTATGCAATCAAGTGTGTCTTAAATATTCTTGCCGCTGCTCTCGCAGTGGCGATGATGTGTTGACATGGCCATCAAAAACAGTGCACTAATGTCATTGACCTGAAGGTCACAGACTCCAGACATGAAAGGCCTTCATATTAATAGCATCAAAATTCAGGATTAGTATTAAAGGTCATCTGTGTTTCAGCCTAAATGCACATGTAATTACTACATTTACTTCAAACTGAGCCTGTCTTACTGTTCCTCTTTTACAGGAGTTGGTTGCTCTGGGTCTTAGTAACACGGTTGGCGGATTCTTTCACTGTTACGCTGTGACCTCGTCTTTGTCTCGCAGCCTCGTCCAGGAGAGCACAGGGGGCAAGACACAGGTAAACACACATACACATATGTGCACAAACAGCACAAATACCAGTACTGGATTACATCTTTCCTATCTTCAACTTGAGACCATTTACTGTATAATAAGCGTGTGTGTGTGTTTTGTCAGGTTGCAGGCGTGATTTCATCCATCATTGTGCTGATCACAGTTTTGAAAATAGGTGCTCTCTTTGAAGATCTCCCCAAGGTAACAGCCTCCTCCTCCTCTCTTGGCAGACAGTTTAATAACCAATAAGGCTGTGGGTACATGCAAATACATCTGTGTGTGTGTGTGTGTGTGTGTGTGTGTGTGTGTGTGTGTGTGTGTGTGTGTGTGTGTGTGTGTGTGTGT
>JBBMJY010000012.1:15019204-15040337 GCA_037833715.1 Toxotes lorentzi | reverse complement strand
TGTGTGTGTGTGTGTGTGTGTGTGTGTGTGTGTGTGTGTGTGTGTGTGTGTGTGTGTGTGTGTGCGCGCGTGTGCGTTCCCCAGGCTGTCTTATCTACAATAGTGTTTGTGAATTTGAAAGGAGTGTTTAAGCAGTTCATGGACTTGCCTATACTGTGGAAGACCAACAAGGCTGATCTGGTACGACTAAATCCTCTTTAAGAGTCATTCTGCTCAGTTAAATACTGTGTGAACCTTTCAACACTGTTGACCCCACTGACTGTCAGTGTGTATACTGCCCTCTAGCTGGTGTGGCTGGTAACACTGACAAGCACCATCCTGCTCAACCTGGACCTGGGTCTGGCTGTCTCCATTGGCTTTTCCATGCTCATTGTCATCTTCAGAACACAAATGTAACTACACACCACTAATTATTAATTACTAACTTTATATATGCAAACACAATGAGACATTCAGATGAGATTTTCCCAGAGCTGAAGGGCAGTTCTTTCCTTTCAGACCCCGTTACTCTATCTTGGGCCTCGTGCCAGGCACTGACTTGTATCTGGACACAGCCTCCTACAAAGAGGTAAGAATCTTTCATTGATGCTCAATACCATTTTCAGCCACAGAACGTTAAAGGGTCAAGTCACTCAAATGATAACAATTCATATTTTCTTTCTTGCCTCTTGTGTTATTTAGCCATGTAGATAGCTTTGGTTTTATTTTAACAGTTTCTGAGTTATCTTACTCTGAGAAGTCTACCGCCACACCATAAAATGGTGGTGAACGTACCTCCAGGAGTTAATAATCTACAGAGCTCCTTGACAACAGTTTTCATCTGACTTTCTCCTCAGCAGAAAGTAATTTTATATTGCTGTTTTTTTTTTTTTGGCCATACTAATGGCATGGCTCTAGGGATTGCAGGTTTGGTCCACCACTTTGATCTAGACTGAAAAATCTCAACAAATATCGGATGGATTGACATTAAATTTAGTAAAGACGTTCATGATCCACAGAGGATGAATCTGACATAGTGATCTCCTGACCACTGTAAATGTAGTTGTAGTTTTAAGTGAAATTTCTCCACAATTATTGGACAGCTTGTCATGGGTTAGTTTATAACATCTTCAGAACTAATGACATCCCCATCAGCCTCAGCTATATTCTGTGCTTAGTGCTAATTAGCAAATGTTAGCATTTTAACATGCTAAACTAAGATGGTGAACATGGTAAACATTCCACCTGCTAAACATCAGCATGTTAGCTTTGTAGTTGTGAGCAACTTAGCATGCTCTGCATAAGTACATCCTGACAGAGCTGCTACCGTGGGTAGTAGACTCTTAGTCTTGTGGTTTAGATGTAATTTTTCCAATGCTGTGAGTTCCAGAAACAAAATCCACATCTCAGTAAACAAACACAAACAAAAACAAAACCATTTGCATTGCTAGATACAAACAGTGAGGGAGAAAATAGTATTTTTCTGAAATTTGAGTGAACGGACCCTTTTAGAGGAACACGCTGTGGATTGAGTTAGATCATCAGTGGTATGAAACCTCCATTTTGGCAAACAATACCTGGGGGAGGTAGAAAGTGCAAACGAGAGCAGAACCGGGTGTGAGTTTCTGAACTCTTCATGATGTGTCCCTGCAGGCTAAAGAGATTCCAGGAATTAAAATCTTCCATTCATCTACAACTATCTACTACACAAACGCTGAGATGTACTTGGAGGCCCTGCAAGAGAAGGTGTGTGTATGTGGGTCCAGGAATGTGGGTGTATGTGTGTTAGCTTACTGCCCTGCATTTGATTACAAGATGTAATCCCTGTCTGCCGTCTGCAGCACCCTTAATTGCTTTCATTATCTCTCTCACTCGCCTCACTTTCTCTTTTCCCTCTTTAATGTGTTGCTCTGCTTTTTGTGCAGAGTGGAATTGAGATCAGGAAGCTGCTGACTGCAAAGAAGAAACAAGACGCGGAGTTGAAGCGTAAACAAGAGACAGAGAAAAAGAAAGCGAAAAAGGAGGCAAAGAAACAAGTATGATATCCTGAATGATACACTCAGAGACACCTTATATACTGACAGAGAAGAGTTATACTAATTCTTCTGAAGTGAAACAAATCACTTATGAATTTCAGCTGATAAATTTCTAATAGTTGCTTTGTACTTTTTCAACCTATTGGCAGAAAAAAGCAGTCAGACATCTGTCCAATGGCACACTGTCTGTGAAGGAGTTAGAGATGAATGAGGGGAAAGATTCTGCAGTACTGAGGGGACAGAGTCAAGGCAACAGTGCAGCCTTAAGCCTGACAGAGTCCTCTGCAAATGGCCTTACTAAAGGACAAGTTAACTGGGCTTACCAACATGACACAACCACATTGGACTCAGATTCAGACATGGGTTGCCACGGCTATGACAGCATCAACCGGGTGTCGCACCATGGTGATGAGGAGAAGGGAAGGGCCTGCGAATCAGGCACGCACAGCATCATCTTGGACATTTCAACAACCAGCTTTGTGGACACAGTCACTGTGAATACACTGAAAAATGTATGTGTGTTGATACAGGTTCATCTTTATTATTTTTTTTTCAAAGAAGGAAGACAAAAACAAAGAAAGTGATGTCTATCTTTTTCTCCCAGATTTTCATGGACTTTGAGCAGATTGATTTAGACATCTATCTAGCTGGCTGCCAAGGTGAGTGGCACATCAGACAAAACAAGGACAAAGTTAATGTCCTTAATACAGAGTCAGTGGCAATGAAGCTTTAGATTATAAATGCATCAAGGTCTCAGCCTCAGCAGCACCACATTGTTCCATGTCAGTCAAACATAAATATTTATTTCTCTAATCACAAAGTGCTTTCCCTCTCATGGTCTCTGGTTGTCATGCATGCTCTTCTTTTTGTCTGTTTAGCCTGTGTTGTGGAGCAGCTGGAAGCTGCAGGTTTCTTCTCAGAGTCCATCCCAAAGAGCAGGCTGTTTGTCACCGTTCATGATGCAGTGCTTCATATTCTCAAGAGACTGGGGCAGACAGACTTCATACTTGTACGTTCATCAATGTGAATTTTCATGACACTTCTAGGATCCCTCAGCTTTATTTGCTTATCATTACTGGTATATATTCTGAAACTTTCCTATCCTTAGCCCTGATTCTCCCTCATTTTTTCCAGGATATTTCCTGCAACACCCAGCTGTAACCATTAGGGGTCAGACTGTTCCAACTCTCGCCATCTTCCTCCTCCTCCTCCTCTTCTTAGGCTGCTGGCTGTTCCATTGCGGACTACTGGTCGTCATTGTCTCCTCCCTCTTCAGCGGGGGAGAATGCACCACCTTGACATGGCGGCTGGTTGCCATGGAAATGCAGGGAGCCGTTGCTGTGGCAACAGGCTTTTTATGATATCGCCTAATGAGATAGCCAGCAATACGTCATTGCAGCTCTCTCGCTCTGTGGTGTGCGTGCGAGAGACAGAGAAGGGGCGGGGGTTGAGTGGGAGAATGTAACATTGGACTAATAGGAGTCTGTATTTATAGCCTGTGTGAGAGAGTAGAGGGTGAGTGAAAGGTTGACTGTAAGGGGAGACTCACATCTGAGAGGTGTTGTTGTGAGCAGACGGGCCACGATGTGTGTGCATGTGCCTGTCAATCTATATTCTTGATTAATGCAGTTGGCCCTTCTGCTCCTCTAGAGAAGGAAAGTCAGATGTCTTCCACAACAAATCAATAGAATGTAAATATTTGTCATTCCCTCTGGGAGGGGTTCTTAATTCTTACATTAACTCCCATTTGCTTCAAAAGCCTGCCATACAGAGCTGAATTGCAGATATGGTGTAATAGGTGTTACGTTTGAGCAGAGCAGCAGCTTTTAAACACAGCGTAGGTGTATTTATAGTCACTATCCACATGTCTGATTCCTCTGACATCTTAAACTCCCCTCTATTTTTGGCATCCAGTCTCATTATCATCTATTTTAACCACCTAGCATTCGATTTGCTAAACACTGTATTGTTCCCCTTTTTTAAAATTCTATTTTCAGAGATGTATGTGGGAAATAAATGTAAGATGACGGTATTTGGTCTGCAAGACAGATGCATTCACATGCAGTTCTGTATATTGAAAAAATGAGTCCTACATATGTTGGCTCATGAGTGCAGAGCTGTTTTTCAGCTGACACTGTGAGATGTCAGGGCTTCCTGACACAGTGGCTGACAACCAGAAATAAATGATTTACCTGCAGGGAACATAGATATGTGTGTCAGAGATCTTTATTGGTTTATTACATTAACCACTCCAAAGTAAACAATGTCAAGTGTTCAAAAATTTTTTATATTTCCTTGAGAGTGCCTGTTGCTCAAAATTGTCTTCACTGACTGAAAACACTTCTAGTTAGCAGCTTTATAAATGTTATCAAATGCTATCAAATGTCTCTTGGAGTTTATTTTTTATACAGGTGTCAAGGTGTAACATATTTATTATGATTGCACCAGAATGCTTTCTGTACATACCCACTGTATGTTTTATGAACATAGAATGATTGAGACCTTGTAAATAAAGAGTCACAAAAACACATAGCATCCATCTTTATCTGGTCATTTATTGCTTCTTTCCTTTCATGGCATCAAGTCTCTTCCCCCTCCCCACATCCCCATCTCCTGCTCTTTGCACAATTCAGTCTAAAGTTTCTCTTCTTCTCTTAAGGTGGAAATACTGATCGCCACCCCCTCCAAATATTGTTAACACTTATTCACAGACCCTACAATACACTGGACACTTAAGTTAGTTCATAACACACAGCTGGAAGTGATGCATTGTCTCTTTTTGATTAATGTTTTGTTTCTGTTTTTTTTTTTTTTTTTTTTTACAAATGGAAGTTATTTTTGTACTGTTAATTAAGAGAATACAGTTGGCAGGAAACAATGGCCAAAGGCAATGCTACATGTAAATGAAGACACCGCTGCCATGGTCCAACACACATTCCTTCTTATGGACACATGAACACACTCACCCACACACACAGACATACATACACACAGATACACGGGCACAGACATATGTGCGTCCACACACACTCAGACCATGGCATATCAGCAGCAGATATGAGGTCTTTCATTTTGAAAGTTTCACCAGAATTTTTTCTGCTCACTCAGAACAAAATGGCAATGACATATCAGGACGGATGAGGCTGTTGAAACCCTAACAGAGAGGTGCAGAAAGGGAAGATATCGCAACTACACTGGACACATCACACTTACAGAACAAGACGGGACGTGACAGCACAAAGGCAGGGAGCAGAAAGAGAGGAGAGAGTCAGCGAGGTAGAGTGAGAAAGCAGAGCAGAGGGATTATTAGCCTGTGATGACTGTATAGGTGCAGGTGTGTTTCAGTTCTTCTCCCATCTAATCTTTGGTCCATTTGTCCAGGGCTTTTCCATAGCTTTAAAACTGTGAGGTGCGTAACTAATCTGCGCTTTGCTCTTACCGGGCCAGTGTGGTGTGTATGTATTTTGAGTAGTTTGTGTGTTTGTGTGTGTGTGGTAATGTCAAGGGCGACCTTGGCTCTGTGTTCTGTGGGGCTCAGCTTATCAGATGACACTCTCAAAGAGAAGCGTACTCTTGGTTCCTGCAGGGGGCAGCAGTTTGGCCTCGCTCTCTGGGGCCAGGTACTCCAGGTGATGTCTGCCCCAAACTGGGGTGGTTAGGTGCTGCCACCGCTACAAAAAAAAAGACAAGGGCATGATGAGCTATTTATTGAACTGATGCTTCAGCCTTCTCTAATGAGTAATGATAAAATCAGCACACAACAACAAAACAGAATGTGTACAAACATGCACGTTTTAACACAGGTATACTGACCTCCCGCAAAGATCCTTTGCAGCGCAGTAGTTTGTAGAGAACAGTGAGAGGGATACAGAGCATGGAGGACAGAGCCAATGCCCAGCCAAGCGCTTCACCCCACAAGGGGTATGTATATACAGTGTTGTAGGTCAGGGGCTTGTAGTTCACCACGTGGAACAGGAACACTCCCTATACACACACAAAAATGTCAGCTATTTTCAAATGGCAGGTAGAACTTATCGAAAAACACACAGAACAACACTTACCACACAGACAAAAGGCGTAATGTAAGACCAGCACCACTTCATGTAAGGTAGGGGCTGATAGCCGATCATACGAGCCACATCATCCATGAAACGGTCTGCGCCTGCCAGGGGTGACATAAAGATGTTGAGATAATGCACTGTTTTGTGCAGTTTGTGTTGTTTGTATTGTAATTGTGAACTAGTGTCTCACCATAGACCCATGCAATAACCACACACTCCCAGAAGGCCTGCCACAGCAGTGTGATGCCACTGGCAGAGTAGTAGTCAAACAGCTGGAAGACATACATCCCCCCCTGACAGAAACAGAGAGAGCAGTCAGCATCAAGACCACCCTGTTAATACTTCATGTGTGACCTATTTCCAGCCTTGTCTCCACTGTTTAGGCTTTCATTCCAGTTTAGTCCCAACAGTGGGTTCCTGAGTCCAATTAAGCCTTGCACAATCCACGTATTTGAAAGAATCATTAAAATAATGTAAAGTAAAACAATTTCAAGCTCAGGCAACAGACTGTGGCCTTTCATCTAATTTCTGAACGGCATCATATTCAGCCTGGAAGTTTGTTGCATTATAATCAGCCAGTCTCCAGATGACTTTGAATCCCACCAAATTCCAAAGAATTCAACCGTGGGAAATCCTCACTGTACCTCTGTGACCATGGACATGTCGATGAGGAAGCAGATGACGCAGCAGATGGCTGCTACCACCTCTCGCCGCAGGGAGCCCAGGACAGATTTAGGGGGTAACATGTCCATGATTCCCGTTATCAAACCTTCTACACCAACAAACTGAAAAAGAGAGTGAAGAAACAGCAGGGAAAAAGAGAGGGAAAACGTGAATGACAGACCAAGAGACAAGGGGAAACAAAGGTGAGACAGTGAGACCAAAGTCTGAAACATGCTTCTGCATGTGTGAACATTCATGGATGACAGTGTTGGATATATCAAACAAAAAAATCCAGGAAGAAAACATTAAAACAAGGAAATTAAAATAAACGGTTAAGAATTTTACCCAGAATGTCACTGCAGCTGACTCAACCCCATGACTACCTGCTAACTTTCCCTTTCAGCCAATCAAACCATGTCAAATGCACTGAATTGCAGATGTACTTGACATGTAACTGAGATTTTGCAGGTGAGCCTGTCAGCTCAGGCTCCCTTCCTCAGTCTCCCAACACAGGAATGTTCACAAGTATCTTTGCAGAAACATATTTCAACCTCCGGAATGAGTTCAGCTGCGTAGCTATTTTTACATCATTTACTAGAAATGGCAGCACATGCATGGGAAATGTGGCTATGGCAGGAAAAAGAGAAAGATGGATGGAGAAGAAATGAGGGAGAGAATGGAAAGTGAGAGTAAATGAATGGACCGGAGAGTAGACAGACGCTCTCTGTGTGAATCAGACAGAAGCTCATTGACAAATCCCTGGGCTGTAAAACAATGGATGTAGGCATTGGCTCAAACAGACGCACAACAAACAGGCTGCTAAGAAATGCAATTCTAAAACTGGACGTGAGGCGTCTAGACTGTTTGTGTGAGAAGAAGTGAGAGGGAAATAGAGACAGAAATACAATAACTACTCTACATTAAGTTTGGAAGTGCTACAGAATCAAAAAGACAACAAAACAGCAGCAGATAATACCTTAAATTAGCATACAGTTCCTCTAAGCTAAAAATGAAGTAGATACTGGACAAACAAACTCAGATGTGTCTATCAGTATTACCTGACTGTCCAAGCCCAGTATGAGCAACATAAAGAAGAAAAGTGCTGCCCAGAGTGGCGCCAGAGGCATCAGAGTCACAGCCTTGGGGTAGGCTATGAAGGCCAGGCCTGGACCTGCACATTAAGAAACAGAGTGGGAAGCATAAAATATCAAGGGAATATAACTCTCTCACTGTCAACTCTCAGCTCATTACACTGGGTTTTAGGCAGCTAAACTGCGGAGAAGCTATATTCTTACCACTCTCAGCTACCTTACTGATGTCCACGCCTTGTTCTGCAGCCATGAAGCCCAGCACAGAGAACACCACAAAGCCTGCAAAGAAACTGGTTCCGCTGTTAATGAGGGCCAGCACGAATGCATCCCTAGGAAAGAGAAATGGAGAGAGAGAGACGAAACAGAACAGTGTGAGAAAAAGATGCATTATAACATGCTGTAACATGAGGCGCACATAAGATACACAAGACAAACACTGGCAACAGAAGAGATGGGCTTGGATGGTAAACAGGGGATCAATAGCAATTGCTCTGAAAGCTGCTGTTGTCTTTGTAGTTGGCAGGAGGAGAGGAAATGAACCAATGGGAAATCTGTCTCAAGGTCTGAGAGAGGAAAGAGTGAAAGACAAACCCCTACTGACTAATTGCTAGATATATAGAGTATGCAGTATATCTAACAACATAATGCATACATGTATAAATAAATTATGTTGGAGATCTAGTTTCCATTTATGTATGAAGTCAACAACATCTCTGTAATCTGGTCTGAACAGTGAGGAATGACCTTCTGTTTATTCTGACAAGTCAATCCTACTTGGCAACACCAGCCAATAATCCCTTCTGTATAAACAACAGTTGCACCATGATGGTTATTATAACACTGTTGCAGCTGGCCTCAGCAGCAATCTCCACCCCGTCAACCGTCAATAATTTCTATCAATCTGAAGCAGTACTCAAAAGAATGAGTGGGTGTTTGGGTTAAGAAAGCAGCCCACGACAAGACCACAATTATAAAACAAGACTAAAAGCCTATAGCCACATTAGTGGCCCTATGAGGCTGTAATGTGCATTATATTTCACTTACTTATATATTCCACTCTTACTTACAACCTTACCTCTAGGTGTGCAAACTGTTACATTTTACATTAGGGTGGTGGAGGTGTTACTGCACACAAATCAAATGTGTTTATCTACTGTACTTTGGCTCGCCTGTGCTCTGAGCTAAATCCTAACATTATCGTACAAAAATTAGCGTGTTAACAACTACTGGATATTAAATTGCTGATTTTTTTGGCATGTGACATCAAACATTCTGGCATGTGACATCAACGTTTTAAAGCACATAATGCCAAGCTAAACATTGGGTTATGTTTGCACATTAGCACGCTATGTTAGTGAAAGTTTCTGCCTGTAGTTACAAGATATTTAAGAAAGTCTTGGGCCAACAGATGGACAGACTGGTACGGTGAATGACACTGTAATTCCTAAAATTGTATCACTAGCATGGATAAAAAAAGACACAAGTTAAGCTATGTCGTTTGAAAGAAAAGCAACAAGACTCCAAAATTGGGTCCCAGTCCTAAATACAATGACATCTGAGAGCAGTTTAAATACACATCTCTCCAGATATTCCTGGGCTGCTTTAAGTGTGTGTGAGAAACAGAGCTGTGCTGACATACCTCGGAATCTAAACCCATCTTTCAACTTCCAATTAAGGTCAAGGCAGAGAAAATGTCAGATGGAAGGATAATTTTGAAACTCCCTCCTATTACGGGGATTCCAAATATGCCAGCAGCAAATGATAAGATGTTTTTAAATGAAATCCCTACTTCTTCTTTGGAGCTAACTGGGGTCTTAATATGATTACATACCTCTGTCTGTTTGGACTAAACACACTTAAGCTCATCAATGTGCCTACAAAACAGAATTTGTGAGGCCAACTACAGCTAAAAACAGGCAATGTAACTCAGGTCTACACTCAGTTCTTTATTAAGAGCCTGACTGACTTTCCATTGTACTAGTATTAATTATTATTAAAATAAAAAGGAGTTTGAAGAGCCTAAGGACCCTGTTATGAATCCTCTTGGAAGCCTATTCACTTCTATTTTTATCAGGGCGGGAATGACTTCACAACTGAAATGTGAGTAGTGTGCTTAGAAGTCTTTGGGCCTTCGGTCATCATTTCTGGTACACTCATGCACTGTATAATGCAAAAGTATTGCACACCATAGGTTGTACTGTAGTTCTGATCTATGGGTACAGACTTGAGAGCAGCGAAAAAGTATCACACACTCAATATGTATTTTTCTTTATTTAGCCAGATGATATTTCAGCCCTTAGGCCTTCTTCAAGAACATCTTAATCTTGAAGAAGGCCTAAGGGCCGATAAGACATCTGTCTAAACAAAGTGAAATGCATATGAAGCCAGAGTGTGCGACACTTTCATCCTGCTCACACTCATACAATGCTTTCATCAAGTCTAATTGTTGTTGTGGTGGCCAGAGAACAGCACAGTCATTACAATACAATGTTCATTCAACACAAAAATGAATGAAAAAGAAGTGATCTTTTGGTCATGTGATTATTAGGCTGCTTTCTTTCTGTCAGAGTGTGAGGGATGAAAGAAAGAAAGCATAATATATTTTTTCTGGATTGTTTGGTAGTTCCAAAGTTCACAGTGACTTTCATCAGTATGCAGAATCTGGCTGATGGTGTTTGTGTTGATGTTGGCCTCCTTCCAGTGACAGTGGTGTCTGATTTTATGTTGTGCATAAACTCACTGGTAACAGTTGTTATGGAAGCGGTTGTAGCTGCCCAGTGCAGTCAGGGCACCCAGTCCAATGGCATAGGAGAAGAAAATCTGAGTGCCGGCATCTATCCACACCTATCACAAAGCGAAATATGTGAGTAATATTTCACTATCTTTTGACCTGTGTTTCTAAAATGTTGGTGTACAAATCTGTCATATTTCTTTCACTACACTGCTACAGACATATGGGTATTGATACCCAAATGCATGCTTATGCAAAAGTTATACCTGTGCTTCGCCAAGTTTGGACCAGTCTGGTTTCAGGTAGTAAACAATCCCATCTAAAGCTCCAGGCAAAGTGACTCCATGGGCCAGAAGAACAACAAGGACCAGGTAAGGGAACAGAGCTGTGAAGTACACAACCTACAGAAAGATGGAAAAAGAAAACTGTGAAGTACATTTCTAGAAACAGTAGGACCAATTTGTAGGATATACTTAGGGGTGGGGAGGTGAAGTTTGAGTGCTATGCATTAACTTGCATTAAGTGAAAGTAGAAAACTCCACAGTAAACATTTAAACCCCTCACATTACATGAAGTAAGTACATAAAAAAGATGTGGTTATATGATGAATTTAACAGGCTAGCTGGAAAAGTTTAGTGCTTATCAACATGGTCCATCAGCTATGGTCAAATGTTTCAATGCAACTGCACCTAAGTATGTTTTTATCACTTGATTAAGCAATTACCTGCTTTGCAAATACTCAAGTCTTAAGTAGAAGCCCATTAGGTCCTTCCTGTAGTAGATGTGTAATGGGCCCTGTCATGTTACTTTGAAGAAAAGGTAGCCTGTAAATGGAAAGCCAGACAATTTGTAAACCTCCTGCAATAGCAGGGGTTTTTGGCAAACCTTTTCAGAAGGTAGTCTTTAGCAAGTTATGCTAAGAAAGCCTCCCCATGCTAACTAGAAGCATCAAGTCCCAGCTAAATCAGTATGGTAAGAACAAAGTAGTGAGCAAGAACATATTTGCCTTTATCTAGGGCGAACATGGGCAGAAAAGCCCCTTTCCAGCTCTAAAACATCTACATGGTGGAAAGTTACTAATCGGCTTACAGCTGGCTGGCTGGCTCAATCTCCTTCTTTATTTTTTCCCCTCGCTCTATGAGCTGTGGCTACTCTGGAGACACAAGTATGCACACACAGACAGCTCTATAAGCTACAAAATAAGGATACATTCATCATGTCAATGTATCAGAGCAGACACATTTAAAAGAATATGAGAATGGACATCTTTTTTATTCTCCTAAATGGAAGTCACTCAGAACAATGTATATGTATAATAAGGATCTAGGGATCAGTGGAAGATTATAACCTGACTGAAACATTTAGCTGCACATATACATAAATGCAAGAAAAACGCAACTACTCAAATTGGCAGACATTCAAAGAATACGCGTGTGTTCATATGTGTTTCTGTCTAGACACTGATCCTCTCACTATACCAAAGCTGATTTGGGGTCAAGGGGCAAAATACCACAATTATTTAAATCTTTCACATAGAGCCATGCAAATAATAGCCTGCACTCCATGAACCCTGACAAGTAACATTTCATGTACAGCGTACATTTGAAACCATAAATGATAATCTGCACTCGTTAACACCAAACACTGACATGTGACATTAAGCATCATGAATTATACGGTAAGAAAATGCTTTACCTTGCCGGTAGATTTAACTCCTTTCCACATGCAGAAATAAACAATGACCCAGGTGGCTATGAGACATAGCACCATCTCATAGCTGATGTCACCAGGCTCATGCAGCCCACCAGACAGACGGAGCACTTTACGCCTGGGAGGGAGAACACAGAGATGTGGCCATTAGCAAATACACCGGTTTCCCAACACACCAATGGCGAATTTGAAGGCAAAGTAAATAAGTGAATAACTTCAGCAGGGAGACTGCAAGGTGAATTACTTTTTGCAAGTCAAATTAGATTTTAATAGGCCTTGGAGATGTCAGAAAAATTAGATATATGATCAAATCTGTACCTGACATAAAAACAACATCAGAATGATCAGAGTAAAAGTCTGCATGACTCTGGATACACTGCGGACAAACACGTCATTGTTAAGAACCCTAAAATTCAACTCGGCAGTAGACAGTCTCAGTAGACAGTATTCAAATTTTATGGCTTTTCTGGTTTAGATAATAAAATGTATTTTTTTAAGACTGGCGACTTGCTGCTCTAGTCCCCCATGATCATTCCCAGTCAAGATAAGACATACTCCCAGAACTCGATGACTGGGGAGCGCATGCCCTCAGCCTCCACACAGCTGCTGTTGAGAAGGAGTTGTACTGAGGACAGATTCAGCGGGGACGAAGAGGACAGGAGGTTGGAGGGAGTGGCAGCAGATGAAGTCAAAGCAGGCTGGGCAGCACTGCGGTTGTGGCAGGTGCGCCGGAAGTCCTGTGTACAGTTGGGGGTGTTCCAGGGATGTCCACAGGTGGCCCAGGGCAGTGGGTTGGTGAAGGAGTGGAAGAGAAAGTAGAGGCCCCACACCAGAATCATGATGTAGTAGGTGTTACAAAAGAACACGATCACCATTGAGGCCAAGCCCAAACCTGACGGAGACGGAGAGAGGAAAGCACAGGAGGTGTGCAGTGATGTAATTTGCAAAAGAGAGGAACAGTATTAAAATACCTTCTTCCGAGAAATATAAAGTGTTCTTTGAGTGTCAGACACCTTTGAAGAGGGGTGCGATGTTCCAGGCAGAGACCCCTCCTTGCTTCATGAACTGTCCCAGAGCAATCTCCAGGAAGAAGACTGGAATGCCCCCGATGAACACAATCAGCAAGTAAGGGATCAGGAAAACCCCTGCAACACAAAACACACATATTCATCACATACCTGAAGCAATACGCAGGTAGATTCATGGGAAATACCCAAAGGTTCGGTATAACTCAAAACTCTGAAAGAATTGGCAAGGTATCAAATGGTATCAGATCTGTAAATTCTTTATTATCACAGCTGATCACATCACATACCTGGTTTATTTCACTTCTAACAGCAGTTTTTTCAGGAAGATGAAATGGTTTTTTAGTGTGTGCATTTGAACAATAAATTAGCACTGCTGTTTCTGTTTGCTTTGTTTGTTTGTTTGTATTGTTTTGAGGGAGCTGACATGCAACAAGGGCCCATGGTCAAACTCAAAGAGAGATCTTATATTAATTATATGATCAGACACTTAATTTAACCCCTGGAATTCAGAACACCCCATGATGAAGTTATTTCAGTTTGAACTGCAAAAAGTATGAATAAATAATATCCAATTGTTTTTATTCTTTGTGTGACTGATCACGATACGTTGGATCACATTCTTCTGATTTAATATTTAATGGTGTGATTGGACTAGACTGGAATGAAACGGACAGAGGAGTTGAAAGTGTTAACAAACACCATTTTGTCAGTTATCCTTTATATATATAACTCTTCGAAAATTAAAGGAGACAGACAGAGGGTGAGTGTTGTCTATAAATAAACTCCTTTTGGACTCTCACACTGCAGCAGAAGCTTGCTGTGATCAGGAATAGATAGTAGAAAAAGGCGGCACACGACTTTTAATTCAATGAATGGAACTGCAATGATTTGGTTAGAATAATAATGTAACTCGGTGATGCTACCACAGTGCGCAGATGGGAGGGAGTCACATGACCAGCTGTGACGCAGAGCTGAGAGAGGCTGAGAAGAAAGGAGGGAAAGATGGATAGATCAGAGGAGAGGGACGCAGAAAAACTGGGACAACGCCGTGGTAGAGGAGGTTCAGCAAATATAAAAATGACACATCAAGGCATCGACCTGGTTGTCTCTGCAACTGTGCTTGTGATTGTGAACTGTGATTCACAATTTGTGCCTCATTCAGTCCATCATTATTTATGTCCTTCTCTGAGAGCAGAGGGCTGTAGCCTTATAAGGAAACATTCGTGAGCGGGAGTCTAAGAGAGAAGGGGGGGGCATCAAGAGAGAGACAGAGAGAGAGAGAGAGAGACAGAGACAAAGAGAGAAAGAGAGAGAAAGAGGGAGAGAGGTGCTGTAAGAGGCGTGAATGGAATGACTGGAGAAAATGCTCACGCTGACATACCCCACCATATTGGCCAAATCATCGAGGAACTGCATCCTTAATAGGCTTAAGTAAATCCTCTCTAATCATAACCGGACCAGACACATCAGGCCTAGCAGCTGAGTTACAAATAAATAAATAAATCAGATTTGCAGAGCCTTAATTCCATGCATTTAAAGTACACTCGTCTATTACTGTCTCCAGTGGAGTTTGTCCTTGATTCAGTAACAACAAGATCCGACTAAGAGCCTCAGCCCTTATCTGATATGCCATAGTTGTTGTATCACAAAGTGTACCCTGGGTAGGTCAAGGACGTAAAATTTGTACTGTAGCGAATGAGGCTGTGCTAATGCTGAGGGGAGGTAAGGAAAGGACGGGCACAGGACAGTTATTGTGTGACATACCCATATGCCTCCTTATCAGGAACAGAGTGGGAGAGAGCACCTTTGTATGATAGATGAATGCTGGGCAGGAGCACAGGGGGTGGACTGTGTGAGGCAGGCCATTGTTATACGATACCAGAAGGTGGGTATCAGAGCCATGGGTCACAAGACACACACACATGAGGGAGAGGGAGAGCTGGACTAACAAACATACACGTACACACACAGAGTCACCCATTCAGTTTCACTTGAACTGAACACCTCATAAAAAAATAGAAAAGTGGGCAGGGCAGAGATAAGACAAGTCAAGGCCAAAAGCTGCAGGTTACTATTGGACACGCTGGCACAGACTAAAGACAAAAAAGAGAGAATATGGAAAAGACATAAAACAATGCAAATAAATTCATATGCCAGTGAGAGAGCGACAGGGCTACAGTAGGGCAACTTGTACTAAGTCCGTCTGTTAAGCAACGGACGGCTATAACAAAGTGAAACCACGTGGGTGGGCACAGCTTTTCAGCTACGTGCTCACAGCCACGCAGGCCCTGCTTTGTCTTCTTGTTATTGTCTTCTCGTTTATTACAGTAATATGTCTCGCCATGCTGCCTTGCAGCGTTGTCCTACCTACTGTAAGGAGTACCTGAGTTGATCTAAACTCTTACAAAATGACTGCTGTAAAATACCAGGAAGATACCTCAGCCAGGTGAACTATTTTTTTCCCCTGAAGAAATGTATTTTTTTTAAAATGCATATTGTATTCTAGTACCAAGGTAATGGTAGCTCTAAACCTTTTAATTTTAACCCTTTGTTCACCCTGCACAGCCATGACTATATCTCCCAACATATTGGAAACCAAATCATTAAGTTTAGTGACACTTTCACTGGATATATTTCAAGAAACTGTGATGGATCACGCTACGAGGAAGTTGAGGACCACGAACAGTGATGCACGGTAGTTTGAATGATGTGTGTTGATGCACTAAAGAACCTTAAAGTAAGATAAACTCACTATTCATTGTTATTGAAAATACCAAGTACCCCAATCCCAAGTGAAATTTGCTTGCACATTCACATTTTATTCTCATTTGTAGTTTTTGAAAATATCGGCCTTGATTATCAATCAGAACTGTTTTTATAAAATGGGCCAAAGACATTTTAAAGTGAAACTTCTCACATGTCTGTAGTAACACAGAGAACTAAATTAACAGCACAGTGCTCCCGAAGCTCACCTCCTCCGTTCTTGTAGCAGAGATAAGGGAACCGCCACACGTTGCCCAAGCCAACAGCAAAACCCACGCAGGACATGATGAAGTCCATCTGTCTGGTCCAGGTTTCTCTCTCCACTGCTGGTACTGCTACAGTCCCATTTCCAGTCCCGGCTGCAACCCCATCCTGGGTCTGCGGAGGACCAGCCCCTCCACCGTCACCACACCCTGGGCCCGCTCCAGGCACAGGCACCAGGGGACGAGCTGACCCCCCGCCCTCCTCCTCGGACAGGGTCCCTGCCTCCAACTGGGGGAGACTGATTTCACCTGGACAGGAAAAGATGCACAAGGGTCAGATGGGAAAGAAGAATAGATCACCAGAGAAAGAAAGGAGACAAGGAGAGGGACGAATGAAAGCAGATAAGACAGCAGGAATCTGGGTGCCTGAGTAATGCTAATAAAATATCTACATTCTTATCGCACAGGACAGCAGACAATATTTTAACAAGGCTCATAACTAAAATATACACATTCACAACTTTACATCACACGTATGCACTGGAGACAGATAAACCACAGTCTCCTGGGCTGGACTTGCAATGAATGGAAGAGGGAGACTGCACGTTTTCCATTCATTGCAATAAAGCGCAAGTACAGCTTAGCCAATTATTAGAACCCTCCACAAAGCTGTTACAGGGCAGAAATACATCGCACTACATACATTCACTGGATTTTTGTGTGTAAACTGCCCTTACACAATCAGTATTTGTACTAAAATCATGCTGCTGTTGTACTGCCATCACTGAGCCCTCCCCCGTTGTTCACTCTCTCTCTGTCTCGCACACAGAGTGATTAGTGTGTTGCAGTACAACAGAGAGCCGGTTCAAGGTGCATCTCAAGCTCCTCTGTCACTTAAATAGCTTTCAGTTGTATCTATTTCACACACACACACACACACCGTCGAATAAACACATGCGGATGCTCAAGCACAAATAAAACGCAATGTGTCACTTCATTACTGCCATTTCATGATATCAGTGTCAGCCTCTCTGTGCTGGATGCAAAGCAAGGCAGCTGAATCCAGATCAGAGCAGTTTGAGGGGGTGTGTGAACAGAGGAGGGGAAAAGAGTGGGGAAGGTGAGGGATGTCGGCATCTTATGGAGCAACTTAATGATGGGACACCTGTGGTTTAAGATCATTTGTGCGAGGGACTGCTTCACACTGTATGTGATAATTTACTGTTTATCAAAATAGGCCCCTTGTTAGGTTAAGACTTGTGAAGAAAAAAAAATCTTTTGTTCTTGGACATGAATGGGGTCTATCAAGAATACAACCCTTATCACTCACATTTCAACTGGACACATACTGATGGGTGTACATGAGTGACCTAATTTAGTAAGCAGGATAAACCTTGACAAGCTAAATCATGATGTTCTCATGATACTAAGGTAAAACTTGACAATGATTTCTTGGGGGAGTAAGTATCCTGTGTATTCACAAAGAGTGACAAGTGTTCAGCAGCATATTTAGCTTTAAAATGACCTCTGGTGTGAAGCGTATATTTAGATATCCTTAAGTGTATTTGTGATGTGATGAAAAACACAGACGGAGGCAGGTTAAGTGCAGCTGGTGTGGGGCTGCCCCTCTCCCCTAAGACTAATGTCAAAGCAGCGACTGAGGCAGGGCTGCTCTAAATCATCAGCATGTGGTCGTATTATGGTAAATAATAAGCCAGTACTAAGGAGTGGAGGTCATTCAGAGCACTCACCTTGGCTGTTCTCATCCAACTCAGGTGACATATTGTTGGGTAGCGGTAGAGAAAAAAAAAAACAGGATATATTTTAAAAAGAAAAATAGAGAGAGAAGAAGAAAGCTGGCTGTTGGTTTAGCCAGGGTCTGCTAAAGTTTTAGAAATGTGCCCGTCTAACCAGGCACCCGGCGGGCTCAGAGAGGCAGACAGAGAGACGTAGCCACAGTATCAGCTATGCAGTTCTATTTTTTTTCTTTTTGGTCTTCTGAGTTTGTTATTTCGCCTTCTTTAAATGAAAAAAAATCGCAGTTTTTGTGATTATCACACGTTGGAACCCCTCAGCTCAGCTAAGAGATGGAAATTTTTCACAAAGCGTCGCGGTCAGTTCAGCCGTTGACGGAGCAGATTCAAAAGCAGTCGACGAAGCACTTGAAGGTAAGCCTGAAGAATCTCATGGATAACAGTTAAATGAAAATGATACTGCGCCTTAGGGTGAAGATTTTTTTTTTGTTGTCGTTTAAACAGCCCAGTCAGAAGTCCATGAACCTGTACGTGATGCCGCGGTTGGACACACGAAGAATGCGATCTGCTCCACGGTCCGTTAGCTGTGACGGACGCTCCCCCCTCCCTCTCCTCCGCCTCCTCCGGCTACCGGCTGACGTGATTGGCTGCAACCGGCACAGTGCGGCGCGCACAGCATCAGCAGCACCACTCAGTCAAAATGAGAGGAGTCACAAGGATGGGTTTATTATACTTGCATACGTCCTTGACCTGAAATCACACAAATAACTGCAGATAAATACCCAAAGCGGCGTCTGATAGCGTTTTGCTCTGCTTATTTGGTCTATATTTCGAGGCGGCGGAGAATTTAGGGAGGGTTTCCAAGCTGGGGTGCAGGGAGCTCCAGGGGCACTGAGTGGCCTCAAGGGGCCCCTGAACAGATATACTGTTACTTAATCATTTAAAGTGTTGTTTTCACTATTTGTTTCAATACAGAATCCCTCTACAAAGCCAGGCTATGAGATGAGTTGAGATTAATCAAATTATGTAGATCCAGATCATGTGGAGTAAACCTGGGGGTTATGGGGTTGCTTTGCCCAGTTGGTAATCCAGTCTTGCTCACAGGGATGTAGCTAGGAATTGTGGCACCCACATAGTTAGCCTTAGCAAATATATTCTAATCAACCTTTTTGTTCCCTTGCTAGCTATAGCCTTGAAATATTGTAGTTTTTACTCCACTATGTTTATTTGGCAGGTGTATTTACTAGTTACTTTATAAATAATATTTTACATACAAAGTACAGCATTTTCTAAAATGTAAAAATATGTAAAACAAGTGATTGTGAGGCTAGACTGGCATGCTGGTTATATCACCAATATCTCAGTAACACATATGCACTGCTATATTGGTTGCTTATATATGGTGGAACTGGTGCTGATGCTAGACCAGCAGTAATAAATTATAGCACAATTACAACATTTTCTGAACTAACTCATGTTTCACAGTCCACAGAGATCGTAGTGCTGTACTTGATATTGGGCGACATCTAGTGGGCATTGTATATATCAACAGGTTTGCATGAATGATCCCACATAAACAACATCACTAATAAAACATTGCTTTATATATTTCATAACCTAGAACAAATACAGTGACAAATTCAGTGCAACATTAAGCTGTAAATAAATATGTAATAAATATGCTTTCCTTTAATTTAAAAATCACCAAATGGTGGTAATAAATAACACTCAAATAAATGCTCTCAGACAGTTAAATATTTTGGAGGTGTGAGGATACAAAAAACAAAAGTTGGAATACCAAAGACCTAAGCTTGAATCACACCTGAAGGACTGGCCACCCACAGCCAGTGTGACAAGCAATTTGTCTGTCCAGGTTAGAACAGTTCTGCATTTGCAGCAGGTGTGGCAAACCCATTAAATAACATTTCATGAAAAAAGCACATTAACTCTCGAAAATAAACCTGAAGAACAGAACAGACCTACATGATCTCACGAAAATATCCCTCAGGTACACATTCAAAGATGAATTTTGTGATATGGCTTGTAAAAACAGGCTTTAATTCTATAATAATAAATAACACTGACCTGCAACTGGAGCATATGTCTAGTTAACCGAAATGGATGGAAGGTAAGCAGGTTTATCTCTAATGTATGACTGCATCTTAGATATGTTATTCTGAATAATTTTCTTTAAGGCGCGATTTAATAGAGAATGGCATTCACTCTATTAATTTCATACACATGTTATTTATGTATTCTAAATGAATTGTGAGGAAACCAATGTACCTGCCCACAATAATTCTGTATTAAAATCTATGTTACAAATTTGCCAAACTTTCCTGATAAGGTTGATTTATGTATTAAGTAAACATGGATATCTGAGCAGTGGTTTGAGAGACAAAAATATAATGCAAGACAGATTTACTGAAAGGAGAAGATATCTGGGATGCGATTTTGTGCAATTTTCATTTCAACTACAGCCTCTGATAGTGTGGAAAGGTCTGCCAGGCCACAGTTTTAAAATGATGGTCACTCTGTCTAGTCATTAAAATGGCCTGGCTATAGATCTTGGTGGAGGTCACTGTGTGAGAGAGGTTGGTAATGCTCCTCCATGGCCGACTTGGCTCGATGCCTCTGAGCAACTAGTCTCTGGTAGCGGGCCTGCATCTGATGATCTGGGTCCACATTTACCCAGTTGTTGGCCATCCACTTCACCCCACGCCTGACTGGGCAGTCGCCATGCAAGGAATACTCATCTAGCTCACCCATCCAACCTAGGGAAGGAATGGAAGAAGATGAACGGCATTTAAGAGGGAGGAATGAGTGCAGCAGCTACTGGACAGAGATGAACGTTCAGTGCGATAACATCTGTCTTTGTTTAGATTAACCCAGTCTCATATAACTAGGGCTGGGTATCGTTCAAAAATTTTCAATACCAATACCGATACCTTGCCTTTGATACCAATTCCTGAACGATACCGTTTTCAATACCAAATTTTTAAAAAATCTATTCTAGAAAATCTACATTACACATAACTTGAAAAGTTAACAGTTTCAAGTCAGTATATTAGGCTTACTGCAGCTTACCATTATATCACTGAGCAATTCTTCTTT
>JBBMJY010000012.1:15007778-15019104 GCA_037833715.1 Toxotes lorentzi | reverse complement strand
GCTTCGCGTGAGCTACGTAGCTCAAACAAACGTAGTTGACCGCGTGAGCTACGTAGCTCAAGCGAAGCTGTCGTGTCGCGCGCATTCTTCCGACCGCAATTCGTGTAACCGTGTAAACTCTGGAAAAGACCTAGACCGTGGCTTTGTGGGCGTGGCGTAAACTAGTGTTGTTCCAGGATGACTGGACACAGCCAATCACCAGCACTTTTAAGCTTGGCACGTCAAACTTGGCAGGCTTATTGGCTCACTGACGTTAACGAGATTAACCCATTAGGTATCGAAATTTGGTATTGAACTAAATGACACTTCTCGATACCCGATAGAATCGAGGCAATTCGGTCGATACCTTAGGAAGTATTGAATTCGATACCCAGCCCTACATATAACGCTGCCCCACTTCCCCACTGAATCCTACAAGATAATCAAAAGCAGAGAGAGAAAATGAAAATGGGGAGGGCAGAAGACATGGAAAAGGAGAGTAAAATGTGGTAAGCTTTCACCCCTGCAAGGTGACAATCCTAAGAGAAATGTGGATTAAAAAAGTATGCTTGCATGCTTGATTCTTCTTGGATTCAGGCCTAAAGCCTAGAGACAATGGGTTTGATGTGCACTGCTTCCTACAATAGAAGAACCCAAACCAGCACAATGGAGTGCTCACTAGGTGTGTGCAAATGAAATAGCTATGGTCATCTGTTCTTACCTCTACCATCAGACAGATGGTTGTACCAGAGAAGCGCTGTCCCAGTAGTAGGTTTTATTCTCAGGTTTCCTCTGCCACATGTCTCCTGGGTGTCTGTCAAATCAACTCCATCCTGGACCAGTGCCTAGGACACACAAAACTGTAAACAGCTTGTGTCTAATCATTTGTTTTGGCACACTGTGCTCACTTAGGTGTCAGATTCCTTGTCATGGGTCAGCACTGTCTGTGTATTATCAGCAGCATTCAGGTCATGCACAGTTGTCATCATTTCAGAGCGGCAAAAAAAAAAAAACAGGTTTATGACCGTGTGTTGTGAAAGTGCACTCACCTGCTCTTCGTAGGTACGATTGTCTGCCACAGGAAAGGTGGTCTCGCCACCTTCCTCTGCAGAGCCGAGGTAGAATGACACAGTAACATATCTGGAATAAAATGAGAAAGGCTGTGACAAACACATACAGAAAAAAAAATCTCTCCCAATAACCAAAAGAGAAATTATGTTGTTTTAAGTATCAGCACTTTGAATAACTGTCTAAAAGCAATGTCTACAGTTTGGCAGCAAAATTTGAATTTGAAAGTAATCCTTCTGGGAAACAGGTGAGAAGCAAAGAAATTGTACCTAGTACTGATCATCAAACAAACTGCAAGAATTTTTTAAAATCCCAGGTGTTTTGATAAAGTACAGGAATTATTCAACATTACACCAAAATCTGAGTAAATCTACAAATAAATAAAGAAAAACACATGTGTACATACTACATTATGTATTATAAACATGTATAATCAAAGTAATGACATGAAAAGCTAAGCTAATTTTGAGGTAGCTAAAGTTGTCTGTGTGCTGATCTGTGACCTACTAAACTTTGAAAAGCCGCAAAGTAACTGAAGAGAAACTAGAAAATATAAAACAGTGCACGTCATACGTACCTGCAAGAGACCTCTGTGAGAGCAGATGTGTTTCCTGCCAGTCGTGTGTGTGCACAGGTAGTGTCTGAATGAAAAGGGCTGCTATCGTGGTGGGCATTACTGAAGTCTCCGTGCTCATAGCGAATCACCTGCAGTGGCTCACTCAGTTCAACCAACGCAGAGGGCAGACGTGTCAGGCTGATTACTCTGAATAAAACAAAAAAGGGGGTAAAGTAGTATGTTATTAAAAAAGAGTGTACGGACCACTCTAAGAGCAGGACAAAGTGTGTGCATGTGTACTTACCTGTTCCTGAGTGTTTGCAGCACATGGTGGGATCCCAGTCCTTGGTAAAGCCATGTATGTTTGCCTCTCTGTTTGAACTGACTCCGGAGCTTCCCACTTCGCTCGTGTCCTGGGCGTTGGGACACATCATAAACACGCCTGAAGTCCTCCAAGGTCAGAATCCCTGCCAGGGACACACACACACAAAAACTCTGCTGTTTTCTTCCCTTCATATAGCAAAGACACAAAAGTACAGTTAAAATACAACCTCCTAGCTACAAATGAACACGATCCCTGTGAAATTATTAAACCAGTCTTTCACGATTCTGATTCAGTTTAATTTAATCTTGAATTCTTGGACAATGTTGTGACCAGTGGGCCCAGCCCCCAGCCCCCTTCTCTCTCTTCCTCCATTCCACCCCTCTTTGTCCAACCGTATGCTGTTTCTCTCAGCTGAATGAATGTCTGGCCCCCCATCATTTCCTCTGGGAGATCGCGCCCCAGCCGCAACAATAGCTCTGGGGTGCCAGAGAAGAGGTGACTGGGAAGGGTGGGGGTGTGGGGGGGGGGGGGGTGCTTTAACGAAAGAGTGTGGAAGTGGGAGTTGCGGGGGTGTGTGGGGATCCGGGGGAAAATTAAGAAAAGGGGTTGGAGAATAATCAGTTTTTAATGAGATAGGATGAGGCACATCCGGACTGGGATGTGTACAACGCCTGGTACAATGGCATCAGGTCAAAACGGTGTCACTTCCGGCCTTGCCACTCACAAAGACTTGCACGCAATCACAGCCACCAGTCAGCCACTTACTGTACTCTTACGAGTACACAACCACTGCAGAAACACTCACACTTATAACAGAAGGAGATTCGTCCAGTAGATTTAATACTTACACACTTCAATCTGACACAGTTAACTAACTGTATGGGACATGAAACTGGAAAAAGGCCTATCAAGGTATCTTCTGCAGGCACAGAAATGAGATGAGTACAAACTTCAATTAGCTGTTACAAATTAATAGTAACATTGTTGCATGTATTTTGAAGGAAATGTAACAAATTTTTCTCACTTTTCCTTTATTTCCAGATATGAATCAAAGAGCTCAAACAGAATTCAGAAATTTAAATTTCCAGTGGAGTGAGAAAATTAAAATCACGTATAAATTAATGCACCTATTCCATTTCAAGTTGCATTCACAAACTCAAAATTGTACTTAATGTGCCCCAACACTGATCTTAACTGATGCTCTTCTCTAAATGGAATCAATCAGAACAATCCTAAAATGTACTGACACACACAAAGCACATGAACACACACCTGTTGGGCGAGCTTCCAGACCAGTGAGTATCTGCCGTAAGTTGTTTGGGCTCAACCAAGTTCCATCTCGAGAACGTGAGTGACTCACAATCTGGAGGAGAGACAAGAATGTTTTTGCCATGTCAATAAAAAGCATAACATGTTCTGACAGTTCATCTAATTTATCACTACTTGAAATTGATTTTTCTGGAAATCTGTTTTCCTCCTACAGCTGTATGTCATATGGATACATGATGTTTTCTGTCTTATCACCTCCTGCTTCTGCAACAACCCATCCTGGTTCAGGTCCAACAGACTGAAGATCTCGTCTGTGCTGAGAGAAAGTAATGGCTGGTTTGACTCCTCTTGTTCCTGGGTGGGTGCTGGTGTCTGGCTCTCCATCAGACCCTTGAGCTGAGCCAGCTGCACCACCACACGGCACTCCTCCTCTGACAGGAAGCCAGGGATCTCTGACAGGGACAGGAAAAAAACAACACTGGAAAATATTAGGACACACTGTTGCCATGGACAACTTGTGATTAGATGTTGTCAGTACCTCTCAAAGACCCAAGTTTTTTAAAAGAGACATGTGTTTCACATGCTCCTCCTCACTCATATAATGCACATAATAAATTCTTCCATTGCAAATTATATGAAGTCTTTAGAGACTATATTTTCCCAGAAGAGACTGAAAAAAAAATATCAGCTTATTTTAATCACTGATTTTTGAAAGGACAAATGAACTGCCACATTACGTGACTTTTCCAAATGCACAATTATGGAAATGAAGGGTCCATATTATCATAATACCTGCCAACTCTGTGTCTGCCCACGATTAGAGTGAGGATCAAGGATATACAATCTATCAAAGAGATAGGCTTGGAGATTAGGTGAGACTAATCAAAAACATGCAAAGTGTGGCTGAGTTTCTGGGTCTGTTCATAGATTGACTTCAAATTGACTGTTATGCATAATGACTCACACATTCACACGTTAAGATTACACACGATGATTAGGTAACAGTGATCCCACGACTTGATAAAAAGCATATAAACTGAAACAGTTTCTTGTGAGTTGCAGACGGACATCAGTACCAGAGTTACCGGTGTCTATGCCATCACTTTCTTTCAAAAACATATCTCTAAGTTAGTTAGTAAAAGTCTTCTGCACACACACATATGTAACGTATCTGTATTACACCTGAAATGGTGAGTGACTTTTAAATGGATTAAAAGACGTCTGTTAACACTACTGCAGACTTGATCTGTCAGACTACTAAATGGATTACTTTGGATTGCCTAACAAAACCTTTCAGGGTGAAGGGGCAATTTTGAGATACTTTGATCAGCGTATGCAAATAGTCAAATGATTAGGATGTGTAGGCCCTAAAAGGGAAGACAAATCCCACAGAAAAGTCTTCGTACAGCAAATTAGTAAAAAATTCTGATTGAAACATGGTCTCAGATTGAGTAATGTGTTTTCAGAACCTCATATTCCTGAAAAAAAGAAATTTGAGACTTCCTATGAAAAAAAAATTAATTAGGACACAAGGGAGCTAAAGCACATAACTTGTTGCATGTTCTAGTAAATGTTTAAGCACAAGAACTCTAGTACAGTATATAAAGACTGTGTATGTAATAAGTGTAAGCTATTCCCCTCTGTCACTCCCCAGTGAGCCACTTGTGATATAGCCTATCCCACTAGGCCGTTTAATGAGTGACAACACTGGACTTGTCCCAGAGGAAGGTAGGAACAGTGCCGGCTTGTGGGATTCTGTAATTGCTGATATCAATTACTGTGAGGTAGTAACAGAATCAGAATTTGGTGTACCTGCTTTATTTAACACCTACTTAAGAGTAGACAATATTTTCCAAACCACCTAACGTGAAAACAGTCAGTTTCTTTCCTCTGTTTTCTAACTTTGAGATCTATCCTTAGACTATTGCTTTTATTAACTCTGCCTGGACTTCCTAGAAAATTTGTTAGACCAGCAAATATCCTATTTAATGTATTCTATCACACAGATTTATTGATTTATTAAGGCCTCAAGTGTGAAGGCAGTAGTGTTTCATGGTTCCCTCCCAGCAATGCATAACCCTCTTAATAAAAGGCTTCCGGCAGGTTGTCTGCCTGTACAGTAGAGGCCTTGTTTGTCACCCGTGTCTTTTACACTGTACCCACTTGGTTAATCCCTATTGTCCAGTCAAGCCTCATTAATCTGGATAACTGATATGAATAAAGGGGGACTGAGTCTCTCTCTCTCCTCCCTCCCACCGATGTCTCTCTTTCTCCCCCGGAAAGGAAGTGACCTGCTTGTCTGAACAGGAATCAGGCCATGGCTACACAGCAGGACAACACCAATTTTATTTGTGTCCTAAGCACATATCTACACGCACACACACACAATTGAGCATGTACGTGTGTGCACACTGGCCTCACAGTCACTTTTAGAGACTTTTTGCATGCTGATTAACTTTTCTTGAATGGTTATAGCTCTGCAATGACCTCACCCTGAGGGCAGCTTAAATGGCTTCTTACTATTATGGGCATCTCCATCTCTCATAAGGAGTGAATGTTCATAAAAATAAAAAAAAAAATCCCTTCATTCCCTCTTAGTAGAAGGGGCGGATGCGAAAATAAGTGCAAAAAGCAAAGAGGTCAGGGCGGGACAGGGTAGTTAAGTGTGGGTTGGAAGAAAATGTGGGATGAAAGGGGCGGAGGAGTTTCACTACATGAGGGCCAGTCTCTTCCTCAGTTCAAGCTGTGGGGATGGAAATGGCATAAATCCAAAAGTATCCAAATGCCAAATCACCCACATTACTAATCTTGAGCTCTGTCAAACAAACTTAAATCTGCTCATAAATGCAAGTGGATCTGCATCTCTAATAACGCTTTAATGTGTGCCACACCCCTTCTCCCTGCTGTTCTCTACACCTCCCCTTACCCCTTCCTATGCAAATGTCATCACTGCCCCCTATAAATACACCTATCCTGCCATCCTCTCCTGCACTGTCACACAGAGGTCTTTTTTCACTCAAGAGACACACTACAAGATTTCTTCTTCTTTCTGACGTCGGCACCAGGATGACTTCAGTGCTCTGTCCTAATTTTAGCTCCAGAAAGTCCTCCCTCTCAGCCTCTGTACTACTTCTCCTTCTGCTTGCAGGGCCTAGCAGCACATTAGTGCTTGGTCCTGGTGCTGGCAGAGTAAAGGCAGGGTTGGAGGGGCGAGCTACAGCTGAGGGTAGGGTTAAACCTGGGGTAAAGGATAAGAGCTGGGACAGGACAAGTATTGAGGGCAACACTGAAACTGGAAATACTTATGTTTCTAGACCAGGACCTGCAACAGAAGAGGATGTTGAGGTGTGGGGGGACATTGGTGCTACCACTGGCATCAGGTCCATGCTCTCTATGGGAGAGGGTGGACTGTGGGAGCCCCGGAGTTCCTCACGCTGTGTGTCCATCCCGTCCGGCATGGCCTTGTGCCAAAACATCGGTTATGACACTATGAGGATGCCCAACCTGCTGGGCCATGAGTCTCCAGCTGAGGCTGTACAACAGAGTGCCAGCTGGTTGCCACTACTTGCCAGAGAGTGTCACCCTGATGCCCGCATCTTTCTCTGCTCTCTCTTTGCACCCATTTGCCTTGACAGGTAAGTTTATTCATAATAGCTTTTTTGTAGGAATTGCAATTTTCACCAGAAAAGGTCTCACACGCTTTCATTTTGAAATGCACTTGATATTGTAAGTACATTGTAGCCAAACCAGCTTTACTAATAGGAAAAAAATGATTAAGAGTAAGTTTTTTTTGTTTTGTTTTAGTTTAGTTTAATTACAAAGTTGCACAGCAGCGGGGTCATCAAGGGTTAACGCTCTTTTGAAAGCTATGCAAATTGATAATAGTCTCTGAGGAAGGGGCCCTGGTTTCACACTGAAACCAAGCCATTAAACACTATAATCTCCTTTCAGTCACATTAGCACTTCTGAGTTGAGAAAAAGCAACCAAATGGTATCTAACCCAGTGTTGTTTGTTACCTGCCACTTCACTGATTCAAACCCTCTCTGCTGCCCATGTTCCCTGTCCATCTTTTCTTTATCAGGTTTATATCGCCCTGCAGGAGTTTGTGCGAATCTGTACGGGACAGCTGTGCACCAATCATGAGTTGCTATGGCTACCCCTGGCCAGAAATTCTACGCTGTGACCAGTATCCTGCAGACCATCTCATGTGTATCTCCTCCATCACCAACACCACTGTTCACACAGGGGGGCGTAGAGGTAAGAAATTGACTTCACAGACACATATAATTGAGCTGACTTCACTTAACAACCGATTCAATTAGTGGTTTGACTATTTCAGTGCCACTGGCAAGCTGTCGGGATTGTGAGCTGGAAGAGGCCTCGTCTTTGAAAGATACATTGGAGACCTTTTGTAGGAGTGATTTTGGTGAGCATCAGTATTCTTCCACCTTTTTGCTCCTGTCTGTTCCTATCCTTGATTATATGTTTTTTAAGTTCTTCATTAATAATGTACTACAAATAAGACAAGAGGACACTGCTCCACAAATAGGCGATGTCAATCATGCTTTGTGTTTATGTGCCTCTTTCCCCAGTTGTGAAACTGCGTCTAACACGGCTCAAATACACAGCAGTAAGCCTGTCTCAGTTCTCTCTGGCCCCCAAACTGGATGTTCTAAAGCATGGACCACTGTTGGGTGGGCAGATCCGCTCCCACATCGAGCTATGGCTAGAGAGGGATGCCACCTGCGTAAGGAACATGACACGGAACCACCCACGAGGCGGCACCTTCCTAGTGACAGGCATAGTGCAGGGGGAGCGCCTGGTGGTCAATAAGGCATACGCCTGGCAGAGACGAGACAAGAACCTGATGGCAGCTGCGCGCAAATGGAAACATCACAGATGCAGGAGCTAAGATTGCGTGTTCAGAATTCTGAAACAACAATTAAACGGCTATGGTTAGGGTAAACATAGAGGTAGCATAGAGAATTTAACTACAAGCCAACAACTGTAAATACTGCTTGGTCTAGTCTTTTCAAATCACATTCAAACTTATGTGTTTATGGGGAAAAAAATGCAATATGCTGGTCACAAAGGAGCTCGTAAAGTATCAACACTGTCTCTCATGCAGCTGAGGTCAAAGAAATAAAAGGTGTTTAACGGAAAATGTACATATCTGTGAATTTTAAGTAAATATCACTGGTCTATATTTGTATAAGTATGAGAATAATTAAACTTTGTGCTCTAAATCCTGATGAAATACCATTTATTCATAAATTGCACATCATAACCCAAAGACTGCACTGTACTTACCAAACAGCAGAGGTTTTAAGCTTAGAGTCTTCATCTCATGTGTTCTGTCTGGCACAAGGGACACCTGCTGAACATATCCCACCTACAAATGGACAAGAGACATTATCAACACTGCCATGACATGGGGGTTGAGATGCACAGACATCGCTATAGCAGCTATAAGTCAAATTAGATTATTCATCAAATTTTATTTGGGCAGCAAATTTTGATTAATGGTTTTACAACATGTAGTGGAAGTAAGAAATAAATCTTGATTTGGTGACTGGGCATTTTTGTTTTCTACTGTACTGACACTATTTGAGTATTTTTAAAGCTTACTCAGTGTTTATTTCTATATAAAGTATAAGTAATCTTTCCTTTACTTGAGTAACATATTACACTGTAGATCTCATTCCATCAATGAATTAAAATGGCACACTTAATCGTACTGAAATGATGCCAGTTTTCTTACCCGTATCCCCTCAATGCGAGGAAGACTGAAACTTTGACTGTAGTCCTCCACATGTAGTTCTCTTGGTGCTGGGTCAGGATGGGGCAAAGTGCCCCCGCCCTCGCTGACTGATGCTGCAGGGGCCCCGTCTCCACTGACAAGATCCCCGGGTCCGTTGTTGTAGTGCACGTAAAGCAGCAGGGCGATAACATTCAGGATGTACACATGGAAGAAGACCATGACCACAACGAAATAAGCCCGAGAGCAGACATTACTCCTCTGGATGTGCAGTCGAGTGGAGCGGAAAGGGGAATTGTAGGGCGACGACGATGGTTTGTCGAGACCATCGGATTCCTCCTCCGTCATTAAATGTTCTTCAGAGTCGTCCATTCTCACACCAAGAGCAAACGAATCAATCGCAACGGAAAGTTGGAGAATGTCGATTTACTGGATAACGTTACTGCCAGTGTCTATCACTTTACGTATGCCCGATAACGTTAGCAAACCTAGCTAGCTACGGGGCAAACCCCGCTGCAAACCTCCTGCCGTTTCGATAAAAAACGACGCTGTCGCCTCTACTGCTTTTACCCAAAGAAACAGGGCAGCTCCGAGAGAAAAAGCAGGTGTACCGCCAGACGTTTTCTTTGATTAATAAATGTGTCATCATTAACTAAAGTCCCTTAATCCGCCGTTAGCTAACTGGGCTGGTGCCGCTTCCCCTGACAACCTGCCTAACAACAAGACGGACAAGCTAACGACTGCAGAGGGGGAGGGGGGGCGGCGCCGTTTCAGGTCCAGCAAACCGTTAGCGGCCTCTAACGGTCAACGCCAAAGAAAAAAAAAACAAACCAAAAAAAAAAAAAAAAAAAAAACGATGTTCTGGACCACTCACTGAGTTTTTAACATCCAAACAAGAAGTGGAAGAAATATTAATATGTTTTACTTTTTACCTAAGTACCAATACGATTATGCAAAAATACTCTACTACAAGTAAAAGTTGAAATGTCTTTGGTGGAGCTGCGTGAGGTTGGCAACCACTGGTTTAATCTTTAGTGATTCACACAATGTTTTTATTTAAAATCTTAATGTGCAGTAACTAAAGCTGTCTAACAAATGTAGTGGAGTAAAAAAATAAACATTTCCATCTGAAATGTATCAGAATAGAAGTATAAAGGAGCATAAAGTAATTTGTATTTGAGCAAATTGTTGTTTCCATCACTGGGTATATACCACACAGGAAGTAGAACCATTTTCATTACAATTTTGTGATTTTTTAAAAAAAATCATTCATTATCGTATTACCTCAGTTAATTGTTCACTTACACTTACACATTTCCCCGAGTTACATAATATTGGGTGGAAAAAATATTCTTAATGGTGTACTCCAGCAATTTGCTATTCTGCTTTTGTAAAGCTGGGGAAATTACAAGAGTGGAGTTTAACAACTAATGGTCAAAACTATCAGGACCTTTACTCACCCTTACTCCCTCTGAAGCCACAGAAACTATCGTAACTGTTTTCCTGTCTGAGCTCCTCACATGAACAATGAGTGGTGTGCTCCTTTAATCTCTTAATTATATGTCCACATATTTTTTTGGCTAAAGGCAATAAAAAATGAAAACAGATATTTAGTTTCAAAGAAATACTAGAAGCTTTCACAACCCAATGTATAATTTCGGTGTATCTGTAGAATAACTCCTGTTTAGACAGTAGCACTTTAAGATTTTCTCCAGTGAATGACTTTGGCTTTATGGATGAAAACATGCTGCTGTTGTTTAAATGAACCACACGGTGGCGATGAAGACCAGCAGGGCACACATCTCATCGTCAGCCGTGTTTGCTGAGTCATCTGTGATTCCCGACGTAATTGTTGGGGATTCAGGTGATCCCCAATATATATACACACTACTATATAGAGTACAAAATACACACACACACACACACACACACACACACACACACACACACACACACACACACACACACACTCAGGGAACCTCAAGACATTTTGATTTGAACTGGGAAAGCGAAACTTGAAGATGATCTTTAGACTATATTTTCACTTTTGTCGGCGCCAGCTAAGCAGTGGTGGATCACACAGTCGAATTTCCATAATTTTCAGTCCATGCATTATTCACCAGGAATTTTCTCTAAGGTGCATATTTAGATGGGAATGGAGCTTGGATAATGAAGGCTAATTTCCCCGGTGACACTGCTCCCCCAAATTAATCTCTTTGACCCCCTTTTTTACATACAGAGAGGGAGTAGGGGGTGGGGGTGGAGGTTACAGAGTCTGTTCAACACACATTCACAGTCTCTCTCTCTCTCTCTCACACACACACACACACACACACACACACACACACACACACACACACACACACACAC
>JBBMJY010000012.1:14980092-15007678 GCA_037833715.1 Toxotes lorentzi | reverse complement strand
ACACACACACACACACACACACACACACACACACACACACACACACACACACACACACACACACACACACACCCCTTGCGGTGTTTTCCGGGATCACGCCACTGCTTCCACTTGGGATCCACACAGCAGCAGCGATATGGCTGATCATCACCGGACGGGATGGTGCTGATTATGAGCGAAAGTAAAGACAAATGATGCGTTATTACAGGCCAACAATGCAGTTACTCAGGCGAGGGGACGCCGCGACGCACAGCAAAACACTGGGATAAGAGTTATCCGACGGGTAATAGGCAATCTGGTGTGTTTTACGGCAAAGTAGTTGGAGGAACTTGTCGCAGTGGATTCATCCCAGCGTGCTGCCTGGATTACCATACACAAGTGGAACAATAGTCTCCTGCAGCACAAACACTAGCAGGTCGGTGTCAGCGGTATTTTGTGTTTGTTTATACTCAGCCCGTCTTCACTCCCCGTTTTGAGCCTGTAATGTCAACGCTGGGACAACACGCAACGATAACAGCGGTTGTCCTATCACCTGACATTGCAGGTGGAGTTATTACTGTTATTATCATTATTATTATTTTTAATTTCGACTCGTTAAAACAAAGATATTTGGTGATTTTGAGTGGGTTATGTTAAGTAAGTGAGCGTCTGTGTTTAACTAATGTGGATACTTAAGTGCTCTTCAAAATATCCCTTCAGAAATCCGAATCGCAAGTGGGTAAATTTAAGTGACACCACAGCGCATAAATGGGATAAACAGCGACAAAGGCGCCTTATGCCGACTCGATTTTAATTTCCCAGAGCAAGGCACTTCAGATCTTTCAGCCATCTGGGTATCATGACCCACGTACAACTAAAACGTCAAAAACCGTCTCCGAGTTGAGTTTCTGAGCCGGCCGGATGGCTGTGCAACTTTTTTTCTTTGCCCTGCCTCACTCTCCTCCTCCCGGATACGTGCGTCAGGAAAACACGGGGAGAAAGGAACTGACCGAAAACGCAAAAGGCCTGGAAGGTAGAGGAATCTCCCCGCCAGTCAGGCCAGATCCGATGTAAACCGCCGCGTGTTTAGTTTGAGTCCCGTGATATTTATCGTACGGCTGCTTGCTGCTCACTTCTGTGCGCACAGCCCGCAGTCATGTCGAGTTACATGGGATATTGTCAGGAGCTTCGCTCGTCCGCAAATGCCACAGTCCAGTCCTGCGGTCCTGCAGTGCTGCTGTAGATAACCTCGTGGATGCACCCCGATGAAGCCGTATTCTAACACCGTATAGGTTGAACAATTAATGCCGACAGCAAAGGCATGCCCCTGGACAGTTAGTTTCTTAGCAGCGTGTTGGGGGTATCGTTTAGCACTAAATTATTTATGTCAATTTCTCAATGTGGGATGTCCAGATTGAAAATCATGCGCATCCGTCAATACCTTTGCCCTTGTGTTGCACTCTAGTTGAGACATTTTACTGCTAATCCCAGACCAACAATAGTTCTGTTATTACTGTGTATATTATATGCTTTAACTGTCTTATTACAATATTGTGACTTGTAATTGACACTACAGTTTTTTTTCTAAGGGCCTTGTTAAATTTTTTGCAGTCTTTTACAAACATCATACTGAAATTTTATGGCTTTTGTTGCAGATTTGCATGCATTTTTTTTTGGTGGGGGGGGGGGGGGGGTTTCTACATGGTCTCGCTTTCACACAGTGTAAATGTCCTGAAACATGCATGTCCTATGGTTTCAGTGTCACCTACTGAAGTTTATTAACCAGGAAAGGGCCACTCCGAGATCAAAGTCTCCTAGCCAGTAATTCTAATAATGTATAATGAAGTTTTGGCTGGCCAGTTAGTCATCATGATCGTGTACTAACTTGGTATAGAATCATATCATGATGACGATAATTATATAGTGTTTTCATAAAATGTAATTGTCCAAAGTACATTGTATATGTTTACAAATATATGGATAAAAAGTTTTGTGTGATGTAATATGTATCAGTAAAACGCAGGTCATTGTTGAACAGAAATTTGATGATTTTATGTGTACATTTAGCATACATTTCTCATATCTGTAGTAAGAAAAAAAAATTGTAATACAGATGTCAGCCACATTATTCAGCCCTAAGTCACAGTATAGGAATATTTCTGCACTTTGCGTGACCCCTTTGAAATTATAGCAGCAGGCGATTTATTCTCCATCCTCCTCTTGTGGCTGAAAATGGCATTTCAGATCTTTTACCTGGTCTTTTTGCAATCTTGTTTTTCTGCTTATTCATTCATCTCCTTTCCATAATTTACTCCTCTCATTTAACTCTGGAGAATTAGGTTTAGTGACAGAAGAGATGTTGAGGAGGAGCCATTGGGCTTATAAGGAAAATGGGCTTATTTCTGGGTTATCTGTTGGTTTGTGTGTGTGTTTGCGTGGATATGTGTAGGATTCTGTAGTTGGGCAGATTTGTGCATTACTCATGCATCCTCGGGCCGCTGTGCCAAGCAGTGTTCGGAGTGCCCGTTCCACTCTGCCACATTGTGTGTGTGTGTGCGTGCATGCGTGTGATTCATGTGCTGCTGAATTACAGAAGAATTCTTGTTTGTTTGTGATGAAAAGGAAAGAGAGAGAGGTACAGGAGGTAAGACAATATCTGACAGAAACAAAATAATCCCTTGGTCACAGAAGTTGTCAAAGTCTGCAACTCTGCTCTGATAAAATACTTTTCTGAGTCTGTGTGCGTTTGTACATGAGTGTGTCAGACATGCAGCTAGCTGCTGTTTGTGTATGGCACGTGGATACCGCAGACTCAGATCCTCAGGCCCATTCTTTCTTTTGACTCCAAGAGGCATTATTGGCAGAGGAATCCCAGAGCCAGGCTGGCAAGGATCGCCTGCTGCAGTGCTGTGTGGCATCCCAACTTCAGAAGCACTGGAGGGCTGGAAGTTTTTACAGCTGAGTGTGCGTGTTTGTGTGCGCATGCATGATGTGGAGCGTAGGAGAGAGAGAGAGAGAGAGAGAGAGATGAGAACTGTGAATTCTTTTCTTTCTCTCTTTATCTCAGAGACAGAAACTGTGGTTCCAGCCTGGGCCTGTAACCTAGCAACCCAAATGGTGTGTGTCTTGAATGAATCAGAGCGTGTTCCTCCTCTGTCCTCCTCAGGGGTGTGTCAGTTCACCTCACCTTTATGCTACCACATTCATGCAACCACCCATGCACATACACGTGGAAACAGATGTGCACATGCTCACAGGCTGTAAACAGACGCACACAAATGACGTACAAAGTTGGAGAAGGTTTTATTTCTTCACTTCCTTGTATCACTTACCTATTAACCTTCTGCTTGTGAACTTATCAACAGTGCACTGCATGGCTTTCAAACACAACTAAAACAGCAGCGGAGCTTGTAATGTCTTTCAGGGTGTGAGAGCACTTCCGTCATCTGGAGCGCATCCCTCCGTTTAGTGGGAGTTATATATCAGAGGTGTTTGTTGTTTGCTGGGTGTCTGGTGAGAGTGGCCTGCACATGCTGCAGCCTGGAGCCACTCGTCACACTTCATTCTTCCGGAAACTTTTTCTCAAGTTGACCAAGACAGATACACTTCTAAAACACTCTGCGAATGTCTTACATTGTGCTCAAGTCTTGTACTAAATGCATGTATTTGCACAAGGGTAATGCATAGCAGTGTAGCAAAGATTTAAACAGAAGGAAAAGTTAATATCACTTCACAACTTGGATAGAAGATATTTAAAAGTAACTTTAGTTGAGTCGTCTGACAGAAATATTACAGATAAAGGAGATGACATATTTATCATTGCGCGATTATACTTACAGTTGGTGGGGATATCTGGCATTTCATAAGATGCTTTTAAAACGCAGATGGAACAGGTTTCTAAACTAAGTAGAAAGTTCTTAGTTTTATTTTTCTATGAAATGATGTTGTACTCATTGTGTGTAGCTGTTTACAGGACAGACTACACCTTATTTCATCATAGTATTAATAAAATTGGAGATATACAATGTACAGTGACACTGAATTGGAGCTGCTGGGTAATGAGATTCCTACCGCATCACCGTTTGGACTAATTCAACAGAGATAAGATAAAGACTGTGAAATTAGTCACTCTGTTTCTGTATGTGTGTGCGTGCATGGATTGGTGCAAACGCAAGTTAATGAAAACACTGGTATGTATTTACCTCTGCAATAAGCAGTGCATTGTATTATCGGCCATTCGCACATAATGTGAGTCATTTATTCCTGAAAATTCGTGGATGACGGATGCAAGGTTGCTTGAGGAGAACCCAATCTTCTTGTCCGCACAGGCTTCTCTAGGGAAGTCTGGGAAAACATGCAAATGAGGGGGGGAGGGAAATTCGTTCCATACTGATAATCCATGGGTGACGGATGATATGAAATGAATGTGAGATGCTCTCCTTTCGCGCCTTTGTTCGCTTCTTCAACTTTTTTTTTTCCCCCATCTCAGAAGAGTGCCTCAAGCTGAGGAGCAAACCTCATCCAACTGGGCTCATGTAAATTGGCAGAGGCAATGTTGTTAGCAATGGATACTCGCCTAAACGCATCTTCCAGTGAAATAATGCCAGTCGTCCTGAATGAGGATCGCTGTGTTTGAATTCCCTCAGAGCACTGGCTGTCTCTAATAGGCCTGAAAGACTGAGAGCCTGAAAGGATGAATGGCTTTTGTTGAAGCCTCCAAGGTTGGACACAAAGAGAAAGGCAGTGGGTGCCATGTGTGTTTGTGTGTCAGTGTGTGTGTGTATGCGCACTTGTGCATGTCAGCTCCCGAGCCCTTATGGGTTAGATAGAAGGAGCAGGAAGTGGAAGGGAGACAGAAATACTCTGCTGTAGCTGCCTCTACCTCCAGGCCTGTAAAGCAGAACACAGTGCACAAAGTGACTTCAACACACACTTATACACAAACACACACATACGGTGCATACGTAAACCAGACTTTAAATGTCTGAGGGGCACTCTTAACAATATATAAGTTTGAAAGCTCACTGACGTTAAGAGGTATATACACACACACAAATACATAACACACACATAGTGCAAAGAGCACTTTGCTGGAGTAATATGAGCTTTTCACCCCATTTATTTTAAAGATGGGATACTTCTCTCTCCTGTAACCACATCTGTACTGTACTGTATTTGAAACCAGCTTTCCATAAGAGTTTTTTGGTTGTTGTCACATGACACTAGCTTAGGTTTGACTACTGTAGAATTAGCCGCATATGGTGTGTATATAGAGTATGCAGAACATAATTTTGTCTGCCATTTTTGCTTTGGAATAGTGTGGATGTAGACTGTAGTTTGTATGCTTCATTATGGACAGCTAATGGAACAGCCAGTGAAATGTGTGTCAATCACAGCTCATCTGCTCGTGTCTGAAACCTCTGGGAAGCTGCACAGTCATCACAGCCATTTACATGTGTTTTTTTTTTTTTGGTACATTTTTTGTTTGTTGCTCTCTTTCTCTCTCTTTCTCTGTGTCTCTCTGGGCCTGTCTCTCTCTCATTTTGTGTCTTTTATTTTGCAATGTTTGCACTTGGGATACATAACAATGAGAACACACGCTGCGTGAGCAAACACAATCACTGGGAGCCCAAAGAACTGTAGAAAATGCGCAGAGGCTGCACTGCAGTAGTTTCGCTGTACAATGAAGATTGACAGGGTGGTGTGGATCTATCTGTTGATGGTTTTAATGAGAACAATGTCCATCATTATGGACACTGAGGATGCAGGTGGTGCTAATGATGATGATAATAATAATAATGATGTTGGTGGTCCCCTCCCCCCCTTCAGCCTGTGGGCTCCGGTGGTGCGGCTGAGAAGATGGACAGGATGAAGATAATCAAGCGGAGGCTGTCCATGTCTCTACGCAGCGCTCGGCCCGTCGACGACTCCCTCTCTGAACTGGCAGAACAAATGGCATTGGACGAGCCAACCACAGCACAAAGGGACAATGGTGAGACACATGAACTGCACGTTGCGGTATACGTGCACCGACACGCACAAGCAACTCAGCAGATGCTGTCATACAAGCATACAGCATGTAAGAGGGCATGTATTTCAAACTTCACAGTTGACACGCACTATGTGCATTAAATGTGTGTGCTCCGTATAAGTACAGTGACTCAGCTGATAACAGAAGTTAAAGCTTTTAAAAAGTGAGCGGGGTAGCATGTGTTGTCATTATGATGTGGAGTAATTGTGTCACCTCCATAACCCTCTTAGGAGTCACACGGTCATTAGTTTGACTCCAGCATCTGTTATGGCCAATGTTTTACCACACAGGAGCAGGCAAACCATGTTGTTAAAGAGCAGTTTCCTATGTGCACCAACAGTTCACGACCTTATGTCTTCATCTGGAGCTTTTTCAGCACACAGATGAAGCATTAACTGATGTAGTGGTTTGCAAATGAGGGTGTACTTGAAAGAGTCAGAATAGAGGTCATAACTGATCATCGCAGGGGATGCATGAAAGATATTATACCCAAATACTCCCTAAAATATTGCATTTGTTACTGGAAATATGTCATAAACCAGTATGTACCCATGTTTCAAAAATGTTTGTTTGTTAATATTTATTTCTATGCACTGATCTCACAAAGGCATACAGATGTGCAAACACAAAACTGACAAACATACACACAAAGTTTCACCTGAGCTTTTCAGTCCACTTCATCATCTTCACCTCTACATCAGCTTTGTCACCATCACTTCACTGTTCACTGTTTTAGCTGGGAGGAGAAAGTGCAAAAAGCAGTGTTAGTGTCATACTCAGAGACTCTGTTGCCATCTGGTGGGCATCTTCCAGGACTGCAGGTCCCACTCTGAAAAAAAATCCAAGGCATCACCTGACTCTAACATTATGCGAGTGTTTGTGTGTATTCACGTCTATATCTTGCTCTGAGTCAGAAACCAGGGCAGAACATAGAGGGAGGTTGCCTGTTTTTCAGCAGACGCTCAGGGAAAGAAAAGTTTCAGTGTTCAAATATAGCTGTGCTAGAGCTGCCTTGCATTTGGATACAAGGAGTGATAATGTTTGTTTGTTGCTCCTATTACTCTTGGGCTGCAACATTCATATCTCCCACTGATTAATTTCAATCCCTGCCATCTCCCTCCTCTTCCGCCTATTTTTACCCTCTCTTTCGTCTTTAATAGCTCAAGCTGTGTGAGTACAAGAGTGCAAGGAGCGAGGAAGAGAGTGGGATGGAGGAAGTGATGTAGAGAATGAGCAGAAGGACATTAAACTTTAACCACTGCTATACATCTTGTACTTTCATCTTCTCTTGCCCTTTTCCCTTGCTGTATCACCCTCCCGACCCCCCCACATCTCTATGTATCTTAGTCAGACTGTGCAAAACAGTGGTGAAGAAAAAAAAAAAAACATTCCTCACATTTTTCAAAGTGCTAATTAGAAACGACGCTGAGGCTGGTGCTGACCTCAGATCTGTTCTTCCACTGTGTTCTTGGAGGACTTTAGTTCGGTGTTACTGGAGGTGAGAGCCTGGAAGGGAATCTTATGAGGATTTGATGGAAACATTAAGCCCTAATACAAAGGGGATCACAGTGGAATTTACAGTGCAATGTGTAGGTAATGGGGGATTATTTGAAACATAGGAGATGTGACATGTGGACATCCACCCACATTCTGCCAGACGGATTCATTAATACTAATGAATGTGAAAGAAAGGTGATGATGCATTCGTATTGACGGGGTGTGCCACACATTTGTGAGTGGTTAGGTTAAGGTATTTCGCTTTGAAAAAGCCATTTGTTTGTCCATAAGCTTAACTTTGACCCTCAGACTTTAATTTATTTAGCTAAATATCTGTTCTAGCCCTTCCATCATTGCTTTTGTCACTCCCGCATCTCTGTGGCCTGTTTCTTACAGTGTGTCTGCTAGTTGTTCTTGTGTGTCTCTCTTTTTTACTCTCTGTTCTTCAGAATCAGTCTTGATTAGTCTATGACTCAACATATTTTTCACGATGCATGCCTCATGCCTTATACACTTTCCATGGCTATTTCTTGTACTGTGATTCATGATTGTCCCCCACTCTAACATAAGTACAGTGGCTTTATGTATCCCCACCCTTTTATCTTTCACTACTACATATTGTACTGTTCCTACATGTTCTGCTACCTTTCTGTGTCTGGTCTCTGTGTGACCTTGTGTCGTCTCTTTTCCTCTTTCTCTTTTTCTCCTTCTCTTTTTCTCCTGTTCCCTCCTGCAATTTCTGTCATCTGCCTAATTCTGCTTCTGTTCCCTCTCCTCTGCTATTCCTCAACCCATCATCCCTCTCTTTCTGCATTTTCCCCTTTACCTTGCCTTGTTTTTTTCTGGGTTTTGACCTCTTTCTTCTGTCTTTCTCGGTCCTTCTGAGCTTTCTCTTCTCTTTCTTGCCTTCTTGGCCCCCCCTTCGTTTTCTCCCTATCCCTGGTTATTCATCTGCATCACGTGTCTCAGAGCCCATGGTGGTGTGCGCCGTGCACCCTCCCGCCTCCCATAGTGCTCCTTCCTTCCTGCGTCAATATGCTGGTCACCTGGGCCGCACCGCCCTGCGCAGAGAACCAGGTGGTGGGCTTGAAAGAGACAGAGCCTTCCTGAGCCTGCACAGGACTGGATCTCTGGGTACACACACACACACACACACACACACACACACACACACACACACACACACGCATACATTTACACAGTACTGTATGCATGCAACTATAACAACATATAAACCATATAGCTGTATTAGTAAACTGGTTTAATTCCAGATTTCTGTATATTCAGTTTGGAAGTTTAAACCAAAGCCAGGGCCACATTTTATGCCACAAGTTAATAAGGGAGGCATTTTAAATCAAACCAGTGCTTAATTTGGAATTAATTTTGAGGTGGTTGTATTGGTTGAATTTTATACTTACACTCAGCTTCATTTAAGAAGCAAATGTTGTTATAGGTGAATATTGCAGAGCCACAGTTATTTGATAATTTGAAGGTCAAGACGATTTTTCACACAAAACACACAATCCATTTATAAAATCTGATGCATTGTTAGAGATTAAATTATCCAACTATCTAAAGTACTTATTACATAAATTAGCTTTACTTCAACCAGCTACTACATAAAACATTGCATGCAAAAATACTGCATCAATAAAAACAATCCAGCAATAATAACACTGACAGGTAGGGCTGGGTATTGTAAGAAAAAATTTACACATAACTTGGAAAGTTAACAGTTTCAAGTCAGTATATTAGGCTTACTGCAGCTTACCATTATATCACTGAGCAATTCTTCTTTAGAAAAATCATGCATCATCAGCATGTCTCCTTTTTCAGGTGTCAGACAAGCTCGCTCCCGGCTAACAGTGTCCCCAGCAGTAGAAAATGTACGTTCTGAGGGTGTGGATGTTGCTTGCATACAGAGATGACTTGTTGCCAAGTCAGAAAGCACTGGCAGAATGTCCGTCATGCCTAGGCATATTTTGCATTATGCACTGTTAGCATCGATGCTGCTAAATGGAGCCTACGCTCTAGAGCTTTTCCACATTTTACACGGACTGCGGTCGGAAGAATGCGCGCGACGCGACAGCTTCGCGTAAGATACGTAGCTCAAACAAACGTAGCTGACGCGTCGCCGCAATCAACGTAAATCCGTGTAAAATGTGGAAAAGATCTAGCCCGTGGCTTTGTGGGCGTGGCGTAAACTATGATGACTGGACACAGCCAATCACCAGCACTTTTTCTGGACGAGCTTGGCACGTCAAACTTGGCTTATTGGCTCACTGACGTTAACGAGATTAACCCATTAGGTATCAAAATTTGGTATTGAACTACATGAAATTTCTCGATACCCGATAGTATCGAGGCAATTCGGTCGATACCTCAGGAAGTATTGAATTCGATACCCGGCCCTACTGACAGGAGCCATTCTGCTGCCTAACTGGTACTTTTTAAAGTTCAAAAATGTTGAAGATTGTTTACTTTAACACATTTGGTACCGACTTTTACCACAAGGCAGTGGTAGTTTCACTTAACAAAAAAAAAATCGGGATATTTCCTCCACCATTGAAATAAACACACTTCCTCACACAGGCAACCCACACAGTTTCCAGTTTCATTTCCAGTCAAGTTTGTCTTTGTCTTTTTTGTAACATTCTTTGCATATTTTCACTTCTTCTATATGTCAGTAGTTCAATAGTTAAGTAAACAGCAGTGTGCTGTATCTTTCTGTCTTTGCATGAATTAAGGATGTAATGTTAATCTATATATGTATATATATATATATGAATGTGTGTGTGTCTGTGTGTGCATGTGTGTGTGTGTGGGGGGGGGGGTTTCAGTTGGTGTAAAACCTTATTTACTGACACAACTTTGCTATCCTCCCACCATTTACTACAAATCTGGAAGGCTAAAACTCTAATGACCTTAATCCAACATCCATACACATGCACATGTTCACTGCACCCACATGCTCACACAGTCACCTTTTCCAGCTGTCTGTCTGCATTATGTAATGGAACGTGTGGTCCGTGGTTCTATGGATCCCAGTAATCTCATTTCCCACTGTGGCAGAACGGTTTATATCAGGAGCTGTGGGACAGAGTGAGGAACGGGAAAGTCAAGGATGCAGGGGAAGAGAGGAACTGAAGACCTGAAGTCCTGCTGGATGGGTTTAGAATGGAGCTTAGAGAACAGCGAGAAATTGATTTACGATGGACTGAGCGACAGGGAGAGAGAAATGAAAAGTTCAGATGAAAGGAGGGAGCGACAGACAGAGCGGTAGGAGAGTGTTCGTTCCACAATGGCTCCTTCAGGAGTCATATTAGCTTTGTGCTGTGTATCCCCTGAGACCTTGGGTCCATGAACTGTAGATAGACCACAATGAGACTCCTTGCATCCATTGAACTGGCTGACAAGAGAAGTAGTCTTGTAACAGGAGTTCATAGTTCTTTGCAACTATGCAAGCTGGGAAAATGATAAGAGTAGATAGATGAAACTTAAATGATCCCTGTAAAGAAATAGGGACAGCAGCATAGGGACATCTTACTTTAACAAGAATAAAAATGTTTCTCTACAAAACATTTTTATATAACTTTATAATTTAACAAAAGAAGTTCCAGCATTTTAAATGTTGCCCAAACATACAAGAAGTATTAACTACACAAGATAGTTTGTTTAATCAAACTATAAGTAAATTATACTACAAATACACTCAGACAGCTTTCAGTGCTTGATGGTTTTCAGTAGTAGATACCAAAAAAGGTAGGTTCAGTTCAATCTGGCCCTAGAGCAACAGCAGAACCAGTTTAGTGCAATGCTAAATTCTGAAAGGGGTGGAAACAACTCATTAAATATGAGAAATGTTAGAACACGATAATGTACCAAAGCTAAAAGAATGAAGAAAGAAAAAAAAAGCTATATATATATATATAACTTTTTTTTATATTTATAAGATATATATATATATATAAATGTGTTTGGGTTTGTTAATCACCATCACTGGAGTGCACTGAGACAGACTAATAGCTGCATATAAAGTGGTTATAATTATAATTATAAATTATATATGTAATTATAAATGTAATTATGGCAATATGGAAAACAGAGCCTTACTGATACTGGATTTTTTTAGGCCAATATTGATTATATGATAATATTTGAATCAAGCAAATCTAATAATGATATTGGCCCATATTATTTTTATCATAAAGACATAACATAAACAAGCATTTTTTAATTTAAAGAATTATGACCAAGACATGTTCTGAGTGGGACAGTCAGTTCTCTCTTGTGGACCAGCTTAGTGTTTGTCTCCTTCGAATGGAGAAATAGCAGTAATATGTAGAAATGTGAAGGCACCAGTCTTAAGCCCACAGGCTGTTGGTCTGGCAGAGTGACTTCAGCCGATAGCGGTCTCTGAGCTTGACTCAGAACCTAGAATAGATGCTATTCTATTATTAAAATCTTGATAAGGTGTAGTTTGAAATGTTAAGAGGTACACTGTGGGAGCGTGTATGCGTGCTTGTGTGTGTGTTTCCTGCTGGTCGGTCTCGCTGACTCACTGTGTGCCTCTCAGCAGTCAGAGCACGTCGCACCCTTTAATAGAGCCACATGATGATGCAATCTCTCTTTCCCGCTGCACTAAAGAGATTACCCACCCTTTCTCTCTCTCCTTTCTCTGTCTTTTTTTCTAACTCGCTCTATCTATCCATAGGCGTATTCAATTATAAACATTTTTCATCTGTGTAAGTGGGCTGGGCTACAGGGTTATATGTGTATGTTAGAGGTGTTTGGCCAGTTGCCAGAGCCCGAAAGCTTTTACAGGTTTTGTGATTCATCTGTTGCTAACTGGGCCAACTCCCACTCCCACCACACTGTACTTACAGTCAGGAAAGATGAACACTGCACTTTTCATTTTAGCTTTTTGCCACTACCTCATCTCTCTCTCTCTCTCTCTCTCTCTCTCTCTCTGTGAGGATCTGTAGTTGCACTGTTGAGGATTAGTTGGACCTCCTGTCTCTTTTACTGAGAGAGAGGACTCTGCTGAAAAGCTGCCTACTCTTCTCAAAACTCGTCGCAGGCTGCTATTTCTGATACTGTCACAGATGTCTCTTCTTTTCCCTCTTCTGTCTCTGTATCTCTCTCTTTCTCGCCACATACATCAAAATGCTATATTTAACCTCCAGATAAAACCAGAATGGGGCAAAGATAAAAGATGGAAAGCTTTTTGCAGACCAGCCTTATCTCTCCCTGTGTATTGTACACCATGAGAGACCTTGTCTGTGCAAGGGATTTAATGTAGTGCATTAACACTGCATTAATCGCTGTAGCCCTCTCCCTCTCTCCCTACACTCTTAGCCATCCATTTGCTCACACTAACGCTTTTCGCTCACTCCCAGATTGGGTTTAATAAGAACAATGGAGTGTACTCTTTTTATGTAGTTGGACTTGTAAGCCTTTGTGTGTGTTAGCGTGGCTTGCTTGAGGCGAAAGGAAGATGTTACTAAAGAAATCTGATGATTTTCAGAGCTATATAGGAAAAAGAGGAGGGGGTGAGGCATTGGGGACCAGTACATACGAAGGCGGTAGCTAACAGTAGGCACTGTGGTCCCAGTAATTGAATAATAAGATTCCTCAGATGCAGATAAAAGGTTTAGAGGTAATTACTGCAGTCTAAATTCACCCTCCCTCCAGCCTTGTGTGTGTTTCTCTATGCGGACATGTTCCTCAGGGATGTTAAATGCACTTTGATGTTTATTGTCTCACTAGTCTGGAGGCAGACTGTGGTATTTATGGTAAAAAAAGAATAAAAAAATAAATAAAAAGATGAAATATATATTAATTGAAATCTGAAATGTAGCCAAGCAAACAGGACAGTAATGCTGTTTAAAACAAGGTGGCAATAAAATGTGACAGTGAAGGGAGGGAAAAGCTGTGTGGAGGTGGCTGCAGAGTGGGAGAGAAATCTTTGGTATACAGTCGCACTGTTGAATATAAAGAGACAGTGATGGGTGAAGGGTTGAGTGGTGAGCTTTTGTCCTTGACGTTTTAAACAGCCTGAAGCTCAAGGATGTAGCACTCTACATCAATATATGTCTGTCAATGTACTGTAAATGGCCATTACACTTTAGTTGAATCTAACTGAAAATATGGAGGAAAGAGCCCAGTGAAAGTGTATGTACGTTTTAGCTGAAATGAACACTGCACGCTTACAGTTCAAATATTTATTTTAATATACACTCCACACCTAGCTAGATTAAAAAGGTTTCCTAGATGTGTTAAGTATACAGTATGCCAGTGATCTCATATATTTACTTATCTAAGCCAATTAAATCATTGCATTTTGGCTGCTTCCAAGTATGGTTGTATGTTTGTGTAAGCAGTCTTATAATTAAGTGCACCATTATTGACATGTAGGGTGTGTGAGCCTCTCTGTGTGAGTGTGTTTTGTTAGTTAAGGCCGAGACAACCTGATTATTGACTTGAAGGGAGAGGTTTTATCTTGCAGCAGCTGAGCACTTTTTTTTTTAAGTGTTAATTCGTGAGAATATTATCTTGCCGACATTTTGGATGCAGTTGCCATTCAACACGTTCATTTCCTAGGAACACTTGTTGTGACATTAATTGTCCAAAGTCCAACCAGTACAAAACGCATGATGGATTCCTCAGTGTTGTGGTGCAACAGGGAAAAGATAACATTCAGTTGGTAATGGGACCTTTTAGCATGCTGGTTATGCTTCAGAACACTAGAGGAAAAAAAAAACACACTTGATGCTTGCAATGCTGCCCCCCTCAGTCACTACTGCACATTTTATTCAGCATGGAAGTTTGGGATCTATACAAAGAAAACACAAGTGTTTTCAAGACGGCAAAGCTTTATTCAGGATTAATATTTCTACATCCTGCTGGATGTAACTGTGCATAGTCTGAACGCTGTGCAGGTGTGTTAGACAGAGCATGTGTGTAGTCTTAGCAGGCATGTGCAGCAACTGTGCGCAGAGGAAGGAGAACGTATGAGAGGGGGAAGATAGGAGCTGGGATGCCAGCGGCGTCACTCAAAAGCCTCAGGGTTTCAATTTCTGTGCTAGAGAGTGATAAGGACGAGGAGGCAGAGGATGGAAAGGGCGAGAGAGAAGGCGAACGAGATTGAACGATAGAGATGGAGTGCAAGAAAGAGGCTGATCAGGCAGAAAATGTTGTCATCGGCTCCTGAATAGAAAGAGAGGTGGACTGTACTGTATACTCAACACCATCTCGGGATCCAGACAGAGATAGGAAGAGCGAGGGAGGGAGAGATTGAGACAGGAGGTGGGAGAGAGAGAGAGAGAAAGATTGGTATCACATGAGAGGGAGGAGAGTAATATGAAGGTGAAGGGAGGGAGCAGGAGGACTAGCAACACTAAAAGCTCTGATAGGGGCGCCAGAGGCAAGGAGGGAGAGCAATCGAGAGAGTGGAGTGAAGAGAGGGAGAGCGGTACGACAGCCTGAGTAGAGTGTTGTGCTGAATAACAGTGGAAGAACAGGGAGGACAAAGGGAGGACAGAGACGGAGAAAAAAGAAGACGACACTGGACTGTAAAGGAAAAAGCAACCAGGGAGAGAGGGCGAAAGGAGGAGCTGGGTGCCAAAGAGGTCAGAGAGTTGAACACCAGACAGATGAAAGTGTTTTTCTTCCTAGAAGAAGCTGTAAGTTTGGGTCTCTGGACTTGTGTGTGTGTGTTTCAGTGTGAATCACATAGATGGAGAAAGAACACCTGTTATTTTTGCGATGATGGGGTGTAACAGTTTTCAGCTTGCGTGTGTTGGACCGTCTCTGCAGCATTTTGCCTACCTGCACAGTGTTTGACCTTCCTTAGTCAGCAAGCAGACTGCGGAGAGAGAGAAAGAGAAAGAAAGAGAGACAGGGAGTGTCTACAGAAAACAGAGAGAAAGAGAGAGAAAGAGAGAGAGAGAGAGAGAGAGAGAGAGAGAGAGTTAAAGTGGAGTAGTAGCCGAGGGAGTTGTTGCATTGTGATCAGTGTGCCTGTGCAGTCTGCACTGTCCTCCCAATGTAAGACCTGCGCTCTACTGCATGGGGCTCTCCTGGAGGTAAGGAGGCAGCCTGAAGATTGGATTTGACCTTTAATGAGTTACAGCTCCTAAAACCTGGGTCCAGCTGAGACCGGTTGACTAGACACCCAGACTGAACTTCTTAACTCCTTGAAAAGGCCTTCATTTTTTTTCCCGACTCTTTGTGAAATGTTTTTTTGAAATTTTTTAATGCACTTTCAGCTGTAGTGCTTTGAATCCTCTGGAACGATGGATATGTCAGGCAACCCCCAAGGGTGCTCTGCTCGTGCTCCCAGGGTGGGAGACTCTAGGACTGGGGAGGCTAGAATGGGAGAAGGGGTGAGAATGGGGGAGAGAGACACCCCGCTGAGGCTGTCCCCGTTCCGAATGCTTCGAGTGCTGGACTCGTGCCGTCCTCCAGGAAACCGTATTGGTGAGTGTCATCACTGTCATCTTCGTCATCAAGTTCATCTACATCTTGATCCTCAGTTTCCTCAGATCCAAGTCAGTCCCTGAGGATATACTGATCAGACTGACCATTTTTATAACAATATATATGAGTTTAATAGATTTTGGTAAAATATTATTCAATAGATGATACTGAAATAAATCCTATTTTGTGCCATATAAAGTCTTTAAATGGTTGTTTTCCCATCGCAGTAACACATGCAGTATGTCTGCATGTATGAAATTAATATTGAACAAGTGTCCCGAGGTTTTATTAATTACAAAGACATAGATTTATGCTAAGTAGCTTTCTTTTAGAACCTGCTGATCCTACAACTTTGAACATCTTAAGCTTATTAATTTCAAAATATTATCTCCTTTATGTGGCTTTTTTAAAGATTAGAGAAGCAGTGGTTTGGCCCAGGGCAGTGAGTGTGGGTATCTACAGGGATCCCATGAACTCCACAGAGAAATGGAGTAAAGTTCAAAGCCTTCTGATAAATAGTTGGCATTAACTCTACCAGTACACCCTTGAGCAACCCACTGAACTCGATATCTGGCCTTGTAGAGTGACAAAAAAAAAAAAAAAAATCCCAACATTTCCATTAGTCTTTGAAGGTCTCTTGAAGTGAATCTTACACTTACTTTACTTCTTTTAACATCAGCACCAGCTGTTCAATCATTTTCTGAGGAACTGCTGACATTTTCCAGAGGTTGATTTCCAACTAAGTGGAGTACATGTAGAGTTGGCTGAGGCAAGGACAGTTCTAAAAGCAGCCCACTCACTCTTCCAGACATGCTAGGAGGGAGTCAGCAGCCCTAACTAGGCCAGCAAGGCTCCACACAGGGAGGCAGAGGTAGCTCATGACATTTACTGTCTGCTCTTCATCTGCTATGGAAATGGAGCAGAAAGAACCTGCGTGAGACTGGAAAAGAATGTCCTGTGTGATTAGGATGGATGTCTGAGTGTGACTGTGTGTTTATGTTGAGAGAAAGTGTATCGGAGAAGCCAGTATATGAGAGACAAATGCATGTACTGCATGTGGCAGCAGAACATTATCTGATTATATTGTTTTGGTGGCCCAGGTGATGGAATTTTCCTCCCTGGTCAGTCATCCTGTCTCATGCACCCACACCTGCTTGACTGTTTACACAAACAGACAAGCTCAAGACCTCTATGAAAGTGAGAAATACCTGTGACATAATAGCAGTACTGGATACTTGCTTGTCGTGAGCATGTGGTCATGTGTGTGTGTCTGTCAGTATGTAGATATCCTGGATCAGTTTCCCCTCACTCTGGTGTCAGTTACCTTGAGTTTAATGTTTCAGCATCAGGGTTGTGAGGATTGATTCCTGATATGACTACTCACTGCTCGGTTTCCCTACCAAGCTATTCTATACACATACCATGTATCCTTGCGTCTGGATTTGAAGCCACAGGGAAATACATCAGACTTGGATATTTAAATGACTATGAAACAGCTTACTAAGCATTTACACAGATGGATTATGTTTTGCTAATGAGCATCTGCTGCTTTGGTCAACAGATAGTTGGACCACTGGACAGATGTAGGCTGGAATTAACAGCTGAGATCTATACAGGTAGTTGACTGTTAGTCAGTAAGAAAATCTGACACAGTTCAAAGTAGATTTGGCTTCTCAAAGATATTAAAAAAAAAGTACATATTGTACATTTCTGAAAAATATTTTCAGGACAGTGGATGTTATATCTTCCTAACTTTGATACACAAATGACCTAGAATCAGCCTCAGGTGGTGTTCCCCCAGTCTGCAGCTGACAGACAGTGCAGTATAATGAATAGCTTTACCTATCTGGCCCTAAGTCATCCTATGGCTGAGGTGTCACAGTCACTCAAGGGACTTATTTTTCTTTCCACTTCATTACTTCTCCTCACCGAAACAACCCCCCCTCCCCACCGCTGATCCCCTAATCTTCCGTCTATTTCCTTCTTCTCCGCTGATGGTGGCTGTTTGAAGTGTAAACAGTAGATGATGGTAAAGAAAGAAGTTACTAGCATTATGGGGGTGAGCTTTTACATCTGTCAGGTTCCTCCACCAAACCCAAAACAAACACACACAGACACACACACACAGACACACACACACACACACACACACACACACACACACACACACACACACACACACACGACCCACTCACATGACCCAGACTTGAGAGCTATCAGGCATCATGCAGTGAAACCCAAAGAGGGACCCTTCCCCCACATTTACTCACACATCACTGAAGGAGGCAGTCCTGTCTGCAGCACCGTGACTCATTAATCAGATGAATGCTGGGGAGGATGGAGGTGTAGGGGTGGGTGGCAGGCAGAGACGGGAAAGCTCCCATTGCATGCAAGGTAATATTGATCTCAGACCTCCTCATCTTACCGATGGTATTTTATAGACACTCAGCTAACACCCCTAGATGGCTGGTGGTACAATCCATCATCTGGGGATTGGGACCCTACTATGGCTTTCACAGAGGGGTGAGTGAAATCCAAGAAAGACAAAAGGTTGCATCCTCTGATGGGGCACATGGAGAGAGTAATCCAGGACGAGAATAGAGTGAAAGAGCGTCAGTGTCATTAAACAAAACAAAAAAGCAATCCAAAAGACCTGAGCTGAGTGAAAACATGAATGTGAAATTTTCAGCTCAGGTTTAGTTTCTCATGTCATAGAGTGCAGTTCCTGACAATAACAGTCTGCCCGTGCCTTTGTATGTTTGTGTCTCTGTGTCTTTTACAGGTATTGTCCATGAGAACGTGAAGATGGGTTCAGATGGGGAGAGTGACCAGGCGTCTGGTACATCTTCGGATGAGGTCCAGAGTCCAGTCAGGGTCCGTATGAGGAACAACCACCATCGACGCATCTCTAATGAGGTACAGGAAGTTAGGATACACCTGCTACACACACACACGCTTTTTTTTTTTTTTAAACCAAGCATACCCCTCGCATCTAACCAGAGGAAAGCACACCTGGACACAACATTACTCACTGGGATTCAGCAGTGACCTCACAAATTATTCCTGGGCTCTGTCTGAAAATACTCACTCCTCCACTGTTAAGAACATTTTAGAAAGGAAATGCTGTGTAGAGGACCATATAGTCTGTCAGATGGTAGAGCCAGACCGATAAATCGGACAAGCCCATATATTGGCTTTAGCCTATAGCAGATATATGTGTTCACTGATTTATAATAAGAAATTGCTGTAAAGAAATGCCAAACTAGGTTTGAGGCAGCATTTTCATTACGGTTTGCACTGGCTAGTTTTTTTTCCAACTGTAAAATGTCCCGATCATTATTTAAATTAGTCTTTTTTTTTTTTTAATCGAAGGGATCTGTATCAAATTGTTTGTTAATGTTGTGTGTAATATTAGCCAATATATTGTTTTTAAGCTCTCAAATATTGATGCCAATATTGGCCTCACAAATCCGGTATCAGGATTCCTGAGGAACCTACTCAGGCCGTTCCTTTAATCTGGCTGACATCTAAATTTACCAGTTTTTTCCCTGCCTGCAAAACGCATGATCATAGTTGGCTTGCAGTTTGTGTCCATCGATTTTTACAGTCATCAGATTTTTTGTAGCTCTCTTGCGTTGTGGGATTATTTTAGTCCAACAATTAGGGTTAGTGATTATCACTAGACATCCAGATGCCACTACAATTTCGGATGCAGCGCCAGGTTGTTGTAACCATATTAAACATACATTAAGTTGCCTATCTGTATGAGTGCACCTGTGCCACGTAAAGTTAGTATTTGTTGCTTTATTTTGCTTCATCCCTGAGTATGTGCTCATGTCTTGGTCAGACGGTGTGTGTGTGTCTGTTTGAAGGAGTTGCAGAGTGATGAGCGCAGCAGTATTACAGGAAATGCCTCTGGACACACAGGCTGGTGCCTCTGACTGCTGTGAACGGTGGAAGGGACTAATTTAGACCATGTTTACCACAGAGGGAGATAGAAGAGCGGGAGGGGGCAGTGAAGGAAAGGAAAATGCTGGGGTGAGAGAGTAATTATGGAAGTAGGAATAATTATTGGAATGGCAAAGAAAGAAGAGAGCCAGAGGAACAGAGCCCAGGAGATGATAAGAGAAAAGGGGGAGAAGTAGAGATGGAGGGAAAAAATAACAGTGGGAGAGAACAGAAAAACAATGTTTCCTCTCAGCCACCCCCCTCTGTTCACCCCTTCCCCCCATCTGCCTTTCTCCCCTCAGGAATCTGTCCTTTCCTCTCTCCTCTGCTCATGCTTTCCCCTCCTCCTCCTCCTCTTTTTTTCCTCCTCCTCTTCCTCTGAGCATGTGGATGGCACTCTACCACACTGCCTGCCTCTTTCTCCCTCTCTCTATCAGTGTGTGTGCAGTCATGTGGCAGGTCAGAGACATGCATCGTTGAAAGCGCATGTGTGTGAGTGTATAGAAAGACACGTTTAAGGAGGACAATGAGGGAGCTACTAGAGCTGTTCTGCATTGTGAGTATGGGGACACGTGTGTATTTATATGTGGGTCTTTATTCGGTTTATACCCATGAATAAGAGGGCATGAGTGTCAGTGTCTTTGTGAACTTGTGTCCATTGTTGTCCTATTGAAAAGGAGAGTGCACGTGTGGAAAGATCTGTCGTTTTGGCCATCAGAAATCACTGTCTTTATGAATTGCATGACATATAAAGTGTATTTGTGGTGGTAGCAATATGCAGCTTTAACGTGTTGGGTTTTTTTTTTTTTTTTGCTCTTTTATGAATCAGACATTCAGTGTTGCTTAAAAATGTGTAAATTACTCAAAGGCTATAGGTCACGTCAGTGCACGTTTGTGGCTTATTTTTCATGATGTGCTTAAGCAGTACGCAGAGTATTGCCGGATGTTTTTCGGCATGTGAAAACGGGGAGTGTGCCACTGTCCTTAGGGTGACGGCTTGTATGTAATACTGCATGTAGTTATGTTAGCCAATGAGCTCAGATAAAACCATTACAGGAATAAAATCCCCCTGCCTTTCATCTTCAGGGATACACACACTGCTCTACGCTCCCACTAACATCCACATGTAAACACGTATTAGTTCACACTCTCACATTGAGGACACATACCGTGGGGCTGTTGGGACTAGGCCAGCCCACCGCTGCCATGGAAACAACGTGTGATTGGCACCATGCCAGTGAGCATATAGGAGTGATGCATTGTGGGAAAAATAGCATCACACAAATTGCACTCCAGCTGGGGTTTGGAAGCGAAAGTTATTCCAGCTGATGTGGAATAGTTCGGTCAGAGGGATTCACTTTACATCTGCTACGAAAATGACACAAGTACAAAATTAGGTATAAAAACAGGGTTATCATAGGCAAAAGGGCAGCGTTGTTCCTTACTGAAATTACTATCTGGACATATGAGCAGTATGCACACTGAAAGAGCAGTCAGCCACTTCAGGCAGAAGAGTAGAACAAGAAAACATCAAGCGTGTTTAATCACGAAAAGACTGGTTCCAGATGTGTTCCAGATGAGTTTGTGAAACTTTGGAACAGCGGCGTGCCAAACTTCTCACTCTGCCAATAGTGTATTCTGAAAATTAGCCTGAATCTTGCCAGCAATTTGTTTGGAAGTCGTCCCATCATGTAGCAGCCTTGTATTTGGCCTTTCATTCAGGCGTGCTAGTTGTAGCTGTCATTACAGTTGTCATTCTCTTCATCATTCATTCACAAGAGCAGGTGGCACCTGTAAACCAAAGGTTTGTATGTGACTGCTGGAGTGAGCTACTGTCATTTGACAAACTCATTGCCAGGAGAGACAGTCAAAGTCATCAAAGACCTATCAAGTGGCCAAGAAATCTGATGTCAGTCAAGGGCTGATGATAGTTGGTTTATGCACTAATCTGCTTGTTAATGTTGAGATGTCTTTACTCTACTTTATTTAACTCAGTTCAGAAATGTGAATGTTTTAGCTCTTTTCATTTATTTCATTCTTATTCTTACTGCTAATGCTGTTGTTTTGATTGATTTAGGATATGTCATCTTATATTTGGGCCTTTATGGAATAAATGCAAATCACTCTATGTGAAAATGTGTCAGTGTAAATGGATGTTTTTAATATGTATGGAGATCTCTCCCTCAAACATGTCACTGCTGTCATATGGGTTGATATATTACAATACTCACAAACCTTTCATCCTCCCTTTGAATCCCTCTCTCCCTCTGTTTCAGGACATAAACAAACGTTTGTCTCTCCCAGCTGATATCAGGCTACCAGAGGGCTACTTGGAGAAGTTTGCCATGAACAGCCCGCCCTTTGATAAACCCATGAGCCGCAGGCTACGACGCGCTTCACTGGTCAGTACTAAGTGTGCGTCTGTGTGTGTGTATTTGCGTCTGTGTGTGTGTGTGTGTGCAGTGCAGCTGAAACTTGTTTTAGTCAGCTGCTTTGGTGGTTTTCTTGGTCCCTGCCTAGCATCTGCATGTGTACTTTTGTGAGTACCGCTGGGTGTGTGCCATTCTTTTGATGCTGCTTTGTTGTGAAACAAAAGTAATATGAACGTTCAGTGTCATTGTGCACTGTTAACGTGGTTGACTAAGGCCGTTATATCCACTGACACACACATACACACTCCAAACACACAAACAGACTCAGTGTAAACTCACCCTGAGTTATGCTATAGAGCTTACAGTGGCTCAGTAGGGGGATGAATGATGAACTATATTATGTACTATAATATGTATTATGTATCCAGGCCAAGATGAGTGTGAAACTTGGGGGGGGGGTTGCCACTGGATGGAGAGAGAGGGGGATGATGGGTAGAAATAGGTATATATTCATGAATATGCAGCATGTCTCTTTACACTCCTTTGTATTGCTGCTGAAGTGCTGCTGCTCAGTCACTTGGTTTTTATTTTGGTCACACTTTATTCCACATTACTCTTTTGTTTCTGCCATCGCTCGCAAATTTTCAACTTTCCCTTCATTCGCGACTGAATAAAGCAAGAGTGCACCGCTCTCTGTCTCACTCATTCTCTCCGCCTCACATGCTTTCTCTTTTTAAAATTAAATTTAGTCTGCTTCACTGATACATTTTACTCAAAACACGATTACCGAAAGCCTGGATATTCTATGGGAAAGCATAAAGGATTCGCCCTCCATCAACCATTTTTGCTGTAATTATTGAACAGGGCCAGTGCCCTGCCTCCGGCTCTCTGCTTGAAGCGAATTAATGACGCAGCTTTTCTGCAGGAGTCTCACAGAGATGAAAGGAAAGAATGTTTGAAGGGAGGTTTGCAGGGAATAAGAGAGGTTTATGGTGTAAGGACGGATCAGAAGGAGAGGACATTCTGTAGATGTTTGTGTCTTTGCAATGTAAAGGGGTGACAGACATTTTCTTATGTTGTCAACTTGTGTGCGGAAGTGTATCTTTAGGGTTGTTGTATGTACGTGATGCAATAGATCAATCAATAATTCAGCAGCAGTGTCAGACTCATCTGCTGCAGCTTCTCTCCTGACTTGGATTACGTGGCGGGACACCTTGAAGTGAGCCAGAGAGCAAGGAAGAGAGAGTGAAAGACGCAGAGAGGGATGACAAGAGGATATTAGGGGAACAAATGACAGGGAGACGTGATTTAAAGAAGTGATAAGATGCTGAAAACAAGGATTAAAAAATAGGTAGAGAGAAGTTTAAGAAAAGATAAATGACTGCTGCAGTGAAAGTTAAAACAAGCCTGTACTGAAGAGTGTTTGTAGGAAGGAACAGTACAGGTGGATTTTTTTTTTTATTACAGTAGCTCATATTGTTCATTTTATTTAGTGTGCTGCAACCAAGCAGAAAATGACAGTACATGTCTGAGCACAGTGACGTTATGGCTTTTGGGCTATCAGTGTGCTTGAAATTTGTTACCGTAACATAGAGCATGTGTCCGGTGTCCCGTAACAGACGCTCACATCTGAAGCCGTGTATTTTGATCTTTGAATCGCTTCCAATGTAATGTAAGTGAAGTTGGTTGGTATCAGTTTTCTCACATGGCTGTTGCCCATTTATAATCAATTATTCACTGTGGTCCGGTGAGATTCAGTGTTCCATGGTGCTGAGGAAAGAGATGTCATTTTATCTCAGACCACAACACTTAATGGTGTTATGCAACGCTCTTTTCTTTTTTTTTTTTTTTTCCCTAACCCATTCAACCCCACAGTGACAGAATATTAAACTTTATAACTTTAATACTAATGCACAGTTAGGAAAGGCACCAGTTTACACACCCCTTCTCCACTTTGTTATATTTTGTTAACTGATAAAACCTAAAAAAAAAAAAATCATAACTGAGCTCAGGCGCTGGTCCATTCCTTTGGGTCAGGCTCTGTCTGTTGTAACGGGCACATTAACATGACAAAGGTGTCACAGAGCAAGATGTTTATTGGTTGATTGATTGATTGAAGTCCTGAGGACTGGTTACATCATGTTAATGAAAGGGCTTCTCTTTTCTTCCACCTCCCATTGCCGCCCACCTCGTTTCTTAGCAGAAGGCTGTCATTTTCCCTCTCGCACTCAATATAAATCCGTCCTTTCTCTCCTGCAAGCCTTCTTTCAGGCAGCAACATGGAGAAACTTTAATTAAAAATGAAATGTGGCTGAGGTAATGGACTGTCTTGTCAATACACATTTGATCCCCTCTTTCTTCTCACATTTTCTTAACTCTGCTGTCAGTCCATCTGTTTGTATGTCTCCTCAGTTCCTGTACAGGGCTCAGACAGAGCGCACATGTTGTTTGGTTTTTTTGTTGCTTTAATTTCATCTGTAAAACTTGGTCTGACCTAGTTCTGCTGAGTAAGCTCACTGGAGCGTTGGGAATGAAATGAACCCGCTGCCATCGAAAGCATACGCAAGGACACACACACACACACACACACACACATAAAAAAAGGATTGTAAGGTACATAGACAGAGAGTGCAGCTGCACGCTGTACACAGAGAAAAGGCTGGAAGTAAAGAGCTGGGCATTTCTTTGTTTTAGAGATTTTTCAAAAAGGCGAGAGGCCACAGATTTATTCACTGGAGGGAAGGTGGTTGTTGTGTACGTGTGTTTTGTAGTGTGCAATTTTTCTTCAGTGTCTGTGTGTGTGTTTTGCTCATGAGACTGGCTTCCCTGCCAAAAGGGCAACACAGCTCAGCAACAGCTCCTGACATCCCCTGTCACAAACACAGTGATGGGAGCAGCATGTTTTTGTGTGTCTGTGTGTGTGTGCAGGGAGTGTGTTTACATTTGAGCATAGGTTTTCTCTCACTCACAATCATATATATACACAGTACATCCACCTGCAAATCTCCCGTTCACTGTTTTTATTGATGTGTTTTTTATTTCATGCATTTACAGATAAAAACCAGATATTGGTTCTCATAGATGAAGAGGATTATGCCTGTTAAAAAATTACAAATTGCAATTTGTGCATACTCATGCACACTCACACACTTGTTTCAGTGTGTACATGTGTCTTCTTGTGTCTGAGCTTGTTTGGATATTGGCTTTTAGGCCTGCCTTTAAAGAGATCACATGCTTCATCAGCTAACTTGGTCACTGGAGACCCTCCCCCTCATACACACACATACATAGGCATAGGGGAGCAATTGGCCTGGCACTCATATCAGCTTCATGATGGGACGGGCCAACACGAGATTGAGAGTGATGGGTAGTTTCAGAGAGATGAACACAGATAAAACATGGATGAAACGACCCTGACAGAGATAGGCGAATAAATGAGGAAAAATGACAGGGAGAGGGATAAACACTGACAGGCCTATGGGTAACACAGCTTGACATAGCTACATCCATCTATAATTCATGACCTGGAAACCCAGGGGCCACATATATAATGCAGCTAAACCTTTATTAACTAGGTACAGGATTAAGTCAGAATTCTCTATGCACACACAGATGTGAAGTATGCCTCCAGGAAATACATAGAAATGTTTAGAAATAAAATGTATTCCCCATTAAGTTGTCTTGAGTAGAAGAGCTCATGCCATACTCAGTTATCTTTGTTATACTGACTTCCTGTGGCCGAAAAGTATACCTGCAACTGACAATGATGTCACTTTGCAGCATTAAAGAGACACGGGGAGGAGGCACTGTGGAGACATGACATTTTGTTCTGATGTTCACAGTAAGCCAACGCACACCTTTCCTCTGTCACTACGAGACACACGTGTGCATGTATGTCTGTGTGTGAGTACATGTGATGCCATGTATGTGATGACAGTGATCTAGACAACCAGAACCTGGAATGTCAATGTCAGAGATCAAGGAATAAGGTATAGCAAAGACACGAAGAAATAATGTTTGTTTCAGTGTCTTTTATTTACTAGTAGCATTACTCCTGCATTTATGTAGGTTCCTCAAATAACTGTTAAAATGGTGCAACCAGAGAGGACCTTTAGGACAGGTTTCACCATCCAATCAGTAACAACTCTAGTAGCGCAGTTGTAAGGATTAGTAACATGCTGCAAGTGTTTAAGAAACCAAGCAAAAAATTTTAGCACAAAGACAGACACACACAGAGGACGACAAGGCTGGTGACTCAGACCCCTGGAGTAGTAGGCCAGATGTCATCAGCAGTGGGACTGGAATCTGAACTAACAGCCTCGGCCTAGAGGATTTGATTTTAGAGATAGTCATCTTAAATATGGTGGAGTGGCCAGGCCTGGCCTACAATCAGGCTGGCCACTCTATACTAACAGTCCTCTGCACTGGCTTAGAGATATTGCCCACTGATAAGGCTCATGACTTCTTTAACTGTTTTCTTTCTGTTTTCTCTAGTCTGAAATCGGCTTTGGGAAACTTGAGACCTACATCAAACTGGACAAACTAGGAGAGGTGAGCTCAATAAGGAAAATTAGCGAAAGTGACGCTAGGCACAGACAAACTCCTCAAATACTTAATTTGCTTTATTTCAAAAATGCATCCACGTGCTTTCTGTCTCTGCAGGGGACCTACGCTACTGTGTTTAAGGGTCGAAGCAAGTTAACAGACAATTTAGTGGCTCTGAAAGAGATCCGACTGGAGCATGAGGAGGGTGCGCCCTGCACAGCTATCCGAGAAGGTACTGAACCGCTGTTAACAAGTTTAAATCCCGTGATTTGAAAGTAAACATCACGCATGTCAATAAAGAACCATATTGTCAAGGAGCCTGTAAGGTTTTCACAGTGTTGTTGGGACCTACAGTCGCTGCTAATCTGTAGCGCCTTGTAGCTGAACTACGGGATGTTTTAGTTCTTCTCACAGGTTATCTCTGTTTGACTGACAATGTCTGATGTGTCTCCCGCTTCTAGTGTCTCTACTGAAAGACTTGAAGCACGCCAATATCGTCACCCTCCATGACATTATCCACACTGACAAGTGCCTGACTCTCGTGTTTGAGTACCTGGTGAGTGTCGGTACTGTGCATGTGTGCATGTTTATAGTTTTGTGTTTTTAAAGAATCTAATCTCTAATGCAAATCTACATACTGTGTCTGCACCTTTCTTTTTCTCTTTCTTTCTTTCTTTCTTTCTTTCTTTCTTTCTTTCTTTCTTTCTTTCTTTCTTTCTTTCTTTCTTTCTTT
>JBBMJY010000012.1:14897248-14974843 GCA_037833715.1 Toxotes lorentzi | reverse complement strand
AGCGCGCACACACACACACACACACACACACACACACACACACACACACACACACACACACACACACACACACAGAAGACGAAAAGAAACACATACACACAGCAAAACAAAAACAAAATCACACAGAACTAAGGCTGAAGAATTGATACTTGACTTAAGAAAAAATAAAGACTCGGTTCAACCCTGAAGACAGAAAAATTGAAATCGAGACAAGTGCGTGGTGCTCGAAGAAAAGTGGGAGAGTCCAAGTCTCTCCTTGCTGCTGCTACAGCTGCTGTCCAGAAGAGGGCAGCGTTGTGGGCTGACTCTGGTTTTTGAACAGAACTTGCTGCATTAGTCAGCTGTGGGGAAGAAGGAATGAAAGTGGACATCATTCAAAGGCAAAGAAAGAGAGAGGCGAGGACAGTGGCTCTCTTTTCTGATTTTTGTTTTTCTTTCGGACTGTTGTTGTACATAAAGAGACTGAGAAGAACTGAGTAGAACTCTGCTTTTACATAACACGCCTCAGCCTGAATCCAAACTCTGAATATTGCCCTTTGCACCTCAGCCCTAGACCCTCGCCTAACCTCTTGGCCCTTTATTACATGATCTCTAAAAATATGACACACACACAATCTCTCTCTCTCTCTCTTTTCTCATTCTCTATCTTTCTGATTCTTTCTTAAATACACAAACATAAACACACACACGCGCACACACACTTGAAAGTTCACTTGAAAGTTTAAAAGTGCGTAGATCATTGGAGTTTACAGAAATAAACTTTAGCACCTTATTGTCCAGTCAGGGTCAGGGTGGTCTTCATTGCGATACCTCATCAGTCACTCAAGCAGAGTAGGATGTTAAGTACACGCTAAACATTAGAGTGAAGAAGAATAAAAAAGATAAACCAAAAAAAAAAAAAAAAAAACTCACTAACTATGGGACAGATGTATTGGACACCACCACACTACAATTAAAAAGCACTCTGCAACTCATAGACCAGTAGTAGACAATAATTGCATTTGTCACACAATTACATGCTGTAAAGAACACCACGCTGCAAGACGCTCCTGTTTCAGTGCACAAGAAGGACAACACTGAAGGACAGAGAGGTAAAGGAAGTGTACAAATCCTCACCTGCTTATTCTTAGACACCCCCTTCCTCTTTTGCCTTGACTCAGAAGTTGTCTCGATTTGTTGTGTGGTGTACAGGTGTTGATGTTGATGTTCTCTTTGCACCTGATTTTACCTCTTTAGATCATGAGTATTCAACAGCCCCTCTTTCTCCTGCCCAACTCCATGTGCATTTATTGTTACTCTTTTTTTAAGAATCTGTATATATATGATCATACTTTTTACTTGTCAGAAGCAATGATAATTCCAGGATGCTGTTCTCAGTCTTTGCTGTGCTCCCACTGTCGGTGAACAGTTGGTGACTGCCTGGGGACGTGTTGCACATTCCTTGAGCTCAGGACTTATTGCTAGTGTCGTGTTGTGGATGCTGTGAGGTACAGCTGGTCTTGTATGTCTCCCCCAGTAGAGCAGAGCATGCCGAACATGGCCTGAAACCCTTTGCAAAGCCGTTTCAAACTGTATGTGAAGAAGAAGAATCATTTCTCAGCATCAGCCTGTCGGCCTTCTGTGTTATTCACTCTCTGTTAGTTTGAGCATAACGTTGCAGTTCAGAGACTACCTTACCCGTGTCTTTACTCGTCATCTCTGTAAGCATGTTTGTGTACCAAACACACCGATGTTTTCAGTTGGTATGTGAAATAGCTGCTGCTGGAAAAAGAATACCTCCAGTTGGTTCAAATTCAGCATGAGGACATGATCTTATTACATGTCTCCCCCCCACCCCCCACATCAAACGCCACATTAACCTGTAATGGCTCTGCGATGAGTCTGAAGTCTGTACCTTAGATAAAGATGATGACAATGACAACACAGTATTCAGCTACAGTTTGATGTGCTGCCAGCACTGGGACCAGATAGTTTGTGTGACAAATCTGACTGAACCTCAAGGACAAGGCTGTCTGACTGGGCACTAAAGCCTCTGAGTATTCAGCAGGACGTGAAGCACTCAGACACTGTTGTTTCATGCTGTTATTGTTACAGGCTGCCAGAAACAACAGGACCAAAGTCAATCCTCCAATCACCAGGTGTTCAAGCACACAACTGTTTCACACACCAATCAGTTGACATGTCAACATGTACTGTATCTGTGAGATGGCTTAGAGGGCATAGATTAGAGTCTCCTGCTCCTCAGGCATCGACGTCCGGTCACTTCTGCAGCTTTCTATGGAAATGGATTCAGAAACGGTGAAGTGACCCTTCGTCTGCCTGTCAGTGTGACAGTATGTAGCATGTACATAGATGATCCCTCACTCTGTATGTTCAAAAGTGTACAGGTTTAATACAGCGATTCACATTCAGGCGTTTTGCTTTTTGCTTCTCTTCAATGAAAGTCATAGCAATATTTCTGTAATCAATAAAAAAAAAAGCCAAGGTAATAGGATGCGTATGATTGCATTTGTGTTTATTTAGAGAGGGGGAAGTGACTGTGAATGATCAAACTGTGAGACTTGACTAAACTGATGACAGGTTTTATTTTTTATTTTTTATTTTGTTTTTGCTGTTTAACATGCTGGATCCAAAAGGCTGGAGTGAAGCATCATGTTGCAAAGGAGTATAACACACTGATAATTTTGATTTTTATCAATGAAAGCCATAAAGGTCATATAAAGGTGACAAAGGTCTGATTGTGTGCGATGGGTGTTTACCATGTTTGAGCACAGACCTTAAGAAGCAAAGGGGATGTGTACACCTGATAAAAAAATAAAACCAAAAAAAAAAATCATGTAAGTACTTTTTTCTTGCCACGAATCCTTTGAAAATGTCTCGCCATCAACTGTAACAAAGTACAACATCAACAGGCAGTTTGCTGCAGATGCTAATTTTATTTATGTATTCATTTATTTTTTTACTTATTTTGCTTCTCAATCTTGGGATGAATATGTATCAACACAACAAATATTTACTTCTGCGAGAGATCTGTGAAATTTAATCTCAAGCTAGGAATTCAGAAAATGCATCTGCAATGACAGGTAATTAACATAACAAAGAGGTTGTTGTATAAATCTCTAAAATACTGAATCTTGACACCCTGCGAGTTTGACACATATACCATAATTCTCAAAGTCAGATCAAAAAGAATAATTCATCATCAGCAGTATCCACGACAGAAGACAAGACAAAGGGATTTGTCAGAATACATGAAAAGTTGTGACAACTTCAGACAGACAAGTCTGAGCACGCTGGGAGTCTCACACAATGATGGTTTCCTTCTGCCGCTGTTCTGTCGCAGCTGTTTTCTTTAAGTGGGACTACACAGAATTTGTAGCAACCATCATTTCTAGGATCCATGTCAGTTTCTGAAAGATATTTTGAAGTTGTAAATTTAATCTTTCCTTGTAGTCCAGTGCAGAGGGGGTTAGTTAATGGCCTCAGGAGTGAGACTGTGTGCATTCATACATTTCTTTATTCTTTTAAAGATTCTTTAGGTGAGACTTTTTGGCTCTTGCTCAGACTGGCAACAATGGTCTCACCCTCAGACACTTGCGGGTCCGAGGCCCACGGGTTCCATCCACACAGGACGGTGGGGACAGCGTATCCTCGAAACTGGAAACACACACACATACAGCACACATGGTTAATACAGGGAAATGAAAGTTTAAGAGTATGCCTGAATTATTTTTTCTTTCTCTGTCTTTGCTTGTATGTGTGAATATGAATGTGCATGATAAAGGATTACCTGTCTGTTCATGAAAACATATATGATGGGGTTGTAGACAGTGCTGCTTTTAGCCAAATAAACAGGTATGGTAGCGATAACAGGGTCGATATATAGACTGGAGTCTATGACAACAGCTAAGGCCATGGCAGCATATGGCAGCCAGGTGACTAAGAAGGCCAACACCATGACCACTACCATACGTGCCACCTGCACCTCCACACGATTTGTGCTGCCAGCCTCAGATACCTGCAGCTTGGTCACCTGGGACATCAAGATACAAGCAAGGAGACTTTACTATGATGTCAATACAATCATCAAACATATTCTGCACGTCCACCCCTGCATGTCATCGTCTCTCACCTGACGAAGGGTCCACAAGAGCCGCGTGTAGGACACTATGATGATGGAGAATGGAATAGCAAAGCAAAGGAAAAAGTATATGATGATGTAGGACATGTTCCCAGCATCCCGGCTGTACCAGTTAGGGGCGCAGGAAATCTTTAACCCCTCCAGCTCATAACTTCCCCAACCAAACAGAGGTGGAGTGTTCCACACAAACGACCACACCCAGGACAGCACCACTCCAGCAACCGCATGTCTGAGGACAACAGAGACAGCATGATGCAGTGCATGCTGTACGGTGTAACAATCAAGGTTTGTACTCTGTCTAATGCAGCCAAGTGAGATCTTGATGGTCAATACCTGGTTTGGAACAGGACAGCGCCCATGGGATAACACACCACTATGTAGCGTTCAACAGAAATGACTCCTACTGTGCACAGACTTGCTATACCTGGAGGAAAAGGAAGAAGAAACAGACTGTGCAAAGTAAATCATACCAAGTTGTAAGTTAAATTCTAACATGCAAACTCTTCTTTTGGGGAAAAAAAAAATTCAGATTGGCACTGAATTTTGAATTCTCTCACCAAAAAAGGCAACAGCAAAGCCCTCTACCACACAGCCCACACGTCCCAGGCTGAAGTATCCCATGGCACTGGTTACTGTGGTGGGCAGACCTCCAAACACAGCACAGCCGAGGTCACATATGGCCAGGTTTACCAGGGCGTAACTGAGCGGCTGCCTTAGCTGTCTATGTTTCACCGTCACAACAATCACCAGGACATTGAGGATGATCCCCGCCACAGAAAACACACCCATGATAACGGCCAGCACTGTGCAGACAGTCTGAGAGAGGAGCTCTGCGTTGACTGGGCTGTGAGATGATGAGTTTCCTTGGAGGGCAACAGGCTCCATTTCGCTCAGTGCAGATTAAGTGAGGGATTGATGCCAGTGTGGATGACACAGTGGGACTACTTGCTGATGCCACAAACTGCTTCCTGGTAAGAAAATAAATTATTAGGGGTCCATCGAAGGTTCAAAATCCAAATCCAGGTAAAAACAACAGCTTCCCCCCCAAAAAATTATATATATATATATAAAAGGGAAACATGCAGATGCTTCTCTACAGATGCTGTGTTTGCTGTTCTGGTGCACCTCCAAAGAAGAGATGGGTCTCTCTTAATAAGCCCAGTGGGGGGGAGGAGAGAGGCTCTAAATCATGACATTTAATTCTTGAAAACCAAATCTGAACATCCGGCTTGTGAAGACAATAATTCTGTCTAATATCCAGTGAGACTGCACTTTCCATGATTGCTGGGTTTACAGCTGCCTCTGAGTAATGAAGCAGAGATTCAGTAGCACAGTATGGGTTTATGGATCAGAGTTAAATGCACGTCTGCTTGTTAAAGGCACAGAAGGAGCATTACAGCTCGTTAATATGACACATTTTTTGTATACACTGAATTAACATGTTGAGGCTTCACATTCATTCTCTGTAGCATGGGTCACTTGCTGCCTGCCTGTTAAGGCTCAGTGCCTCTAACCAGGGCTTTATTCGCTTTATTCAACTCATTAACACAAAGACCAAGCTCGAAAAAAATCTTTCACAATGACGACAACCAAGTAAATTCTACATTCACAGGATAAAATTTTCGGAAAATAAATGAAGAAAAAAAATCTCATCTATACATTTCTTTGGCGATTTTAACCCAAACTATATTTCAGAAATCTAAACTGATGAAATCTTTCTTTTCTTTTTTCTTTTTCTCTTTTACATCTTTACAAAACTAACATTCTAACTACAGTGTCCCAACATACTACTTGTAATCGCAGTCCTTAGCCTGATAGATCATTTTCTATCGGTTATATAAGTCATTAAAAACAACCTCTGGGTTACTACATTGCGTTCTTTGTTAGGTACCAGACAGCTGTCTTTGTAGCTTGTTAATTCACTGGGAAGACTCCCCACAGGACCTCTTCTGAAAAACCCTTATTTAGAATCTAGACCAAATCTATTTATTGACAATGTATTAACATGTTTAACTGCAGGAATCAAAGAGGACTACTGGGTCCCTGCTGGGACCCATGGGTCCATGGCCCCCCCACAAAAGACATACAGGTCTGTACGCAGGGGCCCACTTTCTCCTAATCCATCCATAGGTTTACGCGTTTTTTTATCCTCTGGTGATGTTCTTTGGCCCCAGGAGAAGGAGGACGGCTAATTTCAATCTTTCCATCTACTTGTATTGACAGCTCAGAAAAAAACATCCACACAGATCAATCCCCCTCCCAGCCACTGGAGGGCGGTAAAGGCGCAGGTCCTCTGCCGCTCCCAGGTCTCTTAACCGGCTGAGTTTGACGAGCGGCGGTTAACAGTCCAGTCAACATGGCTTCCTCCGTGAAGAAGGCAGCCCACGACATAGAAAGTCGAAAGCGGACTGACGATGTGCTTTTGTCGGAGGGGATCGACTTCGGCTCCCTGCTGCTGTCTCGGGCGGTGCTGGACGGACTGTCCGCCGCAGGCTTTCTGAAACCCTCCCCGATCCAGCTCAAGGCCATCCCGCTGGGCCGCTGCGGACTCGGTGGGTTCATAAAACTCTGTGTGTGTGTGACCCAGCGTGTGTGTGTGTCTTGGACAAGCAGCACAAAACGTCCTGGTTTGTCCCTTGTCACACAGGAGTCACACACCTAAACATTTGTTTCTTAAATAAGTCACCAGGCTGGTCAGGATCAAAAATATTCTGGTTTAATTAGATCCATCTACCTGCCACCTGCCACCACCCCAAAACAATGGAGATAAATGTGGGATGTAGTTTCTGGTGCTGATGGTATTTAAAAAAAAAAAAAAAAAAAGACATTTAAAAAAATTGTATGAGTAACATAATTTTCCAAAAAAGAAAAAAAAGGTGTTCCTGTTCTTTTGGATCATCCACAGAACATGATGTTTTATGATTTGGGTGGACTGACACTTTAATTTTGTCTTTATGCAATTAAATCATGTCTTAAATTACAATGTAAAAGTCTAAGTTTCGTACTCAAAAGTTCTGTTCAAAATTTCAGTCTAACTAACTCACTCTACTATTCCTTTAATGTGTTCAGTTACATTTTTTTTTACTTCTCTAATAGCCCTTTACTACAGTTTGTCAGTTTTGATGCTCCTTACAGGACCATGAGGGCTTAAATTGATGTTTCTAATGTTTATTGTTGAGTGCTTTGCTTTTGGAAAATCTGCCTTCAAATGGACAAATCTGGAAAAATGCCTCCACATCTTCACAACCGGATAAAATGATTTATTTTCCGACTTCTGAGTGAATTTTTCACGCAGGTTGCCTGTGTCGTGCAAAAGCTCTCGGCTGCAGCTGTGAAGCGGAGAGCAGCTAATCTTGGCGTACTTGAAGCGAACACCTGTGATTGGTCAGACAGTTTAACTGTGAATAGGAGCCACTTGATTTGATGCAGCAGATTAGGCACTCGAAGCACATGAAGCATCAATATTGCGCCCAATCAAGTTTAATTAACTGTGGAAGTCAAAATTGTGATCATAATTATTCCCACTAATTGCACAGCCCTACATTGTCTATCTGCTGTTTCAGATTTGATTGTACAGGCCAAGTCTGGCACTGGAAAGACCTGCGTGTTCTGCACCATCGCCCTGGACATGCTGGTCCTGGAGAATCCTGCGACTCAGGTGAGTGGATTTACTCCACAGTGGAGATCAAGATGTTTAGTGGTATACTGAGAAATGTATCTTTACCCTCGTATATGTTTGAGTGTATATATGAATGTTACATCTACCTGCATGTTACACATGCAGGTAGATGTATATGTGTAAAAAAAAAAAAAAAAAAAAACTCAGTTCAAATACTCACAATGTTTGTATATTATAGAAAATATTATAGAAAAAAAAACAAGTTTTATTTTGAAGTTTACCACTCTGCTCATTTTTTTTTAACCAACAACAGATGGTCATGAGTAGTAATCACTTTGGTTCTGGGGGGGTTCTTAATCTGATGAGTTTAAGCTGCTCAGTGTCAAAAGCAGAAATGAAAAAGGACAATTATTGATAAAAGAGATGCACGTCTGGTCTTGTTGATGAACTGGCTGCATTCTAGTGCACTGTAATCTTATTAGCTGTGGGGTCTTACTGAGTGTGAACCACCCGACACCTGTCTGTCTTTAATCTGCTCCCAATCAAGTGTAAGTGGTTGTTGACGTCTAACTTTCTTCACAAACAACCCTTTTTTTTTTTTCTTCCCTTCTGCAGGTTCTTGTGTTGGCTCCTACACGGGAGATAGCGGTGCAGATCCACTCAGTGGTGATGGCCATAGGCTGTGCCATGGAAGGCCTGGAGTGCCATGTATTTATCGGGGGCAGGCCCGTGAGTCAGGACAAACCCCATCTGAAGAAGTGCCATATAGCTGTGGGCTCACCCGGTAAGAGGCCAGTGGAATATCAATCAACAGGCGTGCCCTGTTTATGTAACCGTCACGCTGTTATTTGGGTTTTGTAACCACGTTTCTGGTTCTGTACACAGGTCGTATCAAGCAGCTTATCGACATGGGCATGCTGTCCACCGCCAGTATCAGATTGTTTGTTCTGGATGAGGCAGACAAGCTGCTGGAGGAGGGCAGCTTCCAGGAACAGATAAAGTAAGATGGACAGAGCCGTCTAGAATCCCACTCATATTTAATCATACAGCATCAGGTGGTGTTGCTAGTATAAGTTGCTGTTTAACCAGAGGCCTCTTATTACAAATTTGCTTTTAATTAAATGGTATATAATACATTTACACATTACATTTACAGACTCACACTTTTTGAAACTCTCCGATCTCCCCTGCTTGTTGCTCTTCTTCAGCTGGATCTTCTCCTCTCTGCCTGTGAACAAACAAATGCTCGCGCTTTCTGCAACCTACCCAGAATCCCTTGCGCAGCACCTTACCCGCTACATGAGAGAGCCCACCTTTGTTAGACTCAATCCTAGTGACATGGGCCTCAAAGGTAAGACCCTTTTCATTACTACAAAAAGCTGAGAAAAAAAAAAGTAATTTAAAGGGTGAATGTGTTACTTTGTATTAGGTTAATTACCTGATCTACCAGCTATGTCTCATTTACATATTTAAACTGTGCTAACAATTAACTACTGTCATGGCCAACAGGGACTCCTCAGAATAAGGAATAATAGCTTCTTCTGAGATAAAACATGCCTTGATATTCATAGATGTCAGGGACTGTTTGTAATCAGTTCATCAGTTACACTTGAGGTAATGTTCTCCCATGTATGTTGTCCCTTTGTGCCCCCTGTCAGGTCTGAAGCAGTATTACAAGCTGGTGCAGTCCCATCCGTTACCTCACAAGGTTTTCGAGGAGAAGGTGCAGCACTTACTAGAGCTGTTCAGTAAAATCCCATTCAACCAGGCCCTGGTGTTTTCCAACCTACACACAAGGTAATGCATGATTTTACTCCTGAGTGTACCTATGAGAAAACGGATGATACAGAAACAGTTTATTGAAATGATGTTGGATTTGCTCTCACAGGGCTCAGCACTTGGCAGACATCCTGTCCTCCAAAGGTTTGCCTGCTGTGTGTATCTCAGGTGAGAAAGGCTTTGAAAAACAGTGCTTGTGTGCTGTGTAGTTATGAAATGTTTATCAACAAAAAAAAATACACTGATGTAAAATGAAATCATTGATGAATAGTTTAGGTAATTAAAAAAACACACGAGCCTTTACATTTGATACTTTTCATTCTTGTGTGAAATTGTAAATTGGATATATAGATAGATAGATAGATAGATAGATATATATATATATATAGATATAGATATAGATATAGATAGATATAGATATAGATATATATATATATAGATATAGATATATATATAGATATAGATATCTATAGATGTTTTTTTTTTTTTTTTTTTTTTTGGTTGTTAGTATGGCACTCAGATTTAAAAACGTATTGCTTGAGAGCTAATTGACTGCAGATAATCCTGAAGCTATGACTGCTGTGAATTAGGTAGGGCTGCAACTATTATTTTCATTATCGATTTTTGATTGATATGAAAAATTATTTTCTTGATTTAATGGGGGAAAGATTTGTCGTAAAAATGACAGTCACAATTTGAAAATGACCAGCCCAGTGTGACGTTAACATGTCAAATTACTTGTTTTGTCCGACCCAAACTGCAGACCCTAAAGATATTCAGTTCGTTTTCACATAAGACAAAGAAAATCAGCAAATTCTCGCAACTGACAAGCTGGAAATAGACAATGTTTGGCATTTTCCCCACTCAAAATTTTTTTTATTGTCCATCGACAAATCGATGAACAAACATAAGTTTTGTATTGTTGGCTGGATGTGCAGAGTCGATTTCAGTTGATCTGATTTAATGTGTGTACAGGTGGTTTGAGTCAGGACCAGAGACTGGAGGCCATGTCAAAACTGAAGCAGTACCAATGCAGGGTTCTCATCTCCACTGACCTGGTGAGACACACACATCTTTCATGGTGCTGCTTTCCATATGTCGCCCATACACTAGCATTCTCCTCTTTGAGTATCTTTTACAGTTGTTACACTAAGCTTGGAGGTTTGAGTTGATCAGCTTCTTCTCCTCTCTCTCTCTCCTGTTCTTCCCGTCAGACTTCCAGAGGTATAGATGCAGAGAAAGTCAACTTGGTGATAAACCTGGACGTTCCACAGGACTGGGAAACCTACATGCACAGAATCGGACGGGCCGGGCGCTTCGGTTAGTCTCAAATTTATTTTGGTTATGGCAGAAGCCAGAAATGTATTGTTTGATATTCAGCATTGTCACCTTTTCACATGGCCCAGTCAGGCAGCCCAGGTGGCTGATTATGGTGTGCGGTGGGGGTTCTGTCTGTGGAGAAGCTGCATCATTATTGGAGAGTCTCTCCTCTGTTTGGATCACACAACATGTTGTTTTCAGGTGGACACTTTCGCCCACTAATCTGACTCAAACTAAAATAGCTACAGGGTGGTTATTTGCTTAAAAAGCAAATCCTTATATCCTATATAAAGGTATATTTTTCATGCTCACAATCTTAACATTGCCAAGGGAAAAAAATCTATCATATACCAACAGACAAAGCCAGTATAGTGTTGCAGTCCGTGCAGAAATCCGACTTTCTCCAGGTGCTATAATACTTACTGTACTGTTGCTCCGCATTAGACTTGATATGCTTGACCACTTTCCTTCTCTCTTTTACTGCGTTAAACACCATTCGGAAGATTAGCTTTAGTCTCTGAAGTATTAGCAGGTTTGACCCACCTCGCAAGGTCAATAGGTTCCTAATCATGTGCATTTAATTATAATTATCTCGACTTAACAGCGTGTTGTCTTGAAAACAGGAGGTAATTCAATCTCAGCTTGCACTCAGTGTCCCTGGATGCACAGCTCACACATCCGCCTTTATCCCTTCCTGTGATGTGAATGAGTTCTCATCAGGATTACATTTTGTTTGTAGGCACTCAGGGACTGGCTGTGACCTACTGTTGCCATGGTGAGGAGGAGAACAAGATGATGGCCATCGCACAAAAGTGCGGCCTGAGTCTGTCCGCATTGCCGTGTAAGTCCCGTCCACATGTCTTTGAGGAGTTTTACGTGAAGCACGTGTGTCTCTTTTAAAACAAAACCTTTAATGTAAAGCTCCAGTTTCATCTGTCTTCTGTCCTTTTAGCCACCATAGAGCCTGGGCTGATGGATGAGCCGTGTGACTGGGATGTCTGCACTGAGGCTTCTTTACCCCAGTCTGTCTCCAGGACAGAGAAGAAGAGGCGCGTGAAGGCTGACATGCCTGCAGCTGCCTCCCTCACGGACCGAGCTGTAGAGAACAGCAGACCAACAAAGCCAGAGAAAACCCATCAGATACCCAAGAGAGGAGCACATGGTGAAGGGAACACTAGAAAAGTGTCTCCAGCTAGTCCTACTCAGACTCGAAAGCAGCTGCAAGACGCTCTACCCAAGATCCCTCCCCTCAGCTCATTTAAGAATTGCAGGTCAAGGTTTGTGACTTTTAAGGAAGCTGAGCAGGACTTCCACAGCTTCATTAGCACAGGGTTGGGGAGATCAGTGGAGGTCATCAGGGAGTTCAGAGGTCGAGAGGACGATGGGCCCAGTGATCAGAATTGGCACAGAGAGTCTGTCACACTTAATGATGACGGAACTCAAAGTTTAACCCAAAATGGAGGACACTGGAAAAATAAATTTTCGCCTCCAAAGTCAGTTTCTGGTTCTTCAAGCTCCCAGTCGGACATGGAGGACAGCCAGCAGGATAATGAGATACCGAGAAGCTCACATCACACCAGAGGTGGTGAATACAGAGCAGCGATTCCTCAGACTGATGCTAGAAATAGACCGGCTGTGCCCAAACCAAAATCAAGTCCCAAAGCTCAGACTTCTTCTGCACCCAAAATATATCACCAGACAACTGGCGCATCACATGGGAGAGCTTTGTCTAAGCCAGAGAGCTATGAATCTGTAGCGAGCATCAGATCAAACAGGGAAAGCAATCAGGCCGCTCCGGCACAGACTGGCAGAAATGAATCAAGAAAGAGGAGAGAGGAGATTGGTAAACAGAGCAAAAAGCTCTCTGAAAAGATGAAGGGGGGAAAGAGGGACGGGGGCGAAGGTGATGACTGCGAACGAGATGAAGAGGAGGAGGAAGAAGAAGAGGAGGAGGAGGAGGAGGAGTGGAGCCCTGAAACTTACTGGAGAGCCTGCTACAGAGCCTGGAATGATTACTACGCCTCCATGTCTCCTTTTCAAGAACAGGGTCACCAAAGCTACTACAGCGCGGCTCACAACTGGATGGCAGCTTATCGAATGAACGCCGTCTACATGGAAGAACTCCTGAAACACTGACATGCCTGTACTGTTGATCTAAAGGATTTCTGATCGTGCTGTTTTCTTGTGAGAACATATTTGCTCTGAGCCAGAGCCCAGTGACATACCTGACATCTCTTTGCACTTCTGCCGTAACACGCTGCGCTTAAATTTTGTTTGTGTTTCAACAGATTCATACCATGTACTGTACGTCACTGTTACTTTTCTAATAAATTACCAGTGTGGAGCATCAAAGCGTCATTTTCCTGTTATGGATCTACACATTCACAGGTTTTGAAACCAGCTTATTTGTTTTTAGTATCAATACATCAGCAAGGTGCTGAGAATTTATTTTCAGATTCTGTAGAATATACACACACCATTGTGCCATTCATCTAAGCTGATGTTTATAGAGGAAGGTGAAAAGGGGCTCAAACTGTGCAATTTACTGTATGTAATCTCTTCAGTGGGGCAAGGCAAGGTCAGACAACTCCACATGCTCCTGATTACAGGCTAATCAACCGCTACCTACCAATCAGTGCTGGGCAACACAAAAGGCAAACGCCCTTGAATAAATTCATTTAAACCAGAGGCCCACTTCAACTTTTTTTTTTTTTTTTTTTTTTTTTTAGCATTTCTGTTACCGACTGAAATCATCATTATGCAGCAGAGGTGAATGCTCTTTTCACCCGGAGCCGCAGCACACTGATGCGGACTTTGTCTGGGATGTGTGAAAGAGAGACTTAACATTTAAAGGCTTTAATGAGAGGGAGCAGAAAAGCCAGGTGACATTATGGACGGTCACAATCTCTGCAACCAAACAACCGCGCGCTGCGAGTCTCGCGTGGATACGGTGTTTCTCCTGTTCAACTGCACGGTCCTAACTTTAACATTAGTCTTGGGTTTACCCGGGAACATGTGGGTCTGTTGGGTTGTTTACAGAACCAAGAGCCTGCAGACCTGCAATAACGCGCTGCTGGTCAGCTTGGCCGCAAGTGACCTCCTGAAGTGCGCCGTGGACACGCCGCTGCTGCTCTTCTCTTTCCTGCGCCGTGGGAAGGACAGCCAGGTGTCGGTGTCCGTGTGCACCCTGCAGCAGTTCACCTTTGCCCTGTGCAGCTGTGTCCAGCTGCTCACCCTGGTCAGCATCAGCGTGGAGCGCTTCCAAGCCATCGCCTTCCCTTTCCAAACGGAGAGGAGGAGAGCCAGGGTCCGCCTGTGGATCCTGTCCATCTGGGCATGCGGCCTCGTCTTGGCTGTAATCTCTCTGACCCTTTCTGAGAAAGCGCTTTCTTACATGCTCTGTCGCCTGCACATCGGGAGGCACGGCGAGGAGCGTCTTCGGTATTCGGATCCATTTGGCCCCTACGTGCTGGTGCCGGTGTGGGTACTGTCTCTGACTTTAATCGTTATCCACTACGTGCGGATTTTCAAAGTTGTAAGGCAGCACAGAAAGAAAGTGTTCTCCCGGGGAATCCAGCTGAGGCCGACGGTGTCGAAACACGTCTGGGGACGGCTGAGCGTCTCAGCCTCTGTGCCACGAACAGCTCCGCGGGGCTCCTTCAAGTCTCTGCCCCCTGTAGGCTCGGTTAGCCCGCTGCCTCCCCGCCGAACGGTGCTCCTGGTGGCCGAGGCCGGTGCTCCCTGTGCGTGCGCATCCACAGGAGTCGCCCGGGGGAGACCTCCGGAGATCGTCGGGGCAGTGTGTCTTCTGACACCTGGGGCCAGAGAGCGGGGGAAGAAACAGATGGAGGGGAAACTTGCTCATCGTTTTGGGTACATAATCATAGCGTTCACGCTTTTCTGGGTGCCCATGGTGGTTATTTTGCTAGTGAATGTCATCACTTGGCAGGACACGGACAGAGTGAGTGTGGCAGTTTTCTTTGTTCACACAATATTGCAAAAATGTGGAAAAACAGAAACCCTGTACATTGTAATACAGGCCTGCAATAGTAATCTGTGGGGTATCTAACACTTGTGCCCAAAATAAACAAGAAAACCACAACATACTGCAACAATATTAAGTCAACAATCAAACCACAAAAAAAGTAGTAGTCTCAACAAAAAGTGAAAATTTAGTTAGGTATTATTTTTCCAAAGCTATTACATTACTCAGCTTTATATTACGCTCAGTGCAAAGTGCCATAATGATTCATAGTAATGGCTATGATAAATTGGTAAATAAACAGCAACTTTGATAATTAAATATCTAATATATCAAGAGAAAGTGCAAAAAGATTTGCTGCTTCTCTCCATTTGTTAATCATTGCAGACTGAATCTCTCTGTCTAGGACTGTTGGTTGAACAAAACAAGCTATCTGAAGATGTCACCTTTGTCTCTGGAAATTGGGATAGACATTTTAGACTAAACAATTCATAAAAAAAAAAGTTAACCAACAAACTGATCATGAATCAGTCACAGCCCTACCTCATGCCGTAGCTGCTGTGCAGAAAAAAAAAAAAACATTTGGAATGGTATTCTGTGAGCTCTTTGCTGTGTTTCCCCACAGTGGCTGATGGAGCTGGAGACGTCAGCCATGGTGCTGACCTGTATGCAGGCTGCGGTGGATCCTCTCATCTACACTTTGGTCACCAGACAGTTTCGCTCTGAACTCAGCAAGATCCTCTCCTCCATCCCAGGATGCCCGCTAAAACTCAGAGCCTGAAGGGTCAGTTCTTTGAAATGAACGTTCGGGTCACATGGACTGGACCTTTGGGAATTAAAAAAAAAAAAAAAAAAAAACACTGAAGTTAAATAGACACAAGCCACTGCCTGGTGTTTACGCACATGGAGTGATTTGGAGGCGGGTGAAGAAGAGAGCCCACAGATTTTTGTATTTGTGGCAGATATAGATGTTTTATCAGGTGTTTCACAGTCGGGACACAAGACAAGGTCATACATAATATCCAACACCTGACAAGATACGCACAGCAGTAGTCTCAACAACGACAGGTGGCATAGGAGGGCAAAGCAAAGAGTGAGAAGAAAACCGACTGAGCCCAGGAAAAAAAGACAATCAGAGGAGAGTACATAACAGAGAAAGAGAGACAAACACAATCAAACACAAGACCTCTGTTTTTGTTGTTTGTAAATAAAAATGCAGTCCTTTGACACGTTGAGCGGAAATATGCTTACATAATAATTCTGTGTCCAAAGTGTGCCGTTTTGAGAGTGCAGCTGACACAAAACAACCTGTCTTGAAACAGGGAAGCAGGAAATAAATCACGTTTAATCACTGTCCTCGCAAATAAAACAAAATTAAAAAAATAAATAAATAAAATACAGGGAACCTCACTTCTGCCGTTACCTATGTCATATCCTTGTTGTAGTTTTCCATAGATTCTTAATGCCGGACTTGATGCTGTGAATATGAAGTCAATGTCTTTAAACCTCAGTTTTAAAATCACAATGAAAAAGCTCTGCCTGTCTGTGCTTGTCTTCTTCTTTTTTCTTCTTCTTTTTCTTTTTACTCCAGGTAAAATTGCACACAGTTTGACTTAACACTAATACAGGATCTAGGCTGCTGTTGTCACTGTGTACAGTACTAAAGTACCAGCAGTAGTACTAGATCACTACTAGGAAATCAGAGGTAAAACACACCCTGTTCCAACTCAGTAGAATATTTTTGGTTGATTCTAACCTCGGGATATGAAAGAAAGCACAACAGAGGAGTCTAAGGTACCTCACGGTCTTGTGTAGTGATGCACTCATATGGTACCAATATGCTATATATTTCCACCCATGAGGGCGGATATGATGATGATATGCATAATTGTAAGTCTTAAGTACAAATGCATGTGTAAAACAGGTTATGCGTTTTCAGATCTCTCCATCTTAAGGTAATTAAATACTTTTTTTTTTCTTTTAAAGACCATAATAACATTTTGCTGCTAGTTTGACAGATCTTTTAAATACAGTGTATTTCTACAGGAAAACATCAGCTACATATGGGCAGACGTAATATTAGACCAATTCCAGTATTGCTTATGAAATATGCTCTTGGCTGATGGACAGTATGATGATCTGTCGGTGTATATCTAGCCCTGTCTGTGTGCTCTTGCTCAGAATGGTATTTTCTGTACTGTATTTCTAAACTGTATTTTCTTTCTGTATCTATGTGGAGCAGAAGTGGGTGCTTAGTCTGCTGTGACTGACGCTGTTCTTCCCCGTTTTAGTGAGAGCCCAGCAGTGGTCTCATCCACCGAAACAAAGACAGACCTAACTGTCTCTGGAGCTGTTGGACTCAAGAGTGACATTCAAGATGAAAAAGGCCAACAGAGAGGAATCAACGAGCAGAGCTAAAAGGTCATCATCCATAGTTACAAAGGTCAACTTTGATGGGATTTGATGATAGGTAATACTAAAGTTACAGGGTGGGTCTGTGAGTGGAGGGAGAACAGACAGAACAGCACATGTTTTTGGTGACAGAGATCTGTGGATGGCTCATCTAGTGTCCTCTGTGGTCACTGTTACAACAGACGTCCCTGCTTTAAATTCTCCAGAAGGTAAAGTAAATAAGATCCTTTGAATCACCAAGGAGGACAAAAAGTACAAACACCAAGTTTCCTAACCACATAGAGTACACATACTCAACAGCTCTGAAAAACGTCCGCTGAGCTTTGGGGACGAAAAAACGTCGACAGCTATAAAGACTACTGAAAGCATACTGTTGTTCACACAGGAGGTAGGGATACAACAGGACAACAACGAGAGAGAGAAAGAGAAAAAATGCAGAGAAAGGAGCGTGAGGAAGAGAGAAAGAGTGAAGGAGAACAAGAGAGAGAGAGAGAAAGAGAGAGCACGAGAGGACAGCTTCACTGGTTCTGCCAAACGATGGTCAAATATTACAAAATATTCTATTAACAATATTCACAAAGAACCTGGGCTAAGGACAGATTTGAGTCAGAAATTCTCAGCAAACACCTTGTGCTTTTAATTGTGGTAGCTTGAATCAAAATGGTTTTTTTTGTGTTTTCTTTTTTTTTGGTTTCTTTGTTAGAGAATTGAGTAACTTGAGGTCCGTCGGGCTGTAAGAGCCAAAAAAAGGGAAAAGAAGAGGGAAGACGGGGGTTGGGTGAGGGATTCAGAAACCAATAAAAACAAATAAATCTCTTTTTACTCCAGCAAAACAGGCACGTATTGTGTAAAAGGCTTGTGGCTGAGAATTTCGGACAGAAATATGTGCAATGAACCCTTCAGAATGGCAGCTAGTCAAATATACCATATACTGAGCCGTAGAGACTTCCAGAAGAATTGAAACACAAGTTTTCAATCAACTGAGACAAACACATTCACACATGCGCGCACGCATACGCACAGGCACATACCTCCTATCCAAAACGTCACAAATCCTCTATCTAGCAAAAGGTCACGTACACTCATTCACAAATATGAAACCCATTGGTAACGCCGTCACAGACACACCTACCATAGTTCATCTTTTAAGGAATTTTCACTCGAGTGGAATATTATTGGACCCGAAAAGAAAAGGTGGCATATTTATCTATCAACAGGTAAGTGGACCAAAATGACACAAAACAGAAGGGCAGGGTTAAATCAGTGGGGAGAAAAGTTTTGATTATGTGTCGTTTTTTTTTTTTCCTTTCCGTTCGAGATTTTTTTTCCTTTTCTCTCCTGCTAAACCCCCCCCCCCCCAAAAAAAAAAAAAACAGACCATGAGAGTCGAACTGAAGCAAAAATCATAAAAAGGTGCATTGTGCACAATGACACATGACTTACTCTGGGAACTCATGTCCAACACTTTGGGAGGAGGCACACGCTCACTCGCCTCCTCATCTAAAATGACGCTCTACACATGTTTCCCACTCTTTTGCCCACACACACTCGCATACGCGCACACATGCATGCCAACCACTAACATGAATAAACTGTATCTAAAAGCCATCCTCTGTCTCTGCAGGGAGTCCATGTCATTACAGTACATGACCAGCAGAGGGCAGGCTCCACCACAGCTAGACTAGGACTCCGAATGCTTTCTCCTCCATCATTCCCAGTCCTCCTCTGTCCCTCAGTCTGTCTCGATGAGTCTTTATCTGTCTTTCTGTGTGACGCGTCTGCACCCTAGTCTTCACAGTGCGGACACCTTCACAACGTTCTGGAGGGTGGGGCCCGCCGGCAGATGAGCATCGCCCTCAGGGGTCGTCACTGGCGGTGTGGGAATGCTGATGATTGCTGTGGTGATCTGGCTGCTCTGGCAGTTCAGTGGTGCTGGTTCGTCCACGCGCATGTTCAGACTGGAGCGGCTATAAGGAAAGGAGGAGAGAAAATCAAGCATCAGGATAGTCCTACAGTCCTACATAATCTGAAATAATTCATCAAAAGTCAGCCTTGGCCTTTTGGGAGATGGGGTTTGTGACTGACGGTTCGTGTCCCACACCAAAGAGAAGAGAAGAGAATGAGAAATACTCCTCTCTCCTTCCAAGGCTTCCTCTGAGGTGCCCTTAATCAAGATAGTTAATCCCTTAGATGTTTTTCAAACTGAACAAGCCCCAGAAAATCCTGTGTTTAAATCAAATCACCATTAGTGTGAATGGATCCACATTACTTATCCAAAAATCCCCAAGGTTTTATGTCTGGGTTTTTTAAAGCTCCACCAGACTATATTTTTGACATGACCATCAAATCAACTGACCCAGTTTAATAGTAATGGGATGCTAGTGGTGCCAAACCCACAGCTGAGCTCAGTGCCTGATCTGAAAGGTTCGTCTCAGATGGAAGTTGCTTCAGCTGGAAAAGGGGACATAGGGTGAGCCAACAGGTGGAGTTTTACTACTGTTCATAGCCATCAGGGCCACAGTGTGACAAAAGTGAACCATTCTAACCAAATGACTCAGTATAATGTTTAATGGGATGCTTGTAGAACCAACCCCACTGAGCCTCTCTGCAGCTCTGCACAGCTTTCAGCTGCTCATAAAATGGGTTGCAGCCTTTTCTAGCAAACAACAGAGAGTCAAAGTAAACAGTGGCTGGTGAAGACATCTGAGTGCCTCTCAAACTAAACATGTTTTCCTCAGGAGTTTGCCAAGCCAACGTGAGAGGTGAATAGATATTCGGCAAACATTTGTCAGATGACCAGAAATGCATCCCAATGGGATGCTCACGTCGCTCTGCTTCTTCTGGGTGTGTAAAAGTAGGCAGTTGCTTGCAGACAGGTTAACTATGAGCACATCAAAAGCTGATTATGATGATTACGGCTGCTCATCTGTAAGTTTGATTTCGTCTTACCGGCTAGTAGTTGTCAAAAAGGTTTAAAAAATGATGCCGCTTTTAATTTGTCCTGGATAAACAACGGTTAAAAATGACTGTAATGCTTCAAACTCTTCACTCTCAGATTCATAGATAACTAAAAATACTGTTCAGTTAATGTAGCGGGAACAATCTGACAGTAAATTAGCAGCTTGTTGTCAGTTGCCATTAGTCATGGTGGCTAATTAGGCTAATTGTAGCTGGTGGTGGACAGTCTTTATTGCTAGCCAGTAGCATTAGCTCTATCTGGTTAGGAGGTACTTGCTTAGAAATTGCACTACAGTACAAATTATGAAAGAATGTTTTTTTTTTTCTAACTGATTTCAGAAACATCACAGCAAACAAACTGACAGACGTAGGAGTCTTTTCGCCCTGTCCTTTGGGCATCCTGATCTTACCTGGTGCTGAGGGGCTGGATGTGGATGGTGCTGAGCTCCTGCAAACCTTGTTGGTGTGTGTGCGTGTGTGTCAAAGGCTGCATGTGTGCTGGGGCACTGGCATTCGGTAAAGGGGTGTGGTGCTTCTTGCTTCGGCGGGTGCAGCATGTGCCCGTCACGCCATCTTGGCTGGAGAGGGAGGGGCTTCGCGATGGGTAATTTTGCAGCCCCGCCTCCAGGTAGCTCTGCTGATAATACTGTTCATCCACAAACTCGTGGTTCTGCAAATAAAGACAAAGAGGACAAGACCGGCAAAGGGAAAAAGACAGAGAGAGAGAGTCATAAAAAAGATGTGACATTTACAACATTTGTATTTATGACTATGTACTGCGTATGGCTTGATATAGTATGTCATTTTCCGCTTCATAGCCTGGGTCAATAAGTCCTCTGAGAGTGTGTGATTATTTTTTTTATACAGGTATGTGTGTCTGTGTGTGTGTGTGTGAGTGTATGCCCACATACAGTGGAAACATTTTTTTTTTGTGTGTGTATGTTTTGGGCTTCAGTTCAGAATCAATTTTCCAAAGTCTGAGTTCCTTAAAGTGGCTATAATCAATATTTGTGTATTAACACTGGATCACATGACTACTTTTATGTGAATGGGGTTGCTTTTACTGATGAACTCAATTCATCACCCAAACCCATCAGTGAGTCAGAGCTTTACAGTGTCTTTCAGCTCTTTGTTTTGGCTTTATGGCCCACACCTGTTTTGGTTCACTCTCACCGCTCCTGTTGGTGTTGTTTTTGTCCATGGCAGTTCTTTACAGCGAAAAAAACTCCAAAGATACACTGTGCTCAAAATGCCCAGCTCCAAACAGCGTTCAACGCTAGAGACTAGCCGGCGAACACTGCGGAGCATTTAGCAGCTTAAGAGCCAGGTGATTCCCTCAGGAATTGTGGAGAGCAAGAAGAGGAGGACATAAATTCAGCTCTAAATTAACTCATGTAGCTCCTCAAAGTGTCAAACAAATTTTATTTCAGGTTTAACCTACATTCCTACTGGACTTCTTGTGGTCCATTTTCACACATAGTACAGTGAAGAATGAGAGTCTGGGTGTGTGTGTGTGTGCATGTGCACCGGCGGCATGTTAGGTGCTTTCATTTGCCATGCGCTGAGCTGCGCCAGGCTGAAACACACAGTACGTCTGTATCATATACCGGCAGATGAGCGTGTGTGTCGTAAGGGAAATGCAGTGTACTGGACGTCACGCTACAGTTAGCTGCACTCTCCCATGCACACACAAATACTGTGGATCTATACACAAAACGCCTGGTTGTCAATTACTTTCACCTAATCAGCTACAGCCAGAGAGAAAGGTATGGATGATTGCACAATTTGGGCTTTTACAGTGATATTAAATTAACTTCATAGCTGAAATTTATGTGTGATTCTGGAAAAAAAAAATCAAATGTTTATTTAATATGTGTGTGTGTGTGTGCACTCACAGTGGTTTTCTCCAGACAGTGCAACAGGTGGTGGTGCTGGCTCTCTAACAGAGAGGTAGACTTACTTAACCGCTGCTCCTCCTCAGTGGAACTCTGTAACACACACGCACACATACGAAATGAGTACTGGGCTACATTTTCTTTTAGGAAGATACTAATCAGATGTGGGAGGTGTGTGGCCGGCTGCTGTCTCAGTACCTGATTTGAAAGGTTCATCTTGTATGGAAGTTGCTTCAGTTGGAGAAAGAGACAAAAGGAGAACAGACAGGTAGAGTTTTACTGGTGTTTAAAGTTCAGTGTTGAGAACAGACAGCTGTCAGGGCCGCAGCCATGCCAGCGAGAAACAGGGATGTTCCCTGTTACTATTCTTAACCTGAGAGGCATGTCTGCTAACATCAGTGGAGCCAGTGCATTGATCTGAGCTGGAAGGGAGACTTCCAGCATAGCTCACCCCTAATGGATATACAGTATATACAATTCATATAAAAAAATTTCCATCGTGACATTTTGCCTCCAACTCTGTTATTGCAAAGGCTGGCTACAGGCAACTCATTAATGACTTGTTTTCCATATTCCCTTTTTTTTTATGCCGTGGCTTGTTTACATGTTTATTTGTGTATGTATCTGTATGTGTAGTTCTGGGGTGGCTTGGATACGCAAGTCATATCTGGGCAGTGGTGAGGTGAGTCAGAGAGTGAATGGATTATGGACTGTTGTGGATCCTCTAGGAAAGTAAAGAAACCAGCCGACATGACTAAAACAACATTTTGATTGTTAATACTCAGCAGTTCAATTGCTTATATTTTTCCAGTCCATGTGTTTATATTGTTTTGTTAGTTAAATAAATCATTTTAGGTCCAGGTCTTGAGGAAGAGTTAAAGCTTGTAGAAAACATTTCCTTTGTGCAGACAAGAAAGATCATATTCAGACACATACACCTCAATATAAAAGGCTTTTAACATTATGTTGCCTGTTTGCTTTAACTACACTCTGATTCCCAGGTAGTATTTGGAACAAATGCCTTTTTTATTTCTATCTAGACGAATATTTGCCAACAGGATTTGAAATGTAATGCCCTTATACATCTAACATCTGAGGGTACAGTTTTTAGAAGAGCTAGTTCATGGAAAACTCACATGCATTATTGTCCTAAATATTAGCCATAATAGCCTTTGCTTCAGCCTGGGGAAATGTCTCTTGAGTATACGACAGAAGGCCATCATTGATGCTGTCAGAAGTACAGCAGTATTTCATATACACAGATTTTCAATGGCTTGCATCAGTCTTTCCAAGCAGCATCTGTAGTTGAGCTGTTTATAAAAAAAAAAAAAAAAACAAAGCCAAGAAATACTGCCCTGATCCTGCATGCTCCACAGCACCGCCGAAAGGCAAGTAAAATGCCATGTTTGGAAGATTTGTAGTAGCAATTTTCTGTTTGTTAAGCGGGCGGCTGGTGTTGTAAGCAGAAGCTTCTTTGCTGAGGGGGTACATTCCTGCGCTGATGGCTCGGTTTGTCCTCGCCAATACCGCTCACCTGTGTTCAAGCTGCTTATCTGTACCTAACACAGCAGTAAAACACAGCTGTTTAGGCTGAGTTATTTCTGTCTTTCTCTATACATGCGACTGCTTATGCCCATATCAGCAGTATGTCTGGAGGCGGCTGTGGCTCACCACCCAGGTGGCCACCATACTGCAGAGTGGAAACAGCTTGATCTGCCGAGCGACAAAACACACTCTGTCGCTCCGCGTGGTGCTGTACTTGTTGTTAGTAAATAGCTGCCTTAAAATTATACTTAAGGTGGACAACAGTTAACATTTTATTGACCGTGTAGCTTCATATATGAGCTTATGAACCGTTAGCTGTCGACTCTGGACATAAAGTGTCACAGCTGAGAGCTTACCTGAAAGCTACATTTATGTGAGCAGACAGCACAGGTGACTAACGCCTCATGAATTTAAATGGCTGCACAAAAAAGACGAAAGAAGAGAGAGAAAAAAAGCTCTCTCGTTGTGTTTCCATTGACAATGATAATTGTGATTGTGATAATGAGTCATTCCCTAATTCATTCTTATGTAATCTAACTTTAATATTGGCTGTGGTAATTTAAATGAAGTAGTGAGCACAAATTAAACAAATTAAACCCAAATCTTTATAGGATATGGAATACAATTAACATTACATATATTTATCTTTGTGTTATTTACAAAACAAACCACAGCAAGGAGCGTCCTCTTATATCTACAATTTTTGAGACGAGTGTGAGTCTCTTCTAGCGCCGTTTGGTCAAGAAATGATCTTCAATCTTAAAATAAAAAAAAAAAAAGAGAGAGAGCGAGAGAGATAGAGAGAGAGAGAAAGAAGCACTTGTTTTTGTTTTTGCGCTGTGTCAGCCCCGGGCCACTATAGTGTCTGTGAACCACATCATTTTGGTGAAGCATGGAACATCCTTGAGCTGTGTTTACATTTCTTGCTGCATTGCCTGAAGCCCGTTCCTCAGAGGGGCAGCTGGGCTCAGGGATGCTGACATTAGAAATGCCACTTTCCTGAATGAGATCACGGTTAGCTGCTCTGATGAGATGCTGGGTGCATTCTAAGAACTGATAATTGAAGGATGGACAAGCAAGGCCTGCGTCCCCATGATTTTCTTATTGCCCATTTTGAAATCCTGATTTTCTTATTGCCCATTTTGAAATTTTTCCAAGAAGATGCAGAGGTCACGCTCTGCATCTCCTTGGCTAATCCGTGAGGAAAACCACGATGAGGCACCAGTGAAGCATATGTGGTCTCTGTGTGGTTCAGAGACTTTTCTTACCGTGAGCTCTAGAGCTTCGTTGAACAGGCCGTTGCGCTTGCTGTGGAGGAAGGCACTGGAGCTTCCCGTCTTGGATATTCGTATCCTGGCTAAACGGGCTTTCTGCAAAGAGCAAGAGACCATAGAAGCCACCTGTTAGTCAGTGCTTACACCATACCATATGTCAGAATGACTGGGTATCATCCTGACACATCCCACTGACTGGAGCTACAGCACTTTCACATGCTTGACATTTTAGTTGTGATCTTATAGATGAAATCAAACATGTGCTACTAAAGCATTCACTCTTATATCCTGAGATAAATTCACTCTGATCCCCTGTGATACTTATGAATGATTTATGGTGACTACATGATAACACGTTCGTTGGGTTGAAAATCAGTGAGAGGGGCAGCTAGGAGCAGAGCAGGTAAATCTTGTATGAATTAAGCAGCTAAAGTGTCATTCTGTATTTAAACTAGTAAACTGAATTTATATGGGCTGTTTTTGTGTCGCTGTGTTTGCGGATTTGCTTAGCAAAATAAATCAAGGAAGAGTCCAGGCCCATAATGCTCGACATCTTTATTCCTGAGCCACTATGTAAGTGTGGGCTTAAATGCATCTTTAGTTATCAAACCTGCACAGCACGGTTAGTGCACAGTCCATTCTCTTTTCCTCTCTCTCTCTCTCTCTCTCCTTCTCTTTCTCTCACGCTGTCAAATCTCTCCTGTGAGGCAGTCAGCAGCAGAGAGGAACAGGAAAAGAGAGGGAATACGGGGAAGAACATAAAACAGTCTGGTCTTGGGGTGAATTCTTCACACATCAGTGGTTTTGACACAGTGGAAGGATTCTACTCCAACATCCTGTTTTTTTTTTTTGCCCCACCTGGAGTGGACTGTTACTACTGAATGTGTGTGAAAACATGTCTGAGGGCACATTACTTTGTGCACACAATCCTGTGTGAAAATGTGGGTCTCAGCAAATCTCACCAGAATGACTGCTTTCACAGGACAGCGTAATCTGAGTCACTCGCTTCTCAGAGGCCCGCCATTTTCCCGTCAAAGTTAAGAGCAGGGTGTCAGGCTCGGTGCAGCTACAAAGTCCCTGTGCGTGTGTGTGTTTCTGTTGCTTCGCTTTCCGCATTTTAAAAATAGAATGACGGATTCATTGAAGGGAAATTGGTAGAAGGATAATGTGAGCTGTGTAAATGATGAGCAGACACAGAGCTTGTTTAGTAGGAGGCCCATGCACTGCTGGGGGGTTAATTGAGTGTGGGGATGTGTGTTTGCATGCCTCCCTGTGGGCTGACACATGCACACCTCATCTTCATGGCTGAATTTCCATACACACACACATATGAGCCATGCAGAGTGGCAGCAGAAATACCTGGCTCAGTAAGTAGTATGGTAATGTATGGTAATTCAAGCTCATCCCCTCACTTGAGTTTCATTTAGAACACGGCCATGTTTGTTGACCTGCCTGTAGCTCACGCTGTGATTTAGTAATCTAAAGAGAGGCAGGGGAGATAAACAGGAATGCATGTGAACACACACATACACAGCGGCAAATCTATACAGTAGCATCTATAACACAAACCCAACGTGTTTCTCCTGCATCTTTTTGCCTCACTCATCCTCCCTCCTACTTTTCCTCCTCCTGTTCTTCCTCCTGGTCTCCTTGACCAAGTTTTCCTAACTCTCTTTCCTTTTTGCCCTCACAGTCTAACACCTATGTGCATTTATGCGGCACAGCATTCCCACAGGCCTTTGGGACAACCCTTCTTTATGTTCTGGCATTGTGCTCAGCCAATGGGATTGTCTCTCTGGGGTCACCATGCAAACAGGAGCTCGTGACTGTGGCGATGGTTGCCAGGCAGCGCAGGGGTAATGGAGGGGATGTTAAGAACATGTCCCACTAGATTGAATCTACTTCTGCGGTTCTCTGATAGATTCCCAGGGCCTTTGGGACCCGAGCACTTGTGTCTAAGGCCCATCTGTGCTTTCAGGCAGAGCCACCGCACGACAGATTGAGCCTGAATTGCTGCTGAAGCATCACTAAGGAAACCATGGACACAGGACATTCATTAACACCTACGTCTACACAGAATACCATGTGGAAAGCTACATGGCATTAAACACACATGCAGAGCACACAGACTGAAAATTAAAATGTTCATTTCTATTATAGAAAATTAAAAACATTTCTCAGCACTTAGAACAGTATTTTCCCTCACACAGAATATATTTTATGTCATAAGGTTCACAGAAAGTTGCCATCAATCAGATAATTCAGCATGAGGTGGTTGTAACGTAATTTAAAATACTTTTAATGCAAAATTTAGCTCCATGGTATTATACATTAAAATATTAGGACCCTTGTCACCATTTGTATCCCCTTGGTAAGCAAATGAGCATCTAATTAATACACAAAGGAGAGTAAATTCTGTCCCACAGGCTACAGATGTTACAGTATTCCTAGTAGGACAATTCACTTCTATATCACTTTCTATAGTCAAAAATAATCTGTACGTGTTTTTAAATGTATTGTTAATAGGTTTTATTATTAAGAGGAAGAAAAAAAATATATTAAAAACTCAGCGGCTGAACAAGATAACGCGCAGGACAAGACGTGTGTTCATGTTTCCAAGACAGATAAGACAGAGACTTTAGCAGGAAAGCTGACGTTGGCTGCTGTTTAAATAAATGTGTTGTTCTTGTGTTGCACAGCAGGCTTCTGTCTTGTTTATGATCGAACAGTGACCTTACCCCCTTACTGCTTTATGAAAATGTGGTTTAAAATGAAGCCATCTCATCTATGAAAACATGCAGGGTTAGTGTTCACACAAAATGACCAGACCAAAAAATGTAAACTATAAAATTAAATACAGAAAAATGCTATTTAATTTCAGTTTGAATTTAAAACCAATGGAAAAACAATAACTTCAAAACTAACTTCAAAAATCCAAAATATTGTAAGACGTGCCAACCAGCCATCAGAGTGTGATGCTCAGTATCACTGCTTGAAACGCTCCAGATGTTTTCACACACACGAGGGCCAATCATCTGATCCAAACACCTTTTTCCCCCGTCTTTGTTTCCTTTCTTCCCGCCATGAAGCCATGATTTAGGATCAATCACACTTTAAAGATTATAGTTATAAGATGCAAGCCAGCACAAATGCTTCGTTTTAACACCATGCGCTGCCAGCTGAGGGATCTAAACTGGCAAATCCTCAAATGATTAAACAACGCTACATATCCACTTAGCTCCCATGCCTTACTCCACTGAGCATTGCCAGGAAGTTTTGTTAGAAGTTCATTTTTTACTTGAAAGTAAAAGTTAAAAAATTCATGGCACTTTGTGAGTTACAGCTTTGCTAGACTGCCTGTATAGGATTTGGCTGAGTGAAAAAGTGGAGCAATCGAGCTATGAGACCAGATTAGGTTCTGCCGCAGGCCTGCCTTGGAAGCATACAAGTGAAAGAGGAGAATATCTGATGAGAAAACACACGCCCATACACATATGGACACACACACACACGCACACACACACGCACACACAAATAGCTGTGGAAGAGTCTCATTTTGTTTTGCAACTGCCACTCATCTTAAGAGTTGCCTTTATACATGCTGACATTTCTGCCACAAGGAAGTTAGTCAGTTACTTCCTCTGAGGTGTGTTGCTTTATGATAACACACACACACAAGCATGCACACACAAGCACACGCACAAACAGAAAGATAGACAGCGAGAGAGAGAGAGAGACGAAAGCCTGAGAAAAAGGAGTACGGGGCCATAGAAAAACTATTTACAAATGTGAATGAAGAGTTGTGTAACTGTGTCTCATGTATGTAATGTATGTATGTAATCAGATTTATAATTGAGTAAAAGAATCTCTAAATGTGTACTGAGGTTTGCAAAACTGATTCTGGTTTTCAGAATCAGTGTATATGCGATCACATTTGGAAATGCAAATGTACTAAGACTTATAAATGTGCAGACAAATCTGTAAAGAGGTACATAGATATTAATGGATGAAAAATATTTTGCTCCAAGAGCTGGAAATGCAGACAAATCACCTGTCAGCAGGAGCACCCCAGTGTTTTTCACTGGGGTCAAGCCATCATTTGCATTTCTGTGGTCAAACCAGCCAACCCTAAATTTGGAGTGCACCGGTATTCCGACCTTTATGGTAAGTGGCCCAGAGCGAGCTGACATGCAGGGTTAGCAACTTTATTCTTTCATTTTTCTCACTTTCCAAAGACAAGTGTTGCAGTATCTTACCTGCAGAGAGTCTATGAAATCTTAATTGTACCAGACCCCACCACATACAATACAATTTATCATCACACTGCAGCACGTGTGACTATGTCTGGTTTTCAAAACAAAGTGCATATGTACAAATATGAAAATAAGATTAATTGGATTATAGTCATTGCAAGTATAAACAAGTTACTTGTATCCCTTATTTAAAAAAAAGTCTCTAAAACGTAAGGGAAAGGACTTTATTCATTGATGTTAGGTTGAAAATCAAGCATCTTCACTTAAAAAAAATCAATTTGGAAGTCAGTGAAGGGAGGAGGCTTTGAATGATGGCAGGAATTGATTCTGAGGAAATCAAGTCCACTGACTCCTTTGGTCCACAGATATCTGCCGCTGTAGCAAAGACAGCTTAACCTCAGACTAACACCACTCAGAGACAAAATACCTTTGCTAAGCCTGGATTACCTCCTCTTTATAGAAAAAGGTACAGCTGTGCTCTGCGAGCTGCTGTGATGCTGATATTTAGGAAGATTTTTTTTTCCTTCGCTAAAAACATAATTCATAAAACAACTCTTGATACCCCCCTTCAGTGAAGTCCCCCATCAACATTCCTCCATCTCTCTTTTTGGCTTCTTGCAACGTGCAGACGACTTTATCGATTGTCTAGAAGGGAAAACGCTCTCAGCCAGAGGTCATCTCCACCTTTTGACTTCAACCTTCAGAGGGAGGGCTAAAAACCAATAGCGAGACAATATAGAAAGGGAGTGGGAGGGAGGAAGGGGACTTGTTTTTGTTTTGTTTTGTTTCTTCCATGTCACCTCTCGAGCCAGTGGAGTGATCATGAACTGCAACAGACAGGAATTTCACTATACACTAAGTCCGAGGACAATAACTGGTCCAAGGTAGTAAAATGATGATAGCAATTGAATTTTCACAGAGGTAGGAACAGTAATGGGAAACAAACAATGAGAGATGTGAATAGATTTCGCAACAACGGAGGCTAGATTCATGATTTACAATTTTTAAGGCTCAGGCACAAATACGACCTGGTTACAAGATTATGTTTCAGGTTAAAATAAGTACTTCGGTACGGTCAGGTGGCCATGGTTAAAGTTACAGAACGAATGGTCGTGCTTAAAAACAAAAAGCTAATTTCAGTGGGACACAAGAAAAGAACAAGTCTGATGCTCTGGTGACCCATCCATCCACCCCAACCTCCTCCCTGTGTAGACTTTGCTGCTCCATGACAATAGCAATTGTTAAAAGCTGACATAGGGTCAAGGTGGTTCTGTCTTTTTTAAACCAAGGTTCAAGAGTATCTGAGAGGACTTGGTTGGCTAAGGTGGCAGAACTGTCTACGGGTTTGGGTTAAAGGTAAAGATTGATCAGGGTGAATAGAACGTAACTCTTTCAGTAACACACATCGAGCGAAGCCATTATCGCTGCAAATCTCACCAAAGGCCTCGCTCTCTATCACAGTGAATGAAACTACTTAAATACAGCCACTGCACGGAATAGTTCCATAATGAAAGAGTGTAAAATGTTACTTGAAAACTTTCATTGTTGGTATCTACGTTGGGGGATCCTGCTAAAACCCTGAGTTGGTCATAAATCCAGCTTTAAGGACATATTCACAGAACCAAGGAAACAGATGAGACTACCATAGGTACACTTGGTTCTGCTCATTTTAATTCCCGCCCCCTCCCTTCTAATCCTTTTGTACCACTTGCCCTTGGTGATTCTCCATTTAAATCTTGCCCTCTCTGAGGTGTAATACTCTGAATTTGTAATCAGTCCTACCTGAGGATATTATTACCTTTATGCAAATAAGCTCTGAGGAGCAACAAAAGAGTAACCCCTGCAGATTGGACACTCTGTTTCGGATCACTTTATGAGATCATGTATAAAGAAAGGGATGGACTTAAAAGTGTCAGTGTTCAATTCACTGTAGAACAAAAGAAGTGACAGTGAAAGAGTAAGGAGGCAGAATATGTCTGTGTCTCAGCTGTGTGTTCATTCTTGCCACACAGCAACTAGTGGCATCCTCATGTATCTTTCCTTTGTGAGGTGAGATAGACCAGGGCCTGTCTCTCTTCCACCACCCAGATGGATGGCTAATTGTAATGGGAGCCCAGAACAGCTAACAATTAGACCTGAACAAAGATGGATGTGGATGGGATGTGGGAGGGATGTGGGGCAAAGCTTGTAAGGAGAGAAAAAAAAGGGGAGGGTGGGGGGATAGGAGGTGAACAGAGGAGGATGGAAAACGCTGAGGGACTAATGCTGCACTTTCTCTCCTCAATAATTCCCCCTCCCTTTCCTCCTGTCTGCTCTCCCATCTTCGTTTAAGTACTGTGAAAGGCAATCTTGAATGGCTATCCTATTTTACTCTCAGTTAAACATAGCCTTATTCTAAGAAATGAACTGAGGAAGAATAGATTTTCTGTGAAATATAAGCATGTGTGGGTAATAAATGCTGAGCAAATGACGTTTTGCTATGGTAAATGACCAGTGACACTTGCTAAATGGTTGGTTTAATGGCTCAGAAGGTCATGTGTCATTAAGGTTATGGAGCATTAAAGAACAATACATGTTATGGAGAGGGTAGTAATGGGGTATTGAAGGATATGGCATGTCTGAGTAATGCTTGGGTGGGACATTAAAGATCACTTGTGATTAGCAGTTGAAGAGTGGACCATACGATGATAATGGCTCAGTCATACACAATCTACACTGGGATTACCATCTTTTATAGTGTGACAGACTGTTGTCTGCCAACCTAGAGTCAAAGATCATTAAAGTAATATGATGTAACATGCACTGAGCTGAACACATGTCAACTGACAGACAGAACCACACTGCCTTCTGTAGAATAAAATGAGACAAAAAGAAAAGGCTGACTTAGTTAACAGCCAGATGGAATGAGAAATGTGATACATGCTCTGCTGGTTTTAAAGGGGCAAAGTGCAAGAATTTGCCAACTGTTGAATTCATACTCCAAACAAATATGGGGCATATATCCAGAATCCCTATCGTAATGAACAAACAAACGCACTCTTCAGTTTGCTATACTCGGACCGGCCATCAGATATACTGGGACAAATCGTCAAAAAATCCATTATCTTTACCACCCTCTCCATATACCTGTCGTTCTTGTGCGCACAAGCTTGTGCTCTGGGTTCCAGCATTGGGCTCAGTGGCCACTCACAACCAAGTTTCAACCCTCAACCTCATGCTCAGCTAACGTCAGCTTGAATAAATCTAACCTCAGCATAGGGAAGTTGTCGACATGTTGCTAAACCTGCGTGGATTGGGGATTAATGTTTTCCACACATGGCTGCAACACAGGTTTATAGCCTACTCGCAGTTACTGCTTCTTCATCCTCTCATTCGGCTGAAGGCAGAATGGATGCAGCAGTGACTCACTATCGCCTCTTGAGGTACATAGTGGCATTACAAGACAGGACGGCCTGGGGCTAGCTGGTTAGAATGCTAAATTCAGTACATATCTCTGCAACACAATACACAGATGTCTTTGACACAAAATAAAAACTGGTTTCTTAGGTTAATTTTTGAATATTTTAAACTGAAATACCGACATATTTACCCTTTAAGCACACAAGCTTAAGTGCTAAGCAACACTTAATCCTGTGGGCCAATTAAAGACAGACTTTGCACACAGATTACATCTACTAAATGCTCTAAAATACAACATTTGCAAACCTATCATCATCCTTGGCACTTAAGACTTTGACTTGCTGTGGTAATAACTCTCTCAAGGATCAGGCACCCAGTTGGAGTATTCTTATGAAGGCAATAATAAGGCATTTGAGTCAGGCTTTAATGAAATGGAGAAAACCTATCCGTTGGATGTATGGGTGCTTGAGCAAATTGCTGACCTCACTTCAGGCAAGCCAGGGAGGCATCAAAGTGCCGGAGGGAGTCATTTAGTGCTGGTTAATGACGACAGCACTGTCATGCTACACTGGTCAGTTGGTTGGTACTTCTAGAGGTGTGTGTGTCTGGTACTGAGCAATGTGTGGGACACTGCACCACACTGAGGCTCATTGGAGAACACACAGGAAGGTGGAACTGACGAAGGTCAGGCCTAAACTGACAGGAAGTATGGTGGACACACACACACACACACACTTGGACGTGAATTCATGCACTCAAACAGATGCGCATATATACACAAACAGACAGACACACACCTTCCTTCGAGCCAGCACCTCATCTGGGTGATAGCTATTTCAGGAAAGAACACAGCATTAGGACACACATCGCCTCCAGCCCCCCCCCCACTCTCCCCCTGACTCTTCCCTTCTCCTTCCTTCCTTCTGGCCTTCGTTGTCACCGCTCCTCTTTCTTTTCTGTGTCAACAATATACATCTCATCGGCTCCAACCTGTTTTCAATCTAGATAATTTTCTCAACCTTCCAACCCTCTTTCTGCCTCCCTCCGTGTCTCCCCCCCCTCTGCGTCTCTCTTCCTCCTTGCACACTTGGCTGTGTTACACCAGAGTCTTGCTTAGGAGAGAAGGTTACGGTTAGTTAAGACTGGGCAGCGGTCAGGCCACGGTCGAACTGCAGGGCTTTAAACAGATTTAAACTACAACCAGAGAGCATGTGCAGAGATGGATGGCAGTAATCACAGACAGGGTGAGCTGGGGAGGGGGAGAGGGGCTGGAATGAGAGGAATGGGGGGTGGGTGGAAACAGAGGAGCAGAGCTGAGGGGAGAAGAGAAGAAATAAGCAAAACGGGTGAAAAAAGCCTTGCTGGGGGAGGTGTGAACGAGAGTGATGAGAGAGAGGAATGGACTCTGAAAATATGTGTCAGTGTGTACATGTCTGCCAGATCAAAACAAACACACTACTATCTCTCTCAGGAGAACAAAAACCGTCAGGTTTGCCCTCAAACTATGATTACCAGCCTAGTTTTCTATGCACCCCTGCTGATGCTGCTGCACACTCTGGCTCATGGACACAGCACAACATGATTCTTTAAAGGTCTTAAGGCTGGGCTGTTTACCCAAAGGGAGATAGGATCTTTAAACCTTCCACAGTTTAAACACAAGTTTTCATAATCCATTTAAGAATTGTGTGTGTTTTTAGGGTGATACTTACAAGGATAAAAATCTCCTCACAAGAACAGACCAACAAAGAAAATCATGTGAGGAGGGAAAAGCTGCTGATTTTCAGTTCTTCCGTCGGGTATTTTAGGGTTTAGACTTGGGTTTTTGCATAAGATTGGAGTAATGATAACAGTGAGGTTGTGGAAAGGGATACATTGGTTTGGAGGAATCTGAAATTTTCTTCTAAGAGTCAGAACAATATGCTTAGTTCAGCTCACGTCGTGGATATTCATGGAATCGAGTAAGTGTTTTATCTTTGAAGCCTTTGAAAATTGATTTTTAAATATTCACGACTCAAACATACAAAAATCTGCTTCTTTGAGACCGTGTTTGAATCAATCTGTGTTTTAATCAATTGTTTTAATCAAACTTTGCATTTAGGAACACAACTTTCTCCAGCTGAGCCCAACCCACTTCAAATCGATGAGAGGAGCCCGGACAACAATAGAAATCAGTCATGTGAAATAAAGAGAACTACTTTATCTTTGGCAGAATTTTTTGTGTTCATGTGTAACCTCATTCTCTGCAATGTTTTCTAAACCATATATAAAAAAAAATCCAGTACCACTTTCTAATAATTTATTGAGGTTTTATAAGTTGTAATTACGGGTTTTATTAAAAGTTGATAAATGAATTATAGATGATAGATTAGTTACAAGCCATTACCAAGAACAGGTTTTGCATAGCCAGATGTTATAGCTGGTTTTGACGGTTCACACTTTTGAATAAACCATTAAGCCTGTCTGATTCTGCGTAAGAAGGATATATTCCTCTAAAACTCGATGAGGGGAAAATATGAAGGTCAGGGTTTAGGTATGCACATCAAGGGACATGGGCCACCAAAGTGTGGTGACACACTGAATATGAATGATGCGCCTGTTAAAGTGAATATACTTTATACACACATCATCATTAGCCTTAGGGAAGATATGAACCCTGCAGAGTCACTTCCTCTAGGGGAGAGAAACGTCAGGGCTCCCCTCTGGGCTGGAGGTCTGGAGGTCCGACCCTCTGGGGCCCAGTTGAAGGGAAATAAAACTGCGTTCACCTGTACCTTCTGCGCCCGCCGCTTGTCTGCTCTCTGGTTCTGGTGATAGATGCGGCTAAAGTTGGACACGATGACAGGGACAGGCAAGGCAATTACCAGCACCCCACTCAGAGAGCAGATTGAACCAAAGATCTTCCCTGCAATCGTCTTAGGAACCATGTCTCCGTACCTGTGAGAGGTGACAGGAAGAAAGAGAGAATACATTTAGTCAAACGTCTTTTTCTGCATTTAATAAAACCTGTCTGTGGTAACTCAACCTTATAGCCGCACATAGCTGACTGGAGGTCATTCACATCTCTCACACACACACACACACACACACACACAAGATAAGATATTCATCTTTATTTTTAGATTTCTCCATGCTCCACATGTTCATCCCAGAGTAAAGCAGAGTAAAGCTTAACCTGAGGACTCTATCCCACCCCAAGAGACAAGGAGAGGAAGCTACAACCAAAACTTCTCTGTGAGTGAGTGGCACAGTAAAGTCCACTGACTCATTCACTGAGAGCAGATAATATTAACCTTTAGAAAGGAGAAAGAGGAGGACATGGTGAATGCCACAGACATTTCCCAAAAGTCATTTAGCCCAATTCAATCTGAAATATTTGCAAGTCAAAAGCAATCCCGTCTCGGGTTCAAAGACAGACGACACAATTACAATAACTACATTAAATCCCTTTTTTTCCAAGGAAGAAGCCACACTGCAGGAATCAGCAGTGGGCGAAAAAGACAGAAGACAGAGGAGAAGAAATTGAAAAGCTAAAAGAGCACGACTTAAGTTGGAAAAGCAACCTTTATTTCTAATGGTGTTCATTTCTTATTCATGAGTAAAAAGAGCAGGTAATTTGTTCTTGTTTTCCAGCTAAACAAGAAGTTCTACTGAATTTATTAGAACTGGCTCCGAGTCAGACTACAAATAAACCGGAAACAAATAGCCTTTAAGCATCCAGCATTAAGTTTAATGACGCAAAGACTGACTGTGGAAAGATTTTCATGTTTAGTTAAAGGTAAGGCAGCGTATTGAACATAATTCTTTTTGTCCTTCACAGTGAGGTTTATAAATCTGTAATTCACAGATACAATAAATGCTTTTCGTCTACCTCCACCAATACGTAATTCCTCAGAATTGCAAAAACAAGTTTTCTCTGTATTCATCAAATTCATTTCATTATTTGGAAAAAACAGCCTCTCTGCTGCCTGTGCACTCAGGCTCTAAGAATCATGCTTGTTTTTTTGTTTGTTTGTTTTTTTTAATTATTATATTATTATGGCAAATTCTAGATAATTTGCATTTCTACTACAGAAAGTTCTACAAAATATTCTCATCTCAAACTGTCTTTTGGTTAAAGAGACAAAGGAGTTAAATCATTCGGGGACACACTCATCTGTGAACATAACTTTTGCAAATTTGTAGTTTGGTTGATGCACGGAGGCTGAAAGGAAGAGTCGCAGCAGAAGCAAAGCTGGAAAGACAGCGACAAAATGTTGCAAGGGAATCAGTCTCATCTCTGTTTCATCACACTCACCCCGGTAGAAAGCAATGGGACGTGTCAGAAACAGTGAAAAACTGAGAGATGTAGTGGTGTCAGTGAGCTACACTGTGAATACACCACAGATAGCAGGAATTACAGAGGTTAAGCTGTGCTCATACACTGATGCCAAGCACCAGGTTTTGCATATGCATGTATTACTGATATAAAGTATTGTTCAGCACAGAAGTACAATTTTGAGCTACTTGAGTATTTTAATTAAATTCTACTTTCTACTTTCAAGAATATCTTGATGGCAAAACCTTTAGGTTTTACTTGTAATGGATGATTTTTACAAGTAAAACTAAATACTGAATACTTATTTCAGCACAGACATACAGTATATACAAACACAAAAAGACGATTAAAAAGCTAAGTCTTATCTCTGCATGATTTTGTGGGGTTTTTTTGGACATTCCTCTTTTCCATAGATTTTTCATCAACACTGCAAGGCAGTGTGTTACAGATGGAAAGGCACATTTTCACATAGCTAACAACACAAGGACTGGCATCGGTAATGTGTAATGTAAATTATAGGCCCCTATGGAATTGGCAGAGCACAGATCTAGTCAATCAACCTGTTACTGCAGGCACGCATCCAAATGCAAAAACTGACTCTCATGCACATGTGGGCACACAAACCAGTCTCCACATGTGGAGTTGTAAACCTCCAACAGACACATTGCAATCCTTGCAAACAAAGCCTTAAAAATGATTTAAAGACAGAAATCTTCCTAAATGTCAGTACTGCTGTGTTACTTTGGGTCCTGTTGAAGCAGCACGCTTCACAGCAACAAAATGAGAATGAGTCTGTTTGTGTAGTAATGTCATTAAACAGTTAGAGAAATCCAATCAATACTTGAAATGTACTTCCAAAGTCTTGCAGATACCCAGAAACATGTTGCTCAACAGCACTCATCAAATTCATCCACTTTGACAGATCACAGGGAGTAGCACTGCTTGTTATTTGAAGACTTGGCACACAGAACCCCAGAGGCTCTCCATAAATGAACAATAATCTTCTTAAGAAGTTGTCGTCGCGATAGTCGTTTTATAATCTAATGAAGCACTTTTGTCACAGTCTGTTGGAGATGGTAAAAACTCAGAATGGTAATACACATAAACCACGAACGCACAAAAAAAAAAAAAAAAAAAATCCACTCTCGCCACTCGGTTTATTTTAGGAGGAGGAGGAGATGGAACAAAAGATGAAACCTCATATTCATTAGTCACAGATTTCGGCAAATACAAGCCTAATATGAAGCCATTTAACTGGAGGGTGGTCTTTGCATCAACAAAGGAAAACACTGCCTACACACAGTGAACCGCTGGTCCACGGCCACAACTGAGCGTATACTTACAGGGAACATTCATTGTCTCTTCCAAGAAACTTTAATGGCCTTTCTACCCAAATTAGGCAATAACAATCCCATCAGTGGTACAAAGGCCCTATCACTACAAAACATTTCATCTCCTCCCCTCTTCAGAAGATGTTTCCATTAGGAGGGATGAAAAGCTAATCATATTCATCTGCAAGCCTTCTTTAATAGGATCCAATCAGATTGCCTGATAGAGGCCCTTCTCTCCTAATACTACAGTCAATTTGCCGCTCCCATTTAGTCAAGCTGGTCTGTGTCTGATGATACCATCTCTGAGCCATTATACATGACACATAGATAAAGCTGGGCTTGCACACATTAAAGAAAGAGAAAGCTGTAATAAGTGGTGTGCGGGTGTGCATGTGCGAGCATGTGATAAGCGAGGTTAGATGTAATTTCTCTCCCTCCCGCCTGGATTTATGCCGGGGCCGTTTCTGACTTTGCAAGACGACACTGAGGGTGGGGAATGAGGTGGAGGTAAATGTCTCAGAAAGGAAGAAGATGGATAAGGAAGTACACTGGGAGGTGAGATATTTTCTCAGCAGATGCAGTGGACCCGTGGGTATTTTATTTTATTTTTCTCTCCATCAGCCCCTGCCCTCCCCTCTCGCTCATACCACACTCACGCACAACCATGAATTTGCTGTATATGTGTGTCCTCACATATAAACAAATACCGGATGCATGCACAGACCCCACATGCACACACACAGGTCAGGCGGGCAGGTCAGTCTTTGGTCAGGGTTGTCACATCCCATCACAGGCGGGTTATAGTAATAAAGTCTAGGAAGGATAGATGGGAGGTTATTGAGTGGGACTGAGTGCTCTTGTGAGGTTATGTGTGATGGATGGGCTTATCAGAGATGGTCTAAGGGCTGACAGACACACAGATTTGTGATGATGGCAGATCATGTCATGTTAGGTCGGGAAAGCACAGCTCACCCCCTCAGATTCACACTGATAAACCCAGTCAGCATACAGGTGCGATACAAAACAAGTATGAAAGTGGACTGTACACACAAACACTGCTCATACAAATATTGTAAAAAATTCTCATTGTCTTTTTATTGTATGGGTATACTAAAAACCATCTGCAGAGTACGCTTGAGTCTAGCTGGGAGTCTCAGGGTAAATATTTATTGCTGAAATTTGTTTTCACTTTGTGGTTCATAAAGTGCTTTTATATATGTGCAACAAGATCATAATGCCATATTTATTGATATGTTTGGGATAGGGGATTAAAACGGGAAGGGAGGGAGAGAAGGAGGGGCAGGCAGGACAGAGATATATGAAGTGACGAGGGTTGGGTCTCCATTTACAGACCAAAGCCCATGTGACTCCTCTGCAATTTTCCTCCGTTCCCTTCAGATACAGCCTAAGTGATTCTGTTTGGACCACAGTCCCTTGCGGTGGATTGATCCCCGGGGAGGACTGAAATCACCTACCGGAGGTGGCAGTTCATTCAGTGCTAGTGAGTGGGTTTGTGTGTTTACTGTATGAACATGTATGTTTAGTTTGTGTGTGTGATAATATATATATATATATATATATATATATGTGTGTGTGTGTGTGTGTGTGTGTGTGTGTGTATATGAGATTTTTGATACAGTGTTATCAACTGGGTTTGAATAAGTTGTCATACTAGTGAAAATAAGAAAGATACTAAGGGTAACACACACTGGTTGCATATCGCACATGTCACAACGGCCACAACTATTTTCTATGAACATATAAGCCCATACACAGGCAAGGTCTTGATGCGTGTCAGTGCAGGTTCACTCATCAGTATGCAGCACTGAGCAATCTGGGCTCTACTTACTCGGTGTCTTGATTCAGGGCCCATTTGTTCATTTTAAACCATTTTTGGCTTATAATTAATCCGGGAGGAGGATCTTAACCACAGTCTTCAGTTTACAGCAGGTCTGCTGCGAGTGCTAGGACCTTTCAGCACCATGGAGAGCTACTGTAGCTCCTATCTACAGCGACTGCTCACACACACACACACACACACACTCTTCACACTGCTGAAAATCTGTCTGCACCACAGCTACTTTGTCGACTACTTTGTTAGCAGCCTGCATGTCTTTAAAGGCTACAGGCAAATGTTTTGACAAGAAAAAGGGCTGCCACCTGTCATACAGTATACGCTGAAATTTGTGGCTCATAATTAAAACCTTAAGCTATAATAAAGGCCACAGTAACTAAGACTTTATAATAAACTTAAGAAATCCATATACACTGTATTAGGATTTGAGAAATGAATGCAAATTCACATATAAAAACACAATCAAACTGCTGATTAACTGTGTTCTGCTGTTATACATTACAGACAGAACTCTTCACATATGCGAAACAACAAATACTATAACTAGTTTGGTTCCTTTTCAAATAAAATGAGCTGGAAATCATTCATTATTTATACATGATTTTGCACAATTATTTCACAATGTGATCACATCTTTATGACAGGAGTTCAGCTCCAGACTCCAAAAAACAACATACGGTATGATCATAAGTCTTACTCCCATCAACTGCTACTGCTGCTGTACTCATTGAGAATATAGAAAGCAGACCCGTTTCAGCATATTTAACATTCGTATCCACAGCTGAGGTCGACTACATGTGTTACAACCGTGGTCATAAATGATGACACCTCATAAAAATATCCATAAGTGGTAGTAGAGTTCCATTTTTATTGGGTACCTGTCACAGGCCAGTGAAGCTTAGCTCTTTTGGGCTCAGCAGAGTGAAAGATTGTCTCTCTAGGCCTCTAACCCTCAACCATTCATCCATCTGTACTTTCATCTGACATTTCATGGCCAGTCACTCAGATGGAAGTAACTCTGATGACACATTGCTCTTCAGGGATGGGACAACCATCTAAAATCACCCCCACAAATGTCACCGCAGGAGAGCAAGAAATAAGGATGAGGGGGAACAACAGGTAAGGAGACAAGTAGACGGATACAGAAGAAGTGCAAGAAGAAAGAGTCTGAGAAAAAGATAACATAAGAGGACAGCAGAGAAGAGATTCAGTTAGTGTTGACAACAAGCAGAGGGGTTGGATATGTTTGGTTAAATATGTCTTAATATGGATTAAATCAGATACACTGGAGCTACAATAATCTCAGCTCTCCCTACAGACAGCTTAACATAGACATGAACTCTGATTGTGATCCTGATTTGTGGAGCTTGATTAAGACTTAAGTCGGAAAATTGATTGCTTAACAAGTGTGCTTGCTGAGAGAGTTAAAAAAAAAAGTTCAAAAGCAGTTATTCTGTCTGAGATGATCCTCAGTAGAAAAGCAAGATCAAAACTGTGTAGTTGTTATGAAATGCCACATCACAGGAGGATGTACTGAGAGGAGCTATATTCCAGGAAAATAACTGGCGAGTTTCTGTTGGGAGAGTCCGGCTGTAACCTTACCTATTTATAATAAGAAAATAAGAGCATGCACTAGGACTAAACTCAGGGGCTTTTTCACATTAATACACAACTTATTTTAGATTTTCTGATTAGGAACAATTCTGGTCATTCTGGTCAAGCTCGCACCAATCAAACAACTCATTCAGAGGCCAAAGCTGCAGAAATAAACAAAATAAAAACCCTGAATGTGGTTTTCACAGCAAGATTAGCATGAAGTACAGTATATGGCCCTCACTTTGAATGGCATGTTAATTGCACCAGTGGCCTTGTTTTGATATCTGCAATAGAAACGTGGGTATTGTGAAAGGTGGGAACATTGCTAACAGCTGAAATCTAAGCTAACTTGATCTGTGAAAAATGTTCCAAGCAGCTTCCTTTATAGCTTCTCTTATAGCTCCTCCAATACATTTACTGTCATTCACCTCTGTGTAATATTTCCGTTAACCACCTACGGTATAAAATGGCTAAAGTAACTTATTGCCTTCCTTGTACTGTGGGTGGGTCATCAGGGCCTGGGAGATACTGTAACCCTGAAATGAACCATTGTATTGCTGCAATGTAAAGGACTTAGGGCTCTTTTGCATTTACCATGTGAGTAAGGGCAATACAGAAGTGCTGTGACAGCATTTCACCTCCAATTCCAATTGCTCACATATGACTCCATGTGTGCAATATCTGCATTGCTATTTATGCACTATGCTTAGGTGGCACCATAAAACTTTTGCCTGAGAAAGGTGTTTTTGTTTTTGTATATGCTATTAGTGTTTCCCGCTGGAGAAGTGTTGTGTTTCCTCTTATACAACAAATAACCATCTACGCCTGGTGACAACAGAATTACTGCACAAAACTGAGTAAATGGAAACACTTAGCAACCACCTGGTAATTGGCTGGATTACGAGCTATATACATGCTGGATCACATACATGCTACATTGCAACAATAAGTGTTTTCCTTTTTTTTGATATAAAAAAAGCTACCACAACTGCAAGACTATGGCAAAATCTAATTTCTTACTCTTCCAGGGTGCACTGCGAGGCAGGCATATAGGTTATTTCCTCATTTACATTTGTCAAATGATGAGAAGGGAATGGGAGAAAGAAACACACAGATAAGTTGATAAAGTGAAGGGCATTACTCTCACACTGCACTGCACACAGAGGAAAGGTCATTATCATCACTCACTTCACAACCAATCACACAGTGAATCACACTGAGGGATTGCCACCATTTCTCCGTAACACACTTCCAGTTTGCTACACTATGAGTCGGAATAGAGTAACTTTGACACTTTGCAGAGTTTTATCCCAGAGCCGATTTTTCCCAGCATTGTGAAAACCAAAGAAAGAGTGCTTGATTTTGATTGGCCAGAAGACCTCCATTGTTTTCAGGGAACTGCACAGCTTTGGTGTAGCATCAGTCCTTTGTGCTAAATTGTGTGCTAAATTAACAAACTAGGTAAGCTTTTGCTAAACAGCTTCTCCGAACCAACCGCAACAGCTTCTCAGAATCAACAGTAGTTTATCAAGTGGGTTAGGAGAAGTAACAATTTAAATCTAAACTGAGAAGAATCAACAACAGAGCAAGCAGAAATACTCACAATGCTGAAGCCAGTGCTTAATTTGCTTATTGCTAATAATATATAATAGTGTTCTCCCCAAAATAACAAAAACACAACAAAAGATTAAATCCTTTAACTTCTGTTGAGAAATATAAGTTAACTATGTTTTTTTTTAGCTTCTTTTATCTTTATGTCTGTTGGAGTTAAAGTTAAAGTTAAGTTAAAAAACAAACAAACAAGCATCTAATTAATGAAGCTGCTATGATCTATATTTTTACATTAACAATGGATCACATCACTACTTGTAGGTAAAAAGGGTAACCTGTAGTGATCAACCTACAGAGAATTATCACCTGACCCTCATTTTAGTTTTCTGTCCCACAACTTTCCCTTTTTTGGTTGAGGAGTTGGTAGAGACCAAAAATAGAGCAAAAAGGACAGTGGAGATTGGAGTTCATTGATCAGGCACACGGCAGACTGATTGCAAATGAATGCTAATGTTGCTTTGTATCGACTGGATGTGTAAACAGGCAACTCTTTGCCAACAAGTTTGCAACTTAACTTAAAGGGTGAAATTAAGTCAGTGTTGTGTTTACAGTGAATTTCTTCTGTGCTGTGTTAATTTCAAGGTTTAAGGTTTAAACAGAAATATATTTTGGAGTTATTTACATTATTCAACAGGTTGCTATAACTCTCAGCAACTGGTGGTTGGTACTCGCCCCACCGCAGCTCCATTCATGCATCACCCTATTGCTCAAATTAGTTTATATAGTTTAAATAGTTTTTCGTGCTGCAGAGACTAATGACAGCAAGTGTGAAAAACATTTCCAAGCTTCTACACATCATCTTAAGAAACTTTCGTGTGATCTTACAGATGTTGCTTTCCAGAAGAGTCCCATTAAGGGGAGGTGAGTACACTTACTCGCCAGGATGCCAATGGATTACAGCCAGGGACACTGTTTGAAGCGTTTCTCATTTGCGTGTGAGCATGTGTGTATGTGGCCTGTCTTTGTAATTAGCGATTACCAGACTGCTATCAACAGAACGCTTCAGTGCCTCCACTTCCAAGGGTAACCAGGAAGTGCAAACACAATTACCAGAAGAGAAGGAGGATAACAACATTTAAATATGAATTACATATGAGATACCAAAGTCCCCAAAGCTTGCACTGCTGACTGCCTGCATACTGCATAATTCACAGAAAAAAGTACCATTGACACATTTGTGCATCTGCCTGTGTGCATTTCTATGTGCACATGGTAATTTTCAATGCGTCTGAGTGTGGTTATGTACACCGTCCTGATAACAGGCATATCTCTGCATGTGCTGAAATACTTTCATACCCCAGAGGGCTGATACGGGCGGATGTATGGTTAAAACCAGTAATGGCTGTGGGTAATTGAAACAGGAACCCATCTATCTCTGTGGGCTTGGCTACACTGAACAGTGTGTCAGTGTGGTAGAAGAAAGGAGGAGAGAGGTTGAGGAGCTGGAGCACATCTACCTTGATGTGTGGTTCAATTAAGCTGCTAACGAGAACCAAAAGCGCTCGGTTGAAGCATGAACCTCTGGAGAAATGTCTGAATTCTGAGACTGATCTCCTTTGCAGGGTGCAAGACAACAGCAAAATAGAGTTTACGCAAATACACGACACGCCTTTCACTTGGGAATCAAACTTACAGGGTGGGCAAGGCGACTACAAACTGCACAACTCCAGTGTTACATGTGTCAAATAGTGTGTGACATTACAGTCAGCAGTCTAAGGAGAGAGATGGAGAGAGAACAAAAAGGAATGAGACAGCAATTACAAGGTCTGTAAGCAAAAGCGCCCAGACGATATTTATCAGACTTTTATGACAGATTACGATAGATATATTGAATTGCATTAATGCTGACAGGTATGCAAAATGAAACCACGGTACACACGTGTTTTACAGGCCACATTTTCTTCTTCCCTGCTAGTTCAGTAGCGCCGAGGTCAACAAAGTCGGTGTGTAGGTCAATCCACCAAAGTATTTGGTCATAAACCAATACTTTGGTTTATGAAGGTGGATGAAAAAACAGATTGTACTGTCAAACAATTTTAGAGTTAATTTCATTTGCTTTAAATTACAAACCTATAACCAAAACCTGTAGCAGTTTATGTATAGTGCAATAGAAAGGTGGCTGTTGTTGAAGTCCTTACCTAAACATAATACATCCATATACAATACACCAGAATGAAAAGGACTGTTTCCTGTAATCTAACTAATCTGTGCTGTTTTCTGGTTGTTGTTTTGCTCCCAGGTCACTCCAGCCCTTCCCTGTCCTCCCTGTGCTTGACCCCAGCTGGAACTGATGTTCAGAGATGAAAAGAAATGAGGCTGTGTGGAGAGATAAGGCTGGAGTTGAGAGGAGTTCAGGGGTCATCTCCACTCTGCAGTGAGCCTGTGGGGCATAACAGCAAGGTGACCGACTGGCTGGTCCCAGTACAGATTTCACACAGGGATCAAAGGTAAGAAAGAACAGGCACAGAAAAAAAAAAAAAACACATTTAAGGAAGGGGAAGGGAGGGAAACGCAAATGTGGCAAAGGAGACTGCAGTGAGGAGGAAATACAAGGGAGGGGGGACTGCTGTGGGATTCAAAGGTGACCCCTGCAGAGACAAACAGCAAATGAGACAGAAGGAGGAGAGATAAATTGATAGAAAAAGGGAGAGAGAAAAGTAAAGCACATCTCAGGACGTCACATCTACTCTGCCTCCCGTCCAGGTCACAGAGATAGTGATTGCATTTCTTTGACTTGGCCAGACCATTTCTTCCCATCGTATAGTTGGGAGGTGTGTTTGTGTTTTTAAGCACGTGTGTGTGTTTTTATGTTGGCGTGCAGTCCCCCCCCCACACAAAAAATAGCAGTTACTGTGTGTTGCTATTTTTCATTTCTTGTACTGCATGTATCTGTAATTCAACACATAAAAATCAGTGGCGATACAATTATTTTTCTACAGCTCTTTCTTCATTCTCTGGTTCAGCTCTCTGCTGGAAAGCTGCTGCTAGATTTTCACTGCCCAATCCAATGTCAGGGCGTCAATAAGTAGCCAAATGTTCCAACAAACTCCATATAAGAAACATTCTCAGAGGCCCTGGTGGTGCAGCAGGTCTAGAATGATTGACTTGACTAAAGTATTGAACTACTGAACTTCTTCCCAAAAGGAAATGAAAATTAATTAAGCTCTAGTCCACTGTTCGTTCCTGCGCTCCCATGCGACTCCTCCGGAGGAGCCATTTTCCATGTTACACATGCCGTAGCTCGCGGACCCTGCTGATTGAATTGTTGCCTAACTAATCTATTGAAATAGACCCATACGAACTAACGTAGTGTGAGAGAAAGGGAAATAAGTCAACTGTGCACATGGAGGCCTCTCTCTTCCTCATCCCACTCTATATGTATGCCTCATTTGAATATTCTTTTTGATATTCCCAGGAACTCCTCAGTTCTCTTTTGGGCTTCACCCAAAAAAACAGAATACCTTCTCATCCATCCATTTCAACACCAAAGATGGCTCTTATTCTCAGTTCTTTGATGTTGCCTGTTGTCATGGGGACTGTGTGAGTGCTGCAACAACTGAGCAGCATACAGAGTGGCATGTCACTGCAGTTAAAAGGGTTACATTAACATCAGCGACAGGTTACATTAGAGCCGGGCTACATTACCCATTAGTGGTAGCAAAACACATTTGTGGTAGCAGGGCCAGGACAGTTAGCATTTAGCGGTAATCTAACATATCAGGGGTGAACACTCAGCCCATTTGGCTTAAGTGTAATTCATACTCAACAAGTATCTGAGAGCCACAACTTCAGAGGCACTTTCCTTTTTTAGTGATGTACAGCTTTGAAACGACACACTACAGAGTCAGAAATGTAGTGAAAAATATATTTCACTTCACGCAGCGGAGGAATATCCAAGGGTCGATTTCACCCCATCACTAAAAGTGATTTCAGGGGAAAGCAGGAGTTGATACACACAATTTGCTGCTCATCTCTCCTTGAATCAACGATGTCTCTGTCAGATTGTTTATCTGTGGCCAAGAATATTTGCTTGCTGCAGTCCGGGCTTATCACATACTGTTTTACGCTGCCTGACTTACTGACTGTGAACATAGTCAACATGGTCTCTTCTCATCAGTGTCCAGCGCAATGGCAGCATCGACTGTACTGATCTATGTCCAAGTCTTATGGCGAGGCGGTCAATACAGCTAACTAGAGCCGGCTGGTGCCTCTAAATCCGCTTTAGGTTGGTCAATGTGGTGTCCAGTCAGAGCACCAGAGATAACAACCTGTCATCTCAACATGTCTATCCATGAAAAGTAAATGGGGCAAAACTGAAGCTAGTGAATGCTGGGTTAGATGGGGTGCACCTAAAATGCTGTTATACATATTAAATGAAAAAATCAAAAGAGCATATAAGCACCAATCTTTCCCAAAGCCCATCGTGGCAGTAGTTAACAACAGTCAGCCTGTCAGCATGGATTAGTGTTTATGGATGAAGGTAGCTTTCTAGATATGTGTGTGTGTTAGTGGAGCAAAAGTAGGCTGCTAGAGAAACTAGGGCATCACTGAGACTCAGGAGAGGTGTCTCCAGCCCAGCCTCCTGTCCTATTTCACTGCCTGGCGAGACTGGCATGTGTGTTAGGTGTGTGTGTGTGAGTTTCGACAGTAGGAGCACCCTGGGCAGTCAAGGGAAAGCTTCAGGCACAGGAGGCAGAGAGATAACAGGTGAGCTCCAGGGAGACTACCTATGGGAGAGAGGAGGCCCAGTGACAGGCCTCTTTGCCGGGGTGGAATGGATGTGCAGAAGCCCCCAGGGCAAAGACCAAATGTCAGACAGTCTGTGCACACATACTGGAAAAGTGCTCTGAGCTTTATTGGAATTTGTCACCTGTGTGTGTATGTGTGTGTACACTCCAACTGGGCAGATGACTCACAACAGGAAAGCGAGCCGAACAAGGCAGCACAGACAGGTGGGGGAAGTGTGCATGTAGGTGTTCTTGTTTGGTTGTGTGGGTGCAAGAAATAAGCTGTCGAGTGTCACAGTAAATATATGCTGTACAGTTTCACAAGTGTGCACTATACAGCACAGCACATACTGTGCTCCCTCACTCACGCATAAACCTACCCACACCCATACATAAACACACACACACACGCACCCACCCACACGCAATGTTTACAGTACTGTGACAGACATTATTTATCTACGAGTACCCATTCTCCACTGCTCTGGAGCTTTCCAGCACATCACTAATTCATCCCTGGCATTTCCCCCTTGCTAAATAAGAGCAGCCTTTGAACTGACATGCTGGCCCTTTAGTGCTGGGCCAAGTTACATCTCAGCTCCTTCTGTAAGCCTATATCCAGGCAGAGTTCATCCCACGCGGTAACTCTACCCTTCAATGACTGGCCCTTGTTATCGAATCAGAATGGAGATGTAGGTTAATGTGCAAATCAAGCACAACTATTTGATCTTTGACCGTGACGTTCTCGCAGCGGTGTCATCAGCAGCACGTACTCAGGTAGGTGTGGGTGTAGTGTCGGGTTGCCAGGTTAGGTTTTGATGGGGGAATTAGCTGGTCATGTATCCTGACAAGGAATGAGGACTGAGGTTGTGTTACAGCATGTGTGTAGCAGCAACTGTGGATACAGAACACCATAGACTTAAGTAAAACAATGTCAGAACAGGAACAACTATAATATCTGCTGAGGCGATACACTACATAGAAATACATAAACAGCTACTAAAAATCACCAGGTATTTGTAAATCTTTTTAACTTTTTTTGGAAAAATTTACAAAAACACTTCAAGAGTTGCTGAGTTTTTGCCTGTCAATACAGCGACCACACCATAAGGTGAGTTCTTCTCATGTAGTGTGGCACAGAGACGTTTCATGTATTGATTCTGTCTGACTGTGTCTTGACTGATCTGGGAGGGAAAGTGAGTGTGTGCGACAGAGAGAGAGAGAGAGAGCAGTGGGTGGGTGGGTGGAAGTGCAGAAAAGAGGGCAGGCTATAGGGAGGCGCTATGAAATTTTAATTTCAGAGAGGTCCGTTTTTCCTCAAGGTCAAACATAAAAATAACCTTCAAAGGAAGTGTGGATGGAAAAAAAAAAAGAGTGACTCTGTAGGACTGCTGGGGATTAACCCATAGTGCAGAAAAAGCAACATATTCCACGCTGAGAGCATGGGCCAATATGAAAAGGACAGCTTGTTAACATGCACTATAAGCCAATTAGTAACCATGGTGATGAATGAAGGAGGAAGGAAACATGCTGTCTTTAACACAAATAAGCTTTCACATCAGGGTTTGCAGTGCAGCACATTATACCTACTCCGACATTATGTAAATACGAAAGACATGTGCATGCAGGCAGTTGTATGGATGCAAACATACAGATGTGCATTACACACACATGCAGTACGCACACACATACTTAGACAAACATACATTAGCCACAGCCTGAGGATGATTTAAAGCCTCTGTGTAGTAGTAATAAGGATCAGGGGAGACAGGGGAATCCAGGCATCACAAATCATTTCCATCACACACATCAGTGCTAATGCCACTGATACTAATCCATCTGACAGCCATTTCTAATGCTGCAGATAGCCAATCTATCAGGTTGTGCTGCACGCAACCTCCCTTCCCCCGACTTCCCTTCACACATGTGCGCACATGTGCAAGCCTCTTTCACAAATGCAACTCAAAGCCAGGCAATTATGAGACAGAAGCCTTTCGTGATTTCCTTATTCCCCACAGCATCCAAAATCATTGGTCAATAACAGACTCATCAGCAAAGATACAGATGTCTGGAGAATTTTATCGGTGAGGTTTAAAAGAAGGAGGGGGAAAAAGCCATAAACACAAACTGTCAAGTCTCTCATAAATATAAGAACACTTTACTAGCTATTAGGGAGAGGATATTTGATTTGAAAATAATGTTAATGCAGAATGTTTGTTAGTTAAGCTGGCTTCAATGGATAACTTATTTAGTCTCTTGCTCTCTTGATTGCCTCTTAACTGGCTCTATGTCCATTTAAAGGGATTGCATTAACCTCTGCCGCTCTCTGTGGGCAGATGAGCTGCTCCCTCACCTTCCCTTTAAGACATGCTTTGTATTAAACTCTTCCTTCTTTGGCAGGGATCCCTGTCTGGAGCCTGTCCAGACAAGCACGCACACTTGGAAAGCCAGACACAGGCCAGTGTGCTCTTGTACAGTATATCACTGTATAGGATCTGACACTTCTTTCTCTCTCTGAGGTAGGACTGTGGACTGAGGGTGAAGAGCAAAGAAGAGAAAGAGAAGCTTATAAGCTACCAAAAGGACGCACATGCTTGTGTAATGTACAGTAAGCAACATGTACGGCACGTCCAGAGTCTGCTGTGTTTTTGGAGGGAATAAATCTGCCATTTTCTTGGATGTTTTGCTTAACTACAGTGAAAGTCTTGCTCTGTTTCACTTCAAAAAATGTCAGAGGTTGGACAAACATACATTTGCACACTTGCTCTTACACCTGCAATAAATCTGCAGGCGTAACAGATGCCAATAGAGACATGTGTACACTGCGCCCAGCTTGTTTTCATTTCTTCATCCATGTCTCTCTTGTGTTCTCTCACCCTTGCACAAGTCGTCCCGGAAGAATTTGCATCTCCAAGCCCACCTGTATGTGAAGCTTGTGCAGATTGCCTGACAGCCGGTGTGCCTGGTCCTCTCTGCCGCTCAATCTGCCCTGCACTCTGCCCTCTCCAGCTGGCTGTTCTTGCCTTCTGCTCCCCTTGTTGCCATCTCTGCACCTAAGCAGCTGGCGTGCCAGCCAATTGCTGCCCTCTCCCGAGCCCACTCTCCCCTCAACCATCTTGGAATGAACACATCTCTTTCCTCTAAATCTGGTGCTCTTCATCTTTACCTTTCATCTTCCATCCATCCACCACTCATCTACAGAAATATGTTCCCTCCGTGGATAGGCCGCATAACTTTAGCATAAGGAGCTGAAGAAGCAATGGAGGATGAAGGTCATAGTGTGCATATGGATGGAGAATGCAAATATATGTGGGCCCCACAGCAGAAAAAGAACAGAAAAGACCTCCACTCTATTGTGCTCAATGAAGACAACAGTATTCACAACAAGAGCAAAACTGGCTATGCCCCTGACCTTCGATACAGGCATCATCTCTGTTCCTAACATCCACTTTTGCATCCTCCCTCCCAGAGTAGGAAAGGATCAGCCTCTTGCACAAATGAAGCCCTTATCAACACTAATATGGAGAGCAGGGAGGGAAAACAGAATGTTATTTTTAGTGCTAGTAATGGTTGCAGCAGGCCTGGTCCTTCTGTGTTAGCACATAAGCAAAGTGGCAGAGGGAGAACGCACAAAGAGAAAAATCCACACTGTTGAGAGTGTGCATGTGGCGAAGACACACACTTACAACTTGCATTTACATTTACGGATTCGTACAGGCACACCAAGTCTTAATCCTCAAACAGCCCCTTAAAGTTGTGAGGACCGACCAAGACGTCCTCCGTTTCCCAAAATGTCCTCGCTCCATAAGGTCTATGCTCAAATTGGTCCTCACAGAGACAGATTTACAAGTACACACACACACACACACACACACACACACACACACACACACACACACACACAGTACAGTTAGACTTTCATGGCTTGACATTCCTTCCACTGAGCTGTGTATGCTGTGGCCAATCGCTCTGTCAAAATATTTCAACACTGCTGGGGAAGGAATATACAACACCAAGACCTGACTATGCACACACACAGACACGCACAAATATACACTTCTAGCCAAACTCAGATACACATCACTGCTGTCTGCCTCTGGAAACATGTCTGTCTGAGGACAAAAAAAAAAAAAAAAAAACTATAAGAGAGTGAAAAGCACACTAAATTTGCTGCTGCTGTACGTTTGTGTCTCTATGCAGAGAGAACAGAGAGCAGCAGGGAGTCACTGAGTCGCTACATATAAACTCTGCTGTGCTCTACTCTGTACTCTCTGCTCTGTCTGTGTTCAGCGTTTTCCTGGCAGCCACTGCTATGGGCCATCCTCGTGAACCTTAAGAGAGATGTTCTGAAGAGATTTTTTTTGCTAACCTCGGGGGACCCTGATCAAATAAATTATTTCTCACTTTCCACTTACTGAATGTTCTGCTAACTAATTGGTGTCAACAGACAGCGAAATATTCATTTTAAATCCAGTTTTTAGAGCACTCTCCTGAGCAAGCAAAGTTCTTTAGGACAGATTTGCTTGAGAAATAGAAAGCAAAGCAACTTCATGGACACAACCATTATTTCTACCGATAAACTATCTCTCGGTGGAGTTTTCTGCTTAACATTTAGATGAAGATATTCCTATTACTGTTTCCACGAAGAAAACAGGCCCCCAGGTGTTTGTTATAATGTGCAGTGCAACCTATTAATTTGGTCACCAGCTTCAAAACAAGCAACTAACAGGGTTATGGAAAAAGTACAGACGGACGCTCCATTCTCCTCGGTAAACATTTGGAGCTGAGCTGAAAGCTTTTCCATTTCAGCGACTGCAAGTCTGCAAGAGTACAGCGTGAACGTGTGAGTGTGTAACTGTGCATGACTATTATCCCATTTCCATATGAGCCTGTCTCATAATTTGATGTGATTGACGCAGAAGGCTTCCTGCTCCTTCTGTGTGTATGTGTTTACAGAGCGTATGTTTGTGTGTGGGTGTGTGTGCATGTACTGTATGCACAGCAGAAGCATGTGCGAGGATGCGTGTGTGTGAGCCTGGAGCACAGAAACAGCCTTTAGCCAAATGATCAAGTTAGCCTCTTTGCTACATGGCTGCGGGCTGATCTAGGAGGGCTGCCTTAGATATGCAAATAACATCCTTACATACAGTACACACACGGTAAACACTTGCTTTCTCTCACATCCCATCTCTGAACGAGGGCTCATGTTAAAAATGACAGGACTGATATTTCACCACGTCAGATTGGCTTCTGTTCTTCATATGGTGAAACATGCCCAAAAGAGACCAGGGGCTCATGGCAGAGTTGATCAAGAGCATGGTATGTTCTGGAGTCAAACTCTGTGCACTGACCTTTACAAGAGCCAAATTAGATGTTACACTTCATTCTATTCAAAACATTAACCTTAGCCTTAACCGTGACAGCCACCTCTTCTGTCATTCGGCCAGTAGACCACAAAGGTACACAAAAGTCTACCTACTCCCACTCCGCTTGTAAACTGATGACCATGTCTGCTTCACAATGATCTTCCTGAAAGGCACGCTCTACATACATATAAACAAAACCTGCCAAGAACAGATTTAAAGATACACACAGACACACAAAAAAAACACATCACTGAGGGCTGCCTTGGGTTAACCACAAGCTGTCTGTGTGGATGATGCTCCACTGTTTAGTTCCACCACAATTACATTCACAATAACCCAGAGCCCCTCAGGTCCCTCACAGCCAAAAACTGTGTTCCGTTACACAACATTCAAGCCCTGTTCCAAAACACCCATAATTGGCTGAAATGTAATCAACTTACTGAGACCATTAAAGTTTGTTTTAAATTAAGCGCTAAATCAGCAAGTGGTGCAAACTTAAACTAGCTGAAACTCATCATTGCAGAGCTGTGTGTATCTGGAGCCTCAGGCCAGCTGCTGGGAAACATCAGGAAGGGCGAAAAGAGAGCAGAAGTCTGGAAGGGGATGGCACTTGTGAGCCATACCAGACCTTTCTGTCCTCTTACCTTACTGCCAGAAAAGGAACGCTGGACTTTCACGCTCTGACAAACACAATTAATTGGGGCAAAATGTGGTGCCCTTGGGGCTTCAGTGACTCCTGGCTCATTTAATCTGTTCTGCCTTCAACCTGTATCCCCCTCCAGCATGGCTTTAGGCAAAGAGTGGCTTAGGGCTGCAGTGGCCATAACCTCCTCGGCAGAGCCTTTGTAGGCTGAGAAGACACATTATCAAGAGAATTATTTTTTAGTTCAACAGGTTTTTTTTGTTTTATTTTGTTTTTAAGAAGGCAGTTTTTTTCCTGAGAGAAACAAAAGAGAAATTCGGTGGGGAGAAAGGAATTTGTGACAGAAGTCTGCAGCTATGAACATGAAAATGAATCCTTGTGATACACTAATCAAGACTAAAAGAACTGCAGAGGGATGTGCACAAAAGACAAAGAGTGCAGAACAAATAAAAAAAAGTCTAAGCACAAAGGAATATATAATATGCAAAAGAAAAAAAGATAAAGTGAAGTGACATAGCAGGACGGAATGTAAGCAAGACTGAAAAACACAACGCAGCAAGAAAGGGAGCAGTTACGCAGCGAGAAGGCTGTAAAAGACAGAGCTGGAGAGCTAAATTCAGCATGCAGGGTGAGCTCCAGTGAGCAAGAGAGAGAGTGAGTGTTTAAACAAGTGTTGTGACTCCTACACGGCCCACGCTGCATATTGAACCGCATCAGTATACCACGGAACAGGTCTAGCGGGTCATCAGCAGTAACGGCAGCAGCAGCTGAGAATAGCCTTGTAAGGCTTTGCCGACTGTCAGCCTGCTGCTTGGACTCCAAAGCAGCAGGCGCTGGCTTTCCACAGAGGAACAGTGTGGTGTTTCATGTGGAGCTCAAGGGGCTGATGGGAGGTGTGGGTAGGGTGTACGTAGGCTCGCAGGCAGAGTGAACACAAACAGACAAAGCAGGAAATTAAGGAGGAGGAAACACATCAACATCAAAAGGAGGCTCACTGCAGCAGAAACATGCAAGCACACTGAACAATGAATGCACAGTATCATCATTTGTCTCTGTTGGATAAAAAATTGCTACATAGAAGACATCTTCATAACCAGTTAAGTGCGAATACAGTTTTGGTTTAGGGGCATTTGAATAGAAGGTAGGGAATAAAGCATGTCATTGTGCCTCGCTGAGCAAAGCCTCTAAAAATACGACTGAGTTTATTCTTCCGTTGTTCTATTTGAACATGGTGGTGAGTAGTGTGTGTGTGTGTGTGTGTGTGTGTGTGTGTGTGTGTGTGTGTGTGTGTGTGTGTGTGTGAGCAAGAGCATGCGTCTTAATGAGGATGACATCACCTGTGAGCACTACATTTAGAAGAAGGAACCCCATGGGTACACGTTTTCACGACACATGAGCCAACGCACAATAAAATAAAATAGGCTAATAATAAATAATAGGCTATATGATCATTATTTGGTTGAGATTCTTGTGACAGCAAAAAATATAATAACAGCATAGTAATTCCTGGCAAATCATAATACAGTATAAACATGAAAGTGAAAACTGTCATTTATTATTTTTAGACTAGAAAATGTGTTGCGGTAAGTAGCTGGTCCCAAAAAAAGAATTACAAATGAAAACTTTGGTCATTTCAATTCACATTTTGCTTGGGGAGGCCAGATACAGTTTCTGTGCTCTAGCTGAGTTTTCCAAAAGGCCACACAAATTAAATAGCTTTGTCTATCACTTACATATTACACTTTACTGTCATTTAAAAACACAACGTGGATACTGACTTCTTTCAGCCATTAGATTTCAACCATTAATGCCAGATGTAAACAGTTTGTGAAAGAGCTATTCCTAAAAAAAAAACAAAACAAAAAAAAACTCTTTGTGTGTGTAGCTCTCTATGATTGATTGATTGATTGATTGACGCAGAAGGCTTCCTGCTCCTTCTGTGTGTATTTGTTTACAGAGCGTATGTTTGTGTGTGGGTGTGTGTGCATGTACTGTATGCACAGCAGAAGCATGTGCGAGGATGCGTGTGTGTGAGCCTGGAGCACAGAAACAGCCTTTAGCCAAATGATCAAGTTAGCCTCTTTGCTACATGGCTGCGGGCTGATCTAGGAGGGCTGCCTTAGATATGCAAATAACATCCTTACATACAGTACACACACGGTAAACACTTGCTTTCTCTCACATCCCATCTCTGAACGAGGGCTCATGTTAAAAATGACAGGACTGATATTTCACCACGTCAGATTGGCTTCTGTTCTTCATATGGTGAAACATGCCCAAAAGAGACCAGGGGCTCATGGCAAAAAAGTCATTTCACTTCACATTTTGCTTGGGGAGGCCAGATACAGTTTCTGTTTCTTCTGTTCCAAAAGGCCACGCAAATTAAATAGCTTTGTCTATCACTTACATATTACACTATACTGTCATTTAAAAACACAATGTGGATACTGACTTCTTTCAGCCATTAGATTTCAACCATTAATGCCAGATGTAAACGGTTTGTGAAAGAGCTATTTGTGTGTGTAGCTCTCTATGATAATTAAACAAATATCTCCTCTTCATGCCATCACGCTGCATCTGACATGAGGCACTTGTCTTGGCTTAAACATTTACAACAGGGTTTGTAGCAACTGAAGTGCCACAAAAAAGATGAAATCATCCTAATTCCCCCCCACACCACCCCCGGTGAGAGAGTAGCTCAGCTCCACATCATAGCCGGAGGCCTTCTCCTCTCTCTATTGTTATAGCTAAAGTTCTGTGTGTTGCTTTACATGTGTTATGGAGGAACACGAATGGCACATGAAATGAACAGAATGAGACACGAGTGTTTGCACAGAGGCACAATTGTCTGCACACTATGGGATTTGTCTATATGCAAATGATGAGTTAGAGATGGAGAAGAAGTAGAGGGGAGAGAGAAAAACAAATCAAAAAGGGCAAGGCAGAAGTAGAGAAAGCAAAATAAAAAGAAAAAAAAACAGGAAGAAAGAATTGTTTTACATTTTGTGCCAGATGCCCAAATTTAACAGGAGCACCTCTAGCTCTACAGTCGAGATGAAACTTTTCTATAACGGCGACACGAAAGCCAAAAAGCCATACGTTATCCAACGGATGAACCCAGCCATGTTACACATTCCATGTCTGTAAGGAACTACAGAAAGAGAAAACTATGACAGACACAGTGCCCCGAGAAGTCGAGGGAGAGCTCCAGGGCCCTGCAGCGAGTAAGATAAGAGGTGAACTTCTGGGATTCTACCTGCAGGGACCTTTGCTTGTGTCTGGAATGGCAGTGCTGAAACCCTTATGGGGATGGCTATGTTCCCAGGAGGTCTGCTGTTTGGAACTACATTGTGTTTCACCACCACCTGTGGCCAATTCCTGCACACACACCCTCACACACACAGTGACACTTACTGCATCTTGCATCCTAAGGACAGCTAAGAAAGGAGACACCTGCAACACTGCTGCCACGCTGGCGTCTTCCACATCTCCAGTTCTCGCTTCCTTATAATTCATTATCACCTAAACAACTGTGTTACTTCCTTCACGTCTTCTGTCACAACCCCACTTCAAAACAAGACCCTATATTCATAGAGCAAAGTCTGGCTTTTATATTCATGCATGATACAGTATCTCAAATGAGCCCTGACTGAGAGGAACTGGATGCCTGTGCGTGGCGTTTGAAGTAGGAACAAAGAGAATTCCTGCCCTTCTCACTACTGACGCCTCTCTTTCTTTCACTTTCTCATTCTCTTTCTTTCTATCTTGCTGTCTCTCCCCCATTTTTTCTTTCCCTAAATAGAACACCTGTAATCACCTATTCCTTTTTAACTCGCCTTCCCACCTGAAAGCACTGGTGGTGATTCATAGCTCTTCACTTTGCTCTTCCCCTCAGCTCTTAGCTAAAGTACAGGGAGGGTTAAAAACTGTGAAGCCGAGGAAGTCTTACTTTGTCCGCTCTCTGTGACTTTCTCTGACTCTAGTTACTCTCTCATTAGAGAGGCTGGAAAGGAGAGATGATTCAGGTGGACAGCAAGGTCAAACATGCTGTCTGTGTTACAAATTGGATTGTACAGATGCAAACATGAAAACACAAATGCATGGCAGCATTCTAAACACACATACACACACAGTAATACAAACAGGTGCACAGATATGGCCGTAACACAGTCTCGCAGGCCCACAATGCTCACACCAGGAGAGGTGCAAACACACTGACCTCTTTTCAGGCCTGTGGAGTCGCACCTCTGTGCTTTGAGCTATTTTTAGCCTCTCTGTCCTCAGACAGTTAACCCATAATGCCCTTACATCTCACAAAGCGTATGCCCCTAGTGGGACATTTTCACTGACACGCTTACACACACACTAACTGTAAGCGCTGTGGACAAAAAGTGACACATATATGCAGTGTTCACATTAATTTAGATGAATGGATGTTTCTTGCTGTGTCGAATATGCAGAGTGTGTCTGTCTGTCTCTTCAGGAATACACTACATGGGCAAAAATATGTATATTATTATTACAAAAAACATGTGATTTTCAAACATCTCATTCATGAGGCATTAATAAGCTGCTTTTACAGGCTATTCTCTTCTGGGAAGACTTTCAGCAAGATTTGACCAAGCTGCAGGGATTTGCTTCCATTTAGCCACAATTAGCGTCAAGTGCTGCAAATAAGGATTATTTTCATTACTGAACAAGTACTTTCTTGATTAATGGTTTGGCCCATGAATAAAAGAAAAGAAATATCCAGTACAATTACCAAAAGCACAAGCTGACCTCTTCAGATTTCCTGTTTAGTCCAGCCAGAAGTCCAAAACCCCAAAATATTTAGTTCATTATCATCTAATCCTTCTCCTCAGCAGCAATGTACCTCCTCTTGTGCAATTTTGCAGTAGTGCAATATTACTTCCACAGTACAATAAGCTCAAGTTTAAAATGCAACTGCCACTTTTTATACTGCGCCTTGTTTATACTTTAGATTTTTACTTAGATTTGATACTTCAGAATCTGTTCTATTTTTATTTTATTATTTCTTTTTGCACACTGTATTGGTCAGAGCATCTAAATTTAATTGCGCATGACAGTGTAACGAGAATAAAGTCTATTCTATTCTATTCTATTCTAAATGCCTGGCTCAGTCAGTGTTCCCATTCATGCCATGGTGATCTGAAGGGGACTGAGGATGCTCAAGTTCTTCCACACCTAATTCAGGCTAATACTAATTCTTTAGTTACCTTACTTTGCTCACTGGGTCATTGACTTGTTGAAAAACTGCTGCCACAAAGTTGAAAGTACACTAAGGTCTAAATTATCCTCATATGCTGAAGCAGTAAAGTTTCCCTTAATTGGAGCTCAGGGAACTGAGTAAAAAAAGTCCCAAACTGTCAAACCACATAAAGTGTGCTGAGAATAAATTGTGCTATAGTAATAATATTTACTGATATTCATTTACTGGTAGTCGTTTCAATAATCTATACTCTGTCAACTGATATACTTTGGAAAGCAGTTTTACTATGCTACCAAAGTGAATGAACTATATTGAATTGGAGAAATGCCAAGCTGTTTGTTATGTTGCATAGTCAGAGGGTCTAAGTCAGAGCCCATACTGCTGTCAAAATGTGGTTTAATAATGCATTCATCTCTCCTCCTGAGACCACTGCAACCCTGCCTTTATCCTCCACTCATCCTGCCCAGCGTGGGGCAAGAGCCTGAGGCCACACACTGCTCTCTCTGCTCGGTGTCCCACATTGCTGCCCAACTCTCTTTGTTTGTGTTTGTGTGAGCCACTGTCAGTCCCCTCTCTTTCTGTCCTTGCATCATTCCCTATTTATGCCTTCAAACAAGATGGGAGAGAGCGGTAATGTCTGACCTTGGTTTATGTGAGGAGTATGTGGAGGTGTGCATGCATGCTTGTACTGCAATTGTGTGAGAAAACTGACGTTATCTTATGGGAATCAGCATATGCTGTCAAATCACACTCTGTCCAAGTCTATCTCTCCGCCCCTGCCCCCCCACCACCCCCCGCCCCCAAGGACACCGCGTTTTCATAATGATGTGGGAGACTGCGAAATGAGAACATGAAGCATGTCAAGAGCAACAGAACAAAAAAATGAAATGTTTTCTCAGAAAAGCCAAAACATGTTTTTTTTTTTAAATTATAAAATTATGTTCAAGGAGAGAATGTGATGTTTTCAGTCAAAAATCGTGTATGAGAGATTTCAACTCCATGCACATGCACAGCAGTTACAGCAGACTTTTGTTTTTACATTTATTAAGTTGTGTCACATTTTAAAAACAGTCCTACCATCTAAGCTACTCCCTTATCTGAAACTACAATCAACAGCCAAGCTAATGGCACTGTGAGGCTCGACAGCACTTAGGCACAGTGATGAACTGAGCCAAACGCTAATGTTAAGATAGGACGCTAATAGCACACTTACAATGCTCATCATCTTCAGCATCCTAGCATTTGCTAATTAGCACTAAACACCACTGAGGCTGAAGTATTTGGTCATAAATCAAATAATATGACAAATTGAAATTTTGACCTGAGGATGGTGCCAGATGAAAAGTCAGGTCGGGTCACGAAGATTATTACAATTCATTATGAGGGGAACATACATTTATGTACAATCACTCTGATAGTCATTGAGACATTTTACTCAAAACCACACAAGTCAACCTGCTGGCGGCAGGGAATCACTGAATCATTAGGAATCAATCTCTGGGGACCACAAATGTTTTTTTTTTACAACATTTAATGGCAATAGCTGTTGACATATGTCAGCCTAGACCGAAGTGCCACTGCCATCCACAGAGCCACACTGCTACCATGGCTAAAAAAAAAAACCCCACACTAATTTAGATCATGTGGATCTGAAAATAGAGTTTGGAAGATGAAATGTTTTTGATTTCTGCTGGGCTCTAAATTTCTTGATGTGGGTGTCCGGTGACTGACACATAGCAGAGCATAATGTACTACATTGCTTATTGATACAAACAGTTATCGTGGCCACAAATAGATAATGACGAGAAAAAAACAACAAACCCAATTAAGGTCTTGTGTTGCTGTGATGGATTGTGTATCTCGGGCAATTTCAAGACTGTGGAAGTTGTCTAACTGTAAAAAAATGTATGGTAGCAAATGGATCCTTCTGAGAAACATGGGCCTCGAAATCCACAACTCCACTGACTGTGAGCAAAAGCCACCAGTAATTTAAAACAGAGTAGTAGCTAAGACAACCGGCTTAACGTGAAGAGAGACCAGTACTGTCCTTTAAATGGACACAGTGTTCTCTGTTACAAAATGATCCCCTTGTCATCTTCGCTCATATCACTGTGGCTCCAGGTGTCTTAGGGTTAATAGTATTTAACCAATCCAAGCTACTGACTTCAATACTATAGGATTTATCTGCTTTGACTGTTTAACAGCAACATGAAAAGATTTTATAGATACTGTTATGACAAGTTTTATTATCAAGATCAATGCTATAATGGAGGCAGAGAGAAAATCAGCTCTTGTGCTGCGAGGTACAGACATGAATTATGCAACAGAGGAGGAGTATGAACAGTCAGAGAAAGAGAGAGAGAGAGAGAGGATAAGTTGCCACACACACATGCACGAGTGGGCACACACACACACACACACACACACACAAAATTCCTTTCCGAACCCAATTAGGCTCTGTATGTCTGTTTGATCCATGGCACTGCATGGATGCAAAACCAACACAAACAAAAATGCTCCTCTGGAGATTACATAACCCAGTATAATGTGAATACCACTCTCCACTCATTCTCTCTCTCTCTCACTTCTCTCACCTCTATTTTTCTCTTTCTCTCACTTCTCCTCTCTTGCTCATTCTCTGCTATCAGCCAGGGCCAATGCCAGGTACAGGCGTGATTTTTTTTTTCTCCTTGTATTTTAGTGCAATGCAGAAGGAGACGACTGGACAGAGAGAAAAATCATAATTTCATCATGGAGACTGAGCAATAAAAACAAACCTTTTTTGAGGGATAGAAAAAACCTGCAAACTTTCAAGGCTAAAGTACTTTAAGATACCAAAGCCAAAATTAATTTCCCTGAGGTCATTATAAATGAAATGCAGTTCAATAAATCAATATAGTCTTGAACCAGGAAAATACCTGTGGTGGTGAGAAGAAGACGGAAAGAGGGAGGAAGAAGAGAAGAGGGTAAAATGATCTAAACCACTTGATGCTGCAGCTCTTGCCTCTGTCTAATCCAGGATTTGATGCTCAAAGAACAGGAGTTCAGAGCATGAATGAAGTTGCACTCATCTATTTTCTGATCAGTTTGTTTACCTCTCGGTTTCTGCTCAACTGTATTACCACCCCCACTGAGAGCATGAACGCCATGCTTTCAAAAGCACATAACACGGACACATACAAACACGTGATAAAAAAGTAGCAGCGTTTGTTTATTTGTATGATTCGGAACTTCCTCTCTGTATTTAACTCATCCTAACCTCTAAGAATCCAAAGACAGCAGTTTTCTGGTACCTGGGGAGCGGCTAAAGATTTAAGGCCAGCACCTCTGGCTAATCGCAGAACTATCTCCTTAACAATGGACTGGAAGCAGTCCATTGTGAATTAGACCTCCAAATAATGTCCTGGTGCTATGTGCCAAGACTCAAGATTCAAAAGTCACCCCACGTGAATATCCTCTGATATGCTGGAGCAACAACTGCTCATTTTGATTCTCTCTGGAAACAGGCGCGCTGCTGTTTCCTACTCTAACTCAACTAAATAAAAGTACTCCAAAACAAGCTGATCATTGCAGTCAGCGGCTTCCCAACACTCTATAAAATGAGCTACCAGTAGCAGAGCAGGGAAAAAAATGATATAGGGAAACATATTGCTCAGTCTTTCAGTGTGAACCAGCACGGCGGCAACAGGAGAAAATAAATGCTCAATCGGAGCCACGGTTGGGCGGTCATTACCCACAAGACACCTCAATGAATATACAAATTCTACACAGGAAAACCTCAGTTGGCCCCAGTTGGGTCTGCAACTAAATATTTCATGTCTAACATTGCAAGAAAGCAGTTTTATAAATTCACTGAACTCAAATCACATTCTTTATGCTTTGAAAGGCAAAGTGGCTGTGCATTACCATAAAGAAGATGTAACTGTCATTAAAGTGTCATCTGGCTCCCCGCCATACTGTATTGCTGTATTCAAAGCCATGTAGGGATTATTAGAGTCACACATGAGTCACCAAGCCCATCTCCTCTGGCGACCTTTCCCATTCTAAAAACTAACAGTGCCATTGAATTTCCATGAATCTCATTGTCTTTATCAGGACGAATTGATGCCCTTTCACTGTGTCAATTTGTCTCTCTGAAGGCTTCTTTCGTTGTGCCTGCTACCTTTCTCCTTCCAGTATGCCAGCTGATGAATCCTAAGCACCGAAACCCACTATATCAGTCTTCTGCTTTTCATCACGTGCCTTCTGTGGATTCACGTATAAGCCGGTCATAAGTCATTATTTGTCAATATGCGCATCTTAAAAAAAACATCATCATCTCTTCAACAGAGGCCGACCGAGAGGCCAGTAAATACCGTGGTGACTTCAGTGTTGCTGGTAATGGTGTTGGAGACAGACAGAGACAAAACAAGACAGAAAGGTCAAGCTATTAACAAGCAAGGATAAGGGATCAGTTATTATGATTGGTTTACACTACATATGGTCGCCGACCTGTTTCATGAAATATGTTACATAACGGGTTAATGTCAAAAACAGTGCATTCCCGTCATTTTTACTGAAGCTACAATAAGTCAGAGGGTGGTGTTTGAAAGTGAGGCTAAAAGGGGATAAGGAAAGTTGCCATGTGTTAACATATATAAACATAATCCCACATTTCAATAGGAAACCATTTAGGATTAGTTCTGAACATGTTGCCCCTGAGCAAAAAGAGTAATCTCTTTTCACCTTCTACTACCATCTTGTGTATTTTCTCTCTCCTCCCATCCCCTTCTAAAAAGCCACAGCTGGCACAGGCTGACACAGTGTGGCACTGCCAAATGGTGTCACTTAATGTAGCAGACCCGCTCTGCCTACTGATGGCTAATACCTGCTAGTGGGCATGAATGCATCCAGACTCATTTATAATTACTGATTTACCGAACCTTTGATCGACTCTGACTCTGAATATGAAACAGCCTCCAGCCCCAGCAAACGATCAACACCCAGAGCCGAGGCTTAGATGGCCACGCTGATGTCTGTGATGGCGGGATGCTTAAATGCATTTCTCTATGACAGAGCATAACTCTGGCTGGCTCTGAGCTCCAGTAATGATCCCTGTGCACGATGAGAAGCTGGTTTTGGATAGGAAGCAGGTTGTAGAAAACATTAACAGCCTGTCTTGTATGCAAAGCTAAGTGATAATAGAAATGGAGTCAGGCTATTTCCTGCCTCCACCCGGGAAGCATAGTGCTGCTGCTCCCTCTGGATTGGGCTAATTGCAGTATTTGTCAGCAGTTCCATTAGAGAACATTTCATTTCCACACAAGTTATTGTAATGCGCTAGCAAGACACAAAGAAGCCAAGAGTGGAAAGTTACTCCACAGATTTCACTGTAAACCAAGGCCGTGGAGCTTCTCAGAGATGAGAAGACAACAGGAACATGTGTGTCTGATTTACAGTTCCCCTTCCTGAGGTCCAAGTGTCACTGCAACACGGTTTTAATTGGTCTGAGGGGGCAAGATCTCACACACTGGACACGGGAGACACATCGACTGGTACACTGAGATCCACTCCCTGTCTCATCACACACACACACACACACAACATGCAAAGACAAGCCTGTTTGTATTCAGCCAGAAGGAGACATACCAGCTCTTCTATTTTTACATCCTGCTTCCGAATTACAGCTTTTCCTGACCATCCACGTGGAGGACATGAACCTTATACGGATGAGGAAGTATATAAATAGCATCAGCCACATGCACATTCACACAAATATACATACAAAGACACCCGCCCACACAAACACGGAGCAGTATGAATATTTAGCATTGCAGAACTGTCTCTGCTGGCCCACTACAGGCGCGCATTGTTAGATGACGGCAATGTTATCACAGAAGGCAAACATGGTCTATAGATGGCTGATGAGGTGGATAACATGGCAAAGACACAGCTTTCCACAGGCCAACCACTGACTCACTAGAATCAGCAGTTGACGCGATCATGGACATTTTAAAAATAGTTGTAGCTGTGGTTATAATCTATAGTTTACAGGCCAATTCTGTACATCCGGCTGTAACATACATGATGTGTGATAAATCTGTTGGATACTGCAGTGAGGTGTAACTGAACAGAGAAGCGTTTAAAGTTGTACAAATCCAGATAGAAACTTACAGGTTTTTTTGAGCAACAGGTCAAATTCTGGTGAATAACAAAACACCTTTGATGTGCAGTAAGTCAAATGCTTCGACAATGTCACAGTGTCATCAGATTGCTGGAGCTTTGAAGGATTTAACTGTGCGGCTGCAGGCGTGTAACACAGATTAATGATGTGTTGGGTTACAGTCAAATTTGGTTTGAATCTAGTTCACATTTTTTTTTTCTAGTAAACATTTTTCTGCGAATGGTTCGAGGCGCTAGACGATTAGGAATGTACAGCGATAACGCACCTGTATTATGTGTTTATTGTGGACATTCATACGTCGCAGGAAGGTCAGGGCCGTTTGACCTCAGGAGCGGGCTGGTGTTTGATGTGTAGCTTCCAGGGGAGCTTTGGGAGGGCAGGAGGTAAGTGATGTCAGTAAATGCAGCGTGAAGGCCAGAATTTGACAGGTCAAAGGTCTCTGACCTGATTAATACCACGATGATCACCTCATCCTTAGGCACATGCGGCTGAAGGCATTCCAAAACCTTTTTGTGAATGATCTACATGCTTTGATAAATGCTTTGATAAAATTTGATTCCTTTTATTCTGTTTTAGGCTTGAGAAACAGAAAGGGAGGTCTCAAGACCTGTGCTTACCACTGCCTTCAAGGGAAGCTGTAATGCAAAGGATGCATGAGGCCCCTCAGTGTGACTGTGCCGTGTTGACAGAGGGGGTAGAGTCTCTCGCAAGGGAAGAAAGCATGGAGCTGAAAATACACATCAACAACACCCTCAGATGCTACATCTGGAGTCACCATGGCAACCGTTTCCCAAGAGTAAGCCAGCTGACAATCAAGTCCTGTTAAAGCGCTGTGCGTGCGAGTGTGCGTCTGTGTGTGCGTTCCTGTCGCCATGCTGATGGGGCAAGATGGAGTTTAATCTCGGCAGATTTAGCGTGTCTGTGTTTATCATAAGACTCCCAAAAAAGACGAGTGCGAGATCACAATCCAACAGGATTTATAGGATTTCCACACTAATGACTGGCCTGTAGAGGATAGCATGGTAGAAAGTCAAGATGAGAAAATGAGAGGGGTGAGAGAAAGAGTGTGTGAGAGAACATTAGAGAGAGAGCAAGAGAGAGAGAGGGGGAGGACCAAAGGGTAAAAAAGAGGGTCATTGGAGAATTAGAGGGAGAAACAGAAAGGGAGACAGCAGGAGAGAGGCACAGTGCATGGTTTAATTAGATGGGCTATAAATAACCTGGGGCCTGACATTTGAACATGGAGACCTACTGAATGTCTCTCTGTGTTTTCTGCTAGATGTGCCTGATGTTTGAACACATGCCACCAATTTTTGTGCTCTCCTCCTTCTCCTCCCCCTTTCCCCGCTCTTGTCTTCCTGTTGAGTCTTTCCCTCTCTCTCTCTCTCCCTCCCACTTGTCAATTCTCTTGTCTCTCTCCCACACAAGCAGACACACAGACCCACATGTGCACACGCTCGTCAGTCATGCCTCCATATAATCTTTGCTATATATGTACCAGCAGGGAGTGAAAGTGACATATCAAAAACAGGTTTTTCATTAGCTGTCAGGAAGAGGAATGAACACACAGACAGACTTGGCACCCAGTATGATGTCAATACCCAGCCACTTATAGCTCACTCTGACACCCAGCACCAATCTCCTACACTGAAAAACATATCTGTCACTTTCTGTTGACACTAGAACACAAACTCCGCAAGAGATTTGGCGACAGGTCTATTACACACTGTGCCTGTAGAGCCTTTTGGGTCCATGAGAGCAAAACAGAAACATCTCCTTCTCTCATTCAGCCTCTGTTACCCCTGCTTCGAATTTGTTAATTGCAATTCTTTTATGGAATTTTGCCTGTCCTTGTGTCCCCCTTAAAAGCCCTCATCCCTTATCTCTAGGAAAGTTGCTATGGGAACTCTTGTTGCTGCAACAGGAGGAATGGGCTAGAAATCTGAGCTGTGAAACAACATTATATGGATGACTAGGAGGTGGATTTAAAGAAGGGAGAGCAAAAAAGAAAAGAGGAATAAGTCCTCTACAACTCTGTCAAAAGCAAGGAGGAAACGGAAGGGGGAGGATTGAACAGACAGGAGAATGCTGCTGAAGTGAAGGAGGGGACACAGAGGTTGTTCATCTCTGTCTCAGGAGAGCCCACCTGATTTGCCAGCAATAAGACCAGTCATTACTCACTAAAGCCCAGCGGTAACAGTTCCACAACTCCCTCCCCCTCTCTCCACCTCTTCTTGTACCCATCCATCTCCTCCTCCCTTGTACGTGTGCACAGGGTGCTAAAACCATGCAGAGGTGAGGGAGTGAAGTCAGCCCAAGATACGTATGGACAGATATACAACAGAGCAGAGGACAGTTGATCAATAGAAGAGGAGCAACGGTGACCAGATGAGATCACAGTAAAGGAAGCAAAGGCCTCCAGACTAGAAATAGGTCTTTGTGAAACTGCGGGTGTCATTGGCTTTAAATAGATTTCACAAAATGTTATTACACATAAAGAGCTATGGTTGCCTCTATCCATAATCAGTAGCATTTCCATAACAGTATTTGTTTTCTTTCCCCGGAGGGAAGGAAAAAGAAAACCGAGCGATTATTACAGCAGCTCTCAGGATGAATGAGACAAAACCTGTCCCAAACTTTTGGTTAGCTCTGATAGGACATTGGTTCTCATCACCAAACCGCGGCATGTTTCGGCTTCAAACTGTGTGCTTTTGTTGCATGTTGAAACAAATGTTTGTGTGTCTTTGTGAAAGCGGCTTGCGAGTGCGTGACTATGTGTGCTTGTCGAAAACCTTTTTTTTTCCCGCATTCAATAGGCTGGTAATAAGGTTTTAGCCTGCCAATATGGTGCAGCCGATAAGCACAAAGGCCAATAATCCATACAAATATTAGCCCAGGTTCCAGAAATGGCTCCATTGAATGAGAGATTTTGTGCACGTCTGTGTGCATGTTTGTGCTGGTGGCTGTGTGTGCATTGTGCATGTTTGTTTACACACTTATTGGACCATTTGGAAAACAAGATTTGTAATCAAAATGGATAAACAAAAAACACTTTATTGAGTAGCTGGCAAATTTCTCCGTTTTGTGCACATACACAGCTAACAGAGACCCAATGAACCCTGGTATGCCTCACATGTAACGGTGTGTGTGTGTGTGTGTGTGTGTGTGTGTGTGTGTCACTGTGACAGCTGTGACCCCTATATTGTGCATGGTCATGGTGAAATGGACCTAATTTCCCAGAGTTCAAATGGATATCACTGACTTCTCCCACAAGGCGTCTCAAGTGTATATGTGAGAATGTATATATTTGTGTTACGGTGCATTTGTGTACACATTCACGTCTCGGGGGGTACAATGTGTGTACATGTTGCACTTCTTCTTAACTGTTTCTTTTATGTTTCTGAAGAATGTGTTTGTTTTTCTTTTATCTAACACTGCATTCAGTCTTGATGAACACCCACCCCCCCAAAAAAAAGGGCACAGTTGTGCTTTACCACATTACATCACCTTCTATACTTGGGGCTAAATGGAAAAATTCTCATTATCATGAGAAGCTAAAGAACCTTTGCTTGATATTTGCACTCATTTATTCCTTCACAGTTGGTGTGAGTGGATGTGCGGGCCTCTGTGGTCAACAGCCTCTGGAACAACATCTTAATAGCAGATATTTTCAGACAGTTAAAATCCACTAATTTCATTATAGATCCACGGGAGGAGATCAATACTTTACCAAGCTGAGGTCAATACACTTGCACCCAAAGGATCAATAAGTCACTAACAGAGAAAGCGCAAAAGCCTCCATGGAAATACACATATGTTCTTTTCTGGCTATTTCTCGGTACTCTGTGTTCATGAATTCCGCATCTCAGTGCACAACCAGTGTTACCCAGCTGTATTGCAAAGGCAAGGCGGGTGGATGAGATTTGAACATAACCTAAAATAAATAAATAAATAAGCTTCAAATCCAGTGTGTTTCAAAGTATGTTTCAGAAAACAAATGCTGAGCCTGAGGCAGAAACAGTATTTCAGCAGAAAACAAACAGTATTTTTGAATAAACTGTGGGTGGACAAAGCACTACAATACACATCTGTCATGCCTTTTTGTACAGTACTGCTCAAGATGGGGTGTTGAAGAAATTATCCCACTGTACCAAACCAAAGCAGAAACGAAATAAATCATGCCATGCTTTATATTTAAGATGCAACCGTTTATGTGTTGGTATGTCCGACTTTTCTAAAAATATAATATATTTCTCAATCTCCCCTCCTCCCTCCCCCCTACCTCTCAGCACATAAACACATTCCAGGCAGACAATAATGAAGCAAGCCCTTCTCTCTAAAAAGCCAGGCCAAGGCACAGGAAGCTCTGCTGTTGTGCTCATCTGTGGCCTCCAGGTAGCCACTGTGCTAGTGTATTAGCCGGGCTGGATCGCACTCTGTGCACGCTAATGTAGGCACTCAGGAAGACTGAAGTCTAAAGTAAGTCAGTGGAGCATGGAAGGCACACACACACACACACACACACACACAAACACACAAACACACAGTAACCTACATGCATGCATGTTTCTTGGCAATTGTAGCATCTTTGGGCTGAGAGACACAACAGGGTAAAGGCTGTAAGCGAGAACTCATACACATGCACCCACAAAGGTAGACACATCCAAAATGCATCCTCGGATTATGAAATGATGTTCTGGTATGCTGTGCTCCCTCCTGTGCCACGGTGGCTGGAAATCTCCATCAGCTCAAACATTAATGCACTCGTATCATGAAGCCTAATGTCGTACACATTAGAACTCAGGTTGAATTCTGTGCACTTGCTTGGCGCTGCAGCTGCTGCAATGAGCCATTTGAGCGAATGATTTGTTTCTATGTAGAGCTCTTCTAAGAGCTGTTATTGATCTGTCTGTCTACGACCACAGGAGATTGTGCGTGTCTGTGCGTACATGAGGGCGCAGTACACATGAGTGTCATTGAGCCTGCATGAATGACAAACATGTTAAAAAGAAACTCACTAACATAGAGCAGAATGTCCAAAAATACATTTTTGAGGACACTGGTGTCCATTTAAGCCCCAAATCCTCTTTGACCAAAAATCCTCAAGAGGAAAAGACACAAGGGCAAAAGGTGAACCAAAACAACAATCTGCGATGGATTTACTAATTCTTTAAACATCTTTTTGAAAACTGAAGATCACTTAGTGTTAATTTCAGTGATGAAGGCGTCAACAATAAGCTTTTTCTGCTCCCAACTGTCCCTTTAATTATGGACTAGAAATCTCTTGCAGTCCTTAAAATGACAAAAGTATTATGCAAATTCTGTATGAGTGTGAGTCTGAGTCTGTGTTTGTGTGTATTTCCTGATCTCAGCACGTTGTAGCAGTCCCCAGTGGTCTCAGCTGCGTGTTTATAATTAGTGTGTATGCAAAGAGTGCAGGAATGGAGATCCCGCAGAGACCTATGTGACAATGTTGCACGTGCACAGAGGACCCTTGCATTCACTCGTTCACACAATCACACAGACACACATGCTGACACAACACACGTATAGACACGGGGGTGTGTGTGTGTGTGTGTGTGTGTGTGTGTGTGTGTGTGTGTGTGTCTCCTGGGAGGCATAAGACAGTCATGTGATGCGGGTAAACATTTGGATGAAGCAGACTGAATTGAACACACTCCAGAGACAGATCATGAGGGGACTCGACAGCGGCTGTGTGTCGCAAAGCACAGTCAGACAAATGGTCACGTACATTATAGCTTTTCCGATAAACAACAGGAACAATGAATTCCAGATACGTGCTACTTCCATATAACAGGCTCACAATAAATCCCTTTTTCCTTCCGTGACAGGAAGAGCGATGTGGTGCACACTACATCAGGCAGCAGCAGGCCAGCCTCCACACTGCTGCCGCTCAGCTGTGAGTATCACAGATTACCAAGGTGTTACGCAGCTTTTGGCCCTCCTGCTAGTGCAACATACTATCTTTGTCATTGTCATTTCCCTGGAAATTGAGGTGAGGGTTCAATGGTTCCTCCTTACCCATCACAGGCATCAGCACCACAGGGCCAGAGCCTGGCAAAGAGAACGCCCAGTGGTTGGGTTAATGCAGGTTAAATTATCAACATCACAAAGAGGGAAGCCTGACTAATCACTCGGTTGATGTGATTTCCCATTCTCTTAGAAATGAATGGAGGTCAAGCTGCAGCAGGTTGGTCCAGTCTCTAAGCAAACAGCCTGTGTGCATGCGTGCGCATGCACACAGGCTGCTGGGGCACTATCTCCTGCAGGAGCTTCACAGATAAACTATTTATTTTTCATTACTGACCATAAGAAGAGACATGATTCTATATTATGGTAATAAATTGCTTCCTCTCTTAAATACCTCACTCAAGGGAGGAGCAATGGAGCTTAGACAGGGCACAGGGCCAGACAGACCAGGTAGTGGGTTGGCCCACACACACACACACCCACACACATATATGAAAACACATGCACATTCATACATGCATGTGCAGCTGTTAAAGGAATACTCAGGCTATGTGCTTGGGTCATTCATTTTCAGACTTTTATCCATCATATTTCACATTTATGGAAATTTCACTCATCACTGGTGACAAATGGACATGCTGTAATCTTTAGGGCTCCAAGTAATGATCAATGTCATCATCAATTAACCTGATGAATATTTTCTCAATTAGTCGATTGATAGTTTGGCCCAATGGAACATTCGCAATTTCCCAAAGCCCAAGGCGACGTCACCAAATTCATTGTTTTTATTCGGTTGTCAAAATAGTTGCCAATTAATTTTCTGTTGATGGATTAATCAAGTTTTTATGGCAACTCTGGGGGCATTGCAAAACTGAGATGATACAACAGGAGCAGAAGCTCATGTGGGTGAGTCATGCACTCAGACAGGTTATAAGCAAGGCTCGGTTTTACCATCCCTTTTCATGTGCTCACTTCCAGAAAAGTGGCTTAGTGATATCAGTGCATTCCCGCACCTTAGAAATGAACTCAGTGAGCAAAGTGTTATCATACCCAATGGAAATAATGGCCAAATCGATGAAAATAACACCCAGGCTTTTTTTTCAAAAAAAAAGGAAAAAAAAAAGATTTCTCCTTGAACACAAAGACACACACACACACAGATGCATGCACAGATGTGCTCCTATAACATCATAAAGTTCTACATTAAAGTCTCATGCTAATGAATCCCACTGAAACCCCCGCACTTGTAGTTAAGCCTCATTGCCTCACACTGACAATGTTGTGAGTGTTGAAGTGCTCCCTCGTGTCTCCCCTCCCCTCTCTGCTCCTTCCCTCTTTCCTTCCCTTCTCGTCTCCCTCCTCACTTCAGTCTGTCCATCTCCATCTCTCTGAGTTATTGTCAGCGGAGACAGGGAGCCACGCCGCATCATTAACCGCCTCTCGCAGTACAGTCTACACCCCAGATGCATAGAACAAGGTTTTTATGCGCTGTGGCGGCTGATGGACGGTCTAATTCTCTATTAATGGAGGCAATGCAGCCTCATTGCTCATTAAAAATGAATGGAGACAGGCTCTATGCACTGATAATTACACATACACACACCTGATTATGACTGACCCTGCGTAATATTTACAACAGTAGGCACTTAGAAAGACACATACAGTGAGATGCAGGCGGAGAGGAACAGACACACAGAATAACAAGGAGTCACCAGCATATAATAAGAGTACATGAATTATTTTAGAAGAAAAAAAAAAATAAGGCTCGGCTTCCTGGAGTGACAGTCGCACAGTAGTGGGATTTCTTTTAAACCATTTTAATAAGACATAATGGACAGATTTAGTGTTTAAAGCAATCAAAGCAACAGGATTTGCTTCATAAAAAAATAAATATGAGCCTGTTGAGTAAATGAGAGGACTTACCAATACAAACCAAGAAGCCACACAGGGTCGACGCATTAAGAATACTAATTTTTTGATGCCGGTAGAGGAGGAGAAACACATCATAGTGGTACAAGAGACTGTGATTTCGTTCCAGCTGTGTCAAGTGGGACGTAGCTCTTCGACACAAAACAGGGACGAGAAACGATTAAATATTTAAAAAGTAAAACAAAAAACCGACAGAAGAGCGTAACGGTAACAATACACTGAAGGTGGAGACGCGCTACAGAGAGAATTAGTTAGAGAGAGACAGAGGGAATGTAATAATGAGACTGGAGGTTAATGATGGCTGTCTTGGCTTCAATAAAACAAGTGTATGGGGGTGCTGCCATTATGCTAAAGCAGGCAGGTAATTAACTAAAATGCCTAATTAATTCTAATGAAAGAGAGAAGCAGATGAGTGAGGCAGAAATATGACATGATGACATAAGAGAGGAAGTGACAGTGAGATTAGGAGTGAGAGAGGAAAGTGTGGCGATCACTGAGTCAGGGCTGGCTGGCATACAGCACAGAGTAGCACGCACTCAGCCGTGCAAATGTGACTGTTTGTTCAATTACAGCTAATTTATGTTTACACAGGAAAGCGGAAAGAAACCTAAACAGGGCCAAACAGCCTCGAGGGCCAAAGCTATTAAGTAAAGCAGCCTTTTTTATTGATCGACTCGAATATTAAAAATGCAGCCGCCATCAAGACCTCCTGTTTAACTATGCTCACATTAGAGGCAGAGACACAGTGATAAATTGCCTTGGGATGACGGGAGATGCCCGTTCCTGATTCTCGGAGCGCTCTCCCCACATGACACACTTCCACCCAAGCAGGACTGCTCCCTAGTTAAAAGTGCTGAGCTGTGACTTCTGCTGAATCACAATTAAACAGGCAATCTGCTCGGAGCTTGTAAATAAATCAGCTCAACAAAAATACTTCAAGCGACTCATACTCACGCACCCTCACCAAGAGTAATTTATCATTTTCCGTACATGTGCAACGCACGATATTTATGCTTTTTTATTTACAATTTTGCTATTCGACCTGTGGGGTACTATAAATAGCCAATATTTCTGGAGGTGTAAAATGCTGTTTAGCAACTCTGCTGAAGCAGAAATGCAACAGAGATGCTAAAGAGGTGCATTTATATTTGCTTTATTTTGACAATGATGTTTGTATTTGCATGAGACACAAAGGGTTTATTATTTTTCTTGATTAAGAGTTTAATCTATGAAACTAATCAACAATCAAAAATAGTTACCAGTTCTTTTTCTGTAGATTGATGGATAATTTCAGCTAAAACATACAAAAACAGAAGACAACTATCCAACTGACTTGAACAACACAAGATGGAATCAAATCCGACGAGCACAAGACTTTTTATCATAATGAGAAAAAGGTGCCATGGAGGAAGTGAGAGTGTAGGACGGTGTGTGTGACTGCCTGTTTATAGTATAGTAGTAAGTATACAGAATTAGAGTGTGATAGCAGGCACACAGAGAAAAAAGTGTGAGATAGAGGGACACAGGCAGTGGAAAAAAAACTTCAAGTAGCATGGTTCATGAGAACTTTTGCTGCCTCAAACATGAATCGTTCGCCAATTTGAATATAACTGTTCCACAGTGAGGAATCATTTGATATGCGAGTGCCTTCTTTTATAAATATGAAGTTGTGAACTTCAATTCAAGAAAACTTTTAAGGACAAGAAAAGTGATTCTGATAAACCCAGAGACACAATGACGAGTCCGACCACAGAGTTACGCTGTATATTTCAGTACACAAACAGCTGGCTTGGCTGAACTTTATGCTGCTAGTAGCAACGCTGACAATGTTACTGTCATTGCACTAAAAGCAAAGAGAGTAATCTTTCATCACTAATGTCATGAGTGCTTTTTGTTTATCAACTAACCTCATACAAGGAGCAGTAAACAGAAAAAAACTAAATCAAATCAATTGTGGTGTTGACCTTTTTAAAAACAGCACCAGTTCTCATAGGAACACTTGCACAAAGTTTTGCAAGGTACTCTTTAAAGGTACTTAAGCATCTTGGAGACTTTGCCACAGTTCTTCTGTGGATTTAGGTCGTCACAGTTGCTTCTGTCTCTTCATATAATCCCAGACTGACTCCACAATGTTGTGATCAGGGCTCTGTGTGGGCGAGACCATCTGTTGCAGGACTCGTTGTTCTTCTTGTCACTGAAGATCGTTCTGATGACTCCGGCTGTGCGTTTGAGGTTGTTGTCATGCCGCAGGATGAATTCGGGACTGAACAGACACAGATACCTGATGGTACTGGTATTGCATACTAAACAAGAATAGAAACATCTAAAAATGTCTCTGTTTACTGATTTAAACCAACTGTTGCGTGACTCCTTTCACTAAAGCCCTAGGCCGGGAAGAACTTCCTTCTAAACCTAACCCAGATTTGATAAATACATTAATACCTTTCAGTTCCAAAAGTCCAGCTTAACTGGATCCTTTCACTGAGGTCTTTTGCAATTTTGAATCTATGATTTGCTTCCCGAAGATCATTAAACATTACAGAGGTTTGTGTTTGCATAAAAGTTGAGAAAAAGGTCAGATTAGACAAGCGCGATGCCTGAGTGCAGCATAAAAGCTCCCAGCTTATGTTTCTTTGAATTTCATAATGCACAAATGATGTTGATTTAGGAAAAAGAAAACAAGTTAATGGCAGCGCCAGGCAGAAAACGCAAAAGTTATTACCTCATAATACATACGCTATTTTTAAGATATGAAAATAGTTGAAAACATATATTGCAAGGACGCATAATATACCTCTCATTCAACAAAACACTGAGTTATGAAAATAGTAATTCATGCAATATCACCTTATCTACAACCAAAGCATTTTACTTCACATACCACTATTTCCATTCTACCTTTGAAGAACAGTAATGACTTCTCACTACAGGACTGAAACACTTTGTGAACAACATAATGAAAGAAAGGATGAGACATTCTCCCTCACAAAATGACCCGGTACAAATTGCAGCATAGCACAAAAGAGTTTGAAAGCCAAATGATGACATCCTATTTCATATGGAAAGTATTCTGTTCAGAAATGACAGTTGTACAACACATATCTTGTTCCTTTTCTGCGGGAGAGGACGAGGACATACAGAGCAACATAAATGAATTCACTGTTCATTCATTTCCCTGACTTTAACAAAACATCTCCAATTGTTGACACGCAAAACAGGAGGAAGGGGGCTTTATTGTCTAAATCCAAAAGCAGAGGCAATTAAATGAGAGAAAGAGTGCATGGGCATACACACATACACACACACACAAACAGACACACAAACATGCATACCCAAGCGCCCTGAATACCAACTGGAGAAATGAAAAAGATAAAAAAAAACAAATCCAAAAATGTGTCAAAATCTATCTCTGGAAGCTCTGTGGCTGCAGGGTTAATTTGTCGGCCGCCACAGTGCAGCTGTGTGTGTGTTTGTGTGAGAGATGGCTCTGTCCGGCCGCTACAGTGCAACCCACAACCATATCTGGATAATTTGTCATATTCATTATTCCACAGGGCATGAATACCAAAGAGACAGAAGAGAGAAAGAAAGATGCAGACGGCCAGCCAGGCACCACACCAAGTCCTATTTACCCTATCACACAATCTGTTAGCACTGACAGATTACCCCACATCAGTGGGCCCAACATTAGTCTTTGACAGTGTGCGCTTCGCACTGCTTCCCTCTCACTCCCGCCGTCCCGCCCTCCCTCCCTCCCTCATCCCCTCTCACTCCTTTGCTCTCTCTCTTTCCATCTTTTATGGCTCCCTGGGAATCCAAACAGTTTCATATTTCCATCAGACAAAGATCTGGAGGATTTAACATCAGGTTTGACAGGGAACATAAGTAAACAGTTATTGAAGATGAAAAGAGGCATTGTGAAGCGTTGTGCAATGAAGGAAAAGGTCTCGATTTAAACAACCTTTCCATCTTTGCTTTAGGCTGTAAATAAGTAAACAACCGGGATCTGAAGTGATGTCAGGCTAACTTATGTGCTCAGCCTTTTTAAATAAAAGAAAATATGGTGATGAAGCATCACCTAGGGCAGGGAGTTATAAACACCACCGAGTCAAAGCTTTTGTTTTAACATGTTTTTTGCACATCCACGTCCATGCCCACATACCAAAGGACACAGTTACAAAAGGGCACATAGACACACACACACACACACACACACACACACACACACACACACACACACACACACACACACACACACACA
>JBBMJY010000012.1:14886910-14897148 GCA_037833715.1 Toxotes lorentzi | reverse complement strand
CACACACACACACACACACACACACACACACACACACACACACACACACACACACACACACACACACACACACTAGAAATAACAGTAGAGGATAACAGGCAGGTAAAAAGATGATACTGTTGTTGTGGAGCCAGACGATGGTGCAAAAATAGTGCGCCATCCCATTCTCCCATGTTGATGACATCATGCTAAGGCCATGTCAGTTTATACTTTTACTTTCCATTACTCCTGTCCAACCTCCGCCCCCCTTTCTTCAACTTTCCATTTCCCTCCCTCCTCTCATCCTTCCCTACCCCTCCGACCTGAGAGACAGGCGCCTCCACCTGGTTCATTATGTGTCTTAGCGTGAGACTAGCCTCTCCTGTTTTGCTCCGACTCCCTCCTGGGGTGATCCAATCCTCCCCTCTCCTGAACCCCACTGCTAAATGTCAGTGGTTCAGGCCTCCCAGGACAATAACAGGTCTGCTGTCCATCTGTCATGGCAAAGCTTGCCAAAACCACACATACAGATCCCCGGGTACGGAATTATGATCACTCAAATGATTACTGGACCTACTGCTTAAACATGAGACTAATACATCAACAAGTCAATTGCTACTGATACACAGCACACATGAAAGTGAATCTGCTGTACCTCAGCGGCTGAAAGTTATTCTGATATTAAAAATAACCTGACGGAAAGATACTGGGACGAGCTTCTAAAGTGATTCAAAGTGTTAAATCCCTGCACACTATAACTGTTCCAAAGAACATATGAAATAAAGGTGCCAAATCGTGGCTAAAAGAGGAAATATTTTACTTTAACACTTCATTTACATTTCGGCATATCTTAATGAAAGTAAGGGAACTGTGTGTGGACATTGTTTGTGTGTGTGTGTGTGTGTGTGTGTGTGTGTGTGTGTGTGTGTGTGTGTGTGTTGCGTGGGTTTGCAAGCATGTGTAGAGTGCTGTGCTACTGTATGCCAGGGAGCCCACAGCAAGAGCACAGTCATCTAATCTAAAATCAAGCAGCCTTGGACACCTCCTCACTAGTTTCCACTGGGAACAGGATGGAGGGCTGGACTCGAAGCCCATCCATCCACATCACTCATTTCTCCCTCCCTCCCTCCCTCCTTACACACCTCTCTCACGTATACATCTACTGCATCCCTTCAGCCCTTGGTTCTCAACATGTTGCTGTCAGGACCTCGCTGCATTGCATCCTCATGAGGTTAAATATCTCATATGTCCAATGTCGGTATAATGAAGTTATGACCATGGAACATAAAGGAGTGATGATAAAAGAAAAAAAAAGTCTTACAATACCTTCCCCGGAGAAAGGCTGAACTGCAGATGAGGTAGCCTTCACACAGGGCCAAGTGCGTGTTTGGTATTCTACACATACGCCTGACGGCACCTTAAAAAAAATGACTTTATATCACATTCTGAGTCCCGTTGACAGCACGCAAATCTGATGAGTTGTCATTAATGATTCACAGCGGGTTCTGGATTAGCTGGAGGTTCCTGGCAGATAAATGATGCCATTTTCTAGTACAGCTCCAAGGTTAGCGAGACCTCAGCGAGCATGCTCCTGGGGCTAACTCGGTTCTATCACTACAGACCCCAGCTGCCAGCTAAGTTAGTAGTCTCAACCCAAAGCACGCCACTCATCCATCTGAAGACAAGAGGGCAGAGAGGAGGGGATACAGAGTGATTCATAGATACTGATCTGAAGCGTGGCATCAGGCATCAATCAATCGACTGTGTATATCTTACTGTTCTGTCAGTGACCATCTGACACCCATTCATTCTGTTTAATTTTTCAGCCATGTATCTTGTGTCTGCTCCTACAGTTCAAATTAGTGCTGAAATGATTAGTCAATTTTAATTGATTCAAGAACAGTTTGGATACGCGACTGATCACTCAGGTCATTATTCAAGCAGAAATACCCAAACGGCCTTGCTGCTTTTTCTCTGTTTTATATCACTGTAAATTTAATACCGCTGGGTTCTGGGCTGTTGGTTGGACAAAGCAAGCAATTTAGAGGGAGTGTCTGAAACTGTCCAGTACATAACACACTGTAAAAACCACTACTTTTCATTTTTACCCTTAGGATTTTGAACAGTTTAACCAAATGAAGAGTGCTAATTACTGAGCCTTTTTTATTTACCCTTGCACAGAGCCAAGGTAGCTGTCTCTCTCTGCTCAGCTTCCTGCTGTAGATTTATATTTAAGAGACAGATAAGAGAGTGTTATTGATCCTGTCAAACTGCCCACAAGAAAGTGAATGAGTGCATTTTTTAAATTTCAAACTACAGTTAAAATAACTGAATAGCAGACATTTAAATTTAATCTTTTTTCCCCCAAAAGATTCTAAAAATGTATATTCTCAGAGAAACAAATGCATATTGTAAACATTTCACTTCATGAGGTGCTCTATAATACTTTCAGCTAAAAAGCATTTAATTAAGTCATTTCCCTGTACTGTCTGCTCCATCCACAATCTCTTCATTCATCCATCTCTATCCCTTCTGGGAAATCACAGTTGATCCCTTCTTTCATCACATTCCCACACCTTTAACTCTCCTTTCCATTCCCCCTTAACCTTCTGAGGCAGAGAGCAGAATTCTCAATCAATCAAACAGTTATCCATCAACATTGGTGTCTTAACTGACCAATCCCAGACACCTGAGCACTTCCCCTCCTTTTCTTTCCCTGCTCTCTTTACGCCTAAATCTTCCTTCCATCCATGCTTCTCCATTTCTTTTCTCCAGTTGTTACATCCCCTCATCACTTGTGCTGATTTCCCTCCCTCTATAAGAGTGGTCTTTTAAGTCAGCACCGGATCAATCATAAACAAGGTTGGTTTTCTACGAGCATGTAAGCTGATGGCTTATACTCTCCTCCTCCCACCCCCTATCAACACACACGCACACACAAACACCTGCAACTTCCCACTCAGAGTCTGACTAAGACTCATGCCCACGTGTACACACAAGTAACATGAGCAACACACACATATAGTCATCTATTGTGAATATAGAGCCCATTTCCGCAATATAAGCTAATTCCCCACTCAGATCAGATGTCTGGTGTTCACTGATGTGGGAGGAAAATAAAAGCACAGATTTTAAGAGTGTGGTGATTCTATTTCCTTTACACTTCATATCTGTGCTCTCTTCTCAGCAGGGCAGACCACCACAGGGGAGCGATGAATAAAAGGATGTGGTAATAGACATGAGAAGCGGCAGTTACGTATGTACGGGTACCACTCCTCCATGCTTGTACCAAGGACACGGAGTACATTTAAGTGTAGGCCAACATCAAGAAAAATATGATACTGACCCCTTTGTGTAGACACACAGGTATATAAATGTACACAGCCGCATGTGAGACCTGTATGCACTGAAACATGTAACCTCAGACTCACTGCAAGATAAACAGTTTCTTAATATTAAGGCCAAAATTAAGTGTGTTGTTTACAGAAGCAAATACGTTTACTGTAAATAACATCTTGGACCAATACCTCATAATGGATGCATTGGTGCATGCATCGTCTCTATTAACCTTATACTTTCACTTTTCATTCAAAATTCACACTACCATTCATAAGTGAAAAAAAATGGAATAATGAATATATCAATAAATATATAAGTGGAAATAATATTTGATCTGTCCTGTATCATCTCTTCAAATTATGGGCAAATGAGCGGTGAATTGTAAAATTGTCCGTTAAGGTAGAAAAGTGCTTTACAAGTACCATTCCATTTACCAGCCATTTTTCGTGGGTTAAAACCAGCATTTCAGGAGCAGAAAATTACACAGCATTTTATCAAACGCTTCATTGTCATTACTCTGTTCATGCCCTTGCAGTCATTGCAACTAAGCAGCAGCATGTTCAAGCCTGAACTCTGCATAAGCAAGGATGGGTCAGTCTATGACCAGGAGGAAATATGTTTCGGACCTGTAATGTAAATGCAGTACCTGGTTTGAATCTGTTCAAACCTTTTGATAAAGCGACAGCTCTAACCTCCCGAGGGTATGTGGGTGTTTAAGAAAAAGACGAGGACTAATATAAAGTGTTGAAAATGAAAGAAGAAAGAGTGAAGCTACAGTACTGAATCTAGACGTCACATGTAAAATGAAATGATAGAGGGTGATGAAGTGCAGTGTGTGTCTGCATGTGTGTCAGACAGCTTGTCTGTAAGTCCATCTTATGGCCCCTAAGGGCTGAACTGCTGTCAGTGCTGCTGTTCAGACCCCCCCACCTGGGGGCTCAGCCATCCCATCTTATTCACATGAATGCATCTAAAGGAGAAACTAAATGATGCTGCTTGTAAAGTGACAGGAGCTGTGGAAAAAAAAGAAAAAAAAAGAGGAGTCATACAGAGTGCAGAGAAGCTTAATCGAAAAAAAAAATTATGATGAGGAACCCAGGCAGAAGGAGACAGTGAAAAATTTTAGATAAAGAGAGGGTAATACAAATAACATGTCTGAGTTACTCAATCAGCCCATTATGAGTATCCCACTCAGTGTGATCTTCCCATAATCTAATCTCTCCAAAAGGTACAGCAGCATGTGTTTCCAGCCCTCTCTGACTCTTTTTTACATAATCAGGTCTACTTGACCTACCATCTCTTTCTGCGCCTCTTCACTTACACAACTCTCCCACCTACAACACTCTGCATCTTTTACAGTACGTCCAAGAATCATGAGGCTGAGAGAGGGAAGGGAGGGAGCTATAATACTCTAACGTCCAATATATATAGCTGTCTGCTACTTATGAGTAATAAGCAACCCTGTACCAATCAAAAGCACTGCTCTTGTGACCCCACAAGTTACCTGGAGCACCAGATGTAAGAGACAGACAGACTAATTACACAGCCTGTCTCTAAGTCATTACACAGCCTTGTCCAGCCCTGTCTACCCCTTCATCTTTCTCCTCCTTGTCTTTTCTAACTCCCCACCCCCACCGCTTACTGTCCTTGAAGTCTTCTACAGCCATTACAGTTTTGGTAAATAGCACAGGAGCCCTTTGAAAAGATGAGTAACTGCAGAGTGGGAGAGGAGGAGGAAAAGTAAACAGAGCCACTCTCAAGAAGACAGACAGGTGGACTGAACAGAAGGGATCGGACAGGGCAAAAGTCAAAGGGAAAGAGGAAGAAATGGAGGTAGAGGTACCAGTGCACTGCTGCATGTTCAACAAAGTTTGCACTATGGTTGCAGCAGTGATGGTGGCAGCACTGGGTGGGTGTACTTCGAAAGCTCTCACCCTCAGTCTCTTACTCCATCTAGCCACCTACCGCTGTTACAAAACTGTCACTCCTGACCTGGAAATCCACACACATTGGAATAATGCACCATGATTACACTAAGTTATAGTAAATGATTCTTTTCTAACATTTTAAGATTCTTTTCCAACCATCAAGGCAGAGGGTAATTGCTTCTCGCAGCTGTAAACTGCTGGGATCAGCATGGTTTAAGTTACCATATCCACTGGAAAATTAGTAAATATTATTAGTAATCAGTCTTTGGTTCCATGTTGCGAAGTGGATGCTCACACTGAGCAAGTCGGCTTTAGCACATTATCCCTGTCTGCCTCAATATCACTGGTGTGAAATTAATTACTCCCGCCGTGAGAGTTGGGTGATGAAGCAAGAGGCTGAGTTTAATGGCAGCAAAACCAACATGCCTCGCATGTGCACAACCACCAATGCACACATAAAACATAAATGCAATGTATTTCTTTTGTGGGAAGTCTTGAGGAGGACTGACTTCACTACATGGCTTGAGTTCAGAGAGTTTAGACTCATCTTAAATGGGCCATGTTAATCTTCACTGTTTTCCTTTCACTGGTGCTTCATTCTATTAATCGATGCAGTGCAGTAATCAAAGAATACATACCAAGTACGTAGACATATATTGCATAATTAACATGTATGTCTAAATACATATACTATATATACTCATACTTGAATGTCATTTTTATGTGTATATTGAATGTGCGCATTATTGTACACAGTTGCCTCCCTTCTTTCACTGACAGTACACTCATCATCTCCGTTGCTCGCTGTCCTCTGTGCTGATGAATAATAGATGGCGGCAGTACAGTAAGAATCAGAGGCAGAGCAGTGATAGATGAATGTTTCATGCTGCCATTCGTTCTTTATGTGAATGTCGGAGGTATCTCCATTCCTGTCTGCTGCTTTTGGCCACAACGGTACTCAGTCAGCGTCCTGTGCAACTGTCATGTGCGTATTCCCTTCCCCACTACGTCATTTTTTTTTTCCTGCTTGCCCTCCATTCTCATCTCCCTCCGTTACCCCACATCTTCACAATAATAACAGAGAGATAAAAAAAACTCCTGTGAGTCTGGCAGGAGTTTCATTCAGCTGTGGTAAAGTTATTTAGACTAGTTCTGCCTTGACCTGCTGCTGTAAAGGGTCTGGCTCCTCTGCCTCTGACAGCATAATTGCTAGGGACCTACAAACTTCATGGCTGCCAACAGAACTGTCTAACTATTGAAACTATAAATAAAGAATTATTCCTCTTCCAAATAAAATGTTGAATTCATAAGCAATATAAAAAAAAAACACGCTTGGTTAATTCAGTACTACAGCCTTACTTGGTGGTAGCTCATGGTGGCTAATGTCAGAAAACTTTAGATAGATACTGTTGTATAAGTGCCATTACGGAGTCAGTTTGCTGACTTACTGACTCTTCTCTGTTTCTGTTATGCTACCTTTTAGCATCTATCATTTTAGCGTCAGCTACAGTGGTTGGTGTTCAGCAAAAGGTTTGAGGTTTACCTGTTTTTCTGTGTGGCTAGCTGTGGGGATCCACAACACCGTGTGCACGCACTGAAAAGAAACTGCAACGCCATCATCCTATATATGCAGAGAAAACTGAAGAGAGACTATTGATTTTGTGGAAAAGAGGAGGCTGATAACGGATGTGTGAATTTGTCATCCGGGGAGAGCCTCAGAGGGAAATGGCCAATGCAATCATCAGCACAGAGGAGCCTGTAGGGAGAGATTCGCGCACACATAAGCACGCACATACACTTCCTTATGAAGACGCGGAGGAGAGGAGGCACAAGACAAAGATACGAAGGAAACAAACAGGAAGCTCAGAACTAATGGACCACAGAGTAGACGTCCAGTTTGTCTCACACGTACACCAACCTCAAACCTCAAACCAAAAGCTGACAAATGGACCATGTGAAAGTCAAGAGCTGTTCTGAGTAACAGCTGGTTCCTGCCTGTGTTTCACAAAGGCGCCATCATATATAGCCATGTGGATGACAATCTGATCGTGATAAACAGTCACACTGTTCAATTAGAGTCACAACAGGTGTGTGATATAGACAGGGGGCACAGAAAGTGAGTCACTGTGTATTAAACCCGATGCACTGTGCAGAATGAAGAGTAGTTTGATTGACTTCTCTTTGCTCTTGGAGAGAAAAGAGAGGAAGGAATGAAGAGACAGTGCCACAGCGTTTTATCACTGTTTCATCAGGTCACCTCAGTAATTAAACACATACAGCTGTGGTTACAAGAGAGAGAAAGTGAGAATCAGTGTAGAGAGAAAGACACAGAACAGATGGAGACTCAAATTTGGGATTAAGATATACTGAAAATGGAGGAGATGGATCTTAACATTGTACCACTGATCCTTTTAGGTGGGAATCTCTGCTGCCGCTACTGCTCTGAATGTGTGTGTGTGCGCATGTTATAATTATATACTCAACACATAATTCTCATTTATAGCCTAGGGTTACCACGGAAACACAAACATCCAAGCAGCAGATGACATGTTTAAAAATATGACGCACTTCGTCATGTGCGTTTTTCGACCTGCATGTGTGTGACCGTGCCTCTTAGCGTATATGCAAATGTGTATGTTGTGCATGGTGGTGCAAGTGTCATGATGTATGAATGTGAAGGGGGTGTGGAGGAGATGGAAGGAGAGAGATGTGTTGAGAAAGGGGAGACAATGGGAGGGAGGGGAGGTGGAAGAGAGGGAGAGGCTGATGATTGGAGTGTGAATGTTTTCTATTTTTAGCCTGCATGTGTGATATATGCCAATAGGTGTTCAAACCACAGAGTAAGCGAGGCTTTGGCAGGCTATGATCCACAGATTCTGTGCATTTTCACATTCGAAAGCCAACAATGATATACGAACCTTGTCTGGTATAATTAAAAAGCAATTCTGTGTAGATAAAACCACTGTAACCAACATAATCATGATCCATTTCTCAGATGAGTGAAGATAACTGTTGCCCCCTATATTTTCTCTCCCTGGCAGGAGGCAAAGGTGCCGAAAGCCTCCATAAAACCAAATGAATTGAATGTGATGAAATTAAATTGAGTGCACTATAGAAGCAGCAGAAGAGAAAAAAAAATTCATATCATGATGAAATCAAATCAGGATTATATCCATAAAGCCATTCAATCACTCGTTAATCCCAAAATGATTGGGCTTTGGAGGAAAAGATGCAAAGCTGCACACACACCACAGATGGATTAAGTGACATCAATCAATAAATCCCGATCGTGGAGCAGTAGCAAAACATCCCAACAGCAATAGATCCAGACAATTGTTCGCCCTGCTGAACACAATAAATTGGTTCAAAGGTAGAACACTATTATGAGAAACGGCACAGAGAAAGTCAGGTCTACTGTGGACAAATTACCACACAATTTTAAATGTGGCTTCCCATTCTGCAATATATCTTTTTTTTGTGATGCTGCAGTGCAGGGACCACAATCACTTATTGGATTATATGGCTATCACATCCATCACCCCGTTCTGTGACTGGCCTCCACTTACTAAAGCATTTATCTGATCATCCTCTCATAAATGGCCTGATGAATTGCACCATCCTCTGACTTTGGTCTAATCATAATTGCATCTGTCTCCAATGGAGACCGTCTCTTGTCCCTTTCTGTCTCCATTTCTCCGAATGATTCTCTGGAGGGGGTCATGCACAAACAACAAAACTGAGCTTGACTGGCTGAGCTTGAAGATTACCAGTATGCATTGTTAGTAATGTATGTTTGCAATTTCAATATTCAAAGCAGGAACATAAACGAACAAGACTAAAAGTTTACAGACATGCTAGCAGTTCTGTGAGGCTGTACTTGGACATAGAAGCGCTTTTAGATCAATGCTAACATCAACATACTGACATGCTAACCCTAACCCTCAGCTGATGGGAATGGCATTAGTTTTGCAGGCATTTGGTGATGAATCAAAGTGACAGTGGGAGAGACATGAATGCTAGAGTCAATTTTTTTTTTTTTTTTATGGCAATCCATTCAGTAGTTGCTGAAACATTTCTCTCAATAACCACACACACACGTGAACTTGATGGTGGTTGAGAGAGGAAAAGGGGTTTACCAACATCATTCGGATTCATCCAATCGTTGGAGAGGTATTTCACTCTGGGCCAACCAACCCACCGCATTGCTATCCCACACTGTTAGTGAGGCAAACAGCTGTAATACTCATATTTAAGGTATGAACTCTCAGTGTGCATATGAAAACAGGCCTCAATCCGCAGCGATTATGTCAACACCCTCGGGCCTTGTTGGGCTCAGGCTGAGTTGCAGACCTCTAATATAATCACTGCTGTCTTGTTTTGTTCATTTATTTAGTCTCCACATCAGTGGTGGTGGTGTGGGGTCGAGGGGGGGTTTCATTAAGATTAGAAGATAATCATGACCAAGGAAACTAAAAATAGCATTGGCCAAACCTCTGAGCACAACAGTAATGGCTGTATTCAAAGAACAACAAGCACAGGTGAGGGGAAACAGAGGACTTACAAGCTGTTTTAGTCTAGCTGCTTATAAATAAAGAGTAGTAGGTAAACAAACACAATAAGATGGAGAGAGAAAAAAAGAAGCTCTTCTGTAAGGCAACACAAACATCATCTGATATTTTAGGACAAACACAGACTGATAGTCTGTGATGGCATGCAAACAATTTGACTAGTTAGACCAACACGCCTCTGCACACTGTGGAGTCTGAAGCTCATAACATGCTTTTTTTCCCACTATCTTGACACAACCCACATTTCTGCAGAATCTGCAGAAGACATTTAGCCACTTTGAGTCTGCTCCTCGCACTCTCATATTTGTATGCATGCACATGCATATGAATAGCCCGTATACAAGCAAACACACACACACACACACACACACACACACACACACACACACACACACACACACACACAAACACACACACACAAACA
>JBBMJY010000012.1:14859576-14886754 GCA_037833715.1 Toxotes lorentzi | reverse complement strand
ACACACACACACACACACACACACACACACACACACACACACACACACACACACACACACACACACACAGACAACCACTTTTCTATCTCTGCTGTCTTTCTTTAAAACTTTAGTCTCTGCTTCAGTATCTCTCTCCTCATTCGATGGCCAACAGATTGCACTGTTCAACCTCATCTAAGCAAGTTTTTGTCTCCCAACACTCTTTTCACTAAAACTTTCTCACTGCATCGCCTCTTTCTCTGCCTTAGCGACAGAGCAGGGTACAGATAGCACAGACAGTGCACTCATCTTTGTGAGTTTGAGCAGTGTGAAGGAACATGACATCTAACATTTTAGTCTTCAAGGAAGTTGTAAGCTCTGCTCTAGCTGTTTGTTACAAGTGAAGGCTGAAATGTGCAATTCACAATCCAACTTCTGCTAATTATAGCAGCACAGGCATCATCTGCATTTGTTTAAAAGTCACAGCTCCCCTATGGTACAGCTACAGCACACGCAACACAGAGACAATGTCTTCATGCTCCTGGAGCTGTGTGATGTGCATTGTCTCTTTTCCATCTACTGCTCAGCCTCTGAAGTGCTCTCCTCTCCATACATATATGCGGCACATCAAATTACTGTGTGACTAGATAAAGTTCATGGAGACAGAGAGCGGAGAGTATCCAGAGGTACGTCACATCCTTGTGCACCCAGTCAAGGGGAACTATTGGAAAGCTGTTGCTCCATTTACATCCACCTGCTGCCAGCCTGGTCCACCTGGCCTGGGAACATTCATTATGGTCCAAAGCACTTTACCACAACATCCATCACTGCAGCCTGTTCTATTTCCACCCATTAGCCTGCCGCTATCATCACCGTCCAACACTGATTAGCCACATCGGTAATGTGAGTGGAAGGGAACCTGGTTTGCATTGATAAATCCCCCAGGATGACTCGTTTTACTCATGCCGACAACTCACTCAGAATGCCATGTGTTGGTGTGTACTGTACATATTCACCTGAGTTAGTCTGCAAAAAGAATTCACCTGCTGCTTTAAGCAAATGACAAAGCAGAACAAGCAAATCTCCAAGCTGAGCAATCTGCATCAAGATAATGGTAGTAAATGGAAATACTACATGTATATTTCCACATATCCCATCTTATCATGCACAGACTAATGTTATTAGTGTTATTATTTTATAATGGAAAATATTACCAGATTTCATTACCATGTGCCTTGGGGGAAAAACTGGAGAGCCAATTTAAACATATTAGGATAAAGGATGAAGTGGAGAAAATAGTCTGCTGGTACTTTTTATAAACAAAGCCGGCCTATTTATAGGAGTTCATATGAGAAGTGAGTCTTTATTTACACAGGAGGAAGTATTAGAAAGAATTAAACAGTGGACAACATGAAGACTTTGTAACATCAGTGAATACCTATATATGTACATTAACCTTAAAATTAAATTGTGTCAACAACTTCAAGTAAAACAAAAATGGTATAACCGCTTTTGTTTGGTATAACGACTCACTAGCAGCAATTGTACTTGTCCACTGGTCTCATGATACATGTTTGTCATAGCAGTCCTATGAGAGCCTCCGATAGTCAAGTCCAGAAATCATTTTGTTTGCAGTATGGCAGTGACCACCTAAATTAAGTTTTTTTATTCCTTACATTCTTCCTGCAGTGGCCGACAGAATAGTGAACCTGCTGTAGAACCATAAACTGCAATAAAATCTGAGGGAGGTTTAAAGTTACCAAACGGATACAGATACCGCATGTCCTTACTTTGTGTTATCAGCAGAGATTCTCTCTTGAAAGACATACAGTTAATTCCTCATTCTACCAGAGCAGCAGAGGGAAATTTCTTTATTAACTTTACTAAAGTACAGCCTCCGCTGAGTGTTTTTCCACTTACTATCAAGTATAGTACTCTATGAAATGTGACAACCCTCTGAGAATTGCGATTAAGTTGCACACCAGTTGTTCCCTGTTATTTTTATGTGTTTCATAGAAGCCAAGATCAGACCACTGGGTTTTATATGTCCTTATGCTTCATCCCTCTCCTCCTCATCCCTCGCGTTTGTAGTGTTAATAATGAAAAGCAGATCATTTTCTCTTTCACCTCACAAACATGCTGGGGAGATGAGATTCCCCTACTGTGTGTCTACGTGTGCCCAAGGCTATTGAGCACAGAGCACAAACTCTGATTAATTAATTGTAATGTAGCCTAGTCTGAGTTGATGTTGCGCCTGTGCACTGCAACAATGCAGGTTTAAAGTCACTGTATAAGTGTGTGTGTGAAAGAAAGGGAGAGGGAAGGAGACAGAAAGAAAGGAGAGAGTATATGCAGGCTTGTTGTGGACTGTAGGGCATTGCAATACATAATTTGGCTGGGAAATGTTCCTGTTTTAAAAACATAATGAAGTCAAAAGAATTTACAAGAAATAGTTTCCACAACATCAATATTACTTTGTAGATGGGAAAAGAGACATGAGAGGCAGAGAGAGCGGTGGGGTAGTGGGAGTAGAGGGGTTGAGATCCAGCGTGTTATATGAGAAACAGAGAAAGGAAAGCGATAAGAGAGCTAACCGATAAAGTGAGATTGTATTTGAGATTACGTATGCAATTGAGATTTTTTTTGTTTTTGCGTTTCCCTGCAAAATTACATTTCTTGCCATTTATCTTTAAGAAATGACATCTAAACTGAAATGATTTATGGTACAAAATTAACAACACTGCTTCAAAAAGATTCTAGGATACTGAAAAAAAAAAGGTCAGTTGATTTATTTCATGCTATGACTTCAGATATGTTCCCTCTAAATACAAAATCACTTCTGAGATAAAACTGAGTGTTACAACTCCTTTCCTCACACTCAAACTGCCACTCCCAAGTACATCTAACAGCATCCTATTTGCAGGACAGACATCTTCTATATTACACACTGCATCTGGACAGCGAGGTTATGTCCTCTCCACCGAGGCTCTGCAGAGAAACGAAATCAATTTGCTCACACTGCGTATGTGTTCAATTGTGCCTCATGTGTAAAATTGAAGTGTATTGTTTATGTATACGATACCCAGGTTATGGACCATTTCCCCTTAACAGCTAAAGTGGCTTCCTTATGGTGCATTCAGCATGATTTGTTACCCACAGTCAACTGATACCTTTGATGGCTTCCCTGCCTTGAAAAGTGCTTCTAAATCTGTTTTGCATATCATCTGAAAACTGGATGAACTTATAAGCTCTCTGTTTTGAGCAGGTCATTGATGTGGTGTTAATTCAATGCTAATAAGATTAAAACATAATGCAGATTGTCTCCTGTGAAATGAGGCTGGTGAAAATCCTTTAAGGAGACTTCTTATTGAGCGGCAGTGGACCACGGCCTCGCTCCTCGCAGAGCAGAGAGGTAGAAGACTGGTTGCTCACGAGAGGGGTTGGGAAATTGAATTAATATTGCCACCAGTGAACCTCTGAAGGGAAAAAAGGCTTACTAAAATCTATTAATGGTGTTAGTCCATGACTTGACTTTTATGCTCTTCCCAGTGCTTGGTGCTGTCAGATGGCACATGGCAGGATTAATCCCACAGCATGGGTAATCCCCCAAAGACATCTGGATAAAAAAAATAAAAAAAAAGTTGATTCCTAGCTTTGTGAAGGACACGTCCCACGTCCATGTACTGACACTAAAATGACAATACACAGTAGAGAAATCCAATCTGATATCCATATTGGGCACAATGTTGAACCACTGAGAGAGAATACTTAAAAAAAAAAAAAAAAAAACTTCAGCAAAACAAATGTCATGACAGAAAATCCAGTAAGATCATCCTCAGTGAAGCCTGTCAGGGTGGAGACGAAAGAAGACGAGAGGAGGAGACAACCTACACACACACACACGAACACACATACAATAAAGCAGAGGGAACAGCTCCAGAGATGAGCATTAATCCCCACAGATTTAGTGTAGCAGAACAATTGCTTTTGTCACCCTGGATAATCAGCACAGAACACAGTTTATGAATTACACTACACCCAGAAAGATGTAGACAGACAGAGAGAGAGAGAGAGAGAGAGAGAGAGAGAGAGAGAGAGAGAGAGAGAGAGAGTATATGCGTGAGTGAGAGAAGCATGTATGTCAGCGCGAGAGTGAGAGCACAAAAAAAAAAAAATGGAACAATGACGTCTACCTGTTCAAAAGCCTTGGCTGTGAATCTGGAAAGATTAATCAGAGTCATTCAGACAGCGTTTATCACATTCTCTACAGGGAAATGAGAGGCGATTTATTTCTATAACTTGGCCTACATATATGGAGAACTATCACTCACATTCAGTTCAGTCCCCATTATCCAACCAGTAATGAGCATGTCTGCCCAGTGGACACAATACTGTGTAATCCATAATTGTTTACAATTCTGATGTCTGCTCACAGCCAACTAAATCAAGGGCCACTCCAAAAAAACGACTACAACAATGCATTACTAAGTGATGGTGTAATCATCCTCTTAAATCAACCTTTATTTATGCAATCAAACCAAAGACGAGTTAGTGGTTATATTACTTAAACAGGTACATGCATTTTAAGGATCATTATGTATCTTGCTCATTAAAAGAAAATAAAAATTCTATTTGGCAATGTAATCACTTAATTGATGTTTTTGTGCAATGGTGTATAATCAGCACCGGCATTTTCCTCACAATTTACTCTTCACAGGAAGCAAGAGGACCTCACCTTGTGTCACTTATCTTTTAAGCAATTGTCCTTTTATTGGGCAGCTGACAGGAGAAACAGTAAAGAAGCCTGTGAGAACAGCAAGGGGAACGACATGCAACAAAAGTCCCCAACTGGAACTGGAGTGGGGACATTGAACTAACATACCACGTTAGTTCAATATCCCCACTCCCCGACTCCAGTGTCCTTTCGTGCAACAGGAAATGCATGTGATCAGTCTACAGCCATACTAGTGGCTCTGTGAGCCTGTTCTTAAGCATCAGGGTGCTTTGAGCTAAATGCTACATCAACATGTTCATATGCTCACAACGTTAACATACTGGTGTTAAGCAGGTATAATATTTGCCTCATTGTCTTGAGGCTGGGGCCAATGGGGATGTCTTTATTCTTGCAGGTATTTAGTCGTAGAGCACAGTCCCTCCCCCCTTTGCATTCCATTGCACAAATAAAAGTCTAAATGCAGCAGGAAATGCTTGGAAGGGTCCCAGGGCTTGGTGTGGTGGGTTTGGTTTCACCATGTGTCTTTAAACCCATTCAGCGGGCAGCAGCCATCAGCTGTTCAGGATGCTACTAAACACCCTGGAAACTGATAATCACTGACTCATTTTCAGGCTCCTCACTGAGAGCCTGCTGGTAATTGAATTGGAGGAGTGGGCACAAGTGTAGTGGGCTTTGAAGGACCGTAGCTGAAGGCAATCAGCTGTGACAGACAGTGAGAGAGAGACAGGGAGGGAGAGAGAGAGAGACAGGTGCTATAATGAAATGTTCACATGCCTAGCATACCATTATTTTGTCTTCTTTTTTTTTTTTTTGCTTCAACAACTTGAGCATTACTCCAATCACTTTTACCCAGTTAGTTTAGATGAAATTAGTCAGGACACCGTGTCCTATTATAGGGCAGCATTTGCATGCATGGCACATCAATGATGAAAAAAGCGATGGCAAAACAAAGCACATGCTTGCAATACCTCACTAAAAGACCCTCCCTGTCAATTACCCTTCACAGTCACATTGGCCACAACAGGCTCCCCCAGTTGGCTGACAGGTGGCAAGGTAAATGCATTTTGCAAGAGCTTGAAAGGCTTGGCGCTCGATATCTCTTTTCAAAAAATGGGCAACCATCCAGATCTCTGCATGAAAAGAGGGTAAAATACATACTAGTAACAAAACAAGGGAGCTTGAGCGAGCATCTGGCAGAACTGAAAAGAATCATTTCAGTGGCAGACTTTGGAAGGCAGACCGGGGTGAGGTATTGACTTGTGTGACCTCAAATACAAAAACACAAGCAGCAGGTACTAACTCCACTAGCTAGTAAATTCCTTCTTTTTGACATGTTTTATCGGGTCTTATTTATCCTTCATACAGAGCTTACTGATTGTTTGCAGACTTCTTCTGCAGTTCCTGGACAAATTTTCAGCTTCTGAAAAAAAAGGACAATTTTTCATCTGCTTCTTCAATCAAAGACATATACAGGGGTTAAGAGGCCTGTGGGTACAACATCTTTGTAAGTCACCTACACTTTAATAGAACTGTTACTGCTACTACACAAAATACGATCAATATCAATTTAGCATTCAAGGTTAAAAATTGGCAATCTGTTGCCCACATCAAGCATAGGCATAAAGAAGTCATTTTTAGCTTTGCTAGCAGTATGGCAATGACAATGTATGTCTGACAGTCAGTTCACCTCTTTAGTTCAGTCTGAAATGTCTCAACACCTACTGGACGGATTGCCATGAAATCTTTCATGGTGTCCAGAGGATGAATCTTAATGACTTTGCTGACCCTCTGACTTGCTGTCCCGTTCAGGTCAAAATCTCAATATGTCCAAAAGTCCAAACATCTGTGAACATGGCGACATTCCCACCATCCACAGCTCTTCTTTGTGGTCAGTGCTAATCAGCAAAATGTCAGCATGCTAAAGTTAGCATTTAGCTCAAAGCACTGCTGTGACCAAGTATTAACACATACATCCGTAAAACCACATAACACATATATTATATCATATATGAGAACATGTTAAAGGCCCTATCTTCAATCAAGAGCACAGGTCCATCATATGTGATTATATGTGTCCCTGTGCTGTGATAAGTCACCAGGCAATGGACACAATGTCCATGTCAGGCATTTGTAAGTTATATTCACTGGTATGAGCAGAAACATGAAAATACTGTGAGTTATCGCTGTGTACCTAGAAACCACGAACCTGGAAAATTACTTTAGTGATTTTTATTCCTTTATAATAACCCCAGCGTAGTCACAATTCAACAGCCACGGACATAAAACTAAATGTGGGAGCACATAATTGCTTTAGCACTGAGGTACAGAACAGAACATCGTAAACATATGCCTTCACACTAGGACACAAACAGACAAAACACAATGTAAACATTACTTGAATGGAGGCATGCACACAAACAAGAACACACGGCCTCGGGATACACATCAGTTCAAAAGAAAACAAGTAAAGGAGCGTGGCGAAGGTTAGGGGTAGTAAATGAGCGAAGAGAAGTGAAAGAGAAACAAGTCTCCAGCCACGCTGCCCTGTGAGGCTGTAATGATCACTGTAATGATCAAGAGGAAAACTATGGTATTCCTAGATCTATACCACTAGTGGGGCAGAAAAAAAAACATATCCATCAGGTATCACTCTAAGTTATACTTGTGTTTTGAACTTGTGATACAAGATTCAGTAAGAGCTGGTTGTTTTTTTTTCAGGACTGTTAAGGTAAGGTGAGAGTATTTTATGAATTTATTTGAGTTTTTTAGTTAAGAAAAATAAGTAAAAAAAAAACAACCCCAGAGCATTCATACCATTATTCTACTTATTTGGTAAACATTCTCAATTGAATTCCCAATTAAAGTTCCAAAAATGTACTAATTATGTATAATATAGTATCAAATCATTAAATAAAGTTTTGGACAGTGGGAAATTTTGGCCAGTTAATAGGATTCGCCATCTGAAAACAATCAATATCTCCACCATTTTTTTTCCATCAGACTGTCAACGTCTCAGGCTGGAGCAAACAGCAGACTGACCAACCGATGCTGCCATCCCAAGAGCCACACCAGACGCAAAGGGAGGGAGGAACTAAGGTGAGAGGGGTGAAAATGGACTAACATCTCTATTTTGTGACTTCTTTTCTGTTGTTTTTTTCTTCAGCAGCACTGAAAGGGAGAAAAGGGGTCAGAGGGCTGGGTGAAAGGCAGTAGCATGGAGGACATTCGTCTCCTTGTGTCTCTTTACTCTGGAACGTGGACTAAGGCAGAGGAGAGGGAGGGTGAGGAAAGACAAACTGAGGGAAAATAACAGCTGAGAGGTCAAAGTTGAAATTCACTTTCTCTGATACAAGCTTTTCTGCGTGCGTGCGTGTGTTGTGAATCTCCATCATAATTAATTATTTTGATATCACTGAGTTCAGCTGGAGGTCAGTGTTGTATAGAAACCATCTTTAGGCCAAAGGTCACTGTAGGTGTTACTGAAGCCTTTTAATACACACACACTCCTTTTGGTTTCACTCTCCTGGTAGTAAGAAAGAGGACAGACATATTATTCACAAATGTGGCTTTTATTCTCCTAAGGAATAAGAAAAGAAAAATATGAATAATCTATTTAGCCTGTTGTGTTGTAATGTTGGGTTCCACCCACCACTGTCAGTCTAGGTAAGGAGAAGTAATTAATCCACAATTCATGACAAGCCCTGATATATTAAAATTAAGTTACAAAGCCTTTCCAGTCTCTAAACTGTTATTTAAAGTTTGCAGACTTTGCTGGATTCCAGCCAGATGCCTATTGTAGGATAGAGTTTCTTGGTTGTTTGCCATTTACAAAAAAAAAAAAAGAAAATACAAAGAAGAAACACACAACGTCGAGAAAAAAAAAACAAGACTGCACAAACCAATGGACTGCAGACAAAGTCTCTGGAGAATATTATCAGGAAGTGAAATCTTTGACCCATGACTTTCCTCTGTCCGTAAATGGAAGTGTGCTCTATTGTGACTGACAGTACTTCTGACAGTCAATAATAGATTCGGTAATGAAACATTTTCTGGGTGCAGGTGTTCTAGTGTTCAATGTACTTGGGCTGATGTGTTTAGTGTGTCCTAGGCCTCATTTCCACCTGTTACTAACATGTGATCAGTATCTAGATAATGACATCCACATGACTCTCACAAACACCGGCCTTTGCAATTATGGTATTAACTTATGTTTTTCCTTATTCAGATAGGATATTCAGATACAGATTGCATGTTAATGCCACATACAACTCAGTTCTAGAGTTTACCCCACATTGTTGCATTCTTGAGTACCACACTTATGATTATGATTATGAATACCCTTGTGATCAGCTAGTCGCTGGGTTGATCTGATTCTTTCTGAAAGTATGCCTTAACTGGAACTGATGGTGTTCAAGTTAATACTGAGGAGTGCTGTCAGTTGCTTTGGATAAGAGAGCCTGCCAAATGCCGTGACTGTAAATGTAAATGTTGCCTGGAATATCTCCATATATTAACTCCATTAATAAATCTCTTGAAAACCCATGATAATCAGTCTTACCATTTTAATGAATAATTAATCTTGATTTGATGAAGAAATTAAGGATATCAAAAGGGAAAAAATGATTTGGTTTAATGTATGCAGTGGAGTGCTCTGACTGTACACGCAGAATAAATTATTTGTATTTCAACATACATTTCAGTTCATGGTTTCTAATGAACAGAAAGATGTGTGCTTTCATGCCAAATTTCTTACAGTACCCAAGATACAGAGCCACGAATCATTCATATGCCAACCCCCTGGTGTGTACACATGTCATGAACTCATGATCTCCAGCCATTATGCAAACTCCCAGTCTTGCATAATGATAGTTATGTCTTAGTCCTGATTGATATGAGGGCAGGTCAGACCACCACTAATCTTGACCTTATAAATGAAAAGGTTACAAACAGACCTGGACCTAAATCACCACAGTCGCATTACTTCCTTAACTGCTCTGATAAATCCAAGATAAAGGGTCAGTGACATCGCATTTAGGTGCTATCTTTCAGTCATACTCTCATCATCACCCATTGTAATTAGTATCACTCACACGCATGCATACTTAACGGACACACAGAGGAGTACAAAGAAGCCATACACACACACACAGCATTTATAGTCACAGGCAGTCATATACACCCCCGACCTTACATCTACATGCACATGCAAACTCTACCCCACAGCCAACAACAGTGTACGTAAGAGGTCCTCTGTGGTTGTCTGGGAGACAGAGCGCAGCGGATTGATCTTGGAGGAGCGGTCATCAAAGGAAGCTGGTCTTTGATAAGGATATTAATCATACTCGAGGAATGGCTATGCTAATGACTACAACACAACCAAACACTCCAGCTCTCATCAATACTTCACCAACTCGAAGGGCCTAAAGAGTCTGCAAAAATGACAAGATGCATAGAAAACAGCTGACATGTTTTGTTGTGTAATAGAGTGCATTTTAAGATAACATTGGAACTGGCTGGTTCTATTGCTAGAATAAATATGCACTATTTACTGTGTCAGATAGTTTATAGTCCTGTAAAGTGAGTAAAAGACAGCATTAGTGGCAATGGCAATGTTCTCAAAAACACAGACTCCACCGCCCAACTGAAGTAAAGCCAATGGAGGTCTTAGCCTGATAATCACACTGAATTGACATTTTGTTTCATTTTGCTTCATTCATTCAGCTGACTGTGTTTACGGTAGCTCCATCCCGCCAATGTCATTGAAACGTGGTGCAGAGTGGTGGTTAACTGAAGAACTTTGTTGAGTTGAGTAGTTGTTGAGTCATTTCTGTAAACCGACAAAGACGAACCTGTATTGCTGCATCTCATTCATGCCTGTCACCATTTCTGTTGCTTTTTTTCCCCTCATGGATGTAGTTGGACAGCTAGCAAGTGACACAGGGAAATTTCGTCAAAAATCTCCTGCCTGTTGCCTGTTTGTCAACTGTTTCTTCGAGTGGTGGAAACCGGCATCAATCAGCACAACACAAGAACTATAAAAAAAAAAAAAAAGAAAAAAGTGCCAAACAAATCAGAGGTGTAGGCAGCGAATCACAGGTTTGGAACAAGACTGTGGTGGTGTAAAAGCTAACAGCTGAAATAGCTGCCGTAGCCAACAGCGGTATACACGTTAGCTATAATGGCTCACTATAGTGTTAGCCAGCCTTGCTTCATCAGTCACAAGAGACTGGATCTTGAAGTCTGATGGTAGCAGACCAGTGCGGATGGGTGGTGTTTTTTATGACACCTGGACCCGTCATTTTACTCTAACTGGCAAACAGCAGCGACAGGGGTAAGCTCCTGATAGGCAGTTAGAGTAAAAAGACAGAGGTTCAAAACACCAGTGGCAATTTTTATGGCAGATTTTCACATCCTCATTCATTAAATAAAACACTAATTGAAAATCAGCAAAGAGACCGTTGAACAAGTCAATATGGCATAGTTGAATAGACAAAACACTGAGCAATTTATTTCCTTCTATTGATTAGATCACGCCCGGTCAGTTATATCTATGGAGAAAATGAGTTTCTCAAGTGGTGCAGTCAGTGAAAAAGTTATATAAGATCCAGGTAGAGAGGTATCACACTGCTGTGTGACTGGATTAGCATTTTAATTAATGTAATGTTATTGTGATAAAACACTTAGGTAATTCCAAACATAATGCATCTGACTGACTGTGACTAACTGATAGAGGCAAAATACACAACAGGTAAAATATATAATGAATAGCTTTAAATTGTCTTTTTCAGATTTTTTTCAAAAGTGTGTTTTGAACATTTTCAACTACATTTAGAGATTCAACTGAGAAAGTATTTTAGACTTAGGCATTAAAGCGCTTGGTCCCGCAACTAAATATTATCCAAAATCAGAAAAAAAAATAGTCTAAACAGATGATGATGAAGAAGTGTAATAAATCCCAAATACAAAAAGTCTTGTTAGGGATCTTTATAAAACTTCACTGCTGTACTGGGATCACACTACTGGGACAAGGACAATTCAGTTAAATTTCCTTTCCTTATTATCTTTCTTGTGTCTCTTTCACAATGCAAATGAAGACGTGAGCTACATGGAAGTCTAGATGAGCCAATAATGAAACGCTGGGAATTAGCAGTCGCTGCGTCTCTCACAAGCGCACACAAAACACCCCGTATGCTTGCTCCCCTACCAGACAACGGTTTATAACACAGGTTCAACCAAATATGACAAATGGCCAAAGTTATTATCATGCAAAAGGTCAAAAGCAATTTGTTTAACAACCGAGGGAATAAAATCCCTCACAGGTCCTATTGCCTAAATGTCTCTGATTTAGCTAAAGCTCCATCGCTGTGTGTGCCTCCCTGCCCCTCATTTGCAGGATTTGAGCTAAGCTTTTTAGCCCTGCTTCAGAGTGAGCACAGGGCTCTAACGATGGCAATGTTGGTTGATGGCTTGGTAACTCGCTTTGGTGGTTAAACCTTTTTTTTTGTCCAGTTGGTCACAAGGAGCAGCACAGCCCTTGGGTCCATTTTTTTTTAGGATTTTAGTCTCTTATCTTGTTTGTACCAAAGCCAGTTTATACCAAAAAAATATATCCCCTGCAATTCTCTCTTGCTGCAATCTGCTTTTGAAATAACTGAAGTCAGATGCAATAAATAGATGTCCTATTGTGTGTTTTTCTCTATCTCTAATTTTCTCCTTCTCCTCTCAGCTCAGTCCCCATGTCCCTTCTCTTCTGACATACTGTTGTCATTAAAGCAAACCATTTCTGGGAAGAAAGAGGAGAGCTGCACTTTAAAAAGCTATTCACCTGGTAATTCATTGCCCATTGTTGAAGGGGGTTCATGGATTCTCATTGAGGCCAGATTATTGTCAAAGAAACAAAACACTCAAAAAGCCACAGCGGGCAAGGGAGCATGTATGTAGCACAGGAAGGGCATACTGCTAATGAACACAAATGTGTGCATGCAAACACACAATCTGACATACAAACACGTGTGCACACACATGCACACAAAATGAGAACACACAAGCATAGTACTTCTCAGAGTGCAGCACAAACACTGGGGCTAAAGCTCAGAAGTTAGCAGTAAATTAAATATGGGAGTGCAGATGATATGAGATTCTCCATGTGGAGAACAAAGCAGAACACATTCTCAACAGCACGAAACTAAGCCCTGAGGCAGCTAGACAGGAGGACAAGAAGTCAAGGAAGACATTGTCTGTGGGAACTGCTTTCATCTCATTTAGTCAGATGAGTAATAAATTGCTGTGCAGCAGTCAGGATGCCTTTCCACAGATTTCAATGCAAGTTGGCAAAGAGAGAGCGGAAAAGCTTTCAAAAAAAAGATGCTTGTAAATCTGGAATCATAATCTGGAATCACAGTTTTTGTGAGGGTCATCAAAATTTGAAAAACACATCCTAAAGTCTTAAAACATATATATATATGTGAAAATACACAGTAATATTTCTCTTTTTTTTGCATTTACAGATGCCCAAATGCATGAAGACAAACATTGTCTATATTTGTATGGTTAATCTATGAGTGTGCGTGTGTGTTTTTATGACGTAAACTGAGAGCAAAGACCAGAATGTCAGGCAGGTTTACATTAGTCAGCAGATGTAGTGGGCCACATCATTAGTCACTCTGACACCCACTTCTGGCCCCTGTTTTATTGATGAGGCCAAGCTCAACAACTACCCCCCCCCCCTTAACACACAAACAGACACACACACACACATATATGCACACACCCTTTCTTCTTCCACAATCCTACTGTAAAAGCAACAGGTCACTGGTTTAGCGTCTCAGGTCTCACTCCGGTGGGATGAGATGGGTACTGTGAGTGTGAGCTAGCACGGAGAGCAACGCAAGCTCCTGCATGTTCACAAAAGTACCAGACAGCCGAGCAGAAAATGCCATATTATTTTCCACAATGCAGTGGCTATTTATCTGTCCACAGACCAAACAATCGATCCAGAACCAAACATCTGCTCGACACCAGATCTTCTGGGCGGGTTGTGAATGGCAGGCCACGATGACAGGGTGCCAAGTGTGTCACAGCAATGAGCACAGAGCCATTTTTGGCCTCCATGACTCTGACATTTAGCAGGATGCTGCAATTTGTCAGCCTCTCAGTCTGACTCACACATCCACAACAGGGGACGCTCATAAACCACATTACCATTAAGCCTAATAGTGCTGCATCACAGATATGTGTGTGTGTCTGTGTGCGTGTATACCTGTCTTTCTATGTGAAGACATTTTTGTCTGAAAGCATTTTTGTGAGGACATTTTGGCCCATCCTCACAACTTCAAAAGGCTCTGAGGGTTAAGACTTGGTTTTAAGGTTCAGGTTAGAATCAGGTTTAGGTTAGGGTTGTGGTTAGGCATTTAGTTGTAATGGTTAAGGTTAGGGCAAGGGGCTGGGGAATGCTGTATGCCAATGAGTGTCCTCACAACTATAGAAAAGCCAACATGTGTGCACACAGTGTAAAATTAACGATGTATGCATGGTTCCCCTCACTACCATAAAATGACTGGTGGAAATATATGATGACATAAAAATGAGGAAAAACAGGTTGAGAGACGTAGCAAATGAATGCTCGACATGCTCATCTTGTAAAACTCAATCAAAGCCAATTCATGACTTTGTAAAAGGAACAAATAACAGCAGCCCTGGGCTGCAGGTTAATTAGGCCGTCAGTGAATGATGGAAAAACATGTATGCCTTTTAAAACTGCATGTTGATAAAAAAATAATAATAATTATCTCTGCCTGTTACTCAAAAGCAAATAACTGAACTACTCGCTTGCCTCTCAGAACTGAGAGCATTTCAATATTCTCTATCAGAGCCTTTGTACCGAGAGGCACTTAATTTTCAAGGCCAGCAACTAGTGTAACTCACGCAGAGTGAGTGAAGGAGGAGGGAGGAGGGCTCTCAAAAATGTGAAGTCACTGTTTCAGTTCATTCGGAACTGAGAGAGCATACACGCTAACCACAGGGCAAGTGAGAGAGCGAAGTAATGGTATAATTTCTCTTTCTGTATTTTCTGCCTAATGTTTTTTGTTTCACGAAGATGCTTTCGACTTTCCCCTTTTCTCTACCTCCACACTCTCCTAAGTCTCTCTCCTTTCTCTGTCAACACAGTGGACACAGTTCACTAAAAACTGCCATTTGTCTGCAGTCTCTTATTTTATGCGCAAAGTTGGTAAAGTATGTCTTGGAAAGGGTGTCACTGACTTCTGAAGCAGTTGTAGGTTTTTGGGCCATGAAGTCAGGCACACATTTCAAGTCAGATCATAATCAAACATTTACTCACACATAACAGACCCAACTGCAAAAATACACATTCTCACACTCACATACACAAACACGCACACACGCACGCACCGCACTCGCAAACAGATAAAAGAGGTGTCTGCTCTGCTCTTACCCGAGCGTTGTCATAGTAACGATGGTGTACCAGAAGGAGGCTGGGATGCTGGTGAATTTGCTGGAGCTTGAACCCTTCTCTGCGTAGAACATAACGGTAGCAAAGATAATTATGGCCATAGTGAGGGAGAAGAGCAGGAAGCCCAGCTCGGAGGCACAGCTCTTCAGCGTGTAGCCCAGAATGCGCAGGCCCTGCGAGTGACGGGAGAACTTAAAGATACGGAACACGCGGAAAACACGGAGTGTCACAAAAGCACCACTCACGTCCTCGTTGTCAGTCATCACCAGGCCGATGTAGTAGGGCAAGATAGCCACTACATCAATGATGCTCATGACGGACCTCATGAAGCGGTAGCGGCTGGGTGCAGCAAACAAGCGCATCAGGTACTCCACGGTGAAGATCATAACGCAGGCTGTGTCCATGCAGAAAAAGGCCACGGTGTAGCGCTCACCACATGGCACTTCCTTCTGGTTGGGCACCGAGCCGCAGGGCACTGTCTCCACCACATTGGTGATGACAGAGACGGCAATGAAGAAGCCAGTGACGTAGTAGAAGACAAGGGCCATGGTGGAGGTGTGGGGGTTCTCGAAAGCCCGCCACATGGTCTCCCTGAAGGTCATGTTGGGCAACTTAGCGTCCTTGTTGTCCTCCTGGTCATCCATCAGACGCTCTGCATTCTCCCTCTTCCTGTCCTTGTACTCTTCATAACAGCAGTCACCGATGATCTCTGGGACAATGCCAAAGAAAGCCAGCTCCTCATCATAGGAGGAGATACACTCATAGCGTGGGTAGTGGAGCTTGCCAGTGCGGTAAAAGTTGAGCACACTGCGGAACACATCAGGGTCCCGGTCGAAGAAGTACTCTTTGGTCTCCTCATTGTAGAAGAACTCCTTCTCCGAGCTTCCCAGCAGGGTGTCTGGATAGCGGTCCAGCGTGTTCCTCCAGGTCTGGAAGCGCCGTCCACTGACATTAAGAATGATAAGCTCATCCTGCCGCTTGCTCTTCTCTGTGGGCGCAACTGGCATGGGCAAATTGGCCACAGGCATCCAGCCGATAGCTGCCGCCCGGGCAAAGGGAAGCCATGCCGCTACTCCCGCCGCCATGCTGTGTCCGGCTTGGGGCGTAGGGGGTAACAAATCCAGCACCTTCACAACCAGCTTGACTTCAGCTCATTCACCATCTAAAGGGAAGAGAGGGAGGGAGTTTGTAAGGATAGGAAGCACAAGCGTGCTATTATGACCATGACAGGGGAAAAGAGTAAGAGCAATCAAGGAGAAAACAGGAAAAAGGGAAGACAATCTGAGAGACATGAACGTCCAAGGTGGGAGTTAAAGAAAAGGAAAAAGTGAGCTAGTGAGAAAACAAAGGATGTAAGAACAAGGAAGTCTAGCTGAGGAAGCAGAAAATGTCTTTAATGGAAATAAAATTTAAATCACACTTAGAGAGAGAAAGCTTTGCAGTGCACAACATTAAGTATGTTTCTTTTTGATATAGTGAGATTTAATGTGATTATAGCGATTCTGCGATTTCCAATAAGCATCATCTTCCCTATAATTACTTTAAGGCTGTATTTCTCAGGTCCCCTCTATTGAGTTACAGTTTAAAAGCAGTCTTCTCAAGACATCAGTTCACTGCATTTTACAGTTTGAAAATGAAGGGCAGGCAAGCAAAGAAACTGCATTGGAAAACAGATTATACTGGTAGCTTTTAGTTAAACTCCACAAACAGGCAAATATACAAGGCTGTGATCTTCGTCAGAGAGAGATACAAGAGGAGATTCAAAACCTGTTGAGTTCCAGCAAGACAACTGCAGATGCATCTTTGTTTTACTCCAGATTAATGAAACTAGTTTACAGTGATTCAGATCAAATTCACGACTGAATTTAGTTACACTTAACCCGATTCCAAACATATATATATATTTTACTCCTCTGAATTTCAAATTGGTTAATAAGCCTCAACACAGAAAAGGCAAAAGCGATACAATTAGCGCAGCGTATATTAGCAGCTTTGTCTTCGACACTTCCAACTCACCGATTCAAAATTCTCCATCCAAAAAGAAAAAAAAAACCCAAACACGACCTTCTTCCGGAGCAGTTTATAGTTACAAGTCGTGGGTTTGGTTATTTCTGAAAAGCGTGTCTAGGAAAAAAAAATACCAAGACAGAAGTTATTCAACGAAGAGGAGAACCACATTAGACAAACGCTACTGCTGAGGTGAAAGCGGAAAAGTACCGGAGACGGACGTACCACAGCCGTTTTAATCCAGTTTCCATCATGCAGGGGACAACTGATGAGAGGACTCCGCCGTGAAGACCGTCTTGCCCTGGCTTTTTGGGATGAGTGGTGGGAAGAGACGAAGGAGGAGGAGGAGCGCTCTCTCTCTCTCTCTCTCTCTCTCTCTCTCTCTCTCTCTCTCTCTCTGCGCAGGGCTGATTGTGAACCAAAACTGCATTTATGGGAAACCTCGACCAGGACTCAAAACGATGCGCAGAAACTGGGTTAGTCACTGACGAGAAAAAAAAAAAAAAAAAAAAAAGATTAAACCCCTCCGTTTCCTGTTCACGGGACAAGAAAGAGGAAACGACCCGGTCATTCATACGTTTTCTGGGCTCCGTTGAACCGGTGATGATTTAGGCACATCAAAGGCAACTGCTGCCAGCTGAGTTATCCACAGTCCAGCAGGGGCGTAGACAAGATTTCAAGAGCCCCTCAGAGAAGGTTACCTTAGGTTACTTTACAGTTTGTTTGTTTTTTAGCCACTTGGAGGCAGAGGAAACAAGTCCTTTAAAGCACATGTGCTGAACTTGTTATTAAATAAAGTTTTTTTTTTAATATGCACATCCTGTAGTTGGAGTTATGTCCCTGGTCGCATGGCAAATAAGACCAATATTCACTTCCTTTTAGTTCCTGTTTTTAGTCTCCTGAGGGACTTATCTGGCTAAATGCTACACTGTCTTCACCAGCTTGTTGCTAACTGTGTCTTTATGCCAAGTGATGCTGAGTTAGGGCCATTTCCCAGAAAACAGATGCCCGAAGTGGTCAAACATGACGGTATGAGCAATGAACCGGCTAAATAATGAGCTAAAACTCACTATAAAACTCCATAAAATTAGGGTGATAAATCTCTGTAGGCTCATCAGAATGACTGACCTTTTTCATGTTATCAATTTCTTTTTCACGCTGTCATTTCATATATTAATATTGTAAAAATATTGATTATAAACATGCCTACTGGAATTTTTGTGGAGCTCAACTATGGACCTCGTCCATCAGCCATGTAGAGTAGAGGTTGCAAGGGGTATAAAACATTTCACCTGGTCTAAACTGGACTTGTGGAAAATGGACCTGCCCACACCTAATGAGCATAAATCACTTTTCATACAAAGAAACCCAAAACAAAAACAGAACCAAGGACAATTAGATCTGACCCAGAACGCAGTAAACCTAAATAGATTTTAAAAAGAGAGAGAACACCGGCATCGATTAACAGCTGAAAAGAGTACATTAAAAATAATGTACCAAGAACAAATGTTAAGCCATACAAACTCATTTAAAAAAATAACTTGTTTAAAATTCTTCAGAGACTAATAGAAGTAGTTAAAAGTCCTATTTTCACTGCTTGTTCCAACAATAAAAGGATCTGTATCCAACTCGGAGACAGACAAACAGAAGATAATAATTTTCTGCCCGATTTAATATTTGTGAAGCAAATTCCAAAATCTATTGTCATTAAATAGTGAAAAAGTTCTCCATGAGCTTTTGATTTTGAAAAAGATTTTCTCCCCTCAGTATCAACTCACTCAGATATTTGATATATTGACACGCAGACCTGAGACTTGTGTACTTATGGACCCGGTCATCAAACATATTACTGGAGACCATGAGCTCCAGCAAACCTGACAAGATTTTTTTTTTTTTCATTTAGACAGAAAGCTACTATAAACAAGGGCCTAAAATACTGTTTTGCTGTATCTCTTCATCAGGCAGAGATTGAGCTACAGTATATCTTGGTCCTTGGTATTTCTGTTTGCATTCTTTTCTGAGGGCCTGGGTGTCTACAGAGTCTGGTAATCATCTCTACATGTAAGTTTACTCATGAAAGCAAATCAAAACACAGGGGCTCCAGTGGAAAAGCTCTCAGAGCAATCACTGTCTGCACTGAAGAGACACAGGTGCAGTTACACCAGAAAAAAATGGTGCAGTTGCCACATAGTCTATGTAATTTCTATAGGCAAGTGGTACAGATTGTTACTGTACTGTGTTGCTTCCTATCATTTTGACTGATAAACGGGAGTCGATCCAATGGGACTTTTTCAGTTGCTTTCCTGAACCAAGCTCATAACTCAGAGGAGAATAATTTGTGTGAGCACATGGTCATTTACATTCAGACTCAGACAGTGTGAATGTCTGTGTCCCCACATTATTCAATGCTTTGCAGAACAATATGCAGCCCTAATTGAGTCAACAGGGATCCTTTTCCTCCGATACATATAGTCCACCAGAATATCAATAGGGTCAGCTCACACACAGACTGCAATACATACAGCTATCTCATGATGGTTAAGGATATACGTATGAAAAATGAATACTTCTGCAGGCCTCATATTACTCACCATAAAATCCCTCGCTGAGTTTTACAGACTTGTTTGAAAATGACAAATTGCTAGTGATTGTTATTTAGACACAGCTACACCAGTGGCGTGCAGTGACTTTTACAAATAGGCAAGCAGAGCTGAAGAACCTCCCCCACCCCCGCCCACAAACCACAATCTCAATGCACTATTCAGCTGTTTACACCGACGAGGAAAAATGGACCAATATTAAACATACCTTTTCATGACAGCAGTAGTAGCAAATGTCTCTTAAATTCAGGGCCTGTCCTGTCTCATGCTTTTCTGTTGCCTGTCTTCCCTGTGCTCAAAGTCTCTCTCTTCTGCATCTTGCTGCACTCTGCCAAGGCATCTTCACCTTTCTGCAGTCTGAAGAAATATTAGGCTTATTCCTTGTGCAGTATCCAGGAACATTTTCTAAAAAAATATATAACTTTTATGGTAATCTTTGAAATATTTACCACTGACCGACAAACATAAGTGACAATGCAGAACCCTGTATTTTTCTGCCTCAATATGCTATCTCAAATTTCTCAAACTTACTGAACATCGTGCACAGAGAACCCGACACCATGGTTAACAGAAAGGAAAAGACATTAATATGATAACTAAAAAGAATTAAACTTGGGTATTATGTTATATGGTTAGCTGTGAACATGTACATTGAATAGTGTATGAAAGCTTTCCTTGCAAAAGGAGTTATTAAAAGCTGCTCCACAATACATCCTAACTCCTAGTTGATACACCTGTTGAGCAAGGATTGATTAGTTACACACCTTATAGTGATCTGAGATGATAAATCACAGCGTACTTTGCTTGTTTACTACTACCTCTTAAAGCTCATGAAAAAAAGACTATTAGACTATTTTCAAATGTGCAAGTACAGTTTTCACACACATTTGCGTGTGAGTATAATAATGCGTGTAGCTTAACCGGCACACTTGTGTGTAGCTAGCTGTACCTATAGCCATTCACCTGTCAGAGATCACAGGATTATCCAAAATGTGCATGCAACGTCCAGAAAAAGCTTGACAGAGCACTGCATTTGTCATTGGGATGCGGCAACGCAAATGACAGAAATGATAGCTGTAACGGCAACCTAACTTCCAGAGACTGTAGCCTACTGGCCACAAGAGGGCAGTAAATTGCAAGATGAAAGTAAACAGAGAATATGAACTCCTTTATGAGACAGAACGCCGTTCTGAAATGTCAGGACAGGTATCACTTCCACTTCAGCTGATGTCTGTTTTTAGCTTTAACTGGTCAAGCACTGCTTACTTTGCTGGTCCTGATGGCACGGCACTGAGCTACATCCATTCACATGCACACACCCACGCACCCAAGTGTCTCTACCTGTATATAGCTTTTCTGACAAGCAACTTCTGGTGACTCAATTAAGTCCCTGACCGTAAACTGGCCCCTTGATAAAGTACAGAACGACCAAAATGACCTCACCTTGTGAAAAATGTTCACAATTCTTATACTGAAACTGGCTGTCACAAGAAAAGAAGTTCAAGAAAACTCACACACACACCATTGCTCAAACACTTTTAAACACACAGACACACACTGCAAGGAGACTGGCCTTTTCAACCGCTGAGCCTGTGAGCGATTCCAATAATTCAAATGTCACTAAATAACAAGGTGGGTTGGATTTCATGGTCAACTGCTTTCTGTAATTATCTGAAGACACTACACTGACATTAAAATCTAAATCCTCTCTGTCCTTTACAGCCAGCACACACATTGTATCTTGTTTGTTTTATCTGTAAATTAAAAAAAAAGTATGCTTTTAAGAACAGTTAAAAACATCTCGCTAATTAACAAAGATCTAAGGTGTTAGTGAGCTTTAGGGGTGAGTTTTGTTTTTTGTTTTTTACCTCTGAACAGAGCTTGGCCAGTTGTTTACCCCTTGTCTTCAGTCTTTATGCTAAGCTAGGCTAACTGTCTTCTGGCTCGGTGAAACATAAGTTTGTGGAAATAGTCCTGGGTTTTATTGACCATCCATCCACCCCAGCCTCCTCCTAATGTGGACTTTGTTGCTATATACAGTATAGTATGTCAAATAGTACGCTCGCTGGAGGTTGCCTAACAATAAACCTTAACTACAGGATGTAATAAGCTGCTTGCACAGATTTTTTTTTTTACAGGAGGACAGTCCCATGAGTGCCTGTGGCATCTAAGCAGATAATGCTGCTGCCAGCTTGATGCAGTTTGTATATATTGGTGTCTTAGAGCAACTCTGAACCTCCTCTTTGAACGATGGGACTTAAAGGGTCCCTGGTGGCCCTAAAGAGTTTACTGATAGAAATGCTGAGGTAAAGGTGACAATTAATTTCCCTCCTCTATTGCTTTCATTGCTGTTGTCTTGATACCTCGGCTGACTCCTGACTGCTGATGGCCACCTCAAGGCTGGCACACACACGCAAGCGCGCGCGCACACACACACACACACACACACTGACATTTGCAGCACTCAGTAAAATAAACACAAATGCATATTCAAATCCACAATCCCCATTTCCCTCGTTTGCACTTTGTTCACATGGGTAAACTCAGAGGCTTTTGTTTTGACATTTCCCTCATCATGCATTTGTTTGCTGGCTTCCTTGAGTTCCGTTGTTCATAAATTCCCCACAACCTGCCTTCTTAGTTTGACTAATCCCCATTAGGTATCTGAAATCTTCCTTTGGGGATTTAGTCTCTGACTGTGGGTGAGAGTTTATCCTTGGTGTGCCAAACACTGACTTGGCAGCCCCTTTGTCTACTGCTCAGGGAGGCAGTGACACAGAGGGGGTTATAGATGTGCTTTTGGCCCCTTTCCAGCACACAAAGAGACTAAGACAGCAGATCCTGCACCTACTCCAACCCTGTAAAATGTCACGGATTGTCTACTGATGCCCAAACTGAGCTGGCTCTCACCAAGGGACCAGGGGAGTTGCCAGAGCAGGCTCTGTATACTACCTTAAATCAACTTTTGATTTGACTGTATATCACAATGCTCATTTCAGAAAAGTAGCAAGAAGCACTGCTAACTTCCCCCTTGTCATTCAGGTATGGTGGCTTAGTGCTGAAAGTTTGTTGAAACTCAAACAGAAATCAAAATCTAATGACTGTGCCAATATAAGGAATGCAGGATGCGAACAATACAGAGTTAATTCCACTGGGCTCATATCTATATTATGTAAGAGCTAACACTGAGTTTGCAATGAGCAAACTAACTGGCTGGGGGCAATTTCCACCGTCAGACAGGATAAAAGCCCTGAAACTCACCTCCAACCAGCACACACCTGATCTCCCTGTAAACAAATGCAGACCCTACAGCAACATGTTGTCAGTCATGAGGTTGTCTGTATTCTTTCATCACAGAGAGCTGTATATTCATTAATGATGTATTATGGCTTGGTATCTCCCAGAGGCAGCGTATGTCTGAAAACCTGTATCTCTTTCACACCTGTGCCGTCTGTTTTAGCTTCTCCCATTTTGCTTGTACTTTTTAATCTACCTTTGTCTGCCAGTTATGTTGATAAAGTGGTCTTTTGTGAAGGCCACCTTTTTTGAAACCCACCAATTTAATGATCTACAAAAAGGACAGGTTTGTGTACCCCCTATGCAAGATAATTGATTGCAGCATAATCTCTTGTTGATAAACACAGCAGAGGACTGGGTGGCAGCTTCATTTTTCTTACTCTGTCAGTGCTTTAAGAGAGTAGTATGATATGATTTTTTTTTTTTTATTTAAGAAACACTTTGCCTTAAACTTTGGAGGCCAGAACTGCTGACACTGTGAAAAAGGAGAGCATCTTTAATTGATTCTGAAGTGTTGCTCACAGAGCATTATGCACCATCCTATTTGAGTGTGATGAGTGCATTATAATGAAATCAGAACATGATTTAAAATACATTGTGGATATGGAATTATGCCTCTGTTAGAGCATGAGTTAATCACAAAAGACCTGCACTTGTTCTGCATCTGTTCTGGCTGATTTTATTTATTTATTTATTTTTCTGAACATCTTAAGCAAGAGATGGTTCCTTATGTCATATGCTACATACAGTATCTAAAGGCAAAACAGCAAATGGGTTTATTCATCTATCATTTGTTCAGTCACAGATCAGGACCACAGTGGCAACAGGCCAAGCACAAAAGATCTCATTTTCCCAGTACCTTTGTCAGGCTCCAGTTAAATGCATCCACATGCAGCCATAAGCAACTTTACATTGTGGAACTTCTCATGAACCCTAACCAAGAATTGCCATGAGGTGACAAAAGGCACACTTGTGCTATTGCAGTAATGCAAGTTAAATTTTTCATTTTGAACAATTCCTTCCTGGATTTTGTCATAGTGCATATTATCACTATCTGACAGTGGATGTCGGTCAGGACTGTGTCGTTCATAAAGAAACATACTCATGGGACTAGCACCTGTCATAGCCCTACCACCACATTTACATTGAACAGACACACTTTTCCTTTAATCAGTCACAGTCAGTGAGGGACACACACTGAGTTAACCTTTTCAGAGAAACACACACATCCATAAGACAGCATACTTTACTTTACAAGGACAGGAATGAAATACAAAGGATGGTTTTTTTCTAGCTTTAATCTAAGCACCTTTTTCACAGATCATTCATACAATTGCTCTCATGGGTCCAATATGGCAAGCAGTAGAATTTAAAACAATCTGTATAAGGTTTACACCTTCAAGTAGTGCTGGCACAACAGCTTCGACTTTGGCTTTTATGTGTTTTCTACGTCGATGTTAAATATTTGATAATACAACAGCTTCAACTCACATGGTGCCATGCCACCTGCAGGCCACATGTTACGTTTTTGCTGCACTGCTGGCCAGGACCTAAGCTTTTCATGTGACCACCACATGAGTAGTATAGAATGAAACACTGAGCTGACTCCAGCCTCCAGTTTCCTTTTTTACTTTATAAAAACATGGACTGTGTAGATGTTGTCATTCGCTGACAGATGTGGTGATGGGCTAAGGTACATGTATAGCAGTTTGGGGATTTAAATTATAGCCCAACTGACATTGGATTTCTGAGGCTGATACTGATGTGGATATTTGAGTTATGTATTTATTTATTTATTTTTAAACACAAACACGTATTATAAAATAACATTTGTGATAAGGATGTCATACATCACTTTTTTTTTTTTTTTAAAGAATGGTGACCAGTTTTACAGTTGAAAAACAAACTTGTCAGTACTATCTGGTGGACAAACATTGTAATGCCATCATTACCTTTCTGTTTTAAAGTAGTCATGAAATTATGAATGACACCACCACATTCCACACAAAGAGACATGCATACACACAAGGATACCTTCCTTTCTGTGAGACCAAACTTCTAGCGGGGCCAAGGTGAAAAGATCATTATGCTGTTTTTTGTAGTCTCTGTGACTCATCTCTAATGCTTCTAAGGGAGATTAATAGAGGGTTCAGTTCTCATTCCAGTGGCTCCTGTGCATGCAATTACCCAACATACATAATCAAACATAGTAAATATCAAGGATCACACAAATCACATTGCAGATGTTTGGTCATGGAAATTCATCACACAGAGACAGAAAAGAAGGATATAGCTTTCTGATTCTATCTTCGACAGTTTTACCAATCCAGATAGTCATTAAGTCTTCTGCATCACAAAGTAGCAACTCACTGTTTTTGCCTAATTACACCAGTCTCGTTTTAAGGGTGCTTGTCTTCTTTTTCAGTTGTATTAGGAGTTGGGAATCTTCTTGGATGATTACTTAAGTACCTGGAACTCCATTGCATCCTAATGATGATGATGAGAAGTAATCATTGAAGGTTAATAAGGGTGCACAGCACTAATCAGAGTAGGTCCGTCTGGCAGAACAGTTGTTGCCTCCTGGCCTTTTATAAGCAAAGTCATCAAGGAAAGGAGAATAAAAGTCAAATCCTGCAGGCAAAGTGCAAAACAGAATAGTGTTTAAGACAATACTGTCAATTTACATAGATACAGTATTTTTACAGTAATAATATTTTTCATACCTAGGCCTAGAGTACATTTTTCAGTAAGTCAGACGTATTCCAGCTATCTTTTTAACACCTTTGAACACACCATGTTCCTTATCTATTCACAACAGAAAAAAAGTAAGTTGAGTTTTGACAAGTGGATTATGATGGATAGATTAAAAAGAAGTTATTTTTCCTCTGATTTTCACCATGTATACTTTAGTTGTGGGCTTTACTGGACATTTTATACTGTTTCCAGTCACCCCTTACGAAGACCTTGGGGTCATCAAATGGTGTTATCAAGTCTGGAGCTTCTTCCCTCGACTTCTCATCTGTGTTTCCTCTTCTGACTCCGATCTCCAGCCCACTGGGCATTAAGCGGAGCTTCTGTAAGACACAACAAGAAAATGAAAGAAACAAAAGTAGTGCTGCTGCCACGACCTCTGTCATACATGTGGGAGCAACAACACATTTGAGATGATCTGCTGGGACTAAGATAGACAAAGCCATGTAACACACACACACATACACTCTGGTGTAAGACAAACTTCTGGCACTTGGGTTGTAGCCACTGACCAGGTTTGGCAATGTGAGGAGTGACTTTGACAAGATCAAATGTAACTCAGGGAGAGCTGGCTGTCCTTTTGTGGTAGAGGTCAAATACTGATGACTGTTAAGGATAGCAGCAGAGTAATGGTTGGAAGTGATGATGATGATGATGATGATGATGATGATGATGATGATGGGGCCAATGCTTGTGCAATACACAAAAAGGACAGCAGCAGGAATCTCTATTTCCTCTGTGTATGTAACACACAGTGAGTGCTATGTATTATGTGGGTATGAATAAATGCATGTTTGCATGGGTGGGCACCTCTATACATTCAAGTTTATGTGAATATGTGTTATATAGAGTGGACATAAATGAGTGTCTGTGCACGTTGTTGTACTAATGCAGGTTTTTGAGTGCACAACATTTTTTGTTTAGTGCTTCCACACCTATGTATATGCATTACTCATTATTTTCTATACATGGCTAATATGGCGGAACATCACCCTGCCATGAGAGATCTGTGGACTAATGAATAAACTGACATTCAATACGAGGAATTCAAGCAGGAATACCGGCAGGGTTAATGATTCTATTATAGTATAAGCATTCTCAGTAATTTTTTTTAGTAATTTTTACACTTTAATGGAGAGGACGATGTCAATGTCAAAATCTATCAATCAAATTCCAGCATGCCCTCTTTGAAGATATGAACTCACTGTACCTTGCTGTTTTCCTGACCCAGTGAAAGCCTTGCCCAATTTCTTACTTTCAGTTTTTGTAGATAGATAGATAGATAGATAGATAGATAGATAGATAGATAGATAGATAGATAGATAGATAGATAGATAG
>JBBMJY010000012.1:14846067-14859476 GCA_037833715.1 Toxotes lorentzi | reverse complement strand
TAGATAGATAGATAGATAGATAGATAGATAGATAGATAGATAGATAGATAGATAGATAGATAGATAGATAGACAGAAGATGGATAGAATTTTGTTGCACATAACTGTTGCATGTGACCCATTTTTTTTTTGTGTGTCTCGCCATCTATTGCCATGTGTGACATGTGTCCTGTCTGCTGATTGGCTGAGCACTGTCTCAGGTGTGTCCAGGTCAGAGTGGTTCAGTGGGGAACCGTTCTATTTGTAGCCCCACACAGCAGGAGCGGTACTTTCAAGCCTGAGGGCGAGGGAATATTGGTTCTGTTGTAATGTAGCTGTCTGCTCTGGACATAGTAATGTGGAAAAGCATATGGAAAGATATATATTGCTCCACTTATAGGAAGCTGCAGTGACCTCAAATATGGTGTTAATAAACTATTTAAACCCTCAGACCTAAGACTGATTAATCAGAGGCTGGATCCATCATTCAAGGGCATGAGGGATATTGGTGGATGGAAAGCTATTTTAAATATAATCTACTAATCTGTTATTCAAGAGCCCTGTTTATGAATTCAGTGTTCAAGGCGACAGGAACAATCTCATCAGAGACATCTGGTTCAATATCCTATTGATGCAGCATTACTTAACTTATCCATGTACACATTCTCTGTAGTAACTTCCTCATACAAATAAACATTTCCTGCCGAGCCCACAGGATATCCCCTAGGTTCAAATCTGTGCGCGGAGTGCATCCTAATCCCCTTATCCTACAGCAAATATACTTTATCACATCTGTGCATGATAGCAACTAGAGCAGGTTGTGTCAAAGTTTGCCAATGGGAGCATTGGGGATTTGGAGGGGTCTAATTAAGAGAACAGAGTAAACTACCCCTGGCCCAGCCGGTGCATAAGCTCAGCCCTCCTCCTCTCATCTGGTACAACCTCATTATTGGCAATAAAGAGGTGCTGTGTGAACAGAATGCATCAACCTTGCTATAGATAACTGCAAGCAGAACATGCTAGTGTTGTACAAATTGTTGCAAAGGATAGAAAGAAAGCAGGGCAAGGGGAATAAACATAACTGATGGCAGGGTGTTCATCACTTTCAGTTTCTCAAAATGCAGCCTCTGCTTTCTACGTATTTTAATTCACTGGCCCGTTATTTTTGCTGCTTAAAGGGTAGGTTCACATTTTCAAGTCTGTCCTAAAACAATACTCATATGCCCATTTGAAAATTTTAATAGGTTTAGCTTGCTTTAATTGTTCATACTGAAAGACATCCCCTCTCACTGTAGGATTTAGGAAGGGAAACTAAATGCACAAGCTTTGCTCTGTGCAATAATGCATTAAAAGGTTTGGTGAAAGGTGAGATGATTTAGAAATCTGAGTTACTCAAACCAAGTGGGTATCCCCAAAAGTCACAGTCTTTTAGCTCAAAATGTCCTCTTCCTGCTGTTTGTGGTTCAACAAGCGAACACTGTCAGTGGAAGTGCAAAGAGGGTTTTCTTTTCCTCAATACTTAAATTGAGAGCGCTTTGTTTATGGCCTGTATAGAAAGGAGAAGCAATCCCAGCAACCCGTAACTCTTTCAATGTAAAGGGCCATGTGAGTATTGTATTGAGATACACTTAGAAAAAATGTTAACCTGTCCTTCCAGGGGTCCTCTTCTTCTAGTCTTTGCAAACTTCTTTTACTCCTCCTCCTCCTCGTGATCCTCCTCACTGTCTTATGTCCTCTTATCAGCAGTGGTTCTGAACCCATCCTCTTTTTTGATGTGTCTCTCCACCAATTTCAGCACTGATTTCCTCTCCTCTTCATTCTCTTCTTTGTCCAGCTTCACTTCAACTGCACCAGCATAAAGCCTTGCACACAGTCTAACACTGAGTAAAACCTCATTTGAAGATGTCTAGCAGGGTGGCTTTGGGGGTCAAACCAAAAAGATGGAGTCATTCCAAAAAGTTTAAAAATATCAATGGACTTGAGTCACTTGGATAGATGGGGAGATGGGGAAAGTTCAGGTCTAAATTCTTTCTCTGAGTTAATCTAGAGATAACAATAGCTTAATTAAACTGAATTTTAAAAAAAAATTCACAATTGCAAATTAAAGCTTCCATATTTTTAGCCACTGTCCTGTACAGATGGTGCTTCTGTCAGTCCATGGCATCTGTTAATCCCTACTACTTGATACAAAATGACCGTTTTTATTATTTATCAGCATGTGAGCAATTAGCTATGACCTTATTAGAGATTCAGTTCATTCATTTGTTCTTTCTGACTGACAGGCAAACATCTGTTCTATAATTGATTACATCCATTGTATAATTTAAAACTTTCTATAAACTTATTACGCATCCAATTTGAATGGGGAAATTTATTTTACAACTTCGGATACAGTCTTTTATGAAATGAAGGAAGGGTACTTTGTAGACAGAGTACCCTTATTGATCAGGTTTTATGTTGTGCAAATTAAGAAAATGTGCAAATTAAGAAAGAGTGCAAATTAAGAAAATGGACAGAAAGGCATCATGTGAATCAGAAATTAAAAGCTCTGTTACATGTCCATCGGTGGTACTGTCCACCCAGTGGTCTCCAGTAATTTGGTAATGGAAAGTCCCAAGGTTAGAAGAGCTGGACTGTATTCAAAGCAGATGAATCCGTTTATAATGAGATGTAATCTCATTTTCTCTGTGGCATATGGCATTTGGTTTGCCGGGCTGTCATTGTGTTCCTGCTGAAAATGCTCTTCTCATCCAAAAGTCGAAAAGAGAGAGGAGTGTAGTGCATTCAGGAGACTCTTCTAAAGCCTTATTACCATAAATCAGACAGGCATCAAAAAAGATCCAATGTTACTATCGAGCATTCTTGGATTTCTGCTGTTTGCTGATTCAGTACTTTGCTGCATTAGTTGTGTGATGGAGGGACACAAGAGAAAATGCTGCCTAAGAGTAGTCCACAAGAGGATCTTATTTTTTCAGTTAAAAATGCAGCAATGCAGACTCAGTACCTCATACAGAAGAAGAACGTGTAGATGAGTTGTAAGATATAGAAATACAATCTGAAGCTTGTTAATATTTTTAAGCTGTGTTAAACTTGTGGCTTCCTACTTTCCACAGCATCAATGCCAAAAAACAGTCTTGCTTGGATCACCCTTTTGAGAGCTTTTCTGCAGTTCACATTTGTCACTGGGGTTCACTGGTTTCATTTTTGCCCCTTCAAAACTCAGATAAGAGCAGTCTTTGTGAAGGTTGCCGATGAGGAAGACAATTGTGCGAACGATGTCGAGCCCAATAACGCTTCCTGCATCAGATGCTACGAGAAGACGCCTTCTCTTTGGCAGACCAGGCAGAGCGTGAGATGCGTGATATGGAGTTATTGATCACCTCTGTCAGACCGAGGCTGGAATTCATAGGGGCTTATCCTCTATTCATTATGCCAATCATTAAGATGTGTCACCCAGCCTTAGATCCTCACCGCTTGGATGGAAACTGATGATAATGACATGCACTCTAAATGCTGATGTGCCTCTGTCTCTTTCTCTAAAAATTAAGACATTCTGTATGAGAAAACACTCCGAATCAGTGAAATAGACAGTGATCTATTTATGGTATTTGTATTTTCAGAACTAAAAGAGGCTACAGACCATGAAACAGCTGTGTCTTGACCTGCTAGAGGCATTTGTGTGTCTGTGTGTGTGTGCACACGTGTGGGTTTGTGTCTGTCTATGCGCCTGTATCTTTTTTTTTTGCATGTGTCTGTATGTGTTTGTCCGTGTATTATCGCCCCGTCACACAGTAATTACTAAATGCACCTGATCCACTTCCCTATCCAAGAAAAAAAAAGGTCACTACAAACAGCCTCTCGCTCTGTTAGTTTGGAGGGGGACTGAGAGTGAAGGAAACATTTCATCTGGTTTTCATCAGTTCCTCTTAAACCTGCCTCCTTCGCTGAGTATCGACGGTGCTCCGTCTGCAGTTAAAAAATGATCAAAGTCAGTGAGGAGAGCGTGATTAGCGTCTCGGTCCAAGTGATTAGAACATTCTACGTTGATTAATAATCAGTTGATTCGCACTTTAACACAGCGCAGGCACACTCCTTCCCTGCAACATCAAAAGCATTCTCAAACAATGCATCAGTGTCTGTTTTATGTGCATATGGCACATGTGCACACACAAACACACATAGAGCTGCAGCGCTCCTTTGAAGTACAGGGAATGTTCAAACTGAGCATATTCTACTGAAGTTTGAACACCTGCATGAACAACGCTCATACTGCATGATACGCTTACCTCTAGCACACCTCCCTGACTGTCTTCTCTGCCATGCTGTACATAATTTCCATATTGTGTGAACCATTTTCCTAGAGATCTTTGCAATTGGCACAAGTACCGCTCCTGTAGGTATACATGGAAATCCACTGAGAGACAGTCAGAAAGCAGCACGAGCAATCTGCCAAAACAGCCTTGCATTCTGGGACACTCATCAAAATTGAACTTGGAAAATAGGGAATTAATTAGGTCCTCCTACAGTGTATAGGCTATGCTCTGAATTCCCATTTCACTGGAAATCGATGACAGGCGGACCATCTAAGCAGAATCTACTGTTTACTCGGAGTCTGATTTCAATGGTTTGTTGATTTTGTCGAGCTCTGTCTGTCAAAACAGAGACACAGAAGGGGAGCCACAGAAAGAAAGACTGAAACACAAGCAGAGGGGGGGGGGGGGGGGTGTTCAAGTTCTAGCTGAACACTGGTTGACCAAGCATGCGAGTCCACAGCTGGTGGCTGCTAACAGCTTGCTATTACATTTACAGATGAACCCATCAATTAACTACATAGTGACAGACTAAAAAGAATATTAAGAGAGTTTTGTTCCAAAGAACAGCCATCCACAGTTCATAGAAAATGTGCCGTGGGAGAGAAATACATTATTGAATTCTGTTAAAATGATGGTTATGGTGATTTAGCCAAACTTCCTTGCTTCTGACCCCTTACAGGCACCGAAAACCTATTTTCTCAATCAGCTTCTAACTATGTTTCAACATGAACACACCGATTTCTGCCAAAGTTACAACAGTTCTGGTTATTTAACATGAGAAATATCTTGTCTGTGCAGGTTTGCAGTGGGTTTCACTCATTTGGAAAAAGCTAATGTCACGGATCTGCACCAATCAGGATTTAACAACGTTTGAATCTGAATCTAATGATGGGAGTGGGGTTTTTCTTGTGTTAAAACAATACCTCGGGGAGTTTTTTTTTTCCAAACTTTGACTGTCACACATTAAATAATGAATATTTAATGTTAAAGAGAAATACTTCAGTCTGAAATATACATTTTTATGAGCTTTAATACAAAGTCTACTTGTGACCCCTCATCACAGGGAACATGTGTATGAACCGTGAGCAGTTCAGTCAAAAAGTGATTTTCCTTCCTCAGACATTTTCATTTAACTCATTCTTAGATTCCAGAGGAGGTAAACATGAATTTTGCCGTATCTTTATATTCATCTTGGATACATCTCTCAAACCCCCTCTCATTGCCCCAGCCCTCAGACTGGGAACCACTGGTGTTGATAACGGCAGCATACTCAATGTACCTTAAAAGCATGTTTTTTTTACTCTAGATACGGCCTGATGAGGTTCTTTTGCCACACCTCCTGTGTCTAATCAGCTAATAATGTGACCTATCTTCTGCTCCTGCTGATATGGAAAAACTATTAGCACTGACCTCTGTGTGAACTGGTTTAAGTACTTATTCATTCTGTCCTTGCAATCACATTAATGATAGGACCTTTGAAAAGCAGAGCTAAACACGTCATCATCTGCAAAAGGTAAGGTCATGTCACTGTGCGTGTGATTGCGTGTTTTGATGTGTTCATGGATATCAGTGTGGATTTGTAAAGGAGACATCCCTAACCATGCTCATTCACCTTTCACTCTCCTCCTCTACTGCTGACATTTCTTTCCCTTGCTCATACTTCACCCTCCCATCCATTCCGAGTATGTTTCAATCTCTTTCCCTCTTTTAATTCATGACTCCCATTACAGTCTTCCTGTCTGTCCTTGATTTTTCTATCCTCAATATCATCTTGCCCTCTCAGCTTGATCTGCTTCCCAAACCCCTAAACAATCTTCCTCCAATTCTGCCTTCATCTGTCCCCTTCACTCTCCCGCATTGTCGCACCCTCCCTTCATCTCCCTGGTCTCTCTGCCTTCATTCACCTTAAGCTGCAGTTAATGATGAATGAGATGAACCTCCCTTGAGCTCAGACCTGGGTAGCTCTGCGGGATAGTGCTCAGTTACCCACTGGATGTTTAAGCGTAATTCCTTATTCATGGGCTGCATCAACACCAGTCCTACTAGGCCTCTGTGACTGTAGAGACCCATCACTCTCATGACACCACGTCTTCAAAGTTATATTTTCCCTCACAGCAATTTCTGCCCAATTTCTTCTTTGTTCTCAAAGCAACTTATAGCATTTCTCCTTCCTTCACCACATGATCCTACTTGATGAGCTATTTTTGCTGAATTTATCCCAGCATATTGTTTCCCACCACTGCCTATTTTAAGACAGTGATACCATCCCTTATAACTTCTTGATGGGCTTTTGTTGTGAAGGCAGTTCCCACCGAATGGCTGATTTGTGGTTCAGCGATCCACTTAGAAATATTAGCATTCATACAATACAGTAAAGAGAAGTAGACAAAGAAACCTAAATGCCTGTGTACAGAGGCTTAAACACATCAGGGCCCTGTTCAGCTGCAGAGGTATAATCCACATTCATTCATACGGTTTTCGAATTTTACACATAGTTGCCACATTTGAATGTCTTCTCCCGAGTCAAACTATTAAGTGTTAAAATCCTTCCCCATCTGAGGGATTATTTGGGAATATCAAGCCATTTTAGACTTGAGTTGTTGTTTCTTCATCTCCGTGTGCATTTGAGAGAGCTTATAGATATCATTATTCTGACTACTGTTGCAGTAAATGCAGTCTTCCATTCCAGCACCATTCCCAGGAAAATTACACAACAATCACAGAGCAATCACTTCCAGCAGCTCTTTTCAGTGGAGGAGCGTGAGCTAATCCAAGCAGAGTAGGTGTGAGTGTCGGTGGTTCGATTGAAAATAGGAGGATTCGCTGAAAATCCTGCTAGTGGCTGCTATCAGGGACACAGTGCCCTCCTTTGAGCAAGCGAGCCAACAAGTCTAATCTGCAGCATGAAAATGAGAGGAGCAAATGTGTGTGAGAGAACAGAGAGGGCTTTCATAAGCCTATGTTCCTAGAGTTTCTTGTTTATGCATCAGTGTCCAACTTTGCACACCCAGGCTCATAATTAATGCAGTCTTCTCTTCGTTGAGTTTATTGTAATTGCATGTGGGTCAAATCCAAAGCCTTTCCAGTGGTGTCATGATGCTGAAGTGTAAAACAGTGGCCTGCTAAGCCCAGTTATTGAGTGGTACTCATCCATATACAAACTGCATACAAACACAACATTGAAATAGATTGCATCATGCTATGCCAAGCTGTGTGAGGGAAAGAACATTCACGCACTCATGTGGTCTTTTACTTATGAAGGCGTGATAAATGCGGTGCGTTGGGTTCAGCAGCAGAGGAGGAGTGAAACAGGGAACATAGAGAGAGGAAAAGAGAGGAGAGAAGAGGGAGGTTGCTGCTTTGCTCCCTTCAAAGCCGTGAGCCACATTGATCACTCGGTTCTCGTTCTTACATGAATATTGAGCATTAGTCACGGTTCATGAACAAAGAGGCCGAATGCTCTGGAATTATGCTTTAAGAGACTTGTGGATGTCAGTATGGAGGAAGTACTCTGCTGGTAACTCCAGACACAGTTTTTCAATAGAATCATTACTCTCAAGATCACAGTGATCATTATGGCTGTGCTTGGTAATATGCACTATTTCAGTATTATTATGATTGTATTTAGCAGTGTAAGAGTACTATCTGTCTTCATCATCATTCAGCAGCACTTTATTATGGGTACCATTCCAATGATTTTCACACCTTTAACAAACAGATAAATCTTTTTTATTTGATTGCTTGCTGTAACTGTTGTGATCAGTGTACGATGTCCTCTTGTGTTTGTGGCTTTCATGCCCTCTACTGTAAGTCAAATTTTCCCTCGAGGGACAATAAAGATCTCTGAACTCAGAACAACTACTGAGTTCAGAACTACTATAGATTGTCATGAAAATCTGGCACGGATACACATGCTCCCAGACAATGTGTCCTAATGACTGCGGTGGTGATCCATTGACCAATTGCTGTATAGCATCATCATAAGGTAAAAAAATGAATGTGTCTTATACTTTGGTCTATGACCAATTACCTACAAAAGCAAAAACATTCCCATCAGCCTCAGCTGTATTTTATGTTTAGTTCCAATTTAGCAAATGTTGGAGTGCAAATGCGCTAGTCTAAAATGGTGAACATTGTAAACAAACCTGCTAAATGTCAGCATGTTAGCATTGCCCTTATGACCATGTTAGCACGCTGACATTAAAATTTAGGCTTCACTCTTAGTATTGTACTTCATTTGCTAAAATTTGGCATTTCTACATGTAATTCTAAGGTGTGAGGTACTAACGACCATTTTCTTCAAATGGGGTTTTTTTTTAAACACCCACTAAAGTGCAGATTTTCAACAACTCTGTTTTATGTATATCAATATGGACACATAAAATGCTTCAGGAAGTGATGATGAAACATCTCATTAGGCACATTAGTTTGTGTAATGCACCCGCACCTGAAAAACAGTAATGAAAGATATATACTGCTTTCTTTGTGTTTGATTGACATTAACAACTGCAAGTTTACAACTTAACTTGGCACTGCTGCACCACGTCCCTGACATGTAAAAACCCCTGGGTCAGCTATGTCCAATATTACTTGGTTGACAGCATCTGTCCACAGCATCTGTAGCGCCACCAACTGGCCTGACATGCTCATTTGACCCTTTGTAGTTGTTTTTGCATGTACAGTGATATTGTGTAAAATGGACAATATCTTACAACAATATCTAAAATTTAAACTGGAGGGAGATGGATTATCCGTTTAGAGAAGTAAAAGTATTAGTGTGGACAAGGCCTAAGTTTACATTTAGACAATCAAGACAATATGTGGTGTAAAATTGTGTATTTTATGGGTTGTGTGAAGGGACGTGTCATCAAATCATGTAAACATAACCTTAAACACGCTTGATGTACACAAATAATGGTACCTTAGCAGTAAAGCAAAGACAATGACTCTCACCATGCAGGCAGTTTGACAAAGATGAACACACACATCAGAGTAATTTTGCTGATCCAAGTCTGGAACAGACTGGATTCACTTTCCTGGGAGAGTGCGGCTGCTGTGTTCTTTCTGGAGTCAGACTTTCTTCTATTTCAGTGCAGTATTTATTACTCATATAAACTACTTTAAAAATAAACAAGAGAAACTTTTTGTCAAAATTTTCACTCCCAGGTGAACACATGACTACTGTAAAGGGTGCTCTGCTGCTCCTGGTATCCTCTGTTTTCAAACTGTTGTTACACAGTTTAAAAGTGTGCCTCATAAAGACCATACCTCATAAAGACTCATAAACTTTCCCCATTTGTTTTTCCCACACGTTTGACCCCCATCATCATCTTCCACCACCTGTCTATCTGTCTCTTCCTTTGAGTCTCTATCTCTTTAGAATTGGCTATCTATGCCAGGTGATAGCCATATCATTTATTTAAGGCTGCCATATTCAAAGCTGAATGCATGCATAATGAATGACTCTTATCGTAAAGAATCACAGCGCAGGTTAGTTTCTCCCACAGAGATCTCAGGACTGCTGTGTTTCTTCTCCCTGGCAGGCAGCTCAAGTATCTCTGCTAGTCTGAGCCAGGCAGCAAAAATCTCTCTCTCAACAAAATTTACATCCAGTGACACATAGCTACGCCCACATTTACCACTTGCTTGACCCGTGGATCACTCCTGTATGTTTTATTCATCTCTGCTGTCACATGAATGTTTTATCAAGGCGTCTGGCTATAGCTTTTTCTTTCAAACCTACTCTCTTCACTGTTCTTTCAATGTATATATACAAGAATGAATGTTGATCACAAGCTGTTTCAGTGGGCGTGTTCTTAGATTATCAGCTCATTGCCTTTAAGTATCAAATTAATTCCAGGATCATTGTGTATATTCCCCAGGGGACAGAGAGATTTAATTACATATTCAATCTAAATGGCTAACCAAAATGAAATATTCATGACTTAACACAGAAATTCCTTTGGTGTCCCTTGGCAACGTGTGAACACTTATTGATAAAGAAAATATCACACATTTACATTCTCCTGTGCTGCCAGGAATTTTCCATGTCATTTCAGAGATATATTGAGTTTAAGCACTGTCTCAGATCATGTCCATTACAGAATACAAAATTTGAAAGATTTACCTCAGTGTAACATCGAGAAACATCTGTGTAACACTGTGTAACAAAGGCAGTGAACTGAGTCACAGATCCAAGGCTCTGTGACTCAGTTCACTGCCGAAGACCTCTTGCAGCATAAGCACGAGAAAGCCATGGTGGAGAGTGTCTCAGAACATACACTCTGTCTGCTTCACATCAGTACATTTGTTTTGAAACCCTGTCAGCGGAATTGTAGCGGAAAATGACTGATGTGTGGGGTTCATAACAATGAGACATGCTAGTGCTAGGTTTGACAGAAGAAGCTTTGGATATTTAGGATTATAGCAGGTTTTGGCGCATTTGCAGACCAGCCTCCCTCCTGCCAAAAGCAAAGTTTGCCATCTCACACAAGACACGTGCGAGGTTTAACTGATATCTCCACATGCCAGTTACTCATTCTGAAATTACTGCTGGTAGAGTGTAAACCTAATTATAACCACACATTTAACAAGGTTTTTTACTGAAATTTGGGTGATGAACAGTGAAATGTGAAATGAACAATGACTGTGCAGTGGCATGGCCAAATGAGAATAAAATCTTTGAAGTGACAAAAAGTATGACTTGATGCTTTAGTATTCTGATAACATAACTCATCTGTTTCTGCAAGCTGCTGGCAGTGATGTCATATAGTTTGAAGGCATTGTAATTTACTGCGAAATGGTCAAGTGCGTACCTTTCCTGGTCAGTAAGAGGAGCGCCCTCCTGTGGTCTCCAGCATGCCACGTGTTGTGGTCTCTGCAGCAGATAAAGGTGAGTGAGCTCAGCAGAGAGCTACGCAGTTCAATATACTCAAAAAAAAAAAAAAAAAAAAACCAGCAATGGATTTTTGGCTCAATATGAGTAGCACACACTTTTTTGGTTCCCCCACTTATGAAATAAATCCAGCACCCTTGGCCGAAAGCAAAAGAATGAGATCGATTCTGCTCTCATTTCTGTCTGTTAAGTATGAAGTTAAAGCCAGGAGCCTAGTTTTGTACAAAGACTGGAAGCTAGCTAGCTTTAGAGGTGCTCCTACCAGTGCAGACTAGACAGAGCAATATGAAGTTGTGTTTTTGGCCAGCTGACAAATGTAAATCCAATTGTAATTCAGGTTTTAACTCAAGTTGAGGTGAAGGAATTTAGCCCACAAACTTAATTCAGTAAAAGTTAGGAAGTAACAGAATGTTTCATTAGGTCTACACTTTCCACTCCCAGGTGCTCCATAATAAATTTTAAAATATGTTAATCATAAGATGTTCATGTTCTGTATGCTTTACAGGAATATAAACAGTTTTGACTGTGCCAAGCAGAGAGTAAATGCACTGCACTGGAGTTATACTGCAGCAGCATTAATGGAAGGGAAAGTTCTGTTCTGTCCCATCCTGTCAACTCAAGGTGAAAGACATGTTTTTCCATCTGACTGGGCCTGTATCTCGTGGGTTGGTGTCAATTTCACTGGCCCGTAGACTGAAGTGGTTGATCACATAGAGATTGCATTCCTCCCCTGGAGATTTCAACATTATCATGGCTTTACACTGAGGAAGATTGCACCCAGGCCCCCTGGGTTTCTTCTGGGTTCCTTCTGACTCAGCTCACTGTGCTGAGACTTTATACTGTCTGTAGCCCTCCTGAGACAGCTGCAGGACAGGTGCTCTTACCTGCCAGGGCCATGGTCAAAGATGAAAGCGTAATAAAGTTTTGCCTGAAGGTCTAAGGAGACATCATGACTTGGTGCTTTATCATCAGTGATAAAACACTGCAAAATGTTTAAAGATACACCAATGTAATGAAAGGGATTTAGGCAAGATTAAGGGCTTAAAACTTCAGTGATTCCCAGAAGTGTGTCCATTCAAATTAGGTCAATGGTATTTTAAGGATTATAATAAGATGACAGTAGGTTTAGACTTGAGAATTTAAGTATACAAGTGTTAATTCCCTCTCAGGGTTTAGACGTCTGACTTATCCAATGACGTCCTTTCCCAGTTTCCCAGGTGAATTTCCTGCAGATTACTCATTCAGTGTGCTCGCTTCGTTTTCTCTCTTGTTTCATGTGTTCATTGTTTGTGAGGATAGTTGCATGGTAAGGATGTGGCCCTTGTGGTCAAATGAGGACAAGGGAACATGAGAAGGAATCCCAGCAGAGGCAAGAGAAATCTAACACACAAATACAAAGACCAGATATGAGACTGGAACGTGTCTGGTGTCACTACCAGTAACAGCAACAGCAGAACTTGACCATGCTTTTCTCCCCCCAGAAATCCATATAAAATAAAACCATCTTGTGCAAAAATCAGCTGAATGCGAACAGTATCAAGTATCAACAGTATCATGGGCAGTCCAAACTATGATCTGACAGCTGCTGAAAGCCTCAGAGCTGCACAACTTGACTCTCAGTGGGATCCATAGTACTAGCAACACCGTAACCGTTACACTGCACAACAGCACAAAACTTACATAACTTTACAAACTATTGTTTCATGACTTGATATGACAACACTATGGTTGAGGTTAGGAAACTATCATGGTTTGAAGTAAAATGACTACTTTGTGAACTATGAGAACTGCATTGTTATGGTGTCACTGATAAACACAAGGTTCTTGGACGATCACAGCCTTGCTTTAAAAGAAACAACCTTGTCTGTGACAATGGAAATGAGAAAAAAAAACTATATATGATATAAATACAACTTATATGGTTTCATGTGTTTGTCTGCTTCTTTTGCACTTGCAATACAATTAATACTGTACATGATATGTGGTTAAGGAATGTGTAGTGTATTATTGGAATATATGTATGTCTGCAGTAAGATGTCACAGTGAATTTAAGTTTACCATCTTATGACCCTTTTGATTGTAATCAGTACATATTTACCAAAATGTAGGAAGAGACCTTTGAAGAGACACACACATTGAGCATGCATTTGCGCACACACACACACACACACACACACACACACACACACACACACACACACACACACACACACACACACACAC
>JBBMJY010000012.1:14791162-14845967 GCA_037833715.1 Toxotes lorentzi | reverse complement strand
CACACACACACACACACACACACACACACACACACACACACACACACACACACACACACACACACACACACACATGACCTTTCACAATACAGTGCATTGCTTCAGGTCCTGGACAGCACTGCATTTACGTCACACTCTATAGCACCATGGACCTCTAGCCTGGTGCCGTCACCGGCTGTAAAGCTCTCAGGAGAGTTTTTACATGTCAGAAAGACATCTGGAGCAAGAACATCAGAGTTATGCCACTACAGACTGTACACCCAGGGCAGTGTCACATGCATATTCATATGTATGTACATGGAGCACATAACACACGTACACAGCACTGATAAAGAGACTCTTACACAAAAATTAAGAGAGAAAATAGGAACATGGACAATGTGAGCATCAGGTGTTTATTTTCAAGAAAAAGACTGAGAAATAATGCAGGAGAAAATGCTTCCAGCAAGACTGAAATTAGATGGCTTCATTTTAGCATTAATGAATATCATCAAGTGAGGACCAAAAATGGACAGAAGGACAGAGGCACACAACAGTAGGAAAAACTACAATTGTTGCTCAGATTTTGGAAATAAAAACGAAGTTGTTTTTTTTCCAAATGAGCATTCAAGAAAAAGGCGAGCTGGTCCTTACATTTGATGTCTGTGATTTTAAAAGAAATCAGATACCTTTACATGACACGGTTGGCAGACTTTATGAACAAACCAAACCGAAACTGCTTAGATTTTCCATTTGCACAAAAGAAGAAGCATCTTCAACAAATCAGTCATCATCAAGTGGATGAAGGAAGAGAAGATTCCCTATCATCACAGAGGGAGCAGATTCACAGTTGACTAAACATGGATCTCATTATGATACAGATGATTCGATTACAGATGACAGTAGTGAGCAGGTTTGTGGTGGTAGGAAAAGAATAAAAATACTGATAATGAAAGGGACAGATGGAAAGATGGGGCTTGAAGATTAAACTTCAAAACTTGAGGGAAGATGTAAGAAAGTCTTGCAGACATTGCCTGTGTTGTTGCTCTGAAGAGGTTTTAGTGGAGCTTCTTTCAGTCATCTGTATGTTTTGCCAGCATTTAAAATGAAATGCAGAACATGTGTTGCTCACTACCATCATTTAAAATGACTAATAAGTGATAAAAACATTGTACATTGAACAAAAAACAAAGAGCAATACCTGAGACTAACAGCACAAGGTCCAGGAAAATCACATCGCTCCCATTTAACCCCAACAGACATTTAAAAAAAACCCCACAATGGCCAAGGGCAGGACACCAACTCAAGTAATCTGGAAACATCTCCAGCCTCCTAATGATTTCCCTGACCCCTGCTTTGAAATTATTGATCTGACCAGTGCAGTTCCTAAAGACTCCCTACAAGCAGAACCTGAACACGTCTGTCATGAAACTTTTGAAGATGTTCCAGAAGTAGACGAATCAGACACAGCTGAATGGGATCTGGACGATGACCTTGGCAGAGCAGATGGTGCCAAGACAGCTGAATTACGTCAACCATCAGGATGTCACACAAATACTGTGATAATGATCGATAATGATCGAGATCTTTTTTTTTTTTTTTTTGGTAAGGAGAAAGAAATACTATATTCTATATTGTTCTTGAAAAGAACCATATTTCTATGGCCAATGCACTGCTCTGTTCCCCTGTATTCAGTGAAGCACTTACTGTACTTAGTTTAATGATAGTTCACCCCTTGTTTATTTAGAGTTTCATTTAGCCTTAGCAGTAACTGATTAACAATTCATTCCTTACTCTCCCTTAGAATCTTTTAAATAGCAAAAAAATCAAATATGAGCTGATGAAATTATACTGAAAATATACATACATATCACCTTAAATCAGAGCACTGAATAATAGCATTCTCACAGTTTTTATTTCACTGCAGCCACCCCTTCTCTTTCCTCCCCCTTCTTCTGTGTCTCTCTCTCACTCCATCTTCCCTCTTACTCCCCCTTCACTCCTCTCTCTCTGTATTTCTCTCTGCCCGCTCCTTCCTCCTTAAGTCTCTCTCTCCCTTCCCTCACTTCAGTGCCTACCCCTGCTCACAAACACAGGCACACACATATGAAAACATAATTCATTAACTCACCTGGATGAGTCCCATACAACAAAATTGAAGGAGGCTTTTGTCCAGAAACCCACTATCACAGGAACCTTTGTCTCTGAGGCCTGCAAACACGGTTAATCATAACTCATTGCACTGGCTGCTGAGAAAACCCCACTAATATTCAATATTTTGCTTGGCTCTAAGCATCTACAGAGGGTGTCATTTGGTTGAGTGGGGAGGAGGAAGCGGTGAAAGCCTCTGACATAGCCATTTTCAATTCCAAGATCAGATCTCACAGCTCTAGGGCAGTCACCTAAACACTGCACTGCTTCTATGTAATACCCTCTGGTCAATCTTGAGTCACTATTTGTTGTGTAGGCATTAAGTCAGATTATCTTCCCTGAAAAAACCATCAATACTTCCACTGACACAAGTGCCATATGGCTTCAGTTTATCACATGAGTCCAGGTGCCTCATGGAGTTCAGCCCCTTTGAGAAGTAATTTTGTCGTTTTGAGACGTCTTTCTTGCCTTAATGACACTCTCCTGGGATCCAGCTCCTTCAAGACCACATTCTCTTTCCTTACATGTAGCCCAAGTTCTCTGCATTTGCTGTACATCCACTGTTACCAGTGACACTGTTCAGAGTACTGCAGCTGGTTGCTAATGAAGTCAACCAAGTCCACCAGGCCAGAGTATGCCTTGTGATGACAGGGTCCCCTTGCGCCAAGTGTTCTTTTCATATATCTTGCTTTATGTGAAAACCATGCCTACTGCCAAGCACTGACTTAATGTCTTTGCACTTGAAGCCAAACTCAAAAGAACTTTCTATGAACCTCTCCCATAGGTGTGGGCATTTCTTTGTTGTTGTTTCCATGGTGCCCAACTTACCTGTAAGAAAACTGACCAAAAATAAAAACTTTTGTAAGATGTCACAAAAATTGCAGCCTCGCAGACACTACAGACCATAGAGACCATGCCCATAACCTAACCTTAACCAGCCCGTGAACCAACTTTCTTCACATTTGTGCTATTGCTGCAAAATACTTTCTTTTTTTTTCCCCTCCATGACCCTTCCCAGGATCCGTAAAAAAAAAACAGCATACATAAATAGAAATTTCTTCAAAGCCAAGCACAACTCTGTATGACATCTGATTAGATATTCAGGAGGCTTCTTGATTTGAAATGTACCACGGCCAGTCACTTGTCTGTTTCGCTAAACCACAACATAAATAAGTAGATGACTGCAACTGTACAGTGTAATTACACAATAAGGGTGTTGTGCATGCTCTTTACTAATAATCATTCCATAATCCACAGGAAATTACAGCATAACACTCAAATGTCAACTTCAATCAGCCTCACACCAACAGCGATAAACAGATTTCATAACAGGCCTACACATACAGTAAATGACACAATAGCTAAACAATATAACAATGCGTAATATAAATTAACTCAAGTCATTGGAATAATTCATCTGAGTTAATTAAACTTGATTCCCCCCAGTATTCTCGGTAAAACTAATTAAATGTGGTGGTAACTGACATTTTCCAAGTCTGTCAAGAGATCCAGTTAGATGAGGTGGCAATTAGAGTGACAAGCCAGAACCAAACAGCTTTTGAAGTTCAGTTCAGCTTTTGACAGCAGCTTTAACGGCAGCATGCTATGTGCTTTCAAATGCTATGCGCTTACCTGCTTACTAACCAGCTTCCTGCTTTGCTTTTTAAAACTGCTGTAAGTGAAGTCTCCCTGTGGTCACTACTGCACATCAGCAGTATTGTGCAACATCATGCCGTGCTACTCCTTTAAGGCTTTAATCTGTCAGTCCCCGTTGTGAGGGATCCTTTGTGTTTATGTTGAATGGCAGTCCATTGTTTGTCTCTAATATCATAACATTTCACATACCCGGGTCCAGTGGAGCTTTATGACACTCTCACTCTCATTTCCATTTATAAATGCGTTTCTTATCATGGAATTACACTAATATAGAGTGATGTCCTTCGCTTGTCTCTTTCCTTTCTCTTGCTCTGAACGCGTGCACCTTTCAGTCAGATAAGACTTGAAGAATTATCACGGCACGGTTCAAGATGTCTGGGCTTTTTCTCTCCCCATAATGGTCCAGTCAAAGGAAAACTGCTTTTCAAACTAAATAATATCACCTGAGTAATACATTTCAGGTTTGTGTTGTGGCAGACAGTCTTTTGGGGAGTATGTCTCATTTAAATCAACTATATGCTAAGAATCAAACAAAAATCCAGGAGCAAGAATCGTCTCCAGATTACTTCAGCAGGGATCACAATACCTGATTCACTTTGAAGAGCAGATATCTTATTCCTCAGCAAGGCCCCCTAATGTAGAACGTGTGTGTGTTCGATGTGATTCTTCAGATCAGAGAAGGAATGCTGAAAACCCAAAATGTGAATGTGCTGGGGGTCCAGATGAGCCAGTGCAGCTTTGATTGAAGTCTCTTTTGACCTCAATCAAAGCTCTCGGGCTCACCTCTTTAAAAGTGTCTCTCAGACAAGCACTCAAATGAGAAGCTACTTTGAACAAAAATCTGCCGATTTAAATTACGTGACTGTGAATGAGAGTAAATAAATAAATAGACAACTCTTAGCAAATTTGTGAATATTTAAAAACATTTTTTTCCCCAAGATATTTTTTTTCTCGTTACTAAGCTGCTGGGTGCTAAGTTGAGCATTCCCCAAACAACTGCAAGCATCCTTAAACTTGTACCAGTCCTGATTACAATTATCAGCCATCTTGGCTAAAATTTCAAATGTGGAACAGGAAGTATTACATAATTTATGGCCTGTGTAGGCCAAATCTTTCATTGTGGGCACTGAGGCGTGAGTGCGAATGTTATCCCCGAGACACCGATCTGTTTCCAGTTTTTACATTTTTTACTTTGATCCAAACACCAGGAGTGAGGCAGAAGGGTATGCTGACCGCTTCCCAAGGGCCTCCTGCATCCAGGCCACTGATGCCATCTGGGTGTGATTCTGAAGCGTAGTGAGAAGCATTCATTCTCTTTCAGGAGCATCAAGAGGGTCCGTTTGTGGACAAAACACAGGTTTTCCATTACACTCAGCCCGAGCTGGTGTTGCCTGCGGTATATTAGAGAAGTGGGAGTCCTATCTGTCAAAATGCAGCCTGTCCCAGGCCTCACAACACTCAGCTGGCCCAATACTGTCAGCTATGAGAGAAGAATTGACCCAAAAAAATGATTGTAGGGAAAAGATCTGAGATAGGGAAAACGGCATGGAGATTTTATTTTTATTTTTATTTTTTTTTGGAAAAAAGTAAAGGGACTGAGAGACAAAATAAAAGTTTCACAAGAATGAAACTCAGTCCAGCTTAATGGCTTATCAGTCCATTAAAATCCTGGTTTTTCATCTCTGAGCGTGCAGTATATGTTGAATGGTGAACTTTGTATTCTTAAGGGGTAGCAGCACACCGTGGCTGTGTACAATTGCAACAACAGGAACAGATTGAAATCTTCTTGTTCCAACCATAAATACTAATTTAGAATAGAAAATGCTTAAAATATACCCTACACTATATCCGTTCTATCAGAGTCAGTCACATGTTTTATTATGTATTTACCCCTTCAGCCAGAATCAGATCACATCTGTCCAGTCATACAAAGACAAAACCCTGTTAAGTTCATCAGTCAGCTTCAACTGATCCAATCTGGTCTTTATGCTTTATGAAGTAAATAGTTGAATTTAACTGAATCTACCATCAATCTAGTATACAATGCTCATATGCAAAACTTTGTTCTCATCACATACAGTGAGTAAATATTAAAAGACATATATACAGTGTGTCCCTGATAAAGATGTTTATGTAACCACATCTGCCTACTCACAACCTCTTTAAGTCCCAACTTCAACATGTACTGTACAGTAGCAGCATAGTGATGGATACTGAGGATACAGCTAAGTGAAATGAAACTATGGCAGTGGTGTGTTCCCACATGGTTAACTGACAAACCCTGCTTGCTCACTCAGGCCCCTGATATTTCAGGTCAAAATTAATGTAGAGAAACATTTGAACACTAATGAATACAATAACGGTTGAGTGTTTGCTCAAGTGCATGTGGGTTCCCAGCTACTGTTCATCTTGTGGGTGGTGCCATGCTTCAGAGGTTAAGTGGCAGTGTCAGTCATTCGGGTTTAAGTGGTCAATACACTCAGAACTGATCATCTGAAGCTATTTATCGTCTTGATAAGATCTTTTTAGATGGTTCAGGTGACCCTTCTGCACTCCACTTTCATCTCAACACATTAAGAATTGTCAAGAATAGTGATCCGACTGGCAAGTGGAGCTGTATTAAGCAAAGTGTTGTTGGTGCAGAAAGACTCATCAACAGATGGCCATGATAACCATTTAAAATGATCTGCTACTAGATTGGCTTATAAACTGTCTATAAAGCACATTACTCTCTGAAAGCCAGAATTATATTTGTTTTGTGTTGTAACATAAAATTAAAGGATTTTACATACAGACAACTTTACAGATCATTTAAAAGGCACTGGGACATGAATATTTATGTAAATGTGCGTGTCTGTTTTCATGTGTTTAAATATGTGTATTTTATAGCATAGACAGATGTTTGAAACAGGAGCATGACTAAATCCAGGAAAATACACAGAAATGAACTGAATTGACAGGTCTTAGCCCTAAAGAATGAGACTTTTTTTTTTCTCCTGAGTCCTGATGTTCTTTAAGACAGGTGCTGTCAGTTTTGAGCCAGGCTCAAAACAGAAGAGGGTGAGAAACCTCTCAACCACACCACAAAAATCGTTCATTAATCCAGTCTCTGATCTCACTGTGCGACCAATGGTCACTTAATGTTTGTTGTGCTCAAATCTTTTCTCAAGTTGACTCAGCCCCTGTCAGAAAAACGTTTTTTTTTTTCCCCAAAGCCTGCTGTGTGACTTTGTACTATGTCTGCAGTGTCCAATAGTGTAACATGAAGCAAAGCTGACAAGCAAACATAGCTGACTGATCCAGCACTCAATCAGGGATCGACTTCTCTTTTTCATCTCATCAATCCTACCATGTCTCTGTTGTACCATCCTTTTATCCCTGCTCATCCCAATCCATCAGGAAAAAAAATCAGAATAGAGCGGCAGGTACTCATCCAAATAATCAAACAGCTCATAGAGATTTTGCACTAGCAAGCTAGTCTGGATCTGTTACAATATCCACACAGTGACATTGGTTTAACTTTCGAAAAGAAAAAGAAATAGACACTTTCCCCAATGTCAGGACTGCACATGCACATTGGCGTACACACTGTTACCCTTGTCACACTAAATTAGACATGCACCACAACACAACTGATTATCATAACACATAACTCTGATTATTAACATATAGAGCATAATTATATATAATATCAGAACTATCCCTATTTTTTAACCTGTCTGGTCTTTCTCTACAGAGATGATAATTAGCCTTCTCACAGTAGCCTTCTGCTTTCTGTGTTCGCATCCCTTTTTCAATGAGAACAAGGCAAAGGAAGAAGCAGGGAGATAAAGTATAATGCATGCAAATGGCATTCAGTTTTCATTATTAATTCACTACAAATTCTGTGTGTGTGTGTGTGTGTGTGTGAGGTCATGGTCTGTTTTGTTAGCTGCACCAGGGGTCCCCAGTCACAGCTAAAGGTGGGTACAGGCCTGCCGACAAGCTGAAACCTACAAAGAATTGAGGACAGGCAGTTTCCAACAACACATACCTATTTTTTTTTCAGTCTTATCAGCGAGAGAGAAGCACGTATTGAGTAAATACAAAGGCAACACACAAGGCGATAGGTAGGCTATGATTATAGTCACGTTGCTAGGCAACCATCCAAATCCAACGAGAACAGAAATTCTTGTGTGTTGTACCAAAAGAAGAAAGAAATGGACATTCATCAAAAAGAGTGGGCTTTGACTGTGCTGCAATCCCCACGAAAAAGGGAATGAAGTCAAACAAACCAAAAAAAAAAATAAATAAATAAAAAAAAAATAGCCAAATCTGAGAGATAGAGATAGTGGAAGGATAGATATGGTTGTAATAACTCTTGTGATCCAGTGACAGTAGACTAGTCCCACCATCAGGTCACCAGGTCTGCTCCCCATCAATATAGCATTATCACTGTGAGCATGTTATGACGTTAGCGTTTAGCTCAAAACACAGCTATGCCTAAACACAGCCAGTCAATATCAAACATGTTTAAAAAAAATGTTTAAAATAGCTAATGCAAATGACAGTGCGATTACAACCTTTCAAAACCACCCACTATCCTGACTATCAACAACAACTGACTCAGACTGGAAGAGAACTTGATTTGATCAGTCATGATACCCAAAGTTTTACTTTTAAGCGACTCAGCAATCTTAAAGTATGTGTCCCTGCCCTAGGTGGATGTGAGCAGCTCTGTATTATAACTCACAGCAAGTCATTCCCATAAAAAAAACTTGAGTATGCTGTAGAATATGAACAGATAACACTAGCAATAAAGTGAGTGGGAGCTGGAGGAGGCTGGGGAAGTACCTCCCTCGGAAAGTCACCTGTCTATGTTATTCATATGCTGCATGAGCATGTTTAAGTAAACAATGTAAGTAAACAGAATGTTTCTGTTAAGTCTTAGTGCAAATGAATATTTAGGGTGCAGCAAGCAGAATACAGCAATCAGAGCAGATTAATGGACCGTATAGCGTTGTTAAAATGGTAAAGAGAAATCAGCAAGCGTTGCCTCTTTCCCTGAGTTATCCAATCTAACTCTGCTCCCGGCTACTCCATGTTCCTCTTAACAGTACTTGCAACACTACCCGCCCCTCTCCATATGCTGCTTTTGATTACTGCAACAAGCCATTAAACACACACACAAACACAAACACCACCCCACACACACACACACACACACACACATGCCACCAAGTGATGCAGCTCACAGCTGTTTTTGTGGGGAGTGGATGTGAACAATGGGTTGGGTCAATGATTTTCCTGGTGACTATCGGCCATTTTTATCCATTGTATTTCTGGACACTGTCACTCAAGAGAATGCACTGATTAGCTTTCACCTTCGAAAACCAATCAAATGCAATTATAAGTGTGTCTCGAGTGAACTCTGCAACTTGTTAGTGTGTGACTCACCTCATTTCGTACACATGTGCTATTGTCATTGCCATCATCGCCTTTGCTGTTACCACAGTTCTCATCATCATTATCACCTTTCCATGATTCATTACGTCATTATCCATCCATCTTTGTATGTACTGCACTAGTACTAGAGTGTGCAATAGTGCCAGATCCTCTGATTGAGATTTATGAACAGGGGAGCAATGACTATGACTCCATTACACAGAGATCGACTGCTGGTACGTTATGTTATGTTATGTTATGTACCTATCCACATGTTCACTTTGATGTTGGAGCCCGTATAAGCGAATGGGCCCCTTTCCAGCGTGTACCAGCTGTTCATGTGTCACTCATTTAGAGGCAGGACAACAGATTGGTGAGTGATTACACATAAAAATGGAGGCAAATTTATGCGACTACAAAAAGCGAAAAAGAGCATCAGGTATAGAGAAGCTGAGGTAACAGCCTACAGCTACATCTGCAGCAGAAGTGGTATTACTTCCACACTAAAAGTTAATAGAGGAACTAAACAATGTCACGTGTTCATGAGATCAGCGCAAGGTGTTTAGAGACGTGGTTTAAAATGAAAATAGTGTTAAACAGTACATCAAAGGCATCTAAAGACACATCATGTCCACTGGACACTGGGCTCTGGACACATGGCTATCTCACTTCTCTCTGGGTCCAGATCGGCTGGGAGTTGCAGTGTCTTAATGTAATGTAAAGAGTAAAAGAATAATGGTTCATCATTTGCTGAATTTGCATCTTCAACATTGTACAATAAACACTGGGATAAAATGCTATGTCTCCAACAGAGTCCATTACTGACTATAAGATAAACTCAGTCTGTCAGTGAACAAAAGTGTTCGTATTTCCCCTCATTAAGGTTTTTACACAGGAATTAATTAATGAGATTCATTGTCTTTAAACATTACACTGAACATATCTTGTGACATCATAACACATAACATGTGACATCATTAGCATGTGTTTACTCAGACATACTAAAATAATCATGCATTCCCTGCTAGTGTTTATATAAGCATGCCGGCACGTGGCTGTTTTAAATTATATTTCTGCGGCATTCTGGCCAACAGGCTAAGACTGTTTGAACTTGGTAGTTCTTACTTATATTTCACTGCCTCAGATTTCACTCCCTGTAATAAAAACATATTCAAGGGTGGCATTGTTTGATGTGACACAGTCTGATCACTGTTGTCAATTTCCATGAGTGCTGCTTTGAGCATCTCAGTACTGAGCATGGGTCTCAAGGGGTAATGGAGCAGCTGGAAATGCACAGCCTGCTGGGGTCTTTCTGCTTTGAGGCACCAGCTCCAGTGAAACATTTTAACTGCTCCCCAAAGCTGTGATTGTCTGTTCCTGCTGAATATGTGTCCAACTGTCATGAGAGTAACTTGGTTTGCGTGCTCCCAGCTCCTGCCCGCCTTCAACATCTCAGCTATCGAGGAGGTGGTGGTGGGGGCGGGGGTTGCTTATGTGGCAGTGACACTTTTGGATGAGTGAGATTTTTGGATTCTGGGAGATCAGGGCTCCAATCACCAACATTACTCACATAATATGTGTAGAGGAAAACACTTATTTCATGAAAGTCCCCTTTTCAGAAATTATATGTTCATTTTTGCCTGGCTCGGTTAGTTGATCAGGGAGCAGGAGCCATAATCCACTTGGCAGTACACTGGGCAAAGGCAGCTAACAACCTGGGGCTGTTTGGCATGCTTCTGTCCCAGCTTATGATAGGCAAAACCTCTGTTCAATTTGACAACCCTGAATTTTGCATCTCAAAGCTAAACTCATCAAGGCTGTTGTGACCATTGCAGGTTGCATCCTGTCCACTGTCTAAATGTGGCAAATGCAGGAGAGAATTCCTAACCCCCTGATGATATGATTAGAGCCTCCATCTCCCTTGACACTCAACAGTTCTGCCACCACCTACTAATGGTGTTCTTCACACCTTTATGGTTCTCCTCATTGTCCCAGGAAGAGAAAAGACAACACTTGTTCGGTTATTCTGGGTCTATATTCTCTGTCTTTTGTGTCTAAATGCAGACACAGGTGGCTGGTTAACCCCGTGTTGGTGTCCACAAGTCACTAGCTAAACAAGTCTAAGGGCTGAGTATAGCAAGGACCCAGAATATTTACCTCTGCTGTCAGCAGAAGTATCAAATTTGCAATCAATGTGCAATTTATTGGGACATTTTAGAGCCAAGTGAATTTAATTCTGCTGTCTGAAGTATAAATTAATTACTATCAAATATTCATCACTGATCATTTTAAGTAGAATTTGCATGGAGAAAGTGCTCTGTGTGTGTGTGTGTGTGTGTGTGTGTGTATGTGTGTCACTGTCTGAACTCTGTCCCTGCTCAGATCTGTTGGACATTTCAGTCTCACAGTGTTTTAACACTGGACACTGTGAGACTGAGAGCGTTCACTGCATTAGTTATGCCTGTGAACCTGGGTACTGAGTACTGACAGGCCTAACATGAAGTTAGTTTCCTTTCCACTATTAATGGATGAGGGAGGCACTGACCCTGATGGATCTATTTGTATATAGTGGAAGGTAATCAGATATCAGATAATCAGTGCTATCTACTTAAGTTAGCATGCTAGCCAGCTAGCCCTGGCCAGTCCCGTGTTGTAGTTCCACTTTATACCTCAAGAGGTGATAATGAGTCACTGTAGTGTCCAGTCTATCCTCAGTCCTACATGAAGAAGTAGCAGCTGTGTGTAGGTTATCAACCTGTGTTGCAGCCATCCTCTCTAGGCAACATTCCTCCACTCTTTCTACAAGTTCAGCTCTTAATGCTACAGCTCTGCCTGCTCTCCCTCGCATTCCATGTCTGGAAATATACTGTCCTCTGTTTGTTTGGAGTATGAATTCAACAGGTGGCCAATTCTTACAGATTGCCCCTTTAAGTATGACAATAATATTTAAACACTTTTGGCATTTTCTATGGTAGAAACTATAGGTGGATAGGTCAGTTTAATCATAAGCTACATTGACTGGTTAAACAGTGTAATTGATAAAACTTCATTTATCACTGTCTTGGCAAATGTATTGCAGTAGGAGCAATATGTCAAGAGTATTATTGTGGCCAAATGTACAGTTTACATTCTGCATTCAATTCTTTGATATGATTAAGTCACAGAACTAATGTTTCTGCCATCATCTATCATCTTTTAGTTTAATAATTTAGTATGGTCAAATTAGAATGTATGTATCGGCTGTGAATTAAACATGAGCAGTAATTCGAGCAGGAAATGGAACCTGATTTGCCAAGGTATGTAGTGACATCCAAATGTACGACTAAATGACTCACCAAAGCAGATTTGAGAAATAGCTGTAAAAACACATGAAATATGCATGGTAGAAGGGATATTATTAGATCACAGATGTTCTATTCAGTCTACACAAAGGTAACCCACAGTAACCACCAGAGAACCAGCACTCGCACCAACCTTGCTCAGTCAGTGTTAGTTAGCAAACTGCCAGAGGAGAAGCTGTAGAAATAAGAACACTGATGGGATGCGAAGGAGTGTTTCTAAAAATTATTTATGGTTCTTTCAACTTGTATGTTTGATCCGACAATGTCTTGACAGATTTATTGAGTTATAAATTCTCTGTTTTTGGGAGGCAAGAGCAAATGTTGAAAGTTAATCTGCAGTAGCCCTTTGGTTGTGATGAGAGAGAGCAGCTTTAAACTGCAGTGTGGATGGTTTTATCGCAGCATGAAAGCTCCCCTCGTTTTGAACTATCATGCTAATTGTAAGTTTTGGATCAAATTTAAGTGAAGAAGGAAGTTTCACCCACAGGATATGAAGCAGTTTTTGTGACAGTCTGTTCCAAATCTGAATTCTTTTAACTCCTCTCCTCTCTTCTCCTCTCCTCTCCTCTTCTCTCCTAAGCCTAGCCTAAGCCTCAGTATTAAACAAAAAACAAAAAATGAATATCTGTAGATTACTGTCAATTTTAAATATCACCTGAAACACAGAAGACTTCTTGATGCATTCAAGTCTCTCGATTTAGAGCTAGGTCAACAGTGAGCAATCCTAATAAAATGCAACCCAATTGGCTTCCCTTCCCAATTGGAAGTGAAAGAAATACATCAGGAGCTGCAGTATTGATTGTGTTGTGTGTTCTTTCATAAAATAAATGAGCGGTCTTTATCTCAGCAAGAGGATACAAGTGAATTATGTCAGATGCTACTGAATTGTTTATTTTTGTTTCCTGGCTTTTTCCTTTGGAAAAACCTACCAGTAGGGACAAGAGAGAGAAAATATAATATTTTTCAAGAGAATTTGTTCTTTAGTTTTGTTTAACTGCCAATTTATGGCTGTATGACATACGCAGACTGTGCAATTGTTATTGTCATTCATATGAAATCATCAGTGAATGAATGGGTAAAAGCCAGTTAACGAAGGTTAATGCAGCTAACCCCCGAATGCAGTCACTCCAACTGAATAGATACACTAGCAGAAGCTGTAAATGACTACCAACTCATGTTGAACCTGAAGCCAAATGTAGGAAAAACAATATTCTGTTATGTTAAGTAATGAATGGTGACCTTCACTTAGCAGTGCTTGAGTGAAGCACCGCTAACGAGTCTGCTTTCAAACAGGTCAGGACCAGACAGAAAACAAATTCATATGGTTGTGTATGATGACTAAATAAGAGTTTAAACCAAATTCAAATCCACTCAGCCAGAAAAAAAAAAATCCATTATTATGGTGCTTTAGTAAAAAACTAAAGTTTGAAGTGTGTTTATTCAGTGTGTGAGTGTACACCCCTGTGCATCTGGGCGTTACACTGTACAATGAAGGGGTTTAGTAGAGTGTCCTCAGTGTCAGAAGATGGGAAGAAAGAAGCAGAGGGTCCTGCGATGGTCAGCTCAAGCCACATTAGACAGAATTTCCTCAGCTGTGTCACCCCTCAGTGTAACTCTTAACCACACTACAGTTCCTTTTTATGCCATATACTGTATCTACTCTCTCACCTATGAAATGAGACCTCCTTTGTCAATTTATTGTATGGGTGGTGGAGGTGGAGCATACGAAAAGCTAAATATGCTAATGTCCTAAACAGTAGAGAATTGTCAGCTTTAACAAATTACCCTGTTGCAAAGGTTTGTTGAATTGACTGTATGTTGATTATATCACATCAAGTTCAGTCAGCCTACACGTGGAAAATCATGTGATAGCATGTGGGGAGGAGACTCTCCTCCCCAGAAGAAAACAACAGCATCAGCAAATTCCCAATAACAATATATATTTAAAGTCAAACGACCAATCCCTCTATCATAGGAAGCTGTAGGAATTATACTTTCGTCAATCCAGAACAAAGATGGGTATAGTATGAAGCAGTGGAGCGCTGTCAGGATAAGCAAGACAAGCAGTGCTCAACCAGTTAAAGCTAAAAGTCTAACTCAGTTAGAATGATACCAGAGTGAAAGTGATATGTCTTCTGACATCTCAGAACAGCATTCTGTCTCATTGACTCATTGACTCAGCTTCCACCATTCTGAGATCTGTTATGACATTGCACGCATTATTATACTCATACGCGGATTCGTGTGAAAACTGTTCACTTCAACAGTATCAAAAAAGTCAGAGTCTGAAGTCCTCAAAAAGAGGTGGGATGGACAGATGGGGCCAATAAACACTGGATTTAGATACAGCCAAAAGTGCACTGTTGATATGATTTGGTCAAACTGCAGTGGCTTCATAAAAATAATAGGGGCAAATACTAAGCAAAAGTAATACAGTGATCATGCACATATTTTACAGATGTTGCTTTTTCATGACTTGACATACTAAGAAGTAAAAATTTGGATTTTGGGTATGGTATCCAATATCACTGCAGTTTGGATGAAATATCTGTAGCTTAAAGCCTTATGTCTCCGGCACCCATGACAAATGAATAACTCTAATCATATGTCTCCCAACTCTGAGACTCATGAATCATTCCGCATGAACAGATTAATAGCTCATAAATCTTATGAGGAACATTATATCTCTGCAATTAGAGCAGTCGAGCTGCAGCACAAGCCTCATGGTATATTCAAAATGTTTGGTGAATATTAAAGTGAAAAGACCAGTTAGGAATACAGATCTGAGTGCAGGGGAGAAACTGATTCTCACTGCAGAAATACATCACGATAGTCGAGAGGGGCTTTGGTAATGACAGAGAAAATACCAGGGGGAAAAATTACAGCACTTGATATGAATGATGCACTAGTTCTGCTACAGTTATCAAAATGTTGAGAATCTCTATTAGTCCATTTATGGATGATGGCTGCAGTTAAAGGATGTGGTCATCACACTGCATTCTTCCTGTAGAATACAGCTTCATAAAGGCTCAATCTAACATTGGATGGATGTCAAAGATGGATGAAAAAACTCTTCAGGCATCAGCATCTGGGTTACAGTATAAAACATTAAATACACAGTTAGCGCACACACAGAAACACACATAGATTGAGCATTCAACTCTTCCTGACTTTCCAACATTTCAACAACCTTTTTGCAAGCATTTCTGATTACTGCAGCATGTGCTCTCAGTGATAAAGCAGGAGATATTCCTTGGGGTGCTGGAGGGAAGTGGTGTATTCCCCAGCATGTAATTATAATCTGGCAATCTGACACCTTATGAATGATTGTGTCTGGAGCATGAACCATAGACAAGCAAACTACAGTGTGCCAAATCCCATGTAAGAATCTTCTATTTCAGATGGTGTCCTTGGGATCCCTCTACATTAATTTCCTTGCTACAAAACATGATTCATGAACCAATTCAACATGTCCTTTATCATTCCTGTGTGTTATTAAGTAAACCTTCAGTTTTCCAGTGTGTCCAGAGGCAGAATTTCTTTAAATGAAACTCTCTGGATTAGGTAATGTGTCAGGTGAGCTTTGGGCTCACTGTCAATAACGAGGTTCATTTAAGGTGTCATTGTCACTTCTTCATTCTCTGCTCCTCCTTCCTTAACCAATACCGTAGCATCCACCAGTAGGTTTTCTGTTTATTGATGGCCCCCAGGAGAACTGCTATTCAGCGATTTCTGATTTTGCCTTGGGTGGTTGTAAAATGATGATCACAGGCAGGTGTTAAAAAATAGCAATCTGCATTTCATTTATTCTTAATGAAAACTGCTCATATTTGGTACGTGAGTTGCCTGACTGAATCCTGCTTTTAATTCATTATGACATGGCTCTCTTAAAATATTTGTGCCTGGTAATGCGTAATAAAATGTAATGCGTCTTCTTGTAATTTTAGATTTTAACCACAATGTTACAGATTAAAGGATTAGCCAACGTACAGTATATATGGTATTAACTCTGATTTTTGACATTAGGAGAGTGCAGTGAATGTTCATTTAAACAATGACCAAATGTTCTGCCCAGGAAAGGAATATTATTTGATGCTGATGATTTTGAGCCATTATCGGCATCTTACGTGTGGAATACCCAACAAATTAAAATTACTTATCATGGTTACATAATAACCATGTGGTCAGGGTCAGGGAATGATCGTGATCACAGTCAACCCAAGTTGACATGCTGTAGCAAATGAGATACAAACAGGTCTCCTGTGTTAAAGTCCAATGTTTTGTTGACCAGCCAGGCCCCATACATCAACTTTATTGATATATACAGTAATAACTTCACCTTCCTTCCTCATTTGGAAGAGTCATCGTCACAATGGCCATAGTCACTTAAATGTAATCTTGGCATACCTGTAACATTGACATACATCTTAGTTGATCATGGGGCTTGGAAGGCTGAATGTGGCGAGGCCACACAACACAATTTGCCCCCCTTCACTCTCCTATTTATTGTGATAAGCCAAAGCCTGTGCAGAACACCCACACTGAATAACAAACAAATGAAATTCATTTCACGTGTGTTTGTAAAACAAAGTAAAGCAGAAAATATGCCCCTGTATGTGATACTGTAGCCGCGCATGCTGTCACATAATAGAGCTGCATTGCTTTTTGTGGCACAGTGGTTACAGTGTTAGAATATTGTGTTAGCATGAATAATGAACTCACTATCTTCCATGTCCATCCAGGGCGACAACCACAAAATCCCTTCCATGATTCTTTCTGCAACATATGAAACTACAGATATAACAAAAGATTTGCTTTACTCATTGTCTTTTGTATAATGTCTAAAAGCACTGGCCATAGAAAAAATGGAATTCATTTGCTGTAAACAGCTGACAAAGATATTTTCTGCTGTATACTCTCTACCCTCTGATAATCACCTAGCACTGGGGATGAAGATGGAGTGAGACACTGTCATTCACTGCCAAGAGAACTGGCTGCAAAACAGAGTCCTGACTGGCCTTTAAGGGCCATACCATACTCATGAATATTCATAAGGTTTTGAGATGTGTCCCAGCATTCAGAGCACAACAGAATGGAGCACTGTGACAGATATCATTCTGACTGCTGGGCTTCCTCCACAGGAACCAAGAGCAGTTTTTACAGCCATATAAAGTCTGCTAATGAAATCTATTTCATTGGAGCATAAACAACTCACAGTGTGGTTGTCCATCAAAAACAGTCTCCAAGGATTCTTATTTAGACCATGGGGAAATTAAATCATTATCCACACTGCATCCACTGCAGGCATCTCCTTCTGATTGTGGCATTCAACAATTATTATATAATATAAATACACAAAGTTTTTGGTTGAATATGGAGTCATGGTCATGGAAGAAATTAAGCCTACAGTAGCTTACATATCCACATCCATGGCTAACACACACACACACGGCAAGGGAGACACTGTGAGAAAGGCAGAGAGTGTTGAATCCCAGAATGAAATATGACGGCTAGTGTAGTAACTGCAAAACAGGGAAAAAAGAAAGCATAACTGCCTGAGAAGTGTAAAACCATTATTGTTCTATGTAAGAGTGACAGATACGTGTGTGTATCTTTGCATACCTATCCAACAGTGGACCTCTCCATCATTACACACTCACCAACATTTGATCTGTGAGCCAAAAGGGGACATTTTGGATGTCCACTGTTGGTTGTGCCTTAAATCATACCATAATTATGTCTAAAGGGTTCTGATGAATTTATTTTCATTTTAGCCAATAGGGCACCTGCGTTAGAATTCATACTCAGCACTGCCTCTGCAGACTGGAATTGGGAATTTAATGACCCACTCGCACACTTAATTTTTTCTGTCAGACTACAGAGAGGGTTTAACAGATTTATTTTGTTTAATATTTATTTTTGACTTAACTCTAAACACTATTTTTGTTATCATTTTGTAGAATAAATAGATGTCCTAACTAATTTCAAGCCTCACATTGTATTGAAATAAAAAAGGCAGGGGAATAATAATATTTTATATGTAACCAAAAAAAAAAAAAAACCCATCAACAAAAACAAAACAAAAAAACAAACAAACAGTGAGCTTAAAGTGCCAGCTGAAGATTATTTCTTCTCATTGAAATTAATTAATGAAAACAGGAAGAGGCCGAGCTGTAACCTGCCCACGCTAAGGTCCCCCGTTATGGACAGGATTGGTTTTGACACTCCAGGTACTGACAAATCTGTAGGATTTGAACCAGACACTACCCACCTTGCCACCAAGCCTTTACAGTAGGAACTTCTCATTAAGTGCTTTTCTGTCTTCACTTTGTGTGCCGAAATTCAAAATTCTCTGAGTCCCATGAGGATGGAACTCACAACCTACAAATCTTCCATATATTCATCTAACACCATGAGCTGTTTGGTCAGACAACCACATTTAGTTAAGCATTTGAATGTTTTCTTTGGGTGTTGGACTTCAAAATTTAAGGCACAACACAGGGATAAAACCCACAACCCTAGAGCTACCAAACAGTGCTCTAACTCCCTAAGCTATCTCATCAGCAATGCTTGGCCTTTCTCTCATACCCTTTGAGCCTTTCCTATTTGTGCTGCCCTTTTGAATGGCCCTGTTACTCCAATGCCTGTCCACTTGGGCAGCACCCAAGTGGAGTTAAAAGTTCTGAGAAAAAGAGTGGAACAGTCCTTAACTAAATAGCTCAGTGTGTTAGGGGACTGCTCTGAAGTTCTGAGCTCTTTTTATGAGGCTGGGTGAATTTCAAGTCCAACAACCAAACTGAAGACTCAAAGTCTTCAAGGAATAAAGCTCACAAGTGTCTGACCAAATGGCTGTTGTGGGTACAATCTTCAGTTAACTTGAATGAATTTTGATATCTGACTTCCAAAGGAAAGACAGAAAAGTCAGAAGAATCATTCATCAAATGGTCCTGACCATGGCTCGAGGAGTTGGAGGATTGAAAAGTTTTGAGGTCAAAGGTACGATCATTGTGATGCTTACCAAATTTTTAAATAGTCAAAGGCTCCAAGAAAGGAAGTTCAAGTGTGTCTAGTCAAATAGCTCATGATGCTAGAGGACGACTCTTAAGTTTTGAAATCTTGGTTTCAGTTCTCAGGTGCTTCACTTTGTCTTGATCACCTAGAGTAAACACCCAAAACCTCTAATAAACATTGGCTGGTCAACTAGTTGAGGGTGTTGGGGGAATGATTGGAAGTTTTGAGGACATGGGTTTGATCCTTATTAGGCTCACTGAATTTAAAGGTCCAACACCCAAAGACACAAATTCTCTAAGAATTGCAGTTCAGAAGTGTCTGAAGAAATGCCTGGGGGTGTTAGAAGCCTTCTCTGAAGTGTTGAGGTTGTTAGTTCAATCTGTGGTGAATTATGAAGTCCATCACACAGATAAAAGACTTAAGGACTATAAGAAATTGACTTAAAGGTTTACCAAATAACTCTGTGTTAGAGAACTTCTTGGACTCTGAGGATGTGGTTACAATACTTATCAGGGAATTTTGAAGTCCAAAACCCAAAGTTAAGACTGAAAAACACTCAGGAAGATGGACGGTGCCAGCAGAACAGCATCTGCTTCAAAGCCTGTTTTTCATATCTGGAGTGTCAATTATGTCTCCTAATTCAATGTGTACGCTATATATGGTTATGAATTACATACTTAAATGGTTTCTCTAAATACTTGTTTTACATTTTGTCCACTCTAGTGCTAGTGGAGTACATAACTACCTTGTAGTCTAATACACAATATGGTACTAATAGAGTACAATGGTTCATGATTATTTTTAAAATATATAAGATGTTTTACAACAATGTAGTCAGTGTGCTGTATTTAAAGGTTAAATTATAAATTATATTAAAATACATAAGTTAAAGTGTTAAAAAGAATAAAAATGTAAAAGATTTTTTTTTAGTTCATGGAAATTATGTCTGAGTTAGTGCTCTGTACTTTTCTTGGGTTTTTGAAACGGCGACAGAGTGAGCGCTCTTCCAGTTAATATTCTAAGTTGCATCTTTTCCTCTCCACTCTGTTACGTTACTTCAGTGAACAAGTTAAAGCAGTAACGTAGAGACGTGCTGTTGAAGTTGGTAAATGTTAAATGTGTTTGCACACGCTTCAGCCTGTGACCACTACAGTCTCTAAGTATTGTATGTGTGTAGTTTTCTTAGTGGTATGTTTATTGTGTTGTGTTTTTAGCATTTTATGTTAGTGGCTACCATTCGCCCCCCTTGTTTTATAGGTAGACAATTGCCAGGAAAGCAAGGCCCTTTTGACAATTTTTTAAATAATATTTCAAAAGCAGCTTTGCACTTATGAAAAAAAAAAACTTTGAATAAAATTTTTGTATGTCTTTTTTTCCCCCCAAAATGACTACAAATAGTGGTCCACACTTGCCCACACTGTGTGTGTGTGTATGAAGAAGATATAATCTCACCACAGTAGATCAGGACACACGTATTTGATGGGTTTTCTCATGAATGAGAATCACACTTGTGTGACAGAGAAAAAGAGTTGACTGGGCAAAGTACCCACACAAAATAATCTGAGAAGACAAAACGAGATCAGAGATCAGAAAAACTCTACTACACATATATGTATATTTAAAAAAAAGGAATCATGCAATATTAAATCCTAAATTTAAACATGTGTGGCTTTCTCTCGACAATGGAAATGAAACATTGTTTGGAAGGTTTGTCCCAATTCTGTCAGCACACATATGTTGCACTTGGAGTTTGCTTTGCTTTCACCTTCTGTCAAGTTCATTCCAAACCATTTCTGTGCGGTTTAATTGTGGAGACTGTGCTGGTCTTCCATCATGTGATGCCACCATCTAGTTCTTTTCTTCTAATGCTTTGGGTCATTGTCTTGCTGAAGGATGAACCGCTGACCTACCAGTCTTTCTTCCTTTGTTAATTGCCTTTTTCTCACCATTCTGATAGCAATGTATAGCACTCCTTCTTGTATCTGTTGGTGTAGTAACAATTTGCTCCAACACTGCCCTTGTACAAACAGTGATCAACAAAACTGGGGGCATTTGTAGGAATAGTTCGCACTAACGTTCAAGGCTTGATTTACTTCCATTGCTGCAGAAAAGCTGTAAGTTAATGAAGCCATCCAGCCAAAAAAGGTTGAGAACCACTGGTTTAATCTCTAACAATGCACTGCACTGTATAAGTTTATCAACATGTTCTTTTCCATGTTTCTCTCGTTCAACAACGTCCGCTGTTACATGAGAAATATATTAAGCCTTATGAGTAAATCTCAGAATTTGCATGTCCTCAGTGACAGCTGGAGGAATCTCCATATTGACAAAAGGCCAGCACTGGCAGCTTGCATTAATTTCTTGGACAGCACATGTGGTCAGATGCAAGGTCCAAAACGGCTGTCATGCATTTTTTCCTGGTTGAGCACAATAATCATTGTTACATCACAGAACATTAGTTTGTTTGCATGTTTGTGTATGGGCTCATTTTCACCTCTGCTGACCATACCGCAAACCACATTCAAATGTCAATGGAAACTTTTGCTCTTTTGAGGCAGTGCTGTGGTTTTTCATGAGGTGGGAAATGCCACTTCAGTGAGCTACGAAATGTGTCTGCGTAACGGTTGAATGGCTGCATTCCACAGTGGTTACTCGTGTATGTGGGGCAAGGGAGATATTCAGTTGACATATGTGTTATGTGAATGATTTTGAGAGTGAAGCTGTGGCAAAAAGCTGCAGGGCAGACACATTTGTCTAAGGGTCACTTATATCACAGCTCATGCTCGTGATGCTCAACAGCATCGATCAGCAGGCTTGGGAAATGTTTTCAGAAACAAAATGGCCATCTGATATCTGAAACAAGTACACTGCATCTGAAGCAAAACTACTTCTAAAAGTAGTTTGGGAGAAACACTACTGCATGTGTCACTGGTTAGCCTTAAAGATGATTCATGTGTGGTGAAACCCATGTGTCTGAATATGAAAACATTGGAAACAATATAAAACACAGTTCCCAAAGCAGACTATAAAGTGAATAAAGCATCATTTAAAATTAATGAAACAGAGGAAAAATGGTCTTGGTCAATAAAAGCAAATGACAGCCCTAGGTTGATTTACAGCTTGAGAGGGGTGGTGCGGAACAACAGCAAGTTTTTCATCACTCTACTAGCTTCCAGCTACTATATCAGAGCCCAAGTCAACCAGAAAAGTAGTAAGCAAGCTTTATCAAATATTTAAGTATGTCAGGTCTAATTTTCCAATGTCAGTGTAGCAGAAATACAGCCATGACAACACACACTGAGGTGATAAAACAACAGCAGACTACTGGGTAGTTTGAGTTACAGGTACAGCTCGAAAAGTTAGTTAGGAGAAAGAAGCGGTTGTGTGTCTGCACACACTCACACACTGGTGGGTACATGGTGGTGTGTACTCGTGTCTGTTGTGTGTGTGTGTGTGTGTGTACTGTATATATTACATGTGAGCAAGACTGAGAGATGTGCCGTGCATGAGAACATGGCTGACAGTTCTCATTAACCAGATGACTGTGTGAGATGTACTGAGACATGTTATGGATTGAAATGACAAATATCTCTCTGTAGGTCCAGGCAGCTTCTCCCACAGAGAGATGAGGTAGGCAGTAGGGAATGGTGAAGTCCATCTCACATGTCAGTGACACAAATTACAGCTATTTTGTCCAAGTGCTGTGCTGTAGCAGCACCTCAGTTACACGTGTGTAGGTAAAAACTGTTGACATACCACAAATATCCCTCTGCAGTACGATATGGATGGTGTCAGTTGTGTTGAGAACACAAAACAACCCATGTTTGGTAACATATTCCATTCCATTCAACTGGTTTTGTGTTGGAAGTCACGCATGAATTTGCATCAGTATGCACTTTTCTTCTATCTCTGGCTTAAAGCAATTACCTGAATTACCACTGAAGCAAAGCAACACCATTTAGCTGTTCAGTGATGTGTGTGTGTGTGTATATGTATATATATATGTTTACAGGCTGCATTTTTTTTTTAGATTTTCAAGCAGTGTTAATCATAACATTCTTCAGTACTCGCTGTGGTCCCTCACACATCTATATTCAGTGACAGGGTATACTTGTACCTCGCTGGTTCTCCTGCTGCATTGACTGAGCACACTAATTGCCGAACTGAACTCACAGCCATCATCATGCCAGACTGCACCTCCCATACGACCAAGCAAGGCTGAAATAGTTATTGTATAGTAGTGTCTGCCTCAGGAGAAATAGAAATGAATCCACTGACTTGGAAAAAACTAAACTGTTCTGGACAGGTACAATATATACATGCTACAGTTTGTCAAGATTGGTACTGGTCTAAAGGCTGGAATCATCTGCAGTACAATAAAGATGCAAGTGTTCTTCACTTTGTCAAAATGTACATTGTGATGTATTACCATAACTCTTAATACTGGTGGTTAAAACATGGCTCAGAGGCACAGTAGCTCTACTGATGCATTTATTACTTCAGAACCGAATGGTGAAACGTCCTCACCTATCTACAGCCTAATCCAGTTTGCTCTTGATTAAGCTCTAATTGGATGACCATGTCATGGCTGAAAATCTTCACAGAAATTACTTCTGTGACTCATGGTTGTGTCATTTCAGCCCTGTCACAAAAATCTTGACACAGAATATCAGAGCTTTTGTTAATAGCATATTGTTTCTCACATGCAAACTGCAAACACATGAAACTAGCTAAATGGCAGTTATAGCCACATTTTTCCACCACCTGGATTGATCATTATTTTAATACTGTTGTGACTGGGGCCATCGCTATCGGCACTTCTTCCTGATCATTATCCCAAATTAATTAGTTTTCTATTCCCCTCCACTGTCTCAACCTCTGCCTTTCCACTTATCACTGAAAGCAGAGGCGTGAAAGTCCAGTATCCATCAGCACTGAGATCCAAGTCCTCAGTGGAGAAATAGCCTCTCTTCTGTTCTGGCATTTATCATTTATTGATGACGGTAATTGTTCCTGGCACCACTGAACAGAGCAGCCCAGACACTGTGGATATTAAATCACTTTATCACTCTGAATAAAGGCTGCAGTTTCCCCGGCATCAGATGTCATGTGATAGTTTACTTTCTGATGCTTTTCATCGTCATTTAGAGAAGCAAGTTTGTCATTTGGGAAGTAAGTTTCACCAATGTCTTGTTTATGTTGATGTTTCTGTAAATGACGCTTCCTCTCTAATTGGATCTGAGCCTCGCTCTCTGTGGAGCTGTACATCTGCTATACTAGGATGAGCAGGATATTAAACGTGTCGTTTCCTCTCCACAGGCAGATGGTAAGTGCTCATTGGACCTGCCCTTTCTTCAATTTTGATGCCAGTAACTGGGTTGAAAATAAACGACATCACCTGGGTGATGGGTAGCTCAGCTGCTGAGGTATGTTTGGGGATTGGAACGTGCTCTTTTAGAGCAGGCATACAGATTTTTGGGGGAGATGGTATTTTTCTAAAACACATTTGACACGCTTTACAGCACAGCACCTCTCTTCTCTCAGAGAAAAGCAGCAAAAGAAATGAGAACGCAAAAATTAAGTGAAACAGAAGGATAATAATAAATCATAAGGTCACACAAGATAGGCTCATTTTAAGCTGACTCTTGAAAACCTCAGTAGACAAGGTGGAGCTACTGCTTCCATCAAATAAAACTTTACTCAAAAATCTGTCACAAAGAAAATAAGAATGACAAAACGGTACTTTACAAATCTGTCCTTTGTTGATTGTCTGCTCTGCCCTGATTTGTGTCACCTGTTGTCAGTTAACCCCAGTGTATTTAAGTCTCGTTGATTCCCATCTCTTTGTCAGTTTGTCTTTGTTTGTGTGCCTGAGTCTGTTCCTGTTTCCCTGTCCCTGTGTTCCTGCTTCTGTATGGCTACTGTGTTTTTCTCATTTGTTTGCTCCTCATTTTCCCCATAGACTACTGTCCTTGCAGTTGTCATGCAACTAGATCCTGGATTGCCTTTGAGTTTGTTTATTTCTGAGTTTTTGTTTTGTTTTTTTTTTACCTTACATGGACACTTTGAGTTTTAGTTTCCTGGCCTCACGGACTTTCTACCAGTGATATTGTGTTGAATAAAAGAGCAGAATCATTTTTTTGGACCACTTTCTCAGCAGTCTGCATAGTTTTTCTCTTTCTTCATTGTCTTCACATTGATGAAAATGTAAATGAATGAGAAATGCTTATTATTACTGAGGGCAGAACAAAACTGTTCATTATGAGAATATTCCTCAATGCTTCCACTCATTTTGACACCATGTTTTTATGTGGGTAGCACGAGTTTTCAGTGAATCAGGAAAAAAGATTTGATAAGGAGCAGGAAATATGGAGAAAGGACATTAAGGGCATGCGAAAGCAGATATACCATGACAGCTATCACTCACATCATTCTGCCAGTTCGTTTCAGTGACTCAACTCTGAAATCACTTTCTCCCATAAATATTCTCTGATGATTTTTCAAGGGTTTTTATCTGTTCAAAAAGCTGAACGGGCAAGTGGGAGGTCCTTTGAGGGTGAAAACCCGCATGGAAATGAAGTGATTTGAATATTAACTATGATGCCCAGAAAAGTGTATCCTGGGCCAGTAGCTGGAAGCGCAAAAGGAACTGAGATAAGCCTGTCGACTGAGCTGGGGCGATGGAAAGAGATGAAAAGGAAGTTCAAATGCCAGTGCAATCTGATAAAAACCTGATAAGGAATCAATTAGCTGCACCTAATATCAGCTTTGTTTATCTCAGCCATCTTTAGATCTACATTAACTTTAACAGCTTCCGAGTGCGTTGGTATTCCAGAGGTGTGCAGAACTGCTGTCAGTCAGCTTCATGAGGTTGAACTGTTGATCCCATCAGTTCACAGAGAATTTTATAGATGCCCCATCCAGGGTGGAAAGAAATATCAGAAATGACAAATGTGCTGTGTTGGTGTAACACCAGCATGAAGTTTAATCCTATAGGGAAAGGGAGAACGTGCATGAGTGAGTGAGTAAGTTACTGAATTTAGCTTTTTTTTTCCCCTCCTTCCTTTCAAGAGAAGAACTGTTCACAACAACTCTTAAAGATGAAAATATTTTATCCTAAAACATTAAACTTCTTGCAATAGGACCAGACACCACACTTCAAACATGTTTTTAATAGTCAAGAACAGATCATGTGCACATTGTATTAAAAAGAAAAGAGAAGTAGACACTTTCTGAAAAGAGTGAGACTATAAGAAAGGATTATGCCGTAATATAATGAGTATTTGAATTTTCTGAATATTGGATTTGAAGGATTGCCTTCACAATTGTTCTCCATTGCCTGAAGTGTGTATTCTAAAATATCTCAAATGCCTTTTCTTTTTGTAACTCCAACTGTGCTACCATGCCCTCTTGTCATTATTATTATATGTAGTGCATAAATTATTTAATGGATTGCTTATTGTCAGTGCTCATAAATCCATTAATAGATTCAAATTAAAACTATTATGGTCAATTCCATTAGGAATGGAGAACTATCAGAACAGTCTTCTAGCCATTACACAAGACAATTTGACATGAGATACAATCTCTGAAACATTTATGTGGTGGTTGTTGCAAATACTTGTCAGCTGAGCTGCCTGCAATAAACAACATACTGCATTTGATCAAATGATTTAAACATTCTGACTGGCACCTTTGTCTTGCCAGTCCCTTTTCACTCTCTGCTGCTGGGGAAAAAGGGCCAATGACAGCTGGAGCAGTATGTATTAGTGCAGACCACTTGGACAAAAGAGCAGAAAATGTCTCTTCAGAGATGTTGCTTTTGAAGAAGACGATGAGTCTACCTCTCCTTGGCCATCAGGGACACAACATGACATTGCAAGCAATCCTATCTCCGCTGTTACAGAAAATAGCTGGGCTGATTCCTGATCAACGGCCATGCTGCTGAGAGTAACTGAGAAGGACTGTCCGATTCCCAAACGCAACCCTCTGGCATGAGGCTTTTGACAGATCAATTTCACCAACCACCATCTTGCCCATGCCACCTGTGGTAGATAGGTGGGTAGGACAAAGACAAAACAAAACAGAAAAACAACAGTCTGGAATAAGCCTGTGGATGAATAGCATTGCTGTCTTCTAGGTTGTCGGAAACAGTGGTGAATGGGTCCAAGCTTGTGGTGTTTGCCTGGGCATAGGGTTACACATAATCGAGTCTCTGAGAGGAGGACAGAGACTGAATAGGGAGGCCAGGATATCATTGGTTCTATCTTCAAGGCTATTGTATCTGTGTCAGAGTGGTGAATGCATGAGGGCCGAGAAAGGTATGGAAACATCTGAGACATTATCTCTGAATGACAGTCGATACCACCCTGGGAGAGAACGAGACATTAAATACTGACAAGGTTTGTGTGTATTGAAGTGGTGATAGAGAAATGTATGTGTGTGTGTGTGTGTGTGTGTGTGTGTGTGTGTGTGTGTGTGTGTGTGTGTGATAAGTTTTTGTCTTTTCTTCTGTTGAGCTCTAATTGTGTGTGACGTCTGTGCTTTGTAACTTGGCTGCATGCCTGTGAATGCAAGACAACGTGATGATGCCAGACTTGTGGCTTACTGTGTCTTCCATTCCTTCCTGCCAGGTTTTGGTGAGTTGTTAAATATTTCAGCAGTACTGGTGGTGCTGGCTTCTCCTGGGCAGGTGTAGCTTTGGTTCTCACCTCAGGTAGCCTTGATTTGCCTGGTAAAGTGAAGACATGAGTGCAAGAAAGGCTCAAATGAACCTCTCTGTCGTCAAGGCCTCTAAAGGAAATCAGGCGTAGGAGAGCAAAAGTTTCAGACAGATCGAGGACATCCAGGCAACAAAAGGCCAGCTAATAGAGTTTACCTGGAAGTGAGCTGCCTGAAGTGAACTCCACACACTGATGGTGTGCATAAATCTGCTCTAAGATATCCTTGGGACATACATTGGGTAGTGCGCGCGCACACACTGTGACATGCAAACACAAAAGAGAAGAGCGATGGGTGTGAGCAGAGGCTGCCCTCACAAATGACCACTTTTCTGTTCTAAGGTTTCAGTTCATGTGGGGACAATTGAGCCTGGAGTATCACGCACACACATAGGCAGAAGTGTACACACAAATACACACAAAGGCACACAAATACAAAGAGAGAAAAAGAGCGAGAGAAACTCATTTTTTGTTATGAGAGGGAAGTCTGTGAGTAAGTAAGCCAAATGAAACTCTATGAAAAGAATACACCAACTTCAGAGAGGTAATTTCAGATAGAAAATGGATTGTGGTTAAAGGAAAAAGACAGTGCTTAGTGGAGGTATCAGCACTAAGCACTGATTAAGATAGATGGGTGTGTCTGTAGAGAGCTTTGTGAGATATTCCTTTCTAAGCATGACCTGTGCTGTGTCTGTCTGCAGCTCTGCCCCAGAGCCTCTGCCTGTGATAATTACACTGTATCACGCCCTGGGTTAGTGTTATTAAAGAAGCACCAGAGACTGATAGAGCTTGCTGTATTTTTAGATTTCAGGTTGCCCTTTTGTCCTAATGCCCAGTGCTCCGGGGATGATGGTCGGCATCGGCAGCTGCACAGGGAAACTGTCTGGACTAGAGACACAGTGAGACAGAGAGCAAAAGAAGAAGATGTCACCTCTTCCGAAAGCAATTGTTACAAGTTTCTTGAACAGAAATTTCCACCACGTTTGTCTTATTTCATGGGGATTGAAGAGCAAACAGAGAGGTGTATGCCATTAGCCCTACAGTAAGAACAAATAAGAGCAAAGCACGGAGGGCTATGACAGCCATCGAAATATTTCCCGTGAAACTCTGTGGTTGCAGGAGGGCATCTGCCAAAAGAACTGTTAATCCTACAAAATGAAGTAACCCAGAAATTCTTGTAACATTTTAATATATCATCTTGTATTATCTAAATCTGAGATGCTGCAGGCCGCAGGTTGTCAGAAGAATATTCATGATGTTTGTGGACATGAAGCGATTCTCCTGGTGCCAGACTCGACATATTGGTCCATCAGTGCTCCCTTCTGGAGGCAGTAATGACAGACGAGGATAGTATTCATAAATCAGAAGACGGCAGGGAGGACGGCTGACATTGATGCATGCAGGGACATTGAAAACACAGCAGAGTGAGAGCAAAAGACAAAGGGACATGCTGAATGACTTCATATGCAGAAGACTGTGATGAGTAGTACAGAAAGAGCAATAACTTGTATTATGGGTGCGGGGTATATAACCCCAGGATTCCTGAATACCAAAGCCTGCAGTACATTTGCATAATGCGTCACACGAGCAGCACAGTCCCACACTGACACACACATACACATACATACACAGACATGCACACAACCGCCATTTTCCGTGCTTGCACATGCAGATAAATATGTTCTCATGCATGCACAACTTTAGCTGCATTATGCCTTCAAGGTCATGACCATAATTAGTCACATTACCATAAAGCTGAGGTTGAGTGGTGTTGTTCAACACAGTCCTGTCTCGCACCCCAAAGGATCAAAGGGAAGGTGGACTACAATCATTTTAAAGGCTGGCCCCTATCCTCCCACACTTTATTAAGACTCAAACTGTAAAATACTTTCTCTGCCTACATTCATCACTGTGGTTTTATGAGGCAGTAAAATACAGTGGTAATTTTTTTTTTTTTACTACAGGAGGACCTAGACTGACATTACTACAGTAGATCTGTAAGTAAGTCTGTGTAGGTGCTGGTTTGCTTCACTGTCCATTCACTGTAAAATTGACACAACATCAACCATGGTGCCAGTCAGTGGAAAACGGAGAGGACAGCTGCTCCGGTGTTACAGTCTGTGAACACCTGTAGCTGTCGCCCAGCAGGTAGGGCAGGACAACAATTAATTGCAGGGTTGGTGGTTTGATTTCCACATGTCAGAATGTCCTTTAGCGATTTACCGAGCACTAAGTTGCAGGGCAGCACCTCATTCGTGTATGAGTGTGTGTGTGTGTGTGTGTGTAAATGAGTGAACGAGAAGCAAATTGTAAAATGATTTGTGTAATAAGGTAGAAAAGCACTATGTAAGTGTGCTCCATTTATCATTATTATTGTTGTGATAATACTTAGGATCCAACCAGGAATTACGAGTAAAACGTTGTACTAAATGTAAGATGTTTGCAACCAGAACAATTCCATTTTCAATTACTTAAACTAGATTTTCAAAACATGCTTGAAGTGGAAATGGACTACCCATAGAAAACCCAATTTCCTGCTGTTGGACAGATTAGATTTATTGGTTCCAAAAAAGAAAAAAAAAGAAAAAAAGAAAAAACCCTTAGAGAAACTGAAACTCACGACACCCCTGCTTGCAGTATTACATAATGCAGTTTATTCTGAGAGCAAGATTTTTAGGATTGAACTGAACCCTCCAGCTTTGACTTCAATCCAACGTGCATCTTATTTTAAATGTGGCCCAAATCTTCTGTTTGAATCCTTTGACTGCTGCGGTTGCATTCATTGCTTTCAGACAAAAGCAATTTAGGTCCTTTCATCTTGTGGGTGGAAAGGTTTTCAACACACAGGATGGTAAGAGCATCACATGTGTGCTCAAAACAAACACTGGGGCACAGTCAGAGGAAATGTAATCTTCCACTAAAGCCTGAATCTCACTGTTCATCCCCAGCAGTGAATGATGCTGATGAACACGTCTCAGAGGGCAGCAGAAAAGATCAACACTAACAGATTGACCCTGGTTCCACTCACAGATGATTGATTGTCAGGTAAACAGCATTACCATTTTAAATCTGCCCTTTTGGTTGTTAGCAACTGGTTCCTGACTGGATGACTAATTGATTGATGCTGCAGCACCAATTTAAATCTCTTTTTTTCCATTAAGAACATAGATGAGTTTTTAACAAGGATGCATGTAGGGCAATTGGCTCTGATGGACGTCTGTTGTAACGTCCCCATGGCACAATACTATATGAACGTCGGTGTTTGCAAATACTACGCAGCACAACAACTCTTCAAATGAGAGAAGGAGAGCATCTCTGCCTCCAAATATGCAGCAGAAGTGGGAAATCAGGTTATGCTATGCAGAGGCGTGGAACATCTCTCCCCCAGCTTCAAATCACTGTGTCACCCTCCCACATAAAAAGAGCTGCATAAGATATTCATGTGCACCGGTAACCTAGATTTTTAAATGTTTTATTTGGCCGCTTCTCTCCTGTTGCTGAAAAAGGCCTATGGAGGCTCATCGAGGCCTCCTCTCACTGCTTTGATGTCTGGACTAAGGCTGTATATTTGTGCATGGATGTGTGTATGTAAACAGGAATGGGTGTGCAGATCTTTATTTCTGAGTAATGATGCAAGCCTTAAAAAGTATTTCTAGAGCGATGCTTATAATGCATCAAAGTAGGGCACTGCCAGAGACCTGCTGCCTGGCATAACAAGCCCTTGTAAAGTGTGTGTGCGTGTGTATGGTCACACTGGCACTGGATATGGCTAGGTAACCAAAACAGAGCCAATCTACACCACGGCTCCATAGCATATTGTGTTACAAGTGAATCGACACTGGTCAGGATCAAAACCTACGCAACTAAATTAACTAACTCATTACTGTCAGTGTCTCAGTTACTGACAGGATGACCAGCCAGAAGTTTACCAGACACTCCCTTGGCACTGGTGTCACCTGAATCCTTGTCTACAAGGAAAGGTCTGAGAAGAGCAGGTGATCAGGTGTACAACAGATGCTGTCATTTAAGTAAGAGAATGTGTAACCACTGACTGCTAACATGCACAAACACGTGCAGGTGGCACATAGGAACACAAAAACAAACCTATACAGTTGCACAAATCAAACAAAATACTTTATGTGATACATTCTTAGTAATTACGAACGCAGCATGGAAGGAAATGAATAATGAAGCAGAAACAGAGGTAAAGAAGGTTAAGGAAGTTAAAAACTTATATATATGTATGTATACAGTACCAAGGAGTTTTAAGGAGCTTTCTCCCTCTCTCACACTGTCTTGTTCTGGGCCTTGTCTTGTGTGATGTTTCATTCACTGGCTTTCCTTTTATTTAATATTTAATTGTAACTAGCTTTATATACAATCTATCAGCTAACACAGTGGCATCCCAGTGTGATGCACTGCTTGTTTACTCCTGCAGCAAAGAGCAAGTGTGGGACTGTCCTACAGTCTAAAAAAATCCAATAGGAATGGATGAATGTACAATAAAACCAGTCTGTGATTATCCAAAGCTGAACGCTGCTGTCCGCAGTCGGATGGCAATCACAGTGGCTTCACATATTTCTTTCTGAGTTCATGTGTGCAGTGCTTCGGGGAGAAGTAGGAAAGTGATTTTCAAACTTTGGTTTTGTTGTACATGTGACTGTGTACAGATAAAGACTGGAAGTTTGTGCCCAATTAGACAATAGAAACTCCCAAACTCACAAAACCCACCATTTCTGCTGGGTGACGACTGACACACATGTACTCCCACATCCTTTCAGATCCCTGGAGCACATCCTCAGCTGTTGTTCAAAGACCCTGGGAGACATGCACTATCACTGGTGGCATGATCAGGTGCTAAAGATAGGTGGCAGATGCTACCTAGAGATATAGTTTCACAGTCTGAAACAGCAAGTCGGGTGGTTCTGTCAGGTGGAGAAAGCACATGAGAAGAGGAGGGCTAGTCATGAGAAGCTGGCAGGTGAGTGCCAGATCTAAGGGTGGTGTGTCTGCACATAAAAAGTGGCTGCTGAAGCTTCACTGAAGCAAACTCTCCATAGGGCTCTTAAGATCTCTGTTATCACAGTTGTACATTGCAGGAAAACACCATTAAGAACATCACAAAGGCCACAAGCGAGCCTTAAGAAAGCTTTGGATCAAGAGGTTGGGTCTATAGAAAACAAATGCAACAGGTTGGAACCTGATCAACACTTGCAAAGCTGTCTGAGCAAAATGCAGGATTGCTGAAAGACCCAAAAGTTCCACAGTCACGGTTGATGTGTATTGCAAGAGCTGTGAGCCCACCTGGTCATTTCCCAATAAGCAAAAGGTGACTGGTGGTCGTGACTGGTCTCCATCTCACCACTGGGAGCATATTAATGGGTTTTCTTAAAGCTACCTTCCGTTTCAAGTGTTTAAAAAAAAACAAGACGTAAGATGTATTTCATGCATCAATAGTATGAGAGTATCCTATATCAGGATGTGAGACCAGTATTTTGAACATTTGCTGTAGCAGCCATTCTCTGATTCCTCAGGAAGTGGAGGAAAGTTTTTGAGAATGGCTCTGTGAAAATCAATGGAAATGTATTTTGGCACTTCAGTGATGAGCTCAGGCTGCAGGATGTGTCTGCTATTAACAACGAAACCATGCTGTGGTCTGTTTCTCAGTGTGTGCGTGAGGAAGAAACAAGAGAACCAATGAAAGTGTGTGAGAATGAGGTATAACAAGTAGGAAAGACAGAAGGAGCTGAATGTGAAAATCAGGTCTGACAAGCCAGTCTGCTGCTGATGGGGCAGACAATTTTGCTTCTAAATAATTTGCTTGGCGAACCAAAAGAGTAAATTTGTATGTGGGATTTAAAACATGGGGTTTTGCAGCAGAAGGAAACAACCAACTGATCAGACAGAATTGGCCTGCGATCCAAAAATATCGACCTGCCAGTGTCAAAATAACCTGCTGTCCCACCATCATTTTTTTTCTTTCTCAGTTTCAATGCCTTTCTTCTTTCATTTCTAGTAATTTCTTCTTTCTTTGTTCGTTACCTACTTTTTCTTGGCTTGCCTTTTGCTTATCTTCCTTTCTGTTTTTCTAACCATTGCCTTCTTTCCTCCTCTCTCCCGTCCTTATACTTCTCAGTTTTGCAGAATGACCTGCTAAGTTGGAAGAATCTCACTGCATGTCAGAAATATGGCCCTACCTCTGGTAAATCCACTGCACTGACAGGAAGAATCGCCTAGCACACTAAAAATATCACTCTGCTTCTAGCAAAACAACCCGCAAACACTATAGCATCGCCGTTCTTGGAAAAATCATCACACAGCTTCTGGCAAAACAACCTACCAATCAGATAGATTTGCCATGCATGCTAGAAATATATACCTGCCTTTTGTCAAAAACTGATCTTTTCCTTTTATTCTTTACTTCCCTTCTATTCTTGAGGCTTTCCAGGCTTTGCCGAATTCCCCACAGAGAAACGTGCTGATCACGTTTTGTGACTGATCGAGTCACTGGTGAAGCAGAAAACAGCGCCCCCTACAGTGGGCCAGGAGTGACCAGGAGCTGACCCAGCACAAATCAAAAAAAACATATTCCCCAATGCTTAGAAAAAAATACTCAATAAAAACTACAGATTTTAAAGAATTAAATATAAACTTCAGCACCCAGTTACAAATTGTTACACTATTGTCCTGAAAAGGCCTTTTTAGAGAGATAGCCTGCAGAGCATTTCATGTTAGAAAGAACAACAGTATAACAGAGCACAGCTGGAGTCCCGACAAGTGTTACAGCCTTAAGTCTACAGCTTCCCTGGTTCCTCTTACACTATACGCTATTTCACAGTTCAGAGTTTTGATACACTGTTTTACACTGAATGCATTATAACTAACGACTAATTTGTTTGTTGATGGTTCACTTCAACACATGATGGACAACATGCAAACCGTGTATAAGCTTAATAATCTATTCACATTGCTATTTCCAAACTCTATAAGTCAGAAAGGATTGCCTTAACAGGAGTTTATTTTGGAATGAAAAGTACGAATGGACAAATGAGTGAATTAACTGACTACATTTTAAAGCTAAATCGTATTCAACAAGCTGCATGCATCTGAGTAACCACATCCCATAGCCTCCAGATCTGTAAAATAATATCAGCCACTGTCCAAAAATATTTCTGCATCAGAAACCGATTTAGCCGCTTGATCTGTTGCACTGACAAGTAACATTATGTCTGCCTGTACTGTTAGCTAATACAGCTGCAGTTCTTAGAAGGAAGAAGTGACAGGTTAATGCACTAAACTCAGCTTCAGGCCCATTGAAAAACAGAAAAGAAGGAGCAACGAAACAGTTTTGACAAACCATGAAGACAAGCAGGTTAGCTGACCAAAATAAATAAATAAAAAATCAAATGTCTACTCACAACAGTAACATGCTTTTTTGTCAAAAGACTAAGATGCTAGAATCCAAATCAGGTGCCAAAATCAATACTGGCCATTACAAGTCAAGGAATTATGGGGCTTGAAATTTGGGTAAACTGAAAAAAAAATGGGCACTGAAAATCGTGTCCCTCAGGGGCCTGGAGGGCAGAGCTGAGGGTCTTCAGGGGGAATTCTGCTCACCTGGCTGTTAAATATAGTCATTCGCATAGTTATTTAGTTTCTTTTCCATAAAACTTTGGTTCACAGACATCACTGACATAGTAAGAAGCCACTGCTGTCACTTGACTTGAATAAACTCAAGTGACTCAAGTTTCCTAAGATTAAAGTCTTTCTTTCTTAAGTGATGGTCTCTCCCTTTGCCCTGTAGAGGGGTTATGACGCAAACTATGAACTCATACTGTACATCCACCCTATGTATGGTGTCCCATTTTTTTAGGATTAGAAGGAACTTTATTCAGCCAGATTTGAGGTTGCTGGCAGCTGTATGATGTGTGTCTTTCTGCAGTTCACAGAATATTTAACAAAATTCCCAGAACTAAATGCATTTTCCAAGCACCCTACATAGGAGCTAAAAGGTTTAAGAAGAGTTTAAAGACTTTCGACCTTGGATATTTTGTAATCCTCTTTCCTCTTGACAGTGATTAATTTCAGGTAGAAATATCAGGTCATGGAGGCAATAAAGATGTGATCACAAAACATTAAAATACAGGTACAACCCATTCAGCCTACATGCAACAGCTTTTGTTGATGGCCAGGCAACATTTGTCAGGGGGAAAAAAAGACATGCACATTGCATTCTATCATCAACACAATACAGTCCATTATAAACAAAAGATATTAATCATTGTCAAGCACAATAAAAAAATGTGTTGACCGACTGCTTCTGGCATGTAATTATCCAAAAGACCATGTTTATGTTGGAGCCCTTTGACTTAATTCTCAGGAGAATGAAGGTTAGCGACACAATGCTTTGTTTACCCGCTTGCATGTTTTTCTGACTCCAATTAATTCTGCCATATTCGTACATGTTGACAACAAGTTGGTACCAGCCTTTGAGAGATGCTCCAAAATGTTAAGAGGCCATAAAATAAGATATATGGCCATTCAACTTATTCCTGTAGCGTGCACACATGTGTCTAACCTTTTGTAACTTCATGTGTGTGTTGCTAGATTAAGAGGAGAAAGATAATTAAATATGATATAAAGGGCACAAGAGGAGCCCTATTCCAAAATGAGAGAGCCACCATTTGAAAAATGTGACACCCTCTCTGACACAATGATTGCTGGCATGAAAGTAAAACTCATTACAGAATATTAATGAAGATATTAGCCATCAAAATAGAATCATTTCTGATGAGGCTATCAATCATCTGTGTTCTTTAAATATTGAGTAATACATTTCAGGTATGTTCAAAGAGGATATAAGGGTGTGGAATACATTTATAATCCAGTTTGTTTCATGACTAGATATCCTCTTTCAAGACGTGTGATCGATAATCCGGTCAAAGAATAAAAAAACTCATATTAAATTTCAAGCTATGCTATGGATTTGATAGATTACAACTAATTGCAATCCTTACATCACTAGAAGAAGGCTAGTGATGGCACCACCCATGCTACCATCAGGATGATCTCTATGGCATCAAGGTCATCTGAGGGGCAAAGCCCAAATTTGTCCTTTATCCTTAGATTAGAAAGACGCATGAACACATGGACATTCACTCACTTCAAATCACTTTATCTGTGGTCAAGTGACACCATGTGTGTCTGTGCACACGCACATGCTTAAGGTCGGATATGTTACACCGCTGTAATCCAACGTCCATCCATCCAATCTCTCTCTGCCTGATGCTGGATATCGAGGCCATTTGGCATTCACTAGATAGCAGGCTAAAGCTGGTGTGATCTCCTTCCACACGTACATCACCCAACCTCATTTGTCTGTGGATTTACACATAATAGAAAACAGTGTGTGCATGTGTGTATGATATTACATATTTGTTGTTTCTCATATACATATAATTTTTTTTTTTTTTTTGCTTGACTATTACTTGGACTGGTGTCATCAGGTATTTAACCTTGGCCGAACGCTGAGTACCTTGGATCTTTTTATTGCCATAAATTCTGCTCTGAGCAAGGGTAAAAAAAAAAAAAAATGTTTCATCATGTTGTTTTGTTACCTGTATAATCAATTAAAACTAGTTTGAGTCAAAAACAGATGTTATATTTGTGTTTGTAAGATGAAACAGGTGCTCAATGACAGGGAGTGCGGCGAACTGGGGGCTGTTTTAACGGAGAGAGAATGCAAAAACATTGTGCAGCGGCTTTCTCAGGCAGGAAAACGAGTGTTCTTCCCATCACTCTAATGAGGATGGATAGCGTTCTGTTAAGCTTTGCAACCTTTTTTTTTTTTTTTCCCCCACAAACACAAACAGTGGCTTTATGAATCACAGTCGCACAGCTCTGAATGGGAAACAGCAGAAATAAATCGCATGCATCACTGAGGGATGGTAAGTAGATGTATTGTCATCATTTGAATGCAACGAGAAAGAAGAGCTTTGATGTTGAGGAATCTGTGTGGTTCAAAGCTAGTTGTATTCGTGTTAGTGCTGGATAGATAATGGTTTACCTGTACCACCTGGGCGAGGTAGTTTTTGTTGGAAATTTAAATTATGGATAATGTTTATGAAAATAGCTTTTAGTGATGTGACATTCAGCCAGTTTAATATTTTCTAACACTTGAATAAACAGCAATTCATATACTCGCAGAGAGGATATTCAACTCTATACAAATCTAATGCTGATTTAGGTTGTTATTCTATTTTTCATATTTGCATTTGTTTTTAATGGTTGTTTCTGTCTCCTATGTGTATCTGAGACCTTACTGATAGCAGTGGCTTGTCAGTTGTTCCTCTATACTAATAACACTCAGGAAAAATGTTTTAGTAACTGTTAAACAACATTAAATGAATGAGTATCACAGCATGGAATGATGTGCCCATAGGAAATACACTTGATAAGGCCCAGACCTCCCATCTTTATCCTTATTTTCTATCTGGTGATTCCAGGCTGCCCAACTATCAGAGTACATTAACGAAATGCTCATCATGAAGCAAGAATCACATGGCAATTTATGGAAAAGAAGCTTTACCGAGAAACTTTGTTTGCTATTACAAGCAGCCTCTCCATAGTTACTATGTGTAGGGGACCAAGGAAGGAGCTATCTGGAACATATTTTGTCTGGCCTGTGTCAGCTACAGTGACAAAGGAGAGGTTGAGATGTAGATATAAAAGTTTTTGTTGAGGATTTTGTACAAACCAGGCTTACTGGATGCAGTAAGCTGGTGACATGAAGTTTCTGATTGGCTGCTGTGATAACTTGCTAGAGCTTATTTAACATGGAATGTTTCTTACTGGATTTTTGTGGGCAAAGGCAGCAAAGCAGTAAAACAGCAGCAAACTATATGAGCACAGTAACCCTAGTTTTGCAAGTATATTTGGTCTTTAACCGGATGTTGGACTAAACAGAATTTTGACCTAATGATGGTACCAGATGAAGTATCAGGGTATCAGTCAGTCTACAGGGTCCGTATGATTCAGTTTAGACCAAAGTGGTGGACTGAATGACTGACAGACTGACAATGAATAGCCACACATGTTAGTGTGATTAATCTAAAGTGTGTGGGTGTGTGTGTGTGTGTGTGTTGTCTCAGGGTGAAGAGAGGGGTCTCTCACTCAAAAATCAAACACAAAAACAACCACCACTGCAACTGCGGTCTCACATACCCACCTCAAGCAAAGAGGACAGCCTTGTGACCTCTGTGTCACGGTGCAGCCAGAGCTTTAACCTTCTAGATCAGCAGTTTGTGTGTCAGCTGCCCCGCTGGAAATAGCCTATTTCACAGGGGATGAGAGCCTAATCTCACAATAATGACTATTCTTTGGCGTGGCATACAATACTCATATACTACTATCATGTATTGTGCATGCACGTGTGTGTGTGTGTATGTGCATGTGCAGTAAGGCAAAGGCTTTTGATCAATCAAATCTCTATTCACTCTCTTTTTTTTCCCCATTGTCGTTCTGGACATTTCCCTTTTATTTTGCTTTCACCTTCAAAAATAGACCATTAGAAATGTTGTCAGACACGCAGCTACCATACATCATCTCTCTCGCTTTTTCTCTCTTTCTTGTCCTTCCTCTAACTGATGAATGAAAAACAATATTGATCAAAGCTGACATTCAAAATTTTACAAACAGCAGGGCCAGGGTATCTATTCTCATAGGGAAAAAAAAAGTGCTCCTTACGTTTTTAGGTTTTTACGTTTTCTTCAGGGTCAAAGTGAGTTATCATTCCAATTCGATTTATTTAACTAAATTATTTATTTCCAAAATATAAACAAATATAAGATACAGGTGACTGGTCGGGTTCTTGGCTCTGACTGAGCTGCTTTCTGTCTGTTGAATCTGGCAACACTGTCAGCAGGCACATGGGCACGCCTGTGAATTTGTTTTGGACCTATTACGTCCCACAGTGGAAGAAATTACTTAATACAGCTTTAAGTGCCCTACAGTTAATGTAAACGTACTAACGATATAGAATAACGGGTGGCATCTACATTGGCGTCCATTTCGAGTTCATACCAACGGCCCGTGTCCTAAACACTAATGGTAAAGATATAAATCTGCTATGAGCGTCTAGATGTATCTGGTGAACGGAAACATCTAGCTGGATAGAAGCTGTTTCCTGGAATCTGTTATAAGTGTCTGTGTGCTCTCTAGGCACATGCTGAAAGTGTTTTATACTAAGTGCAACATAATGCAGATGTCCATGTACTTCTGCGTGCAGCTGTGTGTGGACTAAGCTCTGATACAATTTCAGCTGTCTGAAAATGAATTCCAGTGACACTACAGTCCCAGTTGTACAGCTTCCGCTGGCCATTGTGTCAGTCTCAAATAGCATTACGTCTCAACATACATATGACCTCAGAGAAATGTGAATTTTTAATGGGAATTAAATTGGTCTGTCGTGTCTGCTTGCTAATGCTCTGTATAATTCATGAATGTAGCAATAATGTTCTTACTTTCTGTGGCAGCATTTCACACTCCTCGGCTCTAGGACATGTGCTCTAGCTTGGACTGTAGATTTTTTTTCATCAATAAAAACCCCTAGTTGTCTTTCTGTTTTCCCTACTAACAGGAGAAAAAACGCTTGACATTAGATTTCGCATTTGTTATTCTTAGAGTCTGTGACAGCCTGATCAATAATTTTGAGCATAAACATATCTCTTCTGTAACAAGAAAGGTCCAAACTCTAATCTTAGACAGAGCAGCCCACTCACCATCTTGCTCATCAGTCATTGTCATAGCACACACAAATCAATGACTTGATTGGCTTCTCGAGGGAATCACAGCTTACTCCAACACGTTTATGCACACTTGCGTGCAACTTGTGTGCGCACAGGAGAAGAATGCATGCTCCCAGCTCCAAGTCAAAGCTTCAAACTCTCATTAGTATGCAATACAGTCCATCTCCACTTAAGAAATGGGTTGGTAATTGATGACGTTATCAGTTCCGCAGCAGATGATGACGAATGCCATTACTAAAAGCACTCATTCGGTTGGAACATGGCAAGTCAGTTATTATTTTTCTGTCTATTTGGGGACGCTAGTTATTTTCTGTCAGAGACACCATGCCCTAAGAGATCTGGAAGGAAAACAGCTATTAGGAGCTCACCATGCAATCCAAGGCTTTCACATTCACCCAGTTTTTTCCTGAAAAGCGACTGAAAACACCCAGATTACTCAAAGCAGCAAGAGATTTTTATAGCTTTTGAAGACACCCCACCCTCAATCAGCCCCCAACTTCCCCTAAAGCACAATCGATGCTTACCAACAAGGTTGCCTAGCACCAGTTGCTTAGTAACCACAAGCCCATTGCTTTCTACTACAGAACGTCTCACTAATTATATGTCAGAGCTAAATTTAGAAACGCCTTTGATTTATCCCCCCTCGCTGGATTGACAGACGTGGGCTGCACAGAAGGAGTCTTTCTGGTAGCATGCTTGATTTTCACCCTCTGCGCTGTCTTCCCCATGTTGAAATCAGAAGCTGCAAGTTATTCTAAACAGGTACGGTCTCATTAAATCAATGCCAGGATGTAAAAATAATTAATTCCTGTCATCTGTAGTTCAGTGCCACTGATTACAATAAATCAGCTGATTGACAGATAGAGAATGATAGCTGCCATTGTGTCTCAAATGTTAATCAGTAAGAAATACAGTTTTCTATAGTTTATGTACTGTAAACGCAACATCATCTTGATTTAATGAAGTTGAGCAAAGCATACTATAGGCCTAAAATCCTAATAATCACTGTATGTTGCTGTCGAGTCTCATGAGCAAGCTGCTCTTTCTGATTTTTAAAGATGACATAATTTTGCCATTCATAAGAGTCTGTTGTCAACATGACAGTAACATTTCTAGTCAGAGATTGTACAATATTTGTAGACGTATTTCCCTTTTCAGTCATCAACAGTGTGAATAAAGTATATGTAATACACAAGTCTGGCTCAGAATAAATTGGCTTTTCTCCAGCATTTCTAACACGCGCTCTCACTCACACACAAAGCGTTCTTCCTAATCACTCCATCCGATTCCAACTATTCACCGATTTTCTTTTTCAGGTCTTTTCCAAAACAGAAGACTGACAAGTTTGAGCTGCTGACACGTCCTACTCACTCCTCCAAATTCAGAGCGACAGAGAGGGAAGGTAAAGAGAGAGGCAGAGAGACTGAGCTAGAAAAACAAGGGGGAGATGCCAAGTAATGAAATGGCTGATGAAATTGAGCAGAACTGAAAATGCAGAAGCAATGGCTCATTATATCATTGTCTATGAGTTCTGATTATGTTAATGAACTTAGAGTGAAAGGTGACGTCTGTTTGCATAAATCATATCTTGGTTACAGTGTGCCTTTCAGTTTGCGTGTGTGTTTTCACATGTTGTCTTATTAAGAAATAGAAGCCTTCGCTAGCTTGCTTTCTAGACATCCATCTGTGTATTAATCATTTACATGGGAGGCAGGACCAGAGACACAGCCCAACAACCTGCATTATAACACACAGCAATCACACTCAAAACACAGACTTATTCTCTCTTTAACTCTCTCACATACACATACTCACAAAAGGAAAAAGAACGATACCATAAAGAAACAAAATAGAAATCCATTCTAATAAATATATAGAGTAAGCATGCACAAGAACTTACCGGTGGGATTAAATTGTATTTGACAACACACTGAAAATATACAGTAAGAGTGGTACTTGAAGGTAAACAAGGTCAATGTGAGACTTTGAATCTGACTTTGAATATTCAGACACTCATGCTGTCGCTTTCTTTCTTTCCCTTATACTATATACATTATAACTTGACCAAAACTGTAAAAGCCTACATATTCACTTTATTTTAATATGACTTAAAAGGCACATTTTAAGTAGTGTAATGCCTTAATGTGAAGCACATTAGTTTCAATACTTTAAGCTCAGTGTGCAGCCTCACTCTCTTATTGTTTGCAAGGATATGAATTGCTATACAAATGGATAAATGGAGAGGCCCCTTTATGTTGCTAAGAATGCTTGCAGTCTGATTTATTTGGCCCTTTAGAAAGCTTTGCAGAGACAAAATCCCCCGCTATGCCAAGGTAATATGGTCGACCATGCCGAGAGGCTGACTATAAGCCACTGAATTTAAGACAGGGAAGCATTCAGACTCACTTATTTCCTAAACCATGTACAGTGCATTAATTTTTTTTCAAGAGAGCTCTTTCAGCTATTACACCATTTCACCATCATTAGATTTGTACACCAGAATCAACATTTTCCTTTCAGTGAGCTAAGTGTGGAGACCTTTTGCTAAATGTTACGACAATTATCTCTAGCCACACACACTGAATGATAATGTTGCTGAATTGATTATGACACGACTCTCATTTTCTCCAGAGACAGATCCAGGGACAGTCCATACTGACAAACAAGCCAGAATTGAGGTAAATTGAGTCACAGGCATCTACAAGTTAACAAATATTACATTAGCAGAAGGTTGTGGGAGCATGTTGGATTAAAAGAGACAGGTCATCAGAATCTCAATCAGGACTGCGTGATCGTGTTGCTGCAGCGCTGATGAAGCAGCAAACAGGTTTGGTCTGTCTGAGCTCTTCAGGTGCCATGACAGTTTTATCTGCTGTTTCTTTTCTGCACAGGGGGATATGAACAGTCTGACTGGAGCAACACATGCCATGTTCTCATTAGTTAGATAAAGCATGGTGTTTGATTTACTGACAGAGAAGGTGGTTGGCTTGACAATGTCATGACGTGATGCTCTGGCTGATGTCACTGCAAACAGCCCCGGAACGTGTCTTACCAGAAAATAAATCAGTTTTTTATGGTTGTGTTTGAGTTGTCAGAAGTGATGAACACATTTATGTATTCCTGATGTCTACTGCTTTTCCTTTCCTCTATTCTGCATGTGCTCAGTGCAACACTGAATATTCAAAGATCATTGTCACTCTCGCAATCAAAAGCTTTTGGCAACAGCGTCTCCCTCCCTGGTGAGCGAGAGCACGGTTATTAGCTCAGAGGTGATATACAGGGTGTTTCTCTCAGGTTAAAACCTTAATTAAAAGGCTGTGAAACCCGCAGAAACAAACATGGTGTAATAACTGTTTCGCAAATAGCAGCTGCAGAGCTATTAACCTCTGAGCCACAGTAGCGGCTCTGTAATGCTGTACTTTGGCACAGAAGCTTCAAGACAAATGCCGTCACTAAGCTAACGTGCTCAACATGACAACGTTAACATTGCGATGTTTTGTAAAATAAATAATGCTTACCATGTTCAACAACTTGGTTTAGCATTTTAGCATGCTAGCATTTGCTAGTATTGCTCAATGTTAAGAACCAGCACCTAACCCCACAGCACTATGAACAGTCATTGCTTAGCTTAAAAAAAAAAAGGCTTGATTCGTGAATTCCACCTCTACTTCCTCTCCTCTCCAAGCCCTCTGCACAACTTCCCCCTAATGGGCAGGGAGGACAGAAACAGGAGGACAGATATGTCAGACTCCTTCTGTGTTGTCCAGCACCCACCAAATCATGACATGTCACTCTGCTGTGTCTTGCCGTGGCACCAGCCCTCCTGCTGTCAATGTGCACACGCCACAGTGCTTTGACATACACTGTGGCATGACAGAATGATTGTGGTGTATGAAAGAATCTGTCCATCTATCTTGTTCAGCTTCAGCTGAACTATTCTACAATTCTATCTTGTTCGAACAAGACAGATTTCAGGGAACGAGGCAACACAGTGAATTGTATTTCTTAACCTCTAAAGGTGGCTCTTTCGTTGACTGATGTCAATCAGTAGTCACGGAGAAACAGGCCCTTTTCACAGCAGTCATTCCAGCATGCTATAGTAGGAGAAGCACTGATGTAATTAGCAACAGTAATGATGTCCACGTTTCATTCATGTGAGTCAGTTCATTCTTCCTCTTCATTCTTTATCTTCCACTTTGTCAGACATGATGGGAATGCAGACGTTGAAGTACTAGAGGACATTAGGGCAACTAAGCTGAACCTAACAGAACTGAATTCAGCTGATTCCAGCTGAATGAATCTGTTAATTGAATTAACAAATTAAATCAAGCCGAACTTAATTGAATGCCTTTACGGAACTGAACTTTGCTGACTACATTTGTACTGAACCAGCATTTGAGATACCAGCACCTTATCTGCTGTGATCTTCCTGCTCTGCTCCTTCTGCTCTGCTTCCATAATGAGACCTTGAGCTGGCTGGTTCAGCTGTCTGTGGGCAATACAGATCAGTCCAGATGTCTACACATGGCTGATTGCTTTTCTTTAAATCAGTCTGAATGACTTTGCCTCGTCTATCGTCCTGCTGTTACTTCTCATGAGTTCTAATTTTCCCTCAAAGGTTGTGTGTGTTTGTGTGTGCTCAAGCGTAAGTGATAGGTACAGTAAATGTGTTTCTTTGCACTGTAGGTGTTTCCCTGAAAATCTGCTGAAAAGGGCATCTAGGCTGCTATGAAAACACTAAGCCATGCAGCTGCTGTTCCAGTTGCTTCATGAAAGCAATGAAGAAAAATGGGAGCTGGTCGGTCAGCCAGTTCTGCTGGCCTCTGCAATCATAATATTTTGTTACTGTATACTGTAGTTATCTGAACATAAGATTTGAACCTGCTATCAACCTGAACTTGGTGGGCTTTTGATACACAGACTACACCTACAAAAATAGGCTCATATGTTCATATTTAAATGTCTGAGAAACTTAGAAAACGCTTATTTATCTGATTTTCATCTTTAAGTCATTCTCTTCGATTATTAATGCAAATGTAGATTCACCAAAAGATTGACTGGTGCTTTGAAGACACCTTTTTTACATTGTATTTCCTTGTCAGCTGATTTCAAGCAATATAAAGGAATGGTTTAACATTTTACCTAAAGGGATCCATTTTCTCCCTTTCATGCAGAAACATGTTTTTTTTTAAAAAAACAGGTCTCCACGACGGACTTACACGGATTTGCACTTTTTTTTAATAATCTAAAACCACTTGAAGCACACAGACTAGGTCCATTTAACATGATTTACAACCTAACCTGTAGGTCATACATCATTTGGAAGTTACAGGGCAGGAGTTATAGACTGTGTTTCACCTGCCATGGGACTGTCTCACAACTATAGCCTTATGATGGGGAGTGGAAAAAGAGCTGGGAGGTGGAAAGGTCTCAGTGTTGGAGCAGTGGGTTGGGAGCACCTTACAAAGGCTCGGCTCTCCACATGACACTTTATAGCATGACCTTCAATCACAGCATGACTGTGTCTTTTGTGCTGTACATTTTCGAGCACTAGCTAAAAGCTTTTCCAGGCTCCTTTGAGGAAATAGATTTGGTCATGGAGAGATGAGAGTGACACAGAATAGCAATCTATACTCTCAGATCTACAATCTTTCCCTCTTTTTCTCACTCTCATAGTTTCTCTCATGCTGGTAAAAATGGTGCAAAAAAAAGCATCTCTGTGCAGCAGATGGACGGACTTGTAGAGATTTCTTTTCATTTCCTCAATGGACAGCTACATTGCAGACAGACAGAGTTTTTATCTCTTGAAAACATGCACATATCTTCCTCTCTCTATATCACTTTTTTTAATGTCACCCCTTGTCTTCTCATATCTCCTCCTTTTCACTCATGCGTGGATGAAAGAGAGGAGCAGAGTCGAAAGTATAGTACTTAGTCGACTCCATCGACTCCTTGTTCAGCTTGGTCATTTAAGTTTTTGTTATAAGACTTGTTTGCCTAAAATTTACTTTTACATTACCATCTTAAAATCTATTGATGAATCTCAGAGTTAAAAAAAAAAAAAAAGATATCCCACATGTGCTCCTGTTTACACACGAAGTGGGATTGTTTGTGAAAATCAGTTTTACTGGGAGATAATTGCAATAACATGGCTCTGGGTCATTCACTGATTATATGTGCATATCATTTATTCCGGTCACGGAAGCACAGACTCTCCCCTGGGCTGTGAGAGACTGATGTCTTTATAGAGAAGACAGCTTTTACCCTTTGATCTTTTTTATTGACAACAAAGATGGATCAGATCAGAAACTAGCCTGTCTGTTGCAACATTGTACTGTATACTGAGATTAAACTTAGCAACACCTCTGCCAGCCTCCTGCAGAAACCTAGGAGTTACACATGTCGAAATGCTCTGTGTGATACGTCTATGAGTGTGTGTGCCTTTGTGTGTTTGTATGAGTAATAGAGAGGTTTGCTAAGCAGGAGGCATAGTAATTAGTAATCATCTCACCGTATGTTACATGCAGGGCTGTGTGTGCCTGCAGTGACAGCTCCAAAGTGATGCAATAGAAAAGAGCAGAGAGAAATAGTCGAGGAATGCGCCTGGACTGCATAAGTAGCTGCTGAGGAAACATGTTTTCTTCAATAGGCACAGTAAAAAGAAGAAGAACCTCCAGCTCACGAACAAGTAAAAAACTAAATAAATAAACAAAACGAATAGAAGAAAGAAAAGGAAACTAAAGTTGATTTGTGATTTTTTAAATTACAAAGATTTCTCTTTTAGAGTGCTCTTTTATTGTGTCTGTTCTCTTTGCTTTTGAAACCCTCTGTGAAAGGAATTGCACCTTGGAGTAAGCTCATGAGAGTCTATTTAAGTTTGCTCATTGTAATATGAAATATAATTTACCATTTTTTTTCTGACTCCACGACACAAAACTTTGTGGAAAAAAAAATTGTAGGAATGACAATAAAACCAATACACCATGGAATGACAGGAATTGCAGGAATGACAACAACAAAGAAATCAGCTGATTTGCTGTCAAAATGTGAGACACAGAAAGTTGCAAATGTTAGAATGTGACAATGTGACAGCTCTATGAGAAAGTCTTTCCAAAACCCAAAAGTTATTTCAAGCTTGAAAGTATGAAAGTGCTTCATAGTTTAAGGTGAGTCAACCTCTTTCACTGTGTAGAGTAACTTCTGCAGAAGTGCGCCTAAAATGTTGTGAACATTTACCAAGGAACTGTTCTATGAAGCCCTCACAAGCTATATTGTCACTCTGGCAGAGTAGTTCATCAGTCAGGGATTGTGCTCATGCACAAATTTCTCCCTTCAGTGATGTAAACATAACACACAGAGAAGGAGATGCGCATGACTGCATACACATCCATCAATACACTGATCAGACTGAGACACTTACGTCAAGGAATTGATCATTGAGAGCAAAGAGTTATATTCAGATCTGATGGCAGCTCTGCTCTGCTTCACTGTTTGAGCCATCAAAGAATCTGAACAACAACAAAGATTTGGCAGCACGGTCTACCCCCCATTTCCTAAAAATTACCTAAATATGTAGCACATTAAGAAGAGTGATGGAGGGACCTGTGGTAACTGTCGTGCTGGTGTGACTGTAGGGCTGGGTGATAAAAACAAGCTCGATAATTATCACAAAAAAAAAAAAAATTGTTAATACATTAACAATGATAAACTGATGAGTTATGATAAATGTATCTGTTCTGCATTTGGGCCAACCTTCATCTGCACAATCACCTTATTAGACTAAAGCGATGAGCCTGCATGGCTGACACATGTAGGGCTAAAACGAGGGGGGGGGGTGTCATTTTTAAGTCATATTTTTCTAATTTATATATTTTTAATTTTCATTATTTAAAAAGGAAAGACGAAATGTAAATGTGTGTACGATGCAGTAGCCAACATGTTGATCTGTGTGATATTTATTTAATAGCATTGCTGCTGTTGTTTTGTTGAGGCATGAATGTTAGCTGTGTTGGCTGCAGAAAGTGTTAAGTTATTGATTCAAAAATAAATGATCATTTAGAACAATTTGAAGCCTTTATTCTGTTTATTTCATCTTCAGTCCTGAACTGTATATAACATTACCCCAAAAAAGTTACGTTTACATTACTAAAACACATTGTGTATGTCCTTGAGGTCTAACAAACCATGATAAATCTGCTTCCTTTAATAGTATGAAATGTATACATCAGTAATCATCATTATTTATCAAAAAAAATGTGATAATATTTTTGGCCATGTGATGCAGGGTTAAACGTGTCAGGTCATAACAGCCACGCTGTGCATCCACATAAATAAGAATGGAAGTTACCAGCAGCACAGAAGTGAATGAGCTAGTCACTGTCAAGCATGTATACAATGGCTGATGCTAGTCAATTAAGGCACAACTCTGTTGCTATTAGCACCTCTGAAGCTTACTAATTGTCACTCTATGTCTCATTTTATTTGATCCGTATAAAAACCGAAGCATAAAAACTTCAGGTTGTGGTTTTAGCCCGAGGTGGTTGGAGCCCAAAACATGTTTCCTGTGGGGCAATAAAATATTCCTTATCGGATCTTAACTAAGAGTGTGTTTCCCAAAATGTTGAACGATGTAATGTATTTGCAGTGAAGAGGCTGATTATTTCCTGAATTTTGTTCCTTCGGTTTGGCCAGCTTTTTTATTGTTTTAATTTTGTGTGTGGGTCTAGCGTTGCAACCTTCAATTATTTATGTGTGCGTTCTTGTGTTCTCTCACACCTTGGACTGTTCAAACAGGCAGCAGAGCTGTGTCAGAGAGGCATAAATAAGTCAACAACAAGGCCTTATATCTGACACAGACACGCACATCAGCAATTGCCACAGTGTTGTGCACTGTGTTCAGCAGTAGGAAGGAATATTTGCAAAGGAAAAGAAAAGCACACCTGTGCACGCACGCATGCACGGACACAAGCACGCACACACACACACACACACACACACACACACACACACACACACACACACACACACACACACACACACACACAAACAAGACTCAGCTAACATCCCTGTATCAAGGACTACCTGTCCAAACAGAAAAAATACAGCGCCACAGGGTAAAATACACAAACACACACTCATCTTTGTGTATCAGGCAGATATTGGCCTTGTATTGAAAATGAGATGTCACGGCTGGTGGTAGGGGCACAGGCATGGAGTACCCAGGCACAGACATACAGGCAGGCTGATGCAAAGAGGTAACTTTAATAGAGGAAGTGATGAGGACCACGCTTATAGGCAGACAGGTAGGTACAGACAACAGGTAACTACATACAAGTCATTGGAAAAGGAACCCACAGCTTGAGCAGTACAAATTGAAACACACACAGACATTAGCAACCAATCTGGCAACAGACTGGGAGAGAAAGGCTGAAAAAAATACTGCAGAGCAGATGAGGGAAAAGAGGAACAGGTGTGTAGGTAGGTGGAGAAGTTCGAGTGGTTGGATTTGGAGAACAGGTGAGCAGCTGGATCTGGAAACGGGAACAAAGTCTGGGGACATCTGGGCAGGTGGAGTATGACAGGAAGCTAATAAATAGGGCTGAGACAGGAATCACGACAAGAGATGTTGGCCCGTTGTTGTCATCCACTAGAAATAATTGTGAAGACTGTTCATTTTTTTATGTGACAATCTGCCCGTTTTTCTTGTGTAACTGGTTTGCATACACTAAAGACTACTGTATATTTGAGCAGCAGCAGCAGTTAAAAATACCAATCCACACTGATCAAAACCTAATGTACTATCACCAGTGTTTACATGGGTGGTTGTGTGTGTGTGGGTACCACAGCCACACGTGTTCCTACAATGATGGATGTTGGGTCAGCATGGGAGGCTGCGTGATCCATGAGCAGAGTGAGTCCGTCACCACACTGACAGGCTAGGCTGGAGTATGATTAATCCCCGCTTCCTCTGGGCATTTCTCATGAACCTCCAGTGTGTACGTATTTCCGATAATGCACTTTTTTCCATGCTGACGATAAGGGGATTTGCTGAGAATGGTGAATGAAATGGCTCAACAGGCATCTTTCTCAGGGAAGATAGTTTCTGTTTATTGGGTTGTTTTTTTTGTCTTGCATTTTAGCTTCATAGTTTTTATCATGATTTTATTAGTTATGATAACAAATAAATAAGTTCCAAGTTGTTATGGACCATAATTATCCTTTAAAATAGATCTGAAAAGTTGGGGTAGGTGAGGTAGTACCTGAGTCTTGTCGGCTTTGATACAGGTATCTGGGCTTTAATTGAACTGTTACCAGTGCAGTTCTTCTCATGCACTCTGACAGATGTAATTGACTCTAACATTAGAAGCTAACAAGGTAAGCCTGGTTGGGTTGGACCATCTCTAATCCGTTGTGTTTGCTGCTCACTGGTTGTGAGGTTAAAGAAGAGAGAAGCGATTTTCCATCAGTAAGTCCATGTCGGGTTTGCACAAGCGACAGAGCCAAAATCCAACTAATGCACGTTAGAGGACCTTTCTGTTCCCTCCTTTGGAGATTAGAGAGTCTACCTCTGAGGGCAAAGTAAGATCAGCGTGACACACATCACAGATATACGCACACAATCATGCAGGCACACAGGCACAGATTTCTGTGCCTATAATATGATGAAAACTGTGTTATGTGTGTATTTTATATTTGAGGTGCATTTCTGAAAATCCCAAACCAGGATCAATGTCAGAATGGCTGACATAGTTGGGGGCTTTGGTATGATAACAGCTGTGTCATCCTATACATCTCAATAAGCTCCACACTGACTCATAGACACCAGCTGCAGGGGAGATACAGATACAAACACACACACAGAGAGAAGCAAGGAGAGAGAGGGAGAGAGGCACATTGTAACAGGGTGAAAGACAGACATAAATAGACACTGTCTTTTATAGGATTCAGTAGTGTTGGAGGTGTGGTCAGACACTTGTGCACAGACAACCCAGCCACACCACGGACATCTTTCTGAATATTTGTAATGGCACTGCAGATATCACATTTGGATGAGTGTCACCTTGATTCTGGGGGGTCCTGTAAAAGATGTTGCCCATGCTGCTGCATTGAGACAAAGAACCATGAGAGGGCTAAACTTTGATAGATAGATGGCATAACTTTGCTTACTGTTCTCCTGACTCTTCATTAAATGCAAGATTTACATAACACTTTTGTCAAATAATGTCAGTGTGCTTTGCATTAAAATGCACACAGCAACAAGTAACATGTAATTCTAGGTACAGATAGAAACCCTCCACCTGAGAGCTCTGATTAGAGTGCATCAGTGAGTAGTTCAGAAACACTGCTAGTAGAATTGTACAGGTGATTCTGTATTGTACTGAGAGCAGGTGAAGTGATTTAAGCACTGGCGTAATGCGTTCAGCTTTGTGTGTATGTGTGAGCCGTGCTACGTTTTGATGGAGCTGGAGCCTTGATATTTCAGCAAAGAGAGCATTACATTCATCAAAGTTGAGATGAATGCATGAACCAGTTTCTCTGATTCTGCTTGAGATATAAACCCTCTAACTTTCTAATATATTTTTCAAGTGAGAAAAGATGCCCTACTTATCTTGCTCATGTGATTTTCAAAGTCAGAGTCCATATAAGTCCTTAAAGAATAAGGCTCAAGTTGTGTCTTCTTAATAGCATGAAACAAATCCCACCAAAAGATCAAAATGAAAAATGAATTTATCCTACTAAAAAGTGTTGTCTGACCTATTAAAAAAACAACTATTAAAATCTCATGAAAGAGGCATGATGTCACATTTGGGTGACACATCCCTTCATCACGAAAACAATGCCAGCGTTATCCTTTAAAATAACCTCCAAAATCATGGTCACATGGTCTGAGATTTCAAAATATCTCCAGCAAGGCCAAAAAGGGAGCCAAGTTGAAAGTAAAAAAAGAAATAGAAAACAATTACTGTGTTTTGCCAGTGTTAAAGCAAGAATATGTACCTAATGAAAGAAGAAAAAAAAATGATTTCATATGTAATAAAACTCACCCTTCCTCATTTCGACATGCTCACAATTTTTCTTGCTACAGCCCAAGTTACTTGGTTTGGTATGACCAATATATGGTTGCTAATGCTGGTAAACCTTAGATAGATGCTGTGTGATAGAACTGACATACGTGAGTATCTTCTATGACTTTATATAAAGCAGCTGACACAAGAGTCTTGGGAAATGAAGGCAAATTCATTGTGACTTCTACTTTGTCAGTCTGGCCGCACATCCTGAACCCAGGCACATGTCCGACAAAGCAGCAAAACTCTAAACCCTTCAAAACAGCCCAACAATGGATTGAGAGATTATGAACTCTCATTCCCAAGCAGCTTTCGCACATTCCAAAATGCCCTCACTATTAGAGAGCAATCCGAAAATATGGCCCTAAAAAGCCCTGAGTGTATACAGCTGCAACTGCAGCCAAAACACATATGTTGCTTTTGCCCGTCAGGGTCCACAACTGCTTAAATCTGCTCTGAACAGACTCCACAAACATATTGTATGTGCTATTTTAAGCTGGATAAGTATGGTTGATTCACATGTTGGTTCACATTTATTAATTTAGAGCAGTGGTTCTCAGCCTGGGGATCCGGAGCCCCCACGGGGTCACATGATAAATCTGAGGCATTGCAATATGATTAAAAGTATATGAAAGCAGAAAAAAAAAATACTTCTGCTACACAATATTACGTTTATTTTTCACTTTCCTCTAACCTCTGCTTTTGTGTTAGTTACCGATGAGTTTTGCCTCTTCAGACCTCGAAAAAAAATATTTTTTTAGATAAAACAGGGAAAGAAATGACTGGTCAAACTGGTCACAGTGATTTTTCAAACAGTACAAACAAGGTAAAGCTGGAAAAGTTAAATAGAAAGATGGCACAGGATCCAATGTGATACAGTTTTTATAAGCTGGTTTTATTCATGATCAATATATCCATCCCATGTGCTGGTTGTGATATAAATTCTGTTTAATGTGATTTTCTATTCACCTCCATAACTGCTGTAACTGTCTGTGTGTAAGTGGTGAAATGATAGTTCTGTAAATACTGCATTTGTAGAATTAACAGTAACGGGATATTAAAATAGCAGTCAGATAAGGACACAGCTCTTACCAAAGCTCTCTACCCTCGGGCTGTTTCAAACAGCAGCTTGGCACTACATGGAGCTGGGATTTAAAATTACAAGTAACTGGCTCTGTACCTCTCAGAAATCCTTTGGAAAGCCAGCCGAATGTGGAGCAAGTGGATTTAGTGGATTCAGCGATTTAGCGCATGCCACTGATGGCAGTGATGGAGTCTTGGTCTTCACGGTCTTGCTCTTTACAGAGGAGATCTATGAAGGTTACACTGCCCTCTCTGCACACTCTGCACTTTTCTCAGATTCCACATGTCAGACAAGAAACAATGTAATGGACTCTCAAGTGTTCTAGTTCAAACACCCACAAAACTCTGGGCCATGTTTCTCCCAGTGTCTGACTGGAGAAAGATTCTGCTTCATGTAATGTACCAGTGTGTGTAATCAAGTGCTGCTGTGAGAGAGGCAACGACAGGCAATTTAGGAATGATTAAAAGCCACTAAATCACGCTGTCACTATACTGAATGTGTGTGTGTGTGTGTGTGTGTGTGTGTGTGTGTGTGTGTGTGTGTGTGTGTGTGTGTGTGTGTGTGTGTG